>BSBN01000877.1:10290651-10948368 GCA_027924645.1 Cunninghamia lanceolata | reverse complement strand
AGTGCACTGTAAGGGGGAGCCCGTGCCCCAAGAACCCGTGCCCCAAGTTCCTGGAGCTATACACCATAAGTAGGTGCTGGGTAAAACCAAATGGGAACCCAACATATATTGTCCTTGCCTAGCCTAGTGTGTACACATTGATCATTGTGTTTGGTGTGCATGCATGTGTATGTGAGATCTTGTGTTTGATATTGCCACATCATCCTCAATCTTACTTGTCATAGCACCTTTCCCAATCATTACACTTTATCCTATCACATCATCCTATCATCCTAGTCATCCCAATCAATCTGGGCCATCTAACCTCATCATTACACATCACCTTCTTTATAATCCAATCCACATCATTCTACACCATGCCAACCTTAAAGGGCGTGGCACAAGAGATCATTGACATACTTCACGAAGTTCAAACAAGCCAATCACCCTTAAGCCAACAAATGATTCAACGTATCCATAACATAATCCAAGGACTTCAAGAAAGCCAATCCCCGCAAATGCCGCATCTCATAGCACAAATCCACCACCTCATAGCTACTTGCCAATTATAAACCCAACAAGTACATCATCATCCTTTATCCATTCAACACCAACCAATTCTTGACCTCATTCCTATGTGGCATCCCCTTCCATTTCACATCAATCTAACCCATCCACATGTCATAATAATTCCACATCACCTTATCTTATTCCTTATCAACCTAATGCATCCGCATTTCAAATCACTTCCACATCACCTCATCCCACATCTCTCCATTACAATATCACGCCAACGCATCCTACATCTTCCCATAACAATGCCACATCGCCTTATCCTACATCTTTCCATAACAACTCCACATCACCTAATCCTATACCTTCCCATAACAATGCCACATCACCATAGCCTACTTCTTCCAATATCTACCATTATCCACAACAACCCATACTCTAAGATCTTCTACCTACACATCCTACCACTTCATCTCTTCATTAAACACATTCACAAGACTATCAATGGCCCCCACAACACGAACATACAAGTCCAAGTGGCTCTTTGTACATAGATAAAGTGAACCCAAGTCCACTTTTGTAAAAAGACCTAATAGACTTAAGTCCACCTATGCAACAAGACTTAATAACCTTTGACTCAAGTCTAAGTAACCCTTTGTACATAAATCAAGTATCCCTAAGCTCGCCTTTGCAGCAAGACTTAATATCCTTTGATGAGGGAGACACCAACCTAGAGCAAGCATCCTATGAACATCCTCCATCACCATCCGATCACATGCCAACACATGAGCCTACTAGTCCCATTTTGACACCATCATGTGATCCCATTCCTAGTCTATTGACCCACCAACCATCTAATCCATCTAGTCCTATTATCCCTCCATCTAATCCAAATCCTCCTTCTAAGCCTATAACACCATCCACTATCATCATCCATCCCCTCTATTATCCATCCACCCATACACTTGTAGAGGATGTGATCCATTGGCTATTAGCGAGGAATAAATCATTGCCATGTCAAGCACCCATTCATGAGCCTATCACAAATTCTCCCAATACCTTCCTTATTCCTCCAACTCCACCATGTGGCCCACAAACCATTGAGCTTATTGAAAAGACTTCTCCCATGAGTCCACATCAAGACCTATCATACCCTCATGTTATTGAGCAAAAGCCTATCCAAGAGTTATCCCCTTCCATCCAAGTAATCCAAGAACCATGTCAAGAGTATAATCCAACGCATGTGGAAACACCAAGCCTTCATCTGAATCAAGGTCAAAGAATCTCTAAGTTCAAACTATCCATGACCTATACATTTTATGCGATCAAGATATTAGCTATGATCATAACCCTATTCATGAACAAAGTGATTCCATTCATAGCCAAATTAATCTTTTTTATGCTCACCTTTATGATCAAGATTCTATATGTGATCATGAAAACCACGATGAGCCTCGTAGCCAAACTTTATGCAATTCATCATCAAGAGGTTATCACTCCACCTAGCCCTACTTCCATACCCATCCATGAGAAAAATATCCAAATTTCTCTTGTCTATCCTCCATCTAACCCTAATGAGAAAACATCTATTTCCTCTGATGAGATACGTGCCATTTTATGTAGGGTGGAAATTTACCAGATCAAGCAAACAAGATAGATTCAACCCAACACTCAAGAAATCAAAACCCAAAACAAACTATAAGATATGCAAATCAAAACAATTTCACCTGGGTCGTTAGATTCCTTGTTTTTTTTTGTTGATTGCTTCACGTTCACAACATAGATTTGATTGAATTGAGATTGGATGGATGAGAGATAGATGAAAGAGGATTGATGAGAGGAAGATAGGTAGATTGATGGATGAGGATGGATTTTGGTAGAGTGGTGGTACTTATAAGATTCATCCATGCCAAATGGCTTGGAAATTGATCAATTTATAAGCAAAATATGAGAGAATGGAAGGATAAACATTCTAATTTTGCAAGTGATGATCGAATTGGAAAGTGGAAGAGTTCACTCAAGAGATAATTAGAAAGTGAGAGAAATGAGTTGAGTGATGAGTCGAGAAGAAATTGGAAGGTGGAAGAGATGAATTGAGTGATCAAAAGAGATAGATATGGAAGGTGGGCCCAAATCATAAATTAAATAATTTATGATGCATGTGAGGATAAAAAGTGATAAATTAAATAAAATAAAAAGATTTATTTAATTTAATTTAAGAGGAAAGTGGTGTAAATAAATAAATAAATAAAATTTATTTCTTTAATAATGCTAGGGGATGGATAAATTAAATAGGGGATGGATAAATTAAATAAATGTTGGATTTATTTAATTTATTAGAGGAAAATGGTAGATTAGGTGATGATATGGATATCTAGGGCAAAAATGCTACAAGATGCCTAAGTGATGCAACGTTGCGACAAGTGGACATTTTTGGGTGTCTACAATTTACATCCTCTTATATTGCCATTTTAAAGTGAAAATTGTAAACCAAGGATTGTCTAATTAAAGTTTATTTTGAAGTATTAAAAATCATAAATTTAATACATGTATATTCTTAAATAAAATTAACTAAGGTAAAAGGATAGTTGTTGTAGTTAGAGTGTCAATTATTGATCTCTTTAAAATCAAGTTGTAGAACTTTGATGCAAATATGACTAATTGTAGATTAAATGCAAAATAAACATGTTGGAAATAAGATTGATGTTAAAAGATGTCAAGAATGGGAATTTGAAAGTACCTTCTCCTAAAAGTCCATGAAGACTAGGATTCTAAGGGAGACCATTCAATTGTTTTAAATGATCTTTGTCCTTTCAACCAAATTTTCTATAATTCTAAACCATATTTAAAATTTGGTATGAGGATTCAAATACAAGTCGTACTAATATTGTTAATTGTATAACTTATTTTTTCGATATATTTTCTCATGACTCTTAGTTTCTAACTAATTGTTTTTAAGCTTGATTTTTTTATGGCTCTTAGTTTCTAACTATTTGTTTTTTATCTTGATTTTCAATTATAATTATATAATTAGACTTATTATTAGTTACTTCCTTAGCCATGATTTTGAATGTGCTAATAAGTAAGCAAGGAATTTTTTAGTGGCTGTACATCGCCATTTGGTTATTTTTGTCATTTCTACCCCCTAAATTTGGTTATTTTTAGACTTTTTAGAAGTGTCCAATTTGCCCATATTTGATAGATTTTTCTTACTCTTGAAACAAAATCGTCTTGAGTTAGAAACTTTAATTCTTTAAGATTGACACATATCGCACTATTGTATACAAAAATTTGAAACCTAACCTCCCTAGTTTATTTAGACATCTTTATACATCTTTACACATATTTATTGAGATTTTTTATTTTTTATACTTGTCTCATTTCAACATCTTTATTTAACAATTATATGTTGATAGGAAATTTAGACATTGAGTCACCCAAAAAGTCAAATATGAATAGAAAAATTTAGACACTAAATTACCAAAAAAAATAATGGTACAAGGATAAAATATTGCCATCCACTCTAAAATTTGATTTGCAATATAAAAAAAATCATCTAAGATACTATGCTTATTTATAGTGGATTCGCGAAGATTTTTAGAAAATTTTCAAGCCATGATTTCTTAAGATATACCCTAAAAGTAAACAATAAAATTCTCAAACAATAATTTCTTGAAGTATACCCTAAAAGGTAACAATAAACAACATAATTAAACTTCCATGATTTGTAAACTCCAAGGTTAGATCTACCACTCTTCCATGATGTGTAAACTCCAAGGTCAGATCTACCACATTTCCAAATACCCTAAAAGGTAACAATAAACAACATAATTAAACTTCCATGATTTGTAAACTCCAAGGTTAGATCTACCACACTTCCATGATGTGTAAACTCCAAGGTCATAGTTACCACATTTTCAAATACCCTAAAAGGTAACAATAAACAACATACTTAATTAAACTTCCATGATTTGTAAACTCCCAGGTTAGATCTACCACACTTCCATGATGTGTAAACTCCAAGGTCAGATCTACCACATTTCCAAATACCCTAAAGGTAACAATAAACAACATACTTAATTAAACTTCCATGATTTGTAAACTCCAAAGTTAGATCTACCACACTTCCATGATGTGTAAACTCCAAGGTCAGATCTACCACATTTCCAAATACCCTAAAAGGTAACAATAAGCAACATACTTAATTAAACTTCCATGATTTGTAAACTCCAAGGTTATATCTACCACACTTCCATGATGTGTAAAATCCAAGGTCAAATCTACCACATTTCCAAATACCCTAAAAGGTAACAATAAACAACATAATTAAACTTCCATGATTTGTAAACTCCAAGGTTAGATGTACCACACTTCCATGATGTGTAAACTCCAAGATCAGATCTTCCAAATTGAAATCATCATAATGAAGGAAACTTGATGATTTGTAAACTCCAAGGTTAGATCTACCACATTTCCAAAAGATCCATAATTGAATTCATCATAGTGAAGGGTCCATCTCACATGAATATGTTGGTTTAGTCCCTTACACTACCAAAAAAGGGAAGTACATAAGCACTTACCTTATGCAGTAATTAAAGAAACTGACATGTTATGGACAATTGTCCAACATGGTTTCAAAGACGCGCACCATATCAAACAGTCCTTACTTCAATTATAAACTGTTGGGCAGGGAGTTTGGACCGAGTACAAGCCACGCCCTAAAGTCAGAGAAATTCAGTCAGTCTAATATCATGATAAACTCATGAGGTAAGTTTGGGTCAATAATTCAAAATGGCACACTATAAAGTCGCCGTAATTGGTGTGTTTTTAAGGCAATTCACACCAATGATAATGTACGGTCATTTTCAGTCAAGAGCGGTGACAGCAATGAGTTGGACAAAAGGGAATAAGACGATAAAAAAGATTCAGACAGGAAAGCATGATAATCTATGGAGGAGAAGAAGAGGGTCCCACGCACATGTCTCATATTATAATGCAATGTGAACGCAACTCCGTCAGGTGTCAATACCACAACATCGTCTTTGCCAACGAACCATCCTAAAGTCAGTTATGCCGAAATGAGGAGTGAGTCCCGCAAACGAATTTACGCACGTTAAACCCATGCTGTAAAAGGCATTGCGGATAAGCGGGTTTATCCCGTGTCGGAGGAACGGCCAGCGGGCCAGCCTGACAGCGCTCCGCTTACTATCTATATCAATGAATCGGGTAGTCGGAAGTCCCATTGTTTTATCATCACAGGATGGAAATACTCGCTGGATTTTATCTCCTCATGGTGCTTTTTCTCTGCGTTTTCATGTTCATGCATGGGCAATGGGGATTTTGTTGCAGCAGGAGAAAGAGGCGGGCCGTGCACGGTCCGAGATCGTATCCGTTTGTGGGTTCCCTGTTTTCGTTCTGGAAAAACGGCACCCGGCAGATGGAATGGTATACAGAAATGATGGCCAAATCTCCCACGCAGACGATCGTAGTAGAACGCCTGGGGGGAGTCCGGACGGTCGTGACGGCGAGCCCGGCGAATGTAGAACACGTTGTGAGGACCAAGTTTGAGAATTATCCCAAAGGCGAGCCTTTTACTGCCATTCTGCACGACCTGCTCGGAAAGGGGATTTTTAATGCGGATGGGGAAACGTGGAAGCTTCAGCGGAAAGTCGCGAGCTATGAATTTAACACGCGGTCGCTGCGAAACTTCATCGTGCACGTCGTCGGAGAGGCCACTTGTCGATTGATTAATATAATGGACGGTTATGCCGACTGTCCGGCCGGCCGACTGGACATGCAGGACGTGCTGCAACGGTTAGCGTTTGACAATATTTGCAAGGTGGCATTCGGGGCGGAAACCGGGTTCTTGGACGGGTCGTTTCCTGCATCGGAACTTGCGCAGGCGTTCGACACTGCCACCACGCTCAGCTCGCTCCGCTCCGCTGAACCGATCTCGGTTGTCTGGAAGGCCAAACGGCTTCTCAGCGTCGGGTCCGAACGGCGCCTGGCCGAGGCCGTCCGGGTGGTGCATAGTTTCGCCCTCGACGTCGTCCGGAGTCGAATCCAGGAGATGGGTTGTGAGACGGACGGAAGTAAGGATTGTAAACAGGACCTGCTTTCGAGATTCATGATGGCGGTCGATTGCACTGGCGCGTGTCCGAGTCCGTGTCCGAGTCCGGGTCGGAGTCCGGGTGCGGACGGGGTAGAAGAATTTCTCCGGGACATAATCGTGAGCTTCATCTTGGCCGGGCGGGACACGACTTCGTCTGCGCTAACCTGGTTCTTCTGGCTCCTCTCCTGGCACCCGCAAGTCGAAGACAACATCTATAATGAAGTTCTGAAAACCGGCGGCGGTGCCGGTTCCGGTTCCGGTTCCGGTTCCGGGTCCGGTTCATTCTCGTGCGAAGAGCTGAAGAACATGAACTACCTGCACGCCGCAATTTGTGAGTCCATGCGTCTCTACCCGCCGGTTCCCGTCAACTCCAGACACGCCCTCCATGACGATGTTCTACCGGACGGCACGGTTGTCGGAAAGGGGACGCGGGTCACGTATCATTCATACGCCATGGGACGGATGCCAGCCGTTTGGGGATCCGACTGTCTGCAATTCAAGCCGGAGCGTTGGCTGGATTCCGACGGGTGCTTCGTTCCGCAAGGGCAGTTCAAGTATCCGGTCTTCCATGGCGGGATGCGCGTCTGTTTGGGGAAGGAAATGGCGTTTATTCAGATGAAATACGTCGCCGCCTCTGTTGTCCGTCGTTTCAGACTCCGACCCGTCGGTTGTGGCCTCTGCCCGCGGCTCGTTCACTGTTTAACTTCTCGTATGGCTGGCGGTTTTCCCGTCTCTATCCAAACAAGGACTCCTCAACCTTCAACTGCAGAATCTTGTTCCTTCTGATTAGATTGACTATACACGTTTTGTTGCTTCAAAGCACAGTTGTAATACTAGTAAATACAGTTGTAATTTTACAGTGGGTAACTCAAACATTATTTATTCTGTCTATCGTGCTACTGCTCCATTTGTCCGTCCCAACCATTTTTAATGTCAAGTGGACCATGTGATAAGACTTCGAGTTTCTTTGACCTTGGAAATACGGCTCATTTTGCTGCCACAAACTAATGGATAAAATAAGTTGACAACTCTGTACAGCAATATCTACTGTCCCCCGTTCCCTGTCATTGACCGGCACATTTGCTTTGTCTAATACGCAGAAAATGGGGAGCATATAATATATTTTTTGAAACTACTGGGCAATGCATATATTTTTTATACAACGAAATCGCATCTTGTAAGAAAATCTTTCTTTAACCGGACATATGCCTCTAACTGACCTGTTAGAGAAGTCAGATTTTCTTCAAAATTTTACGTTATTTTTCTGAATAGTTTAAAGTTATTGTTTATCATTTAATCATCAACCATGTAACCACATCAACAAGTTAAGTGTTTAAAGTTATTGTTTAGTATTCATCGATATTGTAACCACATCAAACATACAAGTTAAGAGTTTAAAACTAGCATACCCATCTTTAGAAAAATCTATCTAAAATACCCAAATAGTATTCATCAACATTGTAACCACATCAAACACACAAGTTAAGAGTTTAAAACTAGCATACCTATCTTTAGAAAAATCTATCTAAAATATACGAGATAGTATTCCAAACACATGAGTTAAGAGTTTAAAACGAGCATTCCTATCTTTAGAAAAATCTATCTAAATACGCTGAGATAGTATTCCTTGACATTGTAACCACATCAAACATACGAGTTAAGAATTTAAAACTAGCATACCTATCTTTAGAAAAATCTATCTAAAATAAGCCAAGGGTTGCATACCTATCTTTAGAAAAATCTATCTAAAAATCTATCTAAATACGCTGAGATAGTATTCCTTGACATTGTAACCACATCAAACACGCGAGTTAAGAATTTAAAACTAGCATACCTATCTTTAGAAAAATCTATCTAAAATAAGCCAAGAGATGCATACCTATCTTTAGAAAAATCTATCTAAATACGCCCAGATAGTATTCATCGACATTGTAACCACATCTTAAGAGTTTAAAACTAGCATACCTATCTTTAGAAAAATCTATCTAAAATAAGCCAAGAGATATCCTTCTAAAGGGGCATATTTTTAAGTTAATTTGTCATACATAAATTGTGGGGAAGATATCTCTCAATATATTTTAGATAGATTTTTCTAAAGATAGATATGTTAGCAATACCATATATATATATATATAACTTTAAGTGATTAAAATAAATTTATATTATTATAATACCTTACATTAATATATATTATATATAAACACCCCTCTCTATATTTATATAAGAAAGTGGATAAGTTATATACAATCCTTTATATAATTATTTAAGATTTGTACTTAACTTTCAAGTAAAGAAAATTACTATAGAATAACTGTTAAGTAATTAAAATAACTCTTTAAGTAAATAAAATGAACTCATGATTGATATTTCTAACTAAAATATAAAACTCCAACTAATGAAAAATCTATAGAATAACTCTTAAATAAATAAAATTAACTCATTATTCATAAATAAAATCTAAAACCCCAACTAATGATTTTTATTATTATATTTTATAGAAATAATAATACTAATACACTGCATTGTGAAAAACCCTAACCCTAGTTGGCTACAAAGAGATTTGAAATGTATATATGTACAATAAAATTAATAGAGATTAAATAAAAAGATTTTTTTAATTTGATACGCGATACCTAATCTAAGAATCTAAATCTAATTTAAGCATTTAAATAAATTGAATACAAATTAAAAGCAATAAGAAAAGATCTAATCCTAAGAATTATTTAAAATGTTTGAGTAACTCGCTGACCTTAGATGCGTTGAAATTTGCACAATACAATTCCATCAAATTTTACTTCACAACTTCTCTGCTTCTACAGTTCGGCTGTTCTTAAACATCATCCATTTCAACAGTCAAGTGCCAATTTTGGCCAATAAAAATAACACAAATATTTACCACTTTTTGGTATGGATGAGATGTAAAATTGCTATTGATTGTTTGACCATTGAAATGGATGATGTTTAAGTAGAGGGCTACAATTCACTTTACTTCACAACTTCTCTCCTTCTACAATCCACTTTGCGCATTTTTTATTTTATTTGATTTTGATTTATTTATGTTTCAGTTTGACTTGTTTATGTCCATTTTATATTTATTTGCATTGGTTTTATGAAAATATGTAGACTATATATAACATTTATTTTATAATTTTTTTCTAATTATATGTTAGCTATATTTAGTTTTATGTACGAGGTCAGAATCATCCCTTCGTGAGGCCTCTTGTTTAGTATTGTTAAGTATTCAGTCATGGACCATGTACCAGCATCAAACACACGTTTTCGTTGATTTCTGAAAATATAAAAAATACATAAACAGCATCAATGATTTTTAAATAGAAAATGAATAAGTACTAACCTTTGACTTCAGAAGTAATAAGTACTGAAGAACATGACAGTTATGAAACCTTGGGTTCTCTGCTCTAATGGCGGTGGGCATCCGTGAAGAACAATCTATTGCAGGAAGGGCACTTGTGAGCAGTTAAGACGGGTCTTCTCGCTCCAGTATTTTTGTATGATTGGAAAACGACAATAAGCCGACACGCACCCAATTTCTCATTTCTCACTTGCAGATGGATAAAAATCAAGGAATTCGGCCACTAGTAGTATTATGAGACGTGCAGATTGGTAAGAGGATTAACAGAAGTTTGCTTTGAATGTTATTCTTTGTTTCCTCAAAGTAGGAAATGACATGACAACTGATGCACTCTCCTTCAGTCGAGGGAAAGGACCCCATTGCTGGGTCGGTTGTTAGTTAACTATTATAATAAGTTTTCTACCAGAAGCATCATTGTTCAGTATAGTATAACAATGTTTGTAGTGGGTTAACGAGTAAGCTCTGTTGAAATTTGTGTGCTCAATCATGAGCATTTCCCTAATGGGATGCATGACAGAGGCATAGTAATATGAGGCGTATACGGAAACTTGAAATCTATATTTTTAGTGGGGAAATTTGCACGTTCATCATTTTCTATTTAGTGTTGTATTTATTTTGATGGAATGTGTTGTTATAATTGTTTAATGACAAGCAGCACACTTAAGTGTTAAGTTTGACTTATTTCTTGATCCTTATCTATCCTCACTTACATATATTTCTATATATTTGATATTACTTTAATTCTACTTGCACTAATTTCTACACATTCACTTCATTATCAGTCTAGACTTCTATGTTTCTACTCATGATCTTGATATTTGTATTTCCGATCCTACAACACTTAAGTTTGATCTCAAGAGGCTCGAGATTGACCATAAAATTCAATTTTTCAAATTCAAAATTCTCAACTCTTACCCTTTTCTACTAGCCATTGGGAGCTGACTTAGTGTTGGAAATAAGCCACACCTAGACCGACGATGGATTGGTTACAAAGGGGCCAGTAGGTCTGTTGGTAGAGCACTCTAGCAGCAAATGGAAGGTCCTAAGTTTGAGTCCTAGCTGGTACATATGAGTTGTAGATTAACAATTGGTCTCAGAGCCAAGTTAGGAGCCCCAAACACCTATAGTGTGGCTTAAGGGGGTTGTTGGAAATTAACTACACTTGAACCAATGATGGATTAGCCACAAAGGGGCCAGTAGTTCAGTTGGTAGAGCACTCCAACAACAAATGGAAGATCCTAGGTTTGAGTCCTAACTAATCCATATGAGTTGTAGCTCAACACTTAGTACATGTTTGCATGACTTATTACTATGTATTAGTATTACTAAAAGGAAAGATATAGCAATGAAGCAACATTTAATATGAACACAACCCTAATAAGATCTAAAAATGATAAAGCAATGAGAAAATACCAATATGAAAACCCTAATGGGAGTGGGTGTAAGAGTAGTTGGGTTTGCCAAAAATGTAGCCCAGAACAAAATCCCTTTTACATAAATCTAGGAAAACCAAGTAATGCAAACAATAATCACACTATTAACTTAGATTTAATTAAGGAGTTGGGAAATTATAAATTGAAATGTTATTTTTAGAATAAGTAAAAATGGATAGCGCACTTAGCTCTCAATTTGATGATGGAATTGTTGGAGAGACAGTTGTCATTGCACTAAAAGATCAACATGTTAATGCCTGATACAATCGCTAGAGTTAATGAATCCATGGGAGGTGCTTAAGCCTTGTCACGAACCCAAGTGTTGTGCTGCATAGCATAAGGAGACCAAGGGCGCACACCTTGCAACAAGAATATGAACACTAAAGATGTGCAAAATAGATTCACCATAGTACATGAATTGATGCTCGTGGTATGTTCACTATCTCAAAATTAGAATGACTAGCAATTTCTAATAGGTTGATCCTGAGTGGTTTGGGGTCAATCTTGAGTAGTGTAGACTTGTCCTTTGACACATAAATCTAGTGTGGCTCTTATCTCTATCATTCCCACTTCCACATCCCTCATTCCCTCCATGACTATCCCTTCTTACACATTCCTTGCTAGCTTTGCCCCTCACTATGACCTCTCTCATGATTATATCCCTCGACCATACCTACATCTATACTTCCATTACCTCTAGAGTGTTCCTCTTACATCACATCCTTTCACCCATGATATACCTTCTACCCATGTGTCCCATATTATACCTCATTCCTAATAGGTACGCCTCATAGTACTCCTCCATCTTGCCCCATGACCAACCCATCTTATAATGTGGTTCATCCATGTCCATGGCTATGATTTCACCCATTACCTCACACCCTCACTACACTTCTTCATTGTCTCCCATGCTCCTAATTTACTACCCTTGTCTCTACCTCCACCTTGGATATAGACTATTACATGAAATGGTTGATCTTAAGAGGCGAATCAATTATAATAAGAAGGATTCTATCACATAAAATCTTCCACATCATATGCCATTAGAATTTGAGGTTGTTACATATCCATTTCCTGTGGGCCTTGTACCACCTAGATTTGAGTTATATCATGGAAAAGGAGATCCAAATGTTCATTTACAGGCTTTCACTACTGCATGTATAGACTTTTCATAGGATAATAAGATCTTAGCTAAGTTATCTCCTTGAACACTATGAGACTATGTTATTCAATGGTTTATTCTCGACCTTTGTGCTCCATATGATGCTTTGATGACTCAACCACTACTTTCTTAAAATCATTTCCATATAAATATGGGTTTGAAGGTAACTGTGAACAGTTTGACCAAATGCCAAAGCAATGAGCCTATTAATGATCAAGAAACTTTTAGTGGTGATATGTAGCCAATTAGCAAATTTCTAGATTTTGGCATCTTCAAATTGGTGAATTTTGGGATTTTGGTGCCTTGAAATTGGATTTTTTTTGGATTTTGGCATCTTAAATTGACAAATTTTTAAATTAAATGGCATCTTGAAATTGGTGAATTGTGCATGTTTCACAGTTGACCCTTTTGCCCAAATTTAATAGAGTTTTCATGCCTCTAGCATATGTTCGCCCCCACATAGATATTTTAATTTCTTAGAATATACTTTAATTCTACATTAATGTTTAATCTAGTTTAGGCCAAATCACCCTAATATAATTAGGCCAATTTTCACTTTGTATCCAAATGCCTAACATTTCTATTATCTCTTTTCAAAATTATGATTCAACCACCCCTATTATGACAAGAATGTATGTCATTTTTGTTGTGATCACCCACCACTTTACACGATTTGTTCCCCAATTCAATGGCATCACCCTCACAATTATAGGTAATTTAGGGGAAATGTGGTGCAATTACCCGTGTAATATAGCTAATTTAGGGAAAATGCTCTCTCTCTCTCTCTCTCTGAGAGATTTTTGATTTTGCACTTAAGCAATCAACCATAGCTTGCAACATTGTTTTATTTATTATAACATTTCAAAGCACTACATAACACTTTGCAAGGCCATGAGGTGTTGCATAACAATGTGTAACATCATGAGGCATTATGTAACTCTGTTTAATAGTTTATAACATTATTCTCTATTATTTATCATTCATTATCATTGAGTAACACTATGCATGAAGTTTCTTAGCACTACATAATACCATGAGGAATTTGCAATACTATTTTTATTTTTTAAAAAATTTTGCAACATTTTACTATATTTTGTAACATTAGGTCCTATTGCCTAACACTATTTTTTGGTTTTCTAATATTATTTATATTTTTTCACATTTATCATTACAACATTATTTAAGACTTTGCAACACTTTAGGTATTGTGTAGACCTACATAATTTATAACATCATTCTATTTTTTTTAATCATTTCTTACTACTACTCAACATTGGGCAATGCCATGATGGTTGTTTAACACTAAGTAATTAATTGAGGCTTTGTTGTGTGTTAAATGTAATAATTAATGACAATAAAATCAAAGGGAGTAACACATAGAAGGCATCTCTTGATTGTGGTTAGAACAAAACATGAAAAAATAACATTATAAATAAAACAAAACCAACTACACACTCCTTCAATTAGAAAACATAAAATGGGAGGGAAACAAATAACATGATAAAACAAAGATACACTTCTAGAATCCAAAATTTGAACAAAAGGGATGGCCACACAAGGTGTTGTGTAACATTGCATAATATCACAAGGCACTATGCAACACTAATATTTTGTAACAAAGATATACTTCTAGAAGAAAAACAAAAGGGAAGGCCATGAGGTGTTGTGTAACACTCTCTAAAATCCATTTATGGTAAATGTGTTTCTAACACATGGCATGAGTCATATATAGAAAACCAAAAGGGTATATGTGTTGCATAAATGAAGCTTGATAGTTATCTATTTGTAGTTTAATATGTTTGAGTAAATCATCCACTTAGTAAAAAAAAAATTATGCTTGTATCACTTTTTGTAATAGTAAGAGTATCTCATCCTTATCTTTTTACTTTTACTATTTTTGAAGACAAATCCTGGATGAAAGATGTAATCAATGTTTATCTCAAAATGTATGGCATACACTACTCATTGCATATTTTCTTCTATTTTGCAAGTTTTAATGGAGCACTCATGGCAAGGAGAATTCAAGAATAATCTATTAATTAAAAAAATGTGTCCTTTTGAGTATTTAAAAATATTTAGTTTTACATGTTGACTACTTATTTTACTTTAGCATGCATTCACTTGATAATTTGTATGCAAATCAAAGTGGGGGCAAAATGTAATGGTGAAAATTTTATACTCATACTCTTTTCTCTTATGTTTTAGCCCATTTCAATTAGAGTTGTAAATGCAATAATTAGAGACATAATATTTCCACAATCCATATTAGTGATCATGAATGTTTTTTGATTTAATTTTGTGAGAGTTTTGATGCAAAAGATCTTAAATAGTTAAACCCAAAGCTTGCATTTGTGATCAATGTAATAATTAGCTTTACAAGTGGCATATTGTGCATAAATTTGGCCCATAGCCTCACACATCCCAATCCCTATTATCAATGATCCCCACATTTTCATATATGATCCCTAGACCTATTTTCCATCATCCTACATCAAATCCATATGCATAGACTTGACTTAGGTCACTTCCATAGTCATGGATATAAACCCTAAACTTTTAAAATTTAAAATTCAAATTCTTCCCTTTTCACCATTTCAAGAGCCATTTTGAGACGACCTAGCGATGTTTGTGTTGATTTGTGTGCTTTGTAGTTGTATTTAAAGACATTCATGACATTCATTTGGAAACAACCTAGGAATCTAATGAGCACATCTAATATTCAATTCACAAAAAGGATAAAAGCAATCTAGTAGCATTACCAAAGAATTACATTAGCACACATCATCTTAGGTCCACTACACTCTTGATTGTTGTCCTCAATCATTTCGCTCACAGTGATAAAGCCAATTCACTAGGAGTCTAAGTTAGGAGAACTTGACCCTTACAATTTGACATATTCTTCAAAGCCATTTGTAAACATCATCTATCCTTACACACATTTAGATAGTAGAAATCGAGGTGAGTGAACTCAAATAGTTCATATTCTATCATATGAGTTCCATAAGTTTCAAATCAGGGTTTAGATCATTTTTGCATTCATGGAGATCACTTCCATAGTCGTAGATTTGAACTACAACAATAGATAGTTGATTTGCAAAATCTAAAATCTTCATTTGAATCAACCTTAAAATTCAAAAAACATTAACAAAACAACTTCTAACATCCGTCACATCATATCTCCATCATCTAAATTCAAATTAAGTATCATATTTAATTATTTCAATTCCGCATTTAATTGAACATTTATTTCAATTATTTATCCAAACTCATTATGAATACAAAATTTTATTTATCTTTATAATTACTTTTTTTTTGTTGGAAGGTTTTATATCAAGCCCACATAACCATGTAGCTAGTCGATATGGGAGCACGAGCCTTAGGCTAAAACCTCTTGGCTAAGAGCCAAGGACTGAGGGGTATCCATTCTGCCCAATACTCGATATGGAAGCACAAGCCTTGGTCTAAAACCTCTCTGGCTAAGAGCAAAGGACTGAGGGTATCCATTCTGCTAAAGTTGCATAGGGCACGATCCCGGCCTCATCTCTTGTGATGTTGGGGCCTTGCACTCAGTAAGACTTGATCCTGGTGAGCTCGTTAAAAACCATTCAACTTCACCAATAGACCAAAGGTCCATTATAATTTAATTAATTACCCTACACAATGTGTTTGCTTCCAAAACAGTTATATGGATTTTTTTGTATCTACCCATAACAACATTTTTACTATAATACAAAAGGACGTGATTTACCTATCAAAAAATATCCTAAACTAATTTATGTATAGAGGTGCATTTATTCCTCTGCACTTTCCCACCCACGTTTTGAACGCAAATTTGGAGTGTAATTTTCCGTAACACATGAAACGAACGCTTCCTCCCTTCCTCTTGATTTCTCCGAATGTGTGGTTGATTACTAGACAAGGAAAAAATTGCAGCGTCGTGTATTGTTTGTTAGATAGTACAAAATGTGTTCCAACGAGGTTCACATCCCTTCCACCGTATTTGCACAATAATTGAATGATATTTATTGAACTGCCAATTGTAAACATACATCCTTATCGCGGTGATTGTGATGGAGAGTGAGACATCCTATAGTCCCCCTCTTCTCTTTCCTAGGAAAAGCTACAATTGACTTGTTTCCCCACTTTGGGTGTTTGTTCATATTTTATAGTTTTTACTTCCCTGAGGTTTAGGTATATATTACTAGCAATTGGACCATAGGTTCAATGGGCGGGCTAAAAACTTTATGAAGAAATTATAGAATAAGTTATTTAATCTACTTCTTAATGAAGTTTATCACATTAACTATTGTCTTCTTTCACTTACATTAGTAAATTTTTTTTACAAGATGAACAAACATAGTTGGGTAAATGTAATAAATTAATTGAATCTCTTATTGATTTTTATATAATATACCATAGAAACAAATACATATTTAATCATATAATTATTTTAAATTATTAATTTTTATATAATATGCGATAGAAACAAATACATAATTAATCATATAATTATTTTTAAAATAATTATGTGAGGGTACAATAGATTTATGTTCTACAACTTATATCTATGCACATAAGGTATAACTATTTTTTCCTATTAAATACATACTAAGATGGCTCATAATAATTTTTATAAGTATATATTTGATATTTGAACTTTTATAATATCTATCACATGATAATTCTACTAATTTGTATAATCAATAATTTAATATACATTTTATTCTATTTTTTTTTAAAAAGGGGTAAAAACTTTATTGAAATTCAAAAAAGAACATTACATAGAAAGCAAAGGACCGAGGTCCTAGGAACCAACAAAAACAACAGAACAGAACAAGAACAAAATCATCCTACCCCATACCCATTCCTATCCTCAGCAAGAATTCTCTCAAAATCGTGTCGAAGCGCCTGGGGAACCAACTCCCACTCCTCGATTCTCCAGCCATCTAAATGCTCCGAAGCCCATTTCGCTAAGCAATCAGCAACCCTATTCCACTCCCTTGGAATATGAACAAAAGTCACCATTTCCATCAACTAACTAACCTGCAAAATCTTTTGCACAACCATAGCCAATTGCCAACTGACATTCACCACTTTCCGGTCAATAAGCAAATTGATCAAGACCTGGGAATCAGATTCACAAATAATCCTTCTCCACCCCAAAGCATGAGCCCTCTCAAAGGCGCAAAGAATTGCCAACCCTTCCACAAGGTTGATAGTCTGCGCCCCTTCATAGACTGAAAAGAAGATCACCGAACCCGAAGAATCCCTGCCAATCCCCCCAATACCAGCAAGTCCAGGATTGCCCCTTAAGGATCCATCAGTATTAATCTTCAGAACACCATCGGGAGGGTGCTGCCATCTACCAACCCTATGAATTTTCTGCTTCGCCCGCCATCCTCTCCTGACACACGCAGAAGCTAAGGACAACCCCTAAATCCTCAATCTCTCTACCACCTCAGCATCCCTTTTCTCCAAAGGAAAAACCACTTCACACTTAGCTTCAACCGTCTCTTAAACCATGCCCAAAATTTGCTGCCAGACTTACTGCACAAACTTCTTCTCTCCACGAAATATTCTATTATTTATATATAATTAATTATATTATTTCATTAATATTTAAAATATCAAATTTATAAATAATATATATACACAATGAATCAAAATTAAATAATCACATTAATATGAATATTATATTAATATAAATATTACAATTTTGTTATAATATTTGCATAGATTTAAAGAAAAAATATTATTTATTTAACATTAAAATAAATATTATTTGTTTAATAACTAAATTTAGTGTGTTTGTTTTATTCAAAATAATATTTCCCAAAAAATTTCTCATGTAAATTTAGTAAAAAATAAAATTTGTTCAACATGAAAAATAATACTTTGTTTTGATTGGTAATCACTACATAAAAAAAAATCATTACAATAGTACTACAGTTCGCAGTAGAAAATTAAAATAAAAAATTAATAGTTTATCAATTGTCAAAGTGATAAAGGTAAAGGGAACTTTTTTTTTTATCATTTATGAATATTATATTAATATAAATATTACAATTTTGTTATAATATTTGCATAGATTTAAAGAAAAAATATTATTTGTTTAACATTAAAATAAATATTATTTGTTTAATAACTAAATTTAGTGTGTTTGTTTTATTCAAAATAATATTTCCCAAAAAATTTCTCATGTAAACCTAGTAAAAAATAAAATTTGTTCAACATGAAAAATAATACTTTGTTTTAATTGGTAATCACTACATAAAAAAAAAATCATTACAATAATACGACAGGTCGCAGTAGAAAATTAAAATAAAAAATTAATAGTTTATCAATTGTCAAAGTGATAAAAGTAAAGGGAACTTTTTTGTTTTTTATCATTTATGACATTTTGTAGAAAAATAAAATAAAAAATTAACAATTTATCAATTGTCAAAGTGATAAAGGTAAATGGTACTTTTTTGTTTTTTATCATTTATGACATTTTGAAAAAAATGAATGGACAAGATTGATTTCATGGTAGTCCTTTTAATCTAGGCCCTTCATTTATATAATTCATCATGTGATGCTCACATAGGGAAGGCTTTCAGCCTAATTACCATCTTTTTTTTTTTTTCTTTCTTGGTGTGTGATTCAAGGTGATCAATCTAGTTCTCTTGTAAATAATTGGCACATTGTGTTTAATGTATTGACTATTTATAGGGCCTATCTTTAAGGTAGATAGTCAGTAAGTTAAGCATAATGTGTCAATTGTTTAAGTTCAATCATTTTATATTAGGGTTTGTTTTTCATATTTCTTAATATAGTTATTAAGTTTTATTAGAAAAGTTCCATTTTATGTACATGATTAAATTAGTAATAGTAATTTAAGGATTCTAATGGTGGAAATTGTATACCCTGCACGTTTCCCCTTAGTTTTGGACTCACTTTTGACTTGTTTGTCCTTTATGTAATGATTAGTATACTCATGGCACAATTTCTGTGTAAAAGATGGCATACAACATGTGATCCTAGTTTGATTATATTTGCACTCATTCCATGTGACTGGAATTGATCCTCTATTTATCCATTCTTCGCCCAACTTTAAATTTGCAATTATGGAATTGCCATAATTCAATTCCATAATTTGTGGAAATGAACCTCGAACTTTTAAAATTCAAATTCAAAATTGGGTCCTAGTTGACCCCCTTTTTAAGTGTCCATTATGCGTCAACTTGAAGCATGAAACATTTCATTTGCACCATTTGGAATTTTATTTAAGGACTAATCCTAATTCATTATTTAGATATATCGAGAACTCTTATTTCTAACTTGCATCATCACTCAAGGAGTGCTATCATAGTATTGATATTGCATCATTTGCTTGCATCAAAATCTAGGCATTTAGGCATGACTACTTTTTTTTATCATTCCCAAAAGTTGTCAAATTGATATCCTAGGGGTTTGACCAAAGGAGAATAAATCCTTGCCTAGTAAACTCCTCAGTGGTGTCCCTAGATCCCACCCCACTATAGATATAGGTTGAAGACATTGAGGCAAACTAGAACTAGATATTACAATTGGTGAAGTTTAAATGCACGAATCAGAGCTTAGATCCATAGAATAGGTTTAGACTTGTAATCATACAAATCAATTCGGGAGTCATGGAAGTGAACTTTGAACTTGATGGATAAATAGTAGTTTTCTAGATTCCAAGACATTCATTTGACAAGCATTTTTTTTTCACATTAACAAATCATTTCCAAACATCTTGCTTTGCATATTCCATCATCTAAACTCTAGCTAAGTACCTGTTGACCTATTTTCCTCTGCCTAGAGTCCAATAGCTCACCTTGAAAATATCGTTGGAATGCTTTGGAATATAGCCATGCAAGCCCTAAATCCTTCAAATCCTAGTGCTCTACCTTGCAAATATCCCTAAAAATCCATCTGGAGAATCCTTACAAAAAGCCCAGAAAAACCCAGAAATCTTTAGCCTTCAAAGTATGCCTTTGCAGAGTTTTCTCCATCTTCATACTTAGTTGTTTCTAGGTATGGATATTTGTTGTTCAAATATCTAGATATTTTCCAAGTATCTGGATCTTAGTTAATATCCAGATATTATTTTAATAGCCAAACCTTAACTATTATGCAGACCTTAGCCGATATCCAGATCTTAGCTAACATCCAGATATTATTTTAATATCTGAACCTTAACTAAGATCTCGATATTTCTAGAGTGTTCAAACCTTAGTCGATATCCAAACCTTTCCTAGCATCCGGATATCTCCTAATGTCCAGATCCTTAAGGTGAATGTCCCAATGATGTCATCCAGATCCTTTCCAAAGAAGTGCCTTATGACGATGACATCATCAGGACATTTCCTGACTTTCCTAATATATAGTGACATCATCAGGATATTGACGCCAATTTCATGGTATGGACATAAAGAAGCATCCAAATATCATGTTAACATTGGGTATTCATGCAGATGATGGCCCGAATAACTGTTAAGGTAAATTTGATGGGTGCATCTAGATATCGGGATGTAGATACTCTTGTGTTCAGTCAGGCTAAATCATCCAGATATTTGCGAATGTACAGACCTTATAGATATTCATGGATATCCATATGCCCGTTGACAGCAACTTTGACCACAAATATCTTTTTCATCTTGGGGAATTTCTACATGATACAAAAGACAAAATTGCTTAAAATTTCATCCTCTTTCATTTGGCGGGCTTCTTTGAGGGATATCCACACTTCAAAATCATGATCCATAATTCATGATCTAGATATGGATGTACATATCTGGGTATCAAGATAAGTTGCTGACTGAAGGGAAATGTGTAGACTTGGCCGACAAGACATATCGGAGGCTGACTTAAAGTGTTGTAAAAGCTTTCGAAAGGTAGATATTTTGCATTGATTGTTGCACGTGCATGATTCGGCAGTTTGTATTAATGGCACAAATATCTCCCAGCTGCTCGATGGATCCAGATATTTTCTACTTTGAATTGTTGTAGGTAAATGTCCCTTCTGGCAAGGAAATATCTCTAACAGGCCCATGGGCACATTCATTATAGTAGGTAATGGCGCTCCATTGTGAATGCTATATAAAGCATGAAACGTAATGTATTGTTGTTGGCATTTTCTCTAAAAACCATATCTCTTGCAATTGTAACCATGCCTCTTTGAGAATAGACATCAGATTTTCATCTTCTCATGAATTATTCTTTGCTATGTGTATCTTTCTGTTTGATCTCCATCTATGAATGCATCTTTCCTCTTGGATTTCATTTAGTTTCTCTTACCTCTACAAGTAGTTTATGATTTATATATGTTGGTCTATTGAATATTGTTATTATGTGCATACATGGTTGTTTGAGGGCCTTCCCATATTCAAATCTGGTGTGTCACCTCCTTTTACTTTTAGTTATACTCCCTCTTCCTCTTTTCATAAATAGGTGGATAGATTAGGTTTAGTTTTAGGATTGATGAATCTCATATTCAGCAAAGGAACTAGCCTCTCTCTAGAGATTTGGCCTCCTTGTAGGGTCCCACACCTGGAGGTTATCTCAATGTTTCGCTATATTGTTGGAGCCCTAAAAGCCTTCAACACTGGGTGTAAATCTATGCGACAACAGTTTCTGGTACGCCCAGTGGGACTCTAAGCATAAGCAATCAAAGAACCAAGCTAAGAACCTGGTGTTCTTCTCAGTACTCTACATCTTGGTAGACATTTGCATGCACCTAGCAACTCTACATACGTCTGGTTCTGATCAGCGCCATCTTTTATGCCTGTGCAAACTAGCGTATCTTCAAGAGGTAACTTTCAATTAACTGAACTATCTACTACTGCTTCAAGGAGAAGGTCGAGGTTATCTAGGTCTCCTGCAAGAAGGAACAACAACCTTACTTTACCTCATTCAAGGGCTCAATCCACACCCCCTCTTGTAAGGTTTCAATACAATAGAAGAAGCTCTTGCATATCCCTAGACTGAATTTAAATATCCCTAGGATGGCAAGGAATTTGCCTTTTGTCACCTTTAATGGAGGTTGTCCTTTAGATTTGGCTGCATACAATGACATACCTGCTGCAACCCTGAAGAGTGTTTCACCCTTCATGAGTGATGGTTCTATAACCCTTGTTGAGCATATCAAAGACATATCCAATGTATGCTCAGTCCATCTTATACAACATGAAGATGTTGCGGTCCGGCTCATGGTCTCATCTTTTAAATGGAGGGCTCTTCAGTGGTTTAGAAGCCTGACCCCTACATCCATACATACCTGGGACGAGCTAGGAGAAGCCCTCTACAAATAGTTTGGAGAGAGGGTAGACAATGCTTCATTACTAGAGCAGTTGACAACTATCAAGAGAGCTCCAAGTGAGATGCTGGCAGACTTTAACTTTAGATTTCATAGGACATGGGAGAGAATTCCAGCCACCCTCATGCCATCTCCACAAGGTGCTTTCTTGTACTTTAGCTTTGAATTTTGATATTGCAGTGATAATACAATCTATGGGAGTTGAGACTCTACCAACTGGCTATGAGATAGCTCTTAAAGCAGAAAGATATTTAATACAGGCTAGAAAAATTGCTCCTAGACCTCCTATACTGATGAAGGGGGTAAATCATAAAACACACAATAACAGAAATTGAATACAGAGAATAATAGAACTTTCTTTTATTGATCTGGGCAACTTATTACATTATAGAAGCTTAATTACAATTAGAGGAATCAGTCCTCCATAGGCTGCAACACACTACAGCTACCATCACCAGGCTCTGGAATCTTTCACCTTCTGTAACCCCCAAATCAGCTAGAGTTTCTGTTTTCCTACCTATTCTTGACTCTACACTTGTCCCCTTAACTCTACTACCGCCCAGGGTCCCCAAAATAGCCATAAATAACATTTTTTGGTGGCATCTAGCTAAATTTTGAAATTTACAACTCCCTATAAAAGTAGGTAAACTTCCGGGAAGCATAACTTTTGATCCGGGTGTCTGATTGACGAACCGTTTTATGCATCGGAAAGCTTGCGATGTGAACTATCATGCCAGAAATCCGTAAATGAATTTCTGTCAACTTTTCAGGACATTTAGGGAAGTTTTAGTGCCTCATATCTCATTTCAAAAATTTTTAGGGGCTTTTCAGAAAACAAAAACTTTAATATCTTTCAGCTCACAAATGATCTTTGCCTAATTCCTTCGCTAAAGGTCTTATATTTCCATTTAGTAACTTTCTGCAAGTTTTCGGTTCAATCCATGCCCAACTGCAAACTTTCCAAAAATAGCAGGTAGACTTTCCAAAACAGGCAGGTTGCTATTTTTAGCAGTTTCAGAAAAACTGAAAGTCCTACATCATTATTCTGGATATTATGGAACCAGAAACACTAATTATGGAAAGAAATGAAAACAACTACAATGATTTTGAATTAACTTCTTTTTGGGTGATGCAAGATTGCCCTTACACCACTGGATGCTCCTGCATCAGACACCCAGGGTAATTTGAGAAGTGACCCTGTCACGTCTCAGATGTTTGTGTGAGGAAAACCCAAATGGTCAACCTCTGCCTTAGACAACCAAGAAGAATCTTCAATAGGCCTTCCTTTCCATTTCACTAGATATTCTTCGTATTGCCTATTCCGAGTGCTCCTTCCCACACGGCTATCCAAGATCTCTTCTATCTCCTCTGTTGAAGTAGATGCCGGAATACTCCACTGTTCCTCTGTTGGTCCATCCTCTGTCCCACTTTCATGATATTCTGATAAATCAACAATGTTGAAAACAGGGGAAATATTGATCCCACTCGGTAGCTCTACCTCATATGCATTTCCTGAATCATGCTTCTTCAGGATTCTACATGGTCCAAATTTCTTCATTTTCAACTTATTGTATGTTCCAATTGGGAACCTGTCTTTTCTCAGGTGAACCATGACTTCGTCTCCTACCTGGAACTCCTTATATCTCCTCTTCTGATCTGCCTTAGCTTTGTACTGAATATTCATCTTATTAATGTGCTTTCTCACCTCTTCATGCAAATTCTTCATGTGTTTTGCAAAGTCTTCAACTTCGGCACTTGTCTTTTCTCCGTTGCCCAGCTTCCTTAACTCAGAAGCATTTCTTGGGCTATTGCCATATACAATTTGGAATGGTGATTTACCAGTACTCCTATTGACAGAATTGTTGTAAGCAAATTCTGTCTGTGGTAAAATTAAATCCCATCCCTTGGGCTTATCCCCTGCTAAGCACCGAAGCAGGTTACCCAAACTCCTATTCACCACTTCAGTTTGTCCATTAGTCTGTGGATGGTGTGCAGAACTAAACTTCAAATCTGTCTTCAACTTCTTCCACAATGTCCTCCAGAAATAACCAACAAACTTGGTATCTTGATCTGAAACTATGCTCTTTAGTAGACCATGTAGTCTCACCACTTCCCTGAAAAATAACTCTGCAATATGAACAGCATCCTTAGTCTTCTTACAAGGAATAAAATGTGCCATCTTCGAGAATCTGTCCACCACTACAAAAATGGAATCATGTCCTCTATGTGTCCTTGGTAAACCAAGAACAAAATCCATACTAATATCATCCCATGGCTTCTCTGGTACAGGTAATGGTTGATACAACCCTGTATTCTGACTTGTTCCTTTTGCCATCTAACATACTCTGCAACTCTGCACAAATTTCCACACATCCTGTTGCAACTATGGCCAATAATAATTTTCACCAACAATAGCAATGGTCTTATCTCGACCAAAGTGTCCAGCCAATCCTCCACTATGCTTCTCCTTAATCAGGTTCTCTCTCATGGAACTCCTTGGAATGCACAACTGGCTTCCTCTAAACAACATGCCGTCTTGGATTATGAAATCCAACCATTTTGTCATGTCCAAAGTAACAGGCTCCAGACAAGCTTTCCAAGCCTCTGCAAAATCTAGATCTTCAGGATACAAACTTTTGAGCTCATCGAACCCAACAACCTCTATCCTCATTTCTGTCAACAAATTGTGCCTTCTGCTCAAGGCATCTGCAACCCTGTTGGACTTCCCACTCCTGTGCTTCAAAACAAAGGTATAACTCTGCAAAAACTCAACCCATTTTAAGTGCCTTTGGCTCAACTTCCCTTGACTATTAATATACTGCAAAGCCTGATGATCAGTATATAAAACAAACTCTTTTGGCAACAAATAATGTCTCCATTTCTTCAAAGCCTGAACTATTGCATAAAACTCCTGATCATAAACAGAATACTTTTTCTTGGCATCATTAAGCTTTTCACTAAAATAAGCAATGGGTTTACCTTCTTGGCTCAAAACAGCTCCTATACCACTACCACTAGCATCACAATCTACCTGAAATACCTTATTGAAATCTGGAAGTGCCAAAACAGGTTGTTCTACAACTTTCTGCTTCAATGTATCAAAGCTCTTGTTGGCTCCTTTAGTCCATCTAAACTCTTTTCTATCCCTTCTCATTGTTTCAGTTAGGGGTGCACAAATGCTACTGAAATTCCTGATAAACTTTCTGTAAAAACTTGCCAAACCATGAAAAGATCTTACCTCCGTTGCACTCCTTGGTGTAGGCCATTCAATGATAGCCCTTACTTTTTCTGGGTCCATCTTAAGACCTTCTTCTGAGACTACAAATCCCAGGTATACCAACTCCTTCTTTGCAAAACTACATTTCTTTAGATTAATCAGCAACTTCTCCTCCCTAAGCTTCTCTAGAACTCTTCTGATATGCATCAGATGCTCATCCCAAGTCTTACTAAAAATTAAAATATCATCCAAATAAATAATAACAAAACTTCCCAAAAATTCTTTCAATACCTCGTTCATGAGCCGCATGAATGTGCTCAGTGCATTGGTTAGCCCAAATGGCATGACTAGCTACTCATACAAACCTTCCTTTGTCTTGAAGGTTGTCTTCCATTCATCCCCTTCTCTGATACGGATCTGGTGATACCCACTCTTTAGGTCAATTTTTGTGAAGTACTTGGCTCCACTCAAACAATCCATAATGTCATCCATTCTTGGCAATGGAAATCTATACTTGATAGTTATCTTATTGATGGTTCGAGAGTCTGTATACATCCTCCATTCTCCATCCTTCTTTGGTGCTAGTACTGCAGGTACCACACATGGACTTAGGCTCTCCCTTATTAGTCCCTTCCTTAACAACTCTTGAACTTGTCTATTCAGCTCTTCATTCTCTGCAGGGGTCATTCTGTGGGCTACCTTGTTTGGCAAACTGGCTCCTGGTATCAAATCCATTTGATGACTTATCTTCCTTACTGGTGGCAAACCTTCTGGTACATTATCAGATATAATGTCCTGGAACTCTTCCAACATAGCTGAAACTTCTGCTGGTACATCTTCACAATTCTCTTGACTAATCTTAGAAATCAATGCAAAGCAATGACGCTCATGCTTCATACCCTCAAAAAATTTCCTACCATCTACCAAACAAATTCTGGCAGTACTACATACCTTTTCTTCCACCTCCTTCAAGGGCTTCAACTTATGACGAACTCTATCCTTTGTTAGAGAATATGTGTTTGCACGACCATCATGGATAGCGCTCCTATCATACTGCCACGGCCTCCCCAACAACATATGACATGCATCCATCGGTATGATATCACACAACACCTCATCATGGTAGTCCCCAATCTTGAACTTCACTAAACACTGCTCATTGACCAAAGCTCGGTGGTCCTTCTGCAACCATGCAATCCGATATAGATGTGGATGCTTTCTTCTTGTTAACTTCAACTTGTCAACCATCTCCTCTAAAACAAGATTATCAGTGCTTCCACTGTCAATAATAATATCACAACACTTACCTTCACATTTGCACCTTGTGTGGAATAAACTCTTCCTTTGATTGGGTTCTTTCTCCTCATTCGGCAAGGTTCTTCTGACAACTAGGGTTTCTCCCCTTTCAACATCTTCAGAATGCTCAGAATGTGCATCTTCATCTACATGTGCAACTTGTGCATTACCTTCAGGTCTTCTATTTGTCCTTCCTTGATGTTGCAGACACTCATATGCTCGATGCCCTTCTTCTCCACATTGGAAATAGGTTCCTCTGAAACCTCCTCTTCCAGGTCCTTGCCCAGGTCTGCCTCTTCCTCTTTGCTCACCATTGTTCTGGTCACAAGGGCGGTAGGTATTATCCCCTCTTTGATTTCGACTGGTGCCTGCTTCTTCATTTTTCTTTTGATCTTCATTACGGCCTCCATAGGGTCTTCCACCAGTCCTTCCACCTTGACCTCTTCCCCTTTGCTTACTATCAAATCTTTTGTTCATCTTCTCCTCCACCTTAAGGGAAAACTGGTACGCATCTTCTATGGTGGTCATTCTGACCAGGCTCAACTCCTCTTGAATACTCAGCCTCAACCCATTAATGTAACGGGCTACCTTCTCCTTGTTGGGCTCTGCATGGCCTATCCTGATAGTAATCTTATAAAACTATTATGTATACTCCTTGACAGACTTGTTACCTTGCTTTAGTCCTTGCAGCTTCTTCAACAACTCCATCTCATAGTCCATGGGAACGAACTGCTTCTTCAGTTTCTCCACCATCCGATCCCATCTGGTGATCTTTCCTTTTCCTCTTCTATTCCTCTCTAATTGGACCTCCTTCCACCAAATACTGGCGTGGCCCTTCAACTTTGTTTTTGCAAACTTGACCCGATCTGGGTCCTCCACATCTTCATACTCGAAATACTCCTCCATGTCATTAATCCAATCAATAAGCTGTTCCGATTCAAATCTCTAGAATATGTAGAAACTTCAATTCTGGGCCTCTTTCCGATCTTCGAAATGGCCCTCAACAACCTAACTTCTGCAGTATCTCCTACAGCTTCTTGCTCTTCCTCAGATAGCTCTTCTTCAGCTTCATCTTTGCTTTCTTCTCTTGTTCTTGGATCAAACCCTCTTCGCAGCTCCTCTTGCAATGCATCGATTTGCCTTTGTAGGGCTCTAAAACCCTCTTCCATCAAAGCATTCCTCCCAACGTGATTTCTTCGTGGAGGCATCTTGATTTCTGCAGTAAACCCACAACCTTAGGTCTTAGTGCAAACTGCCTCACGGTCGGCGATCTGTCTACACACTCAGGAACCCTTGCTCTGATACCACTTGATGAAGGGGGTAAATCATAAAACACACAATTACAGAAATTGAATACAGAGAATAGAACTTTCTTTTATTGATCTGGGCAACTTATTACATTACAGAAGCTTAATTACAATCAGAGGAATCAGTCCTCCACAAGCTTCAACACACTATAGCTACCATCACCAGGCTCTGGAATCTTTCACCTTCTGTAACCCCCAAATCAGCTAGGGTTTCTATTTTCCCGCCTATTCTTGACTCTACACTTGCCCCCTTAACTCTACTACTGCCCAGGGTCCCCAAAATAGCCATAAATAACACTTTTTGGTGGCATCCAGCTAAATTTCAAAATTTACAACTCCCTATAAAAGTAGGTAAACTTCCGGGAAGCATAACTTTTGATCCGGGTGTCTGATTGATGAACCGTTTTATGCGTCGAAAATCTCGCGATGTGAACTATCACGCCAGAAATTCGTAAATGGATTTCCATCAACTTTTTGGGACATTTAGGGAAGTTTTAGTGCCTCATATCTCGTTTCAGAAATTTTTAGGGGCTTTTCAGAAAACAAAAACTTTAATATCTTTCAACTCACAAATGATCTTTGCCTGATTCCTTCGCCAAAGGTCTTATATTTCCATTTAGTAACTTTCTGCAAGTTTTCACTTCAATCCGTGCCCAACTGCAAACTTTTCAAAAATAGCAGGTAGACTTTCCAAAACAGGTAGGTTGCTATTTTTAGCAGTTTCAGAAAAACTGAAAGTCCTACGTCATTATTCTAGATATTATGGAACCAAAAACACTAATTATGGAAAGAAATGAAAACAACTACAATGATTTTGAATTAACTTCTTTTTGGGTCATGCAAGATTGCCCTTACACCACTGGATACTCCTGCATCATATACCCTTTTTTCTAAAATTACCATCCTCATCCTAGCAGCCCATTATTGCCACCATCCCAGAGCCCAAAGCTTCAACATCCTCTCTTTCTCAAGAAGAGAGTGATCTTAAGACCCTAATGGCCAATTTGACCAACAAAGTGAATAGTATAGCTATTCAAACTACTCCCAAGCCTCATCAAAATTATAGTCAGGGGCAATCATCTATATCAAATTGGAACCAAGGGTATAATCCTAACAAAAATTAGAAATGGAATCAAGGTTACCAACAAAATAGATACCAAAATCCTAACCCTGCACAACCTTTACAAAAAATCTGACCTACCTAACAAATACCAGCTATGAATCTAGTTAGGGCTTTAGTCCCTACTCAGAATAATCTGACCTAGGAGGCAGATTGGTGATACCCCTGCAACCAACCTCATAATCAGTCCTCTTGTACTTTTGGAGCACAAGAGAGAGCTTTAGTGGTGCAGAACTTTCACACTCAACATGCATCATTATTAGAGGCAACCAATAACAATCCTAAAGTATCAAATGATGCTACCTCTGATGCCAGCATGATGCTATGGACAACAAAAGATTTTTGTGTTGTCAACCAGCCCATGGACAATGTTGTTATGCCCATTACAGACAACATCAGGTCAAAAAAGAGGCAATTGGAGACTAGCCCTATACTTGTTGTATTATGAAAAGAGCCTATTCCAAAGGCAAAAGTGGCTAGTGCCACAATTCCAGTTTAGAATAGCAAATCTGCTACTACAAAAGAGACTCCATCAGGCTTAAAAGTGCCTGAATAACCTGTTGAACAACCAAAGAAGGGAACATGGGTTTCCTCCATGTATAAGGCGCCCTCTGCTCCATTAAATATTGTGGAGTAGATGAAGAAGACAAATATAAATGTATCTATGTGGGATGTAATGTCAATCCTTTCTCAGAGAGATCTATTACAAGAAGCCTTGAGGCACTTCCCATCTATTGAGTTAGCAACATCAAACTCATCATCAAAATAGAAAGAGAAGACTCTTGTCAGTCTTGTGCAACCAAATGAAGGACAAGTAAGTGCAGTCAAGAAACCATCTCCTTCCCACTTGTCTTTGATCATTGGCAAGTTTTTAGTGCAAAAATGCATGATTGATTCATGGGCTAGTATTTCAATTATGCCCAAGAAGATAGTAGATGCATTAGGCATCAAGTATACCCCTATTTCATCAGGATTATTGCAACTGGATGGCACCTCTGTGAACACTATAGGAGTGATCAAGGGACTGGACTTGACTCTACATGCATGTCCAAACCTAACTTTCAAATAGGACATTTCAATCATTGATCTTCCTCCCTTCTTTGCCATTTGTTTGTCAAGGGACTTCACAACTAAGGTAGGTGGTTACCTTTCTTCTGACTGGTCTCACATGTTGTTGAGGACCAGATATGGCACACAATTCACCATCAAAGTTGAACCAATTTTAAATTATCATGTGGATAATTATGACCATGTAGCATGGTGAACCCACATGTTATGATCCAGGGTAAGGAAGTGCATGACTCATAACCTATTGAGGTAGAACCTCCACCTCTTCCTATCCCTGATCTATTTCTTGATGAGTGGGCAAGGGATCATGAAAATTTTGATCCTTATGATACCAATGAAGCGAATGACTTGGGCAACTACATGATACTAGAATGCTGATCCATCTCTTCTTCGTCGAGCTAAGGCTGACAATCCAACCTCAACTAGTTGCATTTCCATGAAGGGGATTCTTCAGTCCCTTCTGTACTTAAGCTAGATGATGACTCCAAAGGCCCATGGAAGATGTTTTTCGATGGTGCAAAGAGCAGAAATGGAGCTAGTGCAGGTGGTTTACTAGTCTCTTTAACTGGTAAGAAACTGCACTGTGCTCATAGATTGCATTTTTCTTGCACAAATAATGTAGCAAAGTATGAGGCATTGATCCATGGCCTATTGATTGTTGAGAAGGAAAATATCAAGCATTTGGAGATCTTTGGTGATACTAAATTGGTGGTCAACCAAGTCAGAAAGAGATGTGCAACAAAAAACAAGCTTCTAAGTTCTTATAGACATAGAGTTTGGGACCTATTTGAGAGTTTTGATGCTCTTAACCTGCAGGTGATCCCAAGAAAATTGAATGCTAATGTTGATCAATTAGCAACGGTGGGGGCTCAATTTTCCCCACCTACAGATTTATTTTAAGGTCCTAATCAGCATGTGAAGGTTGTTGTCAGACCATCTGTTCCTGATAATGATGTCCATTGGCAAGTCTTTGACAGCAACAAACAGATTGTGAGCTTCATCCAGAATGAAGCAGAGTTTTCTTCCATAGCACAACCTAGATTGCAGGAATGCTATGGCGATCAAATCATCCAGCTCAAATCAAACAAGTTGCCCAAGGGTCTAGTCACCCTTGAGGCCATCTTCAGCCATGATCATGAGTTCAGGGGTGAAAGGAATAACATGACCTTAAAAAGGGAAGATTACCAGAAGGTAACCGTCACCAGGGATAAGGAGTTACTACTGGGAAAGGTATGTGGTAACATGAAAGAACAAGAATTTGTGCGCCTAGCCCAGAAGTACAATGACGTCCTGGCATGGACATATGAATACTTGAAAGGATTCAATTCAGACGTGGCTCAGCATGCCATTAATCTAGATCCTATTGCTATTGCAAGTATGAGCAGTAAGTGTTGTCATTGATGTCAACACCTAAGGTCAGCATCTAAGGAAGTTATTTGGATAAGTTTGACAAGTGTTGATTGTTCTGTCTCCCAGAATAGTGTAGTATTTTGCTCCACATTTCCTTAGCATGGAAGACTAGAGTGTGAGATTTGGATATCATTTAGAGAAGTGTCTGAAGATACTAGATCCTGAGTTTGGTGGTTTGGAACGCTGTGCAACAAAAGATCTATTCACCAGTTTGAAGACTGTCTGGCAATGTGTGCAGAGTGACAGGGAGAAAATATTTTTCTTCGCATTTCTCCGTAGATTGGAATTTGGCTTTGCAGTTCTAGACTTAAGCTTAAAAAGTCCATAGCTATCTTCATTCCAAAGGATTTGTGATTTGGTGCTCTGGAAGACAAGTTTGTGTTGTTATACTTCAGGTGAAAGTTGTTGAGTTCAAGTGATATTTGTTGTCTTCAAATATCTCCAAGTGAGATCTGTTGCGGATGGATTTGTTGGCTCTCAGGTGAATTTATGTTGTTCATGGATGTGTCAAGATCGTGTTAAAGCATTGCACAAGGTCCGCTTGTTATGATTGTGATCAAGGAAGCGTGTGATCAAGAATCCTCCCAGTTTATGTTGTTTGGCCGACCTAATTAATTGTCGTGATCAAGGAGATGTTTTTGATGAATGTTTAAGTGATGTGTAGCATGCTTGAATAGATTTAGGTCCAAACTAAGGTGTAATACATTATGCCCTCATTCTTTTGTGGTGTGTGATGTTTAGGTCCAGACCTAATTTGATGTATGTATTAATGCCAACCTTGGAGATTGTTCTAATGGTTGATGATTGTAATGCTGACCTTGATGTACAGTCTAAGGTTGATGAATTGTATAAATAAATGTAATGAAGTCATGAAAAAGGTGTCAAGATATGAAGATAATAATATAAGTACGAAGTGTAAAATGTAGAGCAGAGCAAAGGAAATATACTGCGCTTCAATGGAACTGAACCCTGGCATGATGTAGATGCTATTATCTCAATTCACCAACTTCTGGTAGTGAGCCCTTTTGGCAGTGAGCTCTGGCTAGTGAGCCCTAAGATAGTAAGCCTCTAATTTTTGGTATTGTTATTACATATTATATTGTGAGGTAGCACTCACCATAGTTTTTCCCTGTTTAAGGTTTTCCACGTAAAAATCTGGTGTCTCATGTGTTGAATGTGTGATTGTTCTTAACTTTCTGATTTCATGCTTTCATGGTTAAATCATAACAATAGTGATTAAGTGATTGATGTGTTGATGTTTATAAGAAGTTAAGTTTTGGTGACAACTGATTCACCCCCCCTTCTCAGTTGTCTTGTGCATTTCAACAATTGGTATCAGAGCCTGGTTCCTTGGAAGAAAGCTTAACAGCTTGAGGTAGATCTAGGATGGCGTACATCAAGGTTGCTCTTGAAGACCTAGAAAGAACTGAAGAAGAAATCAAAGATCTAAAGGAGAATGTTAAAGAAGAAGATGAATGTATCAGAAAATTAAGAGAGCAAGTCAAGAAGTTAAAATAAAAATATAAGGAGGTTAGTGAACAATTGATATCAGCAAATGAAACCTTGGATGATTTGAAAGTGGAAGTTGTAGAAAGAGAAAATGAAGAAGAAGACCTAAATCTGTTGGTGAAAGGCAAATCAAAAGAATGTGCTAAGCTTGAAAAATAAGTTATGAACCTAAAGTCAGATTTGGAGAAACCAAAAAGCTATGAAGAAAATTTCAAGATAAGTTCTGCAAAGCTTGATGAGATGATTGCGAGTTAGAAGAGCCCTGATGACAAAGAAGGCTTGGGATTTGAGAAAGGTGAAAGTTCTAAAATATGACAAGAAAGGAATGTTGAGATCAAGAAGAACAAAGGAAAATAGACTCAGAATCAAAGGAACAGACCTAGAAGACTACCAGTCAGGCAACCAAATGCTCAAAGGTACCCTTCTTTCAATGGTTATTGTAATGTATGCAATAAATTTGGTCATAAGGCTACTCATTGTAGAAGTAGAGTGAATCAAAATGCTCCATCTTTTTTTGGTCAATGGTTCACTTGCAATAAAGTAGGTCATAAAGCTAATGAATGCAGAAGTTAGATGAGGAATAGTTATAAAAATGGAAGAAATGCTCAAGCTTTTAGAGGTAATTGATTTATATGCAAGAGATTTGGTCATAGAGCTAGTGAATGCAGAAGTCAAATAAGGAACAACTACAATAGTGGAAGGAATTCTCAATCCCTCAATGACAATTGCTTTGCATGTAATAAATTTGGGCATAAGGCTAACCAATGCAGGTTAGAGATGAATGGAAGGAACAATGGTCATAAAAATACTGTGTGTTTCAATTGCAATAGGCCTGGACATATTGCAAGATTTTGTAGAAGTAAGAACATGAAGAAGGATACTTAGGCATAATTGAAGAAACCAGGTGAAAAGGTTGATCTGACAAAAGTCAAAAGGGAGATGAACAAGGTTTGGGTCAAGAAGGAAATAAATGAAGTCAAAGATGGGTTCGCACCAGACTATGGTACAGATACTTCCTCGGGGAAGTGAATTGAGTGCTTTGGCTCAGGGGGAGCTTTAATGATAAATCTTTTCTCCCCTACCAAAGGATTGGTGCTGATGCCTTTGAAAGGAAGCAAGGTACGCGGAAACACTTCCTACACTAATCTACTGAGGAAAGACTTATGCAAATTTTTACTTTTACAGTTACAGATTAAGATGCACATTAACAGAAAGATAATAACAACTTCCAAATGCAAACACAAAACTCACAACACAAGATATACATGAGGAAAACCCTTTCAGGTAAAAAACTCAGTAAGTTAAGCACAATGTGTCAATTGTTTAAGTTCAATCATTTTATATTAGGGTTCATTTTTCATATTTCTTAATATAGTTATTAAGTTTTATTAGAAAAGTACCATTTTATGTACGTGATTAAATTAGTTATAGTAATTTAAGGATTGTAATGGTGCAAATTGTATACCTTGCACTTTTCTCCTTAGTTTTGGACTCACTTTTGACTTGTTTGTCCTTTATGTAATGATTAGTATACTCGTGGCACAATTTCTATGTAAAAGTTGGCATACAACATGTGATCCTAGTTTGATTATATATGCACTCATTCCAAGTGACTAGACCTGATCCTCTATTTATCCATCCTTCGCCCAACTTTAAATTTGCAATTATGGAATTGACATAATTCAATTCCATAATTTGTGGAAACGAACCTCAAACTTTTAAAATTCAAATTCAAAATTGGGTCCTAGTTGACCCCCTTTTAAGTGTCCATTATGTGTCAACTTGAAGCATGAAACATTTCATTTGCACCATTTGGAGTTCTATTTATGGACTAATCCTAATTCATTATTTAGATATATTGAGAACTCTTATTTCTAACTTGCATCATCACTCAAGGAGTGCTATCATAGCATCAATATTGCATCATTTGCTTGCATCAAAATCTAGGCATTTGGGCATGACTACTTCTTGTTTTTTAATCATTCCCCAAAGTTGTCAAATTGATATCCTAGGGGTTTGACCAAAGGAGAATAAATCCTTGCCTAGTAAACTCCTTAGTGTGTCCCTAGATCCCACCCCACTATAGATGTAGGTTGAAGACATTGAGGCAAACTAGAACTAGATATTAGAATTGGTGAAGTTTAAATGCATGAATCAGAGCTTAGATCCATAGAATAGGTTTAGACTTGTAATCATGCAAATCAATTTGGTAGTCATGGAAGTGAACTTTGAACTTGATGGATAAATAGTAGTTTTCTAGATTCTAAGGCATTCATTTGACAAGCCTTTTTTTTCACATTAACAAATCATTTCCAAACATCTCGCTTTGCATATTCCATCATCTAAACTCTAGCTAAGTACATTTATTTTTTATTTAAATTTCATATTTATTCATGTGCATTTATTCTAGATAGTATTAATCCCAACACTTATTCATAGAGTATTTATTGATTATTGTTTTAATTATTTATTTACACTACCTATACTTATGTAAAAGGAATTTTATTTTCCTTTTCATTTTGGTAAACCCATCCACTCTTATCCCCTAGGGTTTGTCTTCTATTTTTTAGATCCAAGACTTGTTATTTTTCTATGATTATATTAGTCACTTACCCTTGGTTTATCATTTTTATCCTTTAGGTTTTGATGTGTTGTGTTTAGGCTAAAGTCTGAATGTTACTCTAATTTCCTTTGAGAAGAAATGCTTTTTTAGATCCTATTTTGGCTTCTTATTCAATTAAACAAGATATTCCTATTGATTCCATAGATTCTAATAATAATGAACTTGATTTTCATCATGAGGCATGTGTAAATCAATAAGATCTTTATGTTTCTACATAATTAATTTTCCAAGAGATTTCTAATGCCGCTTCTACAAAATTGGATGAAAATCTTCATGATTTTTCGTTGGTGCACCATTTGGTTATGATATTCTTCAAGCTATTATCACTAAATTCTTCTAGTTCTTTACATAGTTCATCTTCCCCCTTTTCCACCCAGCCCTCTCCCACTATTGTTACCTCTCCCACCTCAAAGGTTCCTCATGTTCTTTCATCTTGTGTTATGTCTACTTCTTTCCCATTCATATTCCATCTCCTTCCCACAATCCTATTATCATCCCTTCCTCTCATCCTACTAGCATCCACCTACTTCTCACCCCACTAGTCACATTCCTTCCTCTCATCCTAGTAGTGCTCCACCTTTCTTTGTGCCTCATAGTGTTATTTCCCCTCCAAGTACCTTATCTTTAACCCTTATTCATTATCCTCTTTTTACCCCGTCCATTGTTTCCCATGTTCCTACCACTATCATTCAAACTTCCACCGATGATCCTCTTCTATAAAATTTTGAAATAGTTGAGCATAATGAAAGATGCCATGCCTAGTAGATGAGATATAATTAATTATACTTCAACACATCACATTTCACTTGCATTTGAGAGCTTAATGTATCCATTACCAATTAGTTTTGTGGCACCTCATTTTGAATTGTATAATGGAAAAGGTGACCCCAATTTACACATTTATAGGGTTCTCATGTTGCATGTTGGCTAAGTTGTTTCCACACACTTTGAGGGACTATGCTATTTAGTGGTTTTATTCTTTGACTCCTAGTTCCATTTGTTCTTTCAATCATTTAGCCTCATCTTTCCTTAGTCAATTTCATGTGATATGAGTTTAAAGACCATAATTAATTTAGGTGTGCACAAGGATCTAATGAATGAATTAATGGTTATGTGATTAGATTTAGTCATTATGTGCTAAGATGAAACATCACCTTCCCAATGATGAGTTAGAAAGTATTTTGTTATTATATTATAATCACCAATTAAGGAAATGTATAATTGAATAGCTATACTTCTTTTATGGACATATTTACTCATGTTAAAATGTGGAATTGAAAAGTTACTAGCATCTAATATATTGAAATAATGGTCCTTTCATCTTCCTTCTATGTCTTCATATTCTTCCAAATTTCCAAACAAAAATATTTTTCAAAAGGGTAGTGATAAGAAAGAGAGTAATCTAGATACCCATCATGTGGATATTAAAGTTACTAGAAGAACTTCACAAGAGTAGAATGATTTGCAACACCAAAGAACCTTCACAAGAGAGAGAAGCATGAAAGAATGCTATATTATATTGTCAATATTGGTACAATACAATACACTTACAAATGTACATAGAGACCCTTGTATAAATGGGAAAGGGTGATGCAAGAACATGTGATTGTGACAAGTGACATGAAACATGACTTGAGAAACAAAAAGTAAATGCCCTAAGTAAACTTACCTAACTAGGTGTGAAAAGGACCCAAAAGGGAAACCGAATAGGTAATAGACCCATTCACACCCACACCTTCCTTAAGTGCAACTTAGGGAGGAAAGAAAAGAGAAAAAGACTCAAGAATGGGTCTCAACAACTAGGCCTAATGAGTTACCCATGTAAAAAAGATCTCTCAAAAATGGAGAAAATAAGTGGTTGTGGCCTAGCATATTAGAAGCCATTATGGTAGGTTGTAACTTTGGTTAATAAATTAATAACATAATGAGGAATATTTTGGAGGATGAGCTTTTCCCTCTTTGAAGATTTTCCCAGGGTATATCTTATGTCAATTTATTGTGTGTTATTGTTGTGTGTGTGTTTATGTGTTTTAGCTACATGGCTAGATAGTCCTTCATTTGACCCTCCTCTTGATGTAGTCATAATACGAGGGTCCAAAGAAGGGATGTCCAACCATGCATCCAACTATAATTATGCACACACACATTACTGCAAACCATAAAAACTCACATAAAACACCACATTTATTGATTAGACAGCTTGTGTGATTATCACTGAATTACAACCATAATATTTGCTATAAAGGGCCCTCTTACATGCTAGGCCATGTTTGTTTGATTACAATAAGATTACACAATGGATAGTTGCCCCATTGGCTTCCCACATTCAAATACTCACTAAACTATGGAAACACCACTTCTAGACTTGCCACAAGTAGCCACATAATAATTTCCAATACAATATAACCTTAGAGTTTTACTATAGACATGCCACATGGGATACATAATGATTCAAGTAGAAGTACATTTAAAAATTGCCACTAGACAACATTCCTACATGCCACATTCAATCTTAGATCAAAATGTACCCCGCATCATACTCTTGCTACCTCACTTTGCCTCTTAGGCCTCACCCCCTCAATGCTAAACTTACCCTCTATACCTCTACTCCATCCTAGTCTTCTTTGCTTCCACTTGCTTCCATAGGATATGCCTTTGCTCTTCATCACTTTCCTTGGCCCTAGGGTTAGTGTTCCTTTGATGGTCCTTCTCCAACGCATCCATACAGTTCTACATATATTTCAACATCCCATACATCTCCTTCATTCTTCCTATGACATTGATAATACATTGACCTCTCTTTGGAAACATCTTTAAGTCAACAGTCTATCCACAAACCCTTGTGGACTGCCACAACTCAAACTTTATTTAATTCCTACAAAGTACAAACATCAAATTCAGCATGCGTCAACTACTTATGCCTCTATTTACCTATCACCACCATAGTTCAAGTTTTAATCAAACCTATTATTAAGAAACTACATTAATTAGGTGCACTCACATCCACACCTACACTTCGACAATCTTCCTGTGATCCAGCCTTTTCTCTGATACCACTTGATGCAATCATGGTAGGAGGGTCCAATGAAGTATTGTCTAGCCGTGCATCTAAAATGCATAAACTAACACACACACACAACAATAACCCACAATAAAATGACACAAGATGTACCCTGGGAAAACCATCAAAGAGGGAAAAACCTATCCTCCAAAAGATTCCTCATTATGTTATTAATTTCTCAATCAAAGTTACAACCTACCATAATGGTTTTTGATATGCTAGGCAATGGTAAGAATTAAATGTACTTGTACTTGAATCATTGTGTAGCCCATGTGGCATGTCTATAGTAAAATTCTAAGGTTACTTTGTATTAGAAATCATTATGTGGTTGTTTGTGGCAAGTTTGGAAGTGGTGTTTCCATAGTTTAGTGAATATTTACATGTAGGAAGCCTATGGGGCAACTATCCATTTGTGTAATCTTAGTCATCAAAGGGCTGCGACCTTGTATGTAAGAGGGCCTATTGTGGTAAATCTTGTGGTTGTAATTCAATGATAATTGCACAAGCTATCTAATCAATAAATGTGGTGTTTTATGTAAATTTCTATGGTTTTTGTTAATCTGTGTGCCTTATTATAGTTGGCTGTGTAGTTGGATAGTCCTTCTTTAGATCCTCCTATCATGACTACATCAAGTGGTATTAGTGTGTGTTTATGTGTTTGAGTTTCATAGCTAGATAGTCCTTCATTGAATCCTCCTATCATGACTACATCAACTCAAGATGACCCTACAAAGATAATTTCCTTCACTCCAAGCATCGATTGCAAATGAATATAATAAGGCAATACCAAAGGTTTAGTGAAGATGTTTATAACCTTCTCCTTAGTGGGAAATTAGGCTAGGTTGAGAACACCATCCATGATGAGTTGCCAAATGAAGTGAATGTGGATATCAATATGTTTTGTCTACTAATACTCCTTTGGGTTTTAAGAAATGTGTATGGCAATCTAATTATCACACCAAAGAGTAGTGGTGTGATCAAGAAGAAAGCCAAACTCCATTATCAATTGGTGAAGCCAAAGAACCTCTTGGATAGCAAGGACTAATCCTTGATACTTAGCCTCTATATATGATAATGTAATAGTTGATTGTTTCTTACAAGACTAGAACCAAAGTAATAGATAAAACTAGAAGTAGACTTCTATACATCACCAACCAAATCTAAGTCAGTGAAGCCTATAATCTAAGAAGTTCCTAATGGGTAGTGAATGCCAAAATGTGAAGTGCCCTATATCTACTTCAATACATGCTTGGTTGATTTCTAGTGACTCTCATGAGGATCTTGAGGGAAATGAGAGATAAGGCCAACCATAAAGGAAATATCAAGATAACTATGTGTCAAGTACATAAGACTACCAACCAACTATTAATACAATTTAAAATTAATTCTAGGTGTAGTGCAACTGGTAGACAGTGTGACACCTAACTAAAATGGTGTGGGGGAAGGCTTGCAATTAGCCATGACAAATTTGTGAAGTAAATCAAGAGCATACTTCTATTAGAAAATAGAAATCCTCTCGAAAGACTAAAGAATGTGAAGACTAAGGAAAAATGCAGAATCTCGAGATTGATCATATCAAACTACTTCAATAATGCTCTTTGAACACCCTTAATCATGGAGGTGGAACTACCTATTGCTTTATAGGGAAAAAAAGGGGGAATGAAAACAAAGGTTAAATCCTCATTTCTCTACAAACATTCAAGGACATATCAATCGAGTTGAATCACACTTTTGCAAGAGGATTCACCTACAGGTTAGGCTGTCACTTGGAACGATGTGGAAATTCAAGGTTTGTCAATGTATGTATCAATTTAATGCTCAAATACCCTTAAAACCCTAATTATGCAAAATAGTAAGTAAATTGATGAATTATGACAAATGCTTGTAGACTAAGGTAGTAGACAAAGATTAGTTACTGACTGTTTTTCAAAGTTTGGGATGCAAAATACTCAGGGACACTACTACTAGCGCCCTTGTCCAAGGTGGTGTTTTCTTTGTGGAATCATGATCTCCCGACACTGATGATCACTGTATTTTTTGTTTCTGCCCTGGGAGATGTGAAGGACACTACCACTAGTGCCCAAGTCCAAGGCTAGATGTTTTTCAGGGTGTTAGAGCCTCTTCGGATGTTGATTATCACTGTCACAATATTTTTTATGTTTGTAACTTTGGAGGACACTACCACTAGCGCCCATGTCCAAGCAGTCCTTTTCTTTAGGGATATGGAATCTACACACTATCTTACTATTCCCTGCAACTCCACTCCATCAAGATGTGACACTTGTAACTTGCAATCACAAGGAGAGTGGTTGGGGGTTGTGGTGTTTAGAGGCTTGCCTCAGTCAAGCCCCAGAGAGACATTCAAGTCTTATGAACACTATTGTCAGATAGAGAGTGTATCCTAGTAGGATAGAGGCAAAAATAAATTGATAAATGATTCAAACATAAATAGATATCACCTTGGAGGTGTAACTTGCATGTAGATGAAGATCCTTCAATCACATGAGAAGATGAAACTAAATCTGCAATCACAAACACAATAACAATGCTCTGCTCTGCAACAATGAATATCTTGAATGCTCTAAAATCATAAGTTTGCCAAAAGTTCATAATCATCTTCTAGTTTGCAAATGAAACCCTAAACATGCTTATAAATGCAACTACACACATTCCCACTAAGAATTTCATAATTCAAACTTAAGGTGTCGGCATAGGACCTAAGTAATGGTCATAAAACTGACAAAAATTTAGAGCTGGCCCAAAATGGGGCAGGACTAGGGCACTGGCACCCAGGTCCACCCTCCCAATTTAGGTTAGGATCTATTTAAATAGCACCCCCTAGGTCCTATTTGCCATAACACTTAGGGGTTTTCTTATCGGGATTCAAAATTAACATGCAAGATGCTTATAATGCATTCTAAGGACCTGAGAGCTAAACCTTAAGAGAGAAAAGTCCCAAGGAGACATTTTCCAATATAACATTTAGCCCCCACTTTAATGTATGCATGAACGCAAGGCCCATACATGCATTAAAGTACGGTCAAAATATAGCAAACATGCCAAGCACTTGAAGCTAATGCATACACAAAGATTGATGAACTATTTTTAGCCCCCAGTCTCAGGTAGACATTAGAGAAAACACGCCGCAGACATGCCAATCACAGTGAAAATAGTAATAGGCACGCAAAACACGGAGAAGACAGTTATAGTCATGCAAAACATAGAGAAGACAGTATTGAAGACACACAAAACACAATCAACACAATGAATGCAATGATTATTTCTTTTTCATTTTCTCATATATGAATGCAAATGCAGATACATGTTAAGTAAAAATGCAATACACCACCCAAAATGTAGGAGGGGCTTTCACCACGCTCTTTGGACTACATATGGGGCAACAGACGCCATACAAATCTCAAAATGTAGGAGGGGCATTTCACCATGCTCTTTGGACTACACTTGAGAACAAACATGCCATACAGCTCCTAAAGCATAGGAGGGGCATTTTGCCACGCTCTTTGGACTATGCTTCGGAACAAACATGTCATACACACACACATGGAAGACATGGAGAAAACATGGCAAACAAGCGATGGAAGGAGCCTATTGCTAGGTTCACCACCATCTCAGGCACATTACAGGCACACCTAATAGTTGGGATTTGCCACAACAACCGCCAAAGACACGCTTAAGGGAGGATACACCAACCCCACCTACTCGAAGGACTTTTAGAATAAAAAGGATGTGCACTAGCTCAAGAGATACACCATCCTCGCCTCTATAGAGGGCTTAAAATAAAAGGATATGCACTAGATCAAGAGATATGATATCCCACCTTCACAGAGGGCTTTCTCATTGCAATATAAAATAAATATGTGCACTCGCGTGGAGATACAACATCTCGCCTCGCAGAGGGCTTACAAACATGCTTCATTAGTACCAAAATTATGAGACAGCTTACCTTATATGCCCCCACCTTAAGGTGGTTGATATAGTGTACCGATATCAAGCATGTTAAGGGAGGAAGAAAACACACAAGGGAACATGAGCTCTCGCAAAGGCCATGCCCCTAGAAGTGACATGTACTTTACGATCACCGAATGTTCCCACAAACACACAATATCCTACAAGAAACAAGGTTAGAAATCTTTCCATAAGATAATAACCACATCACATGATCAAAGAAATGCATAAACATAATCATATCAAAATCCAATGTTATACTACAGATTCAGAACCCGAATATAACCATGGGGCTATACCGCAGAGATCTTAGAACCGAGTATAAGCAAGGCGAGATCCAAGATAAACAAAGTGCACAGAGCAGCAGTATTGTTATGGTTTGTTAGTACAATAAGACATCATCAAAATATCACATGGAGTGATTCTACTAGCCAAGCGTCGGATAATATATATCAACCCCCATCGTCATGTATGGAGTAGGTCCATTTTTGCTTACTCGCTGAAGGGACACATGGTCTGTATTGTCTTATTTGTTTTTCGTCATCTGCCAGCTAGATAGAAGCACTAGAGGAAGGCAAACAATAAATCAAGAGAGGAGAAACAAGTGCCTTAGGGTCGTCATGTAGGAAGGTGCACCCAGGTCACCAACCGTAACGATATGCCCCTAGGACACAACACAACAATAAAAATAGAGGAGAAGCAATATAGAAGAATGATGATATAAATAGAAGAAGGGTCACAATAGAGGTGGTCTCTCGGTATCCTTGACCTTACAAGAGTATCAAGGGTCATCTTAGGAGGCCTAAACAACACATAACACATCACGAGGGAAACATAATACAGGGGTAAAGGGTTAGAAATACTTACCTGTAGGGACAACTGAACTAGTGATCATCATCGAGTAAGTCATCGTCTTCCCAATCTTGAATGCTAGAGAAGAGAGGTTTATAAGATACCATAGCCCAACTTTTGTTCTTGTCTTCAAGTTGTTATTTGTTAAGTTCTTCTTGATTTGGTTCAATGTTAGGTGGAATGTTTTCTTGTTGAGGTACATTTCATTGGGCAAAAGCTTGTCTTCTTCTCCTTTCTCTTGCTTGTCTATTTCTTTTTGTCTTGTTGCTTATATTTTCAAAAATAATGTCATGTTTATCCATAGGTTGCCACATGTTAGAGGAGGAAGCACCATGTTCAAATTTGATTTGTCTTGATGAATTCTTTTGTTCTCGATGAATGCCTCTTGATCCTTGTAAGGATGACGGAGGAGGAACCTCAGCATAGATACCATTTCTTCGTGGACGAGGTGAGTTATGAAAGTTTTCTTTATCCACTTCTATCATGCCAATTATTTCATCATAGTCATGTAATAATCTTGGTTTATTCTTATGTCGTTTTGTCCTCTAGGAAGTTCTTCCAATTGGGTTGTTTGTCTCTTGTTGTTTGCATAGGATGCTCAGCCACTCTAGATATAAGTTTTGCTTTGTATCATTTATATTATAGGAAAGAGAGATCTCTTCATGGCTCAGGGTCTCTATTAGGTTGCGACCAAAAGTAATCAAGAGTAAAGTTGTTGTCCATTGCCAAAGGTTGATATGTATTACGTCGAATAGTACACACTTGTCCATGTAAAGGGAATTTTATACAAATGTGAATAGTTGAGGGGACAACGTTCATAACTTTCAACCATGGGTGTCCTAGTTTTACACAGAAGAGATTGGATAAAGGGATAACCACAAATACTTGATCCACAGCTTTATTAGAAGTTGTAACTAATAAAGTTATCTTCCCAAAGATAGGTTAAAGTTCCATTATGTGTCTTAATCCTTATATCTGAAGGTTCATAGGAATCTTGTGTCAAATTATGTGCAAGGAGAAACTCTCATGTTATCACATTAGTCATGCAATTAGGATCTACAAGTGTACCATTTACTGGAATCTCCATTATTTTCACAGTAATGTAAAGAGGCCCTTCATTGTCTACAAATGTTTAGTCATGAGGTGCAAATGTAATTTCGGGTTCAGGGCTCCTTCTTTTCAAATAAGGCCTAGGGGGAAGCCTAGCATTATTGTTGCAATTATAAGACGTGTATATGTATTCAAATGTATGCAAAATAAGATTTTTAAAAGTTTTTCAATGCTTGTGCAAGAAACAAATGCAAAACTATGTATGCTTACGATCTAAAAATGCTTGATTTTTCATTGTTTTCACAATTTTTCAATGCAAATGACAAAAAGAAGAGGTGTTGTGAAGAGTTTTATGAGGGGCAAAAAATAATAAGATCAATATCAATCCAATAATGCAATAATATCCTTCACAACATGCCTATAATACAATTCTAGAGAGACGATAAGGCCAAATCTAGTGAAAATGCAAGGTTTTCAAACCCTAGACATGAATTTTTGCAAAGAGGACATTATGATGAGACACTAAAATTAGAAATTAGTCCTAAAGAGTGTTTGAAAAGGGTAGTAAAATCTGAAACAAGATTTTAACTACAAACCCTAGCTAATGCAAAACTAGGTTTTTATGAAAAATGCACAATTTCAAACAATTTTTGACAATTTAAGCATGAAAATGTAATGCAAATGAATAAAATAAGGGGAATTTCTGCAATTTAAATCAGATCTAATGAAAATAACAGAAATTAAATGGAATTAAATGCCAATTAATGCAAATTATACCAAAAATGCAAGCCTAAGATGCCAATTTTTATTTTTATTTTTTAATTTTTTGTTAAATTTTCAAATGCAATAAGATGAATGAATGCAAATATAGAGTACAATTCTCATCAAGGTGCAAAATTCAAATAAACATGAGTTCACCTAAATGTTTTATAGGGAAAAAAGGGGGAATGAAAACAAGCGTTAAATCCTCCTTTCTCTACAAACATTCAAGGACATATCAACTGAGTTGAATCACACTTTTGCAAGAAGATTCACCTACAGGTTAGGCTGTCACTTGAAATGATGTGGAAATTCAGAGTTTGTCAATTAATGTATCAATTTAATGCTCAAATACACTTAAAACCCTAATTATACAAAATAGTAAGTAAATTGATGAATTACGACAAATGCTTGCAGACTAAGGTAGTAGACAGAGATTAGTTACTGACCGTTTTTCAAAGTTTGAGATCCAGAATACTCAAGGACACTACCACTAGCATCCTTGTCCAAGCAGTCCTTTTCTTTAGGGATCTGGAATCTGCACACTGTCTTATTATTCCCTGCAACTCCACTCCGTCAAGATGCAACACCTGTAACTCGCAATCACAAGGAGAGTGGTTGGGAGTTGTGGTGTGTAGAGGCTTGCCTCAGTCAAGCCCTGGAGAGACATTCAAGTCTTCCAAACACCATTGTCAGATAGAGAGTGCATATCCCTATGGGATAGAGGCAAAAACAAATTGATAAATGATTCAAACACAAATAGATATCACCTTGGAGGTGTAACTCGCATGTAGATGAGGATCCTTAATCACATGAGAAGATGAAGCTACATCTGCAATCACAAACACAATAACAATGCTCTGCTCTACAACAATGAATATCTTGAATGCTCTAAAATCATAAGTTTTCCAAAAGCTCATAATCATCTTCTAGTTTGCAAATGAAACCCTAAACATGCTTATATATGCAACTACACCCATTCCCATTAAGAATTTCATAATTCAAACTTAAGGTGTCGTCATAGGACCTAAGTAACAGTCATAAAACTGACATAAAAATTTAGGGTTGACCCAAAATAGGGTAGGACTAGGGCGTTAGCGCCCAAGTCCACCCTCCCAATTTAGGCCAGGATCTATTTAAATAGCACCCCTAGGTCCTATTTTCCATAACACTTAGGGGTTTTCTCATTGGGATTCAAAATTAACATGCAAGATACTTATAATGCATTCTAAGGACCCGGGAGCTAAACCTTAAGAGGGAAAAGTCCCAAGGAGACATTTTCTGACATAACACCTATAAGAATCAAATCATCCACATAAAGAAAAAGTATCAAGAGATCCTCTCTATGCCTTTGAGTGTAGACTATAGAATTTAAATGGAAATGAGTAATACCAAAATCAAGAAAGAAACTATCCATCTTCTCATACCAATCCTAGGGGCTTGTTTGAGACCATAAATTGAATGTCAAAGCTTTCAAGAAAGTGAATAATCCTACACAAAATATAGAGGTTACTCCATATAGATCTCCTCGTGAATATCACCATGTAAAAAGACACTCTTCACATCCATCTAGTAAATCGACCATCTTTATATGTAACAAGTGAAAGTACAAGATGAATAGAATCCATCTTAGCAATAGGGGAAAAGGTCTTGGAATAATTAATTGCCTCAACTTGTGAAAATCCCTTAGACACAAGACATGCATTGTACTTATCAATGGACCCATCTGCTACATATTTGGTTCGGTAGACCCACTTAAAATGAACCAACTTCTTCCCTTAGGAAGATGTACAAGATCCCATTTATGGTTCTTCATTAAAGAATAATACTCCTCTACCATAACATTGGCCCACTTTGGAATACCTATTGCATTTTAATTTTTTTTATGATCATCTAAAATAGAATGACTCAAGAGACTAACACTAGTTGTCTATGAATGAGTATTGTGAGAGCAGTGGGATCACCAACCAAAGATCTGACCTCCTTAGGAGTAGTGTAGGCCTAATGGGGAAAATAATTTGTGCACTAGGAGGTGATGAATTAGGACCATCATCATCATCCCCAAGAACCAAAGAGTCCTCAAGATAGGGAATAGTAGGAAGTGAGGGATGGGCAAGTGATGGTGTATCCATCTATGTGAAGTGCTCATAAAACTAGACATCTTGTCAAAACAAGATGTCTTATGTAATAAGATCAAACAACTTGAAGGCCTTCACATCCTTATAATAGATAACAAAAATCAAGGGTTGACTCTTCTTCACCATAGTCTTATGTTGACATCCAAAATGAATGCCCAAGCCTCATTGCCAAATACTCTAAATGAAGAAACATCAGGCTTTACATGGGTCTAATCCTCCTTGGGGGTCATGTTATATACTACCTTGTGGGGCATGTAGTTCTAAATGTAGTTGGAACAATTCATTACTTCATCCCAAAATGTGGGTACCATGATCTTGGACTGAATCATGAATTTGACATCTCCCATAAAGTTTTTCTCTTTTGTTTGGCCATGCCATTTTCCTAAGGAGTGTAAGGACCATTTGCTAATGTTGAATACCATGCTCTTTATGAAAGTCCTAAAATTCTTGATTCACATACCCCCCATTATCTGTAAAAATGTGCCTAATAGATAGACTAGACTACTTCTCAACAAATACTTCAAAGGTATTAAAAAAGTAGAAAAGATCTTGATCTTGTACTTAAGAAAGTACACCCATGTGTATTATGAGAATTCATCAATAAAGGTGAGCACATACTTGGCCCCTAAAAAGGATCCATAAATGACTTAAGGTCACTATGAACCTACTCAAGGGGTGCCTTAGCATGTGAGGCCTTATCCTTAGGAAAGAGGTCCTAATGGTATTTTTCGAGAACACACCTTGACAAAGTTCCTTAGGGCATGAAATCCTAAGAAGATTGTTGGCAGGACATAACTAACTTTACAACAAGCTACATCCACCACAAAGAAGATGTAACACAACTATCCAATCACCAACACATCCAAAAGTCACACGTACAAGGAGACACAATCCTTCATTACCCTTCATCTTAAATTTGGTGTCCTTGCTTTCTTTATATTTGACATTTTGGTAGCTATCCTAAGCTTGTGTATGATATTTTCTATATGTTATAAGCCTAATATAGTTGTTATAATGGTTTTTTAATAGAAAACAACTACAAAGGCTCTCTTTAGGCGCCTTCACACTCATCCAACCTAGGCCCACACATGTGAATTCCATAATAGGACCCTTGAAAACTATTACAACACAAAGTTTGACTTTCTATCTATGTGTAGGTGTTGTCATGAGGAATTCATTGAGATTATAATTAGTTTTTTGGTTTTTATCACCTAAGGTTTTATTTAATGTGTGAAATTTTTCTACACCTTAAATATCAGTACCATGGTAGCATGGTACCTGTACTTTTCCTTCACCTCTACATGCAATTATTGGCTAATATGAATTGGCATTTGAATGAATCAAGATCTATTTGGTTGTAAACATGCACATCTCTTTGACTAGAGACTAGCACTAAGTCAACAAGGGTTAGATCTTTAGGATTTCTATGTTCACTTATAATTGTTTGTCATTATAATCTATTGTTTGATGTCCATGTGAGTGTGTTTTCAAAAGATCTAATATGTTTTGTTCTTCTATGTGCTTGTAGGATCAAGTTATCTAGAGTCTCGTGACTATATGGTTGCATGGTTCTAAGAAAATATTGTATGGAGGTTATTTGAAGGATGCGATCTTGATATAAGGCATGTAGATCATAAGATGTCTCTTAGACTCTCATCAGCAAACACCGTTATAATGGTAGCTAAATGACTGTCATAACATTAATGAAATAGTCATGAATCTTATCGAAGATCCCATACCACTAAATCTTATTACCATAAGGAGAAAGCAATGCGGGATCATTATATACAAAGCAATGATTGTCTTAATCATTGATACCATAGGGGTGGTCAAATTCCATCATTTCATGCATGAAAGAGGACCAACCTAAGATTAAGAAAGGATTTCATAACAACCATTAGGATAGTCAAATGATAGTCATAGGCAATAAGAAAGTAATAGGCATTCATCATACATGTAGATAATCATTTAGCACTTATAGGTTCATCATGAAGATCATCTGAGACAGTCTAAGCACAAAGCATAGAAATAATGCATCATGAAATAGTCATGCCACAAATAAAATCAGTCATATCACATTAACCTTGCCACCTACCTAAAATGACTATCATGATAGAGAGGGAAACTAGGTAATTTTAAAACTAGCATGTACTCCAAAGCGTATGGATAGTATATCAACAAGAACACTCATCCTACCTCTAAGACCATCATGTCAACCACTAGGATTATCATAGGAAAGAGAGACATTCATAAGCCCTTTCATAAACATAAAGAAAATTATAATCATGCAAATTATATTAGTGTTGTAATGGTTCCAAAAGACTATTATAACAATAATGGACTATTAGGTTCATGAAAGATTATCATGGGCTCAAATTAAGACTATCACAAAAGAAAAGTGTCGCCACCCATAGTAACAAGACTATCATCGGCACAAAAGGTTGCCATCTATGCAAGAGTTTATCATGAGAGAAGTAAATCTCTTCCATAAAGTTATTAACATTCTCATTTTATGCAAGCATAGTTACTTACACCAAGAGAAGAGTAAATCAATAGCCTCATCTTGAGGAAAGAGACCACGATGTATGTTGTTATTGGCTTGTTTACCTACCTCATGGAGATGGTGACAAGGTTAAACCAGGCATAATATGTTTTCATCCAAGATTCTCCTTACATTAATACACTAGATAAATGTCATCAACATGGAGATTATTAGGCTGCTTGATGATTGTCGCAAGAGATAATGAATGTTGCATTGTAACCAAAGTTGTCATTGTTTCTTTATCAAGTTTAATTTGGTTTTGAGATTATAAACTAATGAAGGAGGCTTGTTTTGGTTATATAAATTAATATATATGTATACCATCATTGTCAACAATTGTGAAGGGCTAATTCTTAGTGTTAGTAGTATTAAGTTTGGAGATTGTAGATACCTAAATTTCACCTTACATCTTTCATACTAAAATGTATCACTTCTAATCCCTACCACACTAACATTTCTCCATTCATCAATTAATTAATTAATTGTGTTATTTAATTATCCATTCTCCATTCATCAATTAATTAAATAATTACGTTATTTAATTATACAATAGCCACCATCAATTAATTAAATAATTATGTTATTTAATTATCCATTATCCACCATTAATTAATTGAATAATCATATTTAATTAATCAATTTTAATCCTTCAATTAATTAAATAATCTAATTATTTAATTAATATAATCCATTCACCTCCTAGATGCACAACTAAATAATTTTATTATTTAATATTCCAATTATCCTACATGCATAATTAAATAATTCATTTATTGAATTATCCCCCTCAAATCCCACCTCACCGATTGCTAAATTAATTAAAACATTCAATTAATTAATTTGACTAATTTCCAATTCCTCATGCAATTAAAGGCTATTAAATTGAAATAATTTAATAGAGTAATGAGGAGTTAACTACCTCATTTAGTAGTTAACTACCTCATTACATCTAACCACCCACCTTCTCAAAATTCAATGACACATCCAAAGACCATTTCTAACCCATTAATATTTGCAACCAAAACTATTAATTAAACTTTAATCAATTAACCATTTTCACCCTCATTTAATTACAACCATTGATCTCATCATGTAATCTTGACCATTCATTTCAAAAATAAAAAATTATAAATAAATCTTATTTCCTTCAATAAATCATCCTGAACGTGAAAAACTTATGTTGCAAAAATTTCACAGACCTTCATCTTGAACAACCACATCAATTGGAGCATATCCAATTCACACTGGAGTTTCATTTGGGTAACTTTATTTCATTTGTTTGCACATTTGCTTGAATCTCCATTTTGCTTCATTTGAGGTTCGCATGTTTTTAGAATTAATGGAATCTTTTGTTTTCTAGTTTTAAATTTCTGAATTTTATGCTCACAAAGATAAAATTGTTGTCTTTGAGTAGCTTATTGATGTTCTTTGTGTTATAATTGCAATCTATTTCAAGAAAGTGATGAGAATATTACGAGAGGCAAGATGTGGGTAGACTTTAATCATCTAGGGTTTGAAATCAAGAAGCAACTAGTCGCCTAAAAGACAATGGCAATGAACTTGAGTATGTGATGGACTCTCATACACTTGAGAAGGTGCTAATAGTAGTGGGAATCAAAGTGTAAACACCAATTTTGATGAAGTTGCTAAAAGAAAGCAAATTTGGCATGTGATCAAATGGTTCTATACCCCCTTAAAGTCTAGGGAAAATGGCTTGTAATCTTGAAGATGATGATGATATTGAGAGGGTTTGATCTTGAGAGATCCATAATTTTGAATCAATTTCGTACCTCCAAATTCCTAAATGTAATGAGACTTCAAACCAATACTATTAAAAACATGCAAAATATAGTTTGAATTTATCCCAAAAATGATAAAATTTTTATTTTTTAGATGAACCAAAAAGATTTACATTTCAAAATTAGAGATGCCAACATTACATTATTACATAGATCATTAACATGATTCATATCTACAATTAAAATAATAATAAGATACTAAACTAGATTAGGACTATTGTCCTTCCAATCCACTAATATACGTCAATTGAACATTTATTACAATAAAGTTGACCATCAGTCATAATCTTCTCATCCGAGTGCAACTAATATGGTTGTCATCTATATGAGGGAGGCATCATATGAGCGCTTTACCTCCAACCATAGACAAGCAGTCACTCGCCACCTTCCTACTAGAAGTGGCCCTACCCTTTAACAAGGGTGGTAGATAGCAATGATTGTAGTAGAACCAATTTGTGAACCAAGTGGTATTATATGATGTACACACCTATCACATATAGCCTATCATGAACCTCTAGATCCCCTCTAGCTAACATGATATCCAACTAACATGGACTCTGTGGTATAGTGAACGGATGATGTATACAACTATAACATCACTTTGGCCAAAATGTTCAAATATCAGTGGCATAAATACAAGTAATCCATTCACAACACTACTATATCTTGCTTGACCCATCTACAAAACCATGTATTGATAATGAAAATACAAAATACAAAAATAAAAACCCACGACTCACAAGTTTGGAAACATATTACTCCAAACTCATGGCTTACTCAACCTCTGAGTTGGTCTTAATAATTAACATTTCATCCAACCTTAGGTGCATCTTGCCCTTGAGGTGGTCTTACTAGTTTTCACTATAAATACTACCAAAGTACATAGAATAGAACATCACATGCATTAACTATTGATTATATGGCTCCTGACATACCTTGCCTTTAAGTATCATTTTCAACAAATCAATTTGCCAAAACTTTTACCAAGTCTCCTCCCTGGGAAACTTAATTCACAAACAGGTGAATCTGTCTAACCAATTCACTTCATTTTAAATCCCATAACAAGGAAAATAACTTTCCCTGACTTGAACTTGGAAGAGTGACTATCATTTCAAGTGGAAATAATCAATTCTTGCCTAGTGTGACATCATCTTAACTACATTAGGATTTCTTAGATTCTCTTCAAAATATTGATCATATGATACGTAATGAAATTCATTCATATAGAACTTATTATCTTTCACACTAACCTTCCAAAATAACATTCTACTATAATCATAAATACAAACCATCTTATAAATGGTCAAGTTCTAATCTCCAAGAATATCCATCCCTAGTATGGATCTCTCATACCTTGATTTGTAGCACGACCTTTGTTCACTAGGCACCCGGTATCCCTTACCCTAAGTTGGTTTAATTACAAAGGAAATACTTTTTCTTTAAATACCACTTCTAATCCCGACCAAACTAACATTTCTCCATTCATCAATTCAATTCATCAATTAATTAAATAAATATGTTATTAATTATCCATTATCCACCATCAATGAATTAAATAATCATATTTAATTAATCTATTTTCATCCTTCAATTAATTAAATAATCTAATTATTTAATTAATATAATCCACTCACCTCCCATGCACAATAAATAATTTTATTATTTAATATTCTAATTATCCTACATGCATAATTAAATAATCCATTTATTTAACTATCACACTCAAATGCCACCTCACCAATTGCTAAATTAATTTAAATGTTCAATTAATTAATTTGACTAATTTCCCACTCCTCATGCAATAAAAGGCTATTAAATTGAAATAATTTAATAGAGTAATGAGGAGTTAACTACCCCATTTAGTAGTTAACTACCTCATTACATCTAACCACCCACTTTCTCAAAATTTAGTGACACATCCAAAGACCATTTCCAACCCATTAATATTTGCAACCAAAACTATTAATTAAACTTTAATAAATTAACCACTTTCACTCTTATTTAATTACAACCATTGATCTCATCATTTAATCTTGACCATTCATTTCAAAAATTAAAAAAAATTATAAATAAATCTTATTTTCTTCAATAAATCATCTATGAATGTGAATTAAACTTATGATGAAAAGATTTCACAGACCTCCATCTTGAGCAACTACATCAATTGGAGCATATCCACTTTACACCGAAGTTTCATGTGGGTAACTTTATTTCATTTGTTTGCACATTTGCTTGAATCTCCATTTTTCTTCATCTGAGGTTTACATGTTTTTAGAATAAATGGAAGCTTTTGTTTTCTAGTTTTAAATTTCTAAATTTTATTCTCACAAAGACAAAATTGTTGTCTTCGAGTAGTATATTGATGTTCCTTGTGTTCTAATTGCAGGATATTTAAGAAAGTGATGAGAATATTACAAGAGGCAAGATGTGGGTAGACTTTAATCATCTAGGGTTTGAAATCAAGAAGCAACTAGTCACCTAAAAGACAATGACAATGCACGAGTATGTGATGGAATCTCATACGCTTGAGAAGGTGCTAATAGTAGTGGGAATCAAAGTGGAAACGCCAAATTTGATGAAGTTGCTAAAAGCAACCAAATTTGGCATGTGATCAAATGGTTCTATACCCCCTTAAAGTCTAGGGAAGATGGCTTGTAAGAAGATAATGATGATGTTGAGAGGGTTTGATCTTGAGAGATCCATAATTTTGACTTGATTTCGTACCTCCAAAGTCCTAAATATAACAAGCCTTCAAACCAATATTATTAAAAACATGCAAAGTACTTGAATTTATCCCAAAAATGATATAATTTTATTTTTTAGATGAAACAAAAAGATTTACATTTCAAAATTAGAGATACCAACATTACATTAATACATAGATCATTAACATGATTCATATCTACAATTAAAATAATAATAAGATACTAAACTAGATTAGGACTACTATCCTTCCAATCCAATAGTGTATGTCAATTATACAAAATTGAACATTTAGAAAGTTGGCCATCAGTCATAATCTTCTCATCTGAGTGCAAGTAATATGGTTTTTAGCTATAGGAGGGAAAGCATCATCCGAGTGCTTTACCTCCAACCACAAATTAGCAGTCCTCCACACACCTTCCTACTGGAAGTGGCCCTACTCTTTGACGAGGGTCGTAGAAAGCAATGTTTGTAGTAGAACTAATTTGAGAACCAATTGTAAATATATGATGTACAAACCTATCACATGTAGCCTATCATGAACCTCTAGATACTCTCTAGATAACATGATATCCAACTAACATGAACTCCGTGGTAGAGTGAACAAATGATCTATATAACTATAACATCACTTTGGCCAAAGCATTCAAATATCAGTTGCATAAATGTGGGTCATCCATTCAGAACACTACTATCTCTTGCTTGACCCACCTACAAAACCATGTAATGATAATGAAAATACAAAACACAAAACACACAATATCTCACAAGGTTGAAAAGATATTACTCCAAACTCCTAGCTTACTCTACCTCTGAGTTGGTCTTAACAATTAACAACATCCAACCTCTAGCACATCTTTCCCTCGAGGTGGTCTTACTAATTTTCACTATAAATGCTACCAAAGTACATAGAATAGAACATCACATGCACTAACTGATGATAATATGGCTCCTGGCATGCCTTGCCCTTAAGTATCATTTTCAACAAATCAAAGTGTCAAAACTTTTACCAAGTCTCCTCCCTAGGAAACCTAATTCGCAAGCAGGTTAATATGTCTAACCAATTCACTTCATTTTAAATCCCATAACAAGGTAAATAACTTTCCCCGATCATGAACTTGGAAGAGTGGTTGTAATTTCAAGTGGCAATAATTAAATTTTGCCTAGTGCAACATCATCCTAACTACATTAGGATTTCTTCTTCTCTTTGGAATATCACGATACATAATGAAATTTATTCATATAGAACTTATTATCTTTCACACTAACCTACCAAAATAACATTCTACTATAATCATAAATACAAACCATCTTATACATGGTCAAGTTGCAATCTCCAAGAATATTCATCTCTGCTATGGATCTCTCATACCTTTGATTTATAGCATGACCATTGCTCACTAGACACCTCGTATCCCTTACCCTAAGTTGTTTAATTAGAAAGGAAATGATACTTTTTCTTTAAATACCACTTCTAATCCCTACCACACTAACATTTTTCCATTCATCAATTAATTAAATAATTGTGTTATTTAATTATCCATTCTCCATTCATCAATTAATTAAAATATTATGTTATTTAATTATCCATTATCTACCATCAATTAATTAAATAATTATGTTATTTAATTATCCATTATCCACCATCAATTAATAAATAATCTTATTTAATTAATCTACTTTCATCCTTCAATTAATTAAATAATCTAATTATTTAATTAATATAATCCATACACCTCCAATGCACAAAATTTTAAATAATTTTATTACTTAATATTCCAATTATCCTCCATGTATAATTAAATAATTCATTTATTTAATTATCCCTCTCAAATGTCACCTCACCAATTGCTAAATTAATTAAAATATTCAATTAATTAGTTTGACTAATTTCCCACTCCTCATGCAATTAAAGGCTATTAAATTGAAATAATTTAATAGAGTAATGAGGAGTTAACTACCTCATTTAGTAGTTAACTACCTCATTACATCTAACCACCCACTTTCTCAAAATTCAATGACACATGTATCCAAAGACTATTTTCAACCCTTTAATATTTGCAACCAAAACTATTAATGAAACTTTAATAAATTAACCATTTTCACCCTCATTTAATTACAACCATTGATCCCATCATTTAATCTTGACCATTCATTTCAAAAATAAAAAAATTTATAAATAAATCTTATTTCCCTCAATAAGTCATCTGTGAACGTGAATTAAACTTATGCTGCAAAAATTTCATATATCTTCATCTTGAGCAACTACATAAATTGGAGCATATCCACTTTACACTGGAGTTCCATTTGGGTAACTTTATTTCATTTGTTTGCACATTTTCTTGAATCTCTATTTTGCTTCATCCAAGGTTTGCATGTTTTTAGAATAAATGGAAGCTTTTGTTTTCTAGTTTTGAATTTCTAACTTTTATGCTTGTAAAGATAATTTCTTTGTCTTTGAGTAGTTTATTGATGTTCTTTATGTTCTAGTTGCATGATATTTAAGAAAGTGATGAGAATGCTACAAGAGGCAAGATGTGGGTAGACTTTAATCATCTAGGGTTTGAAATCAAGAAGCAACTAGTCACCTAAAGGATAATGGCAATGTTGATGGACTCTCATACACTTGAGAAGGTGCTAATAGTAATGGGAATCAAAGTGGAAACACCAAATTTGATGAAGTTTCTAAAAGAAACCAAATTTGGAATGTGATCAAAATGGTTCTATACCCCATTAAAGTATAAGGAAGATGGATTGTAAGAAGATAATGATGATGCTGAGTGGGTTTGATCTTAAGACATCCATAATTTTGACTTGATTTTGTACCTCCAAAGTCCTAAATGTAATGAGCCTTCAAACCAATACTATTAAAAAACATGCAAAGTACTTGAATTTATCCCAAAAATGATATAATTTTAATTTTTTAGATGAACCAAAAAGATTTATATTTCAAAATTAGAGATACCAACATTATATTATTACCTAGATCATCAACATGATTCATATCTACAATTAATATAATAATAAGATACTAAACTAGATTAGGACTATTGTCCTTCCAATCCACTAGTGTATGTCAATTATACAAAAGTGATCATTTATTACAATAAAGTTGACCATTAGTCTTAATCTTCCCATCTGAGTGCAAGTACTATGGTTGTCAGCTATAGGAGAAAGAGCATCATCCGTGTGCTTTACCTCAAACCATTGACTAGTAATTCCCTGCATACGTTCGTACTGGAAGTGACCCTACCCTTCGACGAGGGTGGTAGATTATGATGTCTGCAATAGAACTAATTTGAGAACCAAGTGCAAATATATGATGTATACACCTATGAAATGTAGCCTATCATGAACCTCTAGATCCCCTCTAGATAACATGATATCCAACTAACATGGACTTTGTTGTATAGTGAATAGATGATGTATACAACTATAACATCACTTTGGCCAAAAAATTCAAATATCAGTCGCATGAATGCGGGTCATCTGTTCACAACACTACTATCTCTTTCTTTACCCACCTACAAAACCATGTAATGATAATAAAAACATAAAACATAAAACTCAAAGCACACGATTCACAAGGTTGGAAACATATTACTCCAAACTCCTAGCTTACTATGCCTCTAAGTTGTTCTAACAATTAACAACATCCAACCTCTAGCGCATCTTGCCCCCGAGGTGGTCTTACTAGTTTTCACTATAAATACTACCAAAGTACATAGAATAGAACATCACATGCATTAACTGTTGATTATATGGCTCCTGGCATACCTTGCCCATAAGTATCATTTTCAACAAATTTAAGTGTCAAAACTTTTACCAAGTCTCCTCCATAGGAAACTTATTTCACAAACAGGGTAATTCGTCTAACCAATTCACTTCATATTAAATCCTATAACAAGGTAAATAACTTTCTCTAATCTTCAACTTGGAAGAGTAACTATCATTTCGAGTGGAAATAATTAATTTCTACCTAGTGCGACATCATCCTAACTACATTAGGATTTATTCTTCTCTTTAGAATATCATGATACGTAATGAAATTCATTCATATAGAACTTATTATCTTTCACACTAACCTACCAAAATAACATTCTACTATAATCATAAATACAAACCATCTTATAAATGGTCAAGTTCCAATATCCAAGAATATGTATCCCTAGTATGGATCTCTCATACCTTTGATTTATTGCATCACCACTATTCAATAGACAATCAGTATCCCTTAGCGTAAGTTGGTTTAATTAAAAAGGATGTGAAAAGCTATTGTTTTTCAACCCCCTGGTATCGCTTACCCAGAGTTGTTTCTAATTCCTAACATTCTAACTAACTTGACTAATGTCACATGTATGGTTGCCTCCAAAGCAATAGTTGAGTACTCTAATGGACACAATCATATACTATCATAGATATACATGACCATAGAATAACCCATAAAATTTACTAGACAACTCTTATCCTAGGTAGTTAATATCTAGCTGTGAGTTTCCCTAGCATTACTTGCCCTTGGGTGCTCAATGGCTTAAATTCGAGTAATCATTCATGATTATGCATCTTCTAATTTTTGTGTCTTGAATATAAAAGAAAAAGTAACATTTCCTAATTAGCATATTATCTAATAATGCAACCTCTTCTTGTAGGTTTCAATGCATAATTCACAGTTGGATAATTCTCGGTTGCAATAAACATTTATACAGATAATATCTCCAAGTAAATATACATACAATGGCTGCATTAGATCTCTACTTGTCTTGACCGAGACTAATCATATAATCCATATCATATTGTTAGCCCTGATAATCAAAACTTATCGGGCAATTTGATTATTTTCAAAAACATCCTATAACACCGATAAAAAAAATGGTTTCAAATCCTTTTGTCGGTCCTCAGCAGAGCTTTTGAAAATTGTCTGCATCACCGATCACTAAGGGAAAAAGTGGTTATTATAACTACAAGTAGTTATTTTAACTACTTCAAGGAACGGAGGCTATCTACAAATGTGGAAACGTTGCCATTATAAAATGAATGCAACTGGCAGTTATAAACCCAAATTTGATGGCTTGCTGACATTTCTACAAATTCCAAGGCGTTGAAATAGTTTTATAGAAAATCTCAAAGAAATGTAGTTTCATGGAATGCACGAACAACATACACACAAAATGGGTGCGTTGAAACAGGCTTCAGAAACCTTCAAGCAAATGTGATTGTAGTTGCATCTGCCATGGTAATATTATATGCAAAATGTGGAAGCACAGACAAGGCGTGCAAGACGTTTGACAAAGAACCTCATAGAAACGTCATCTCATGGAGCACAATGATTGAATGGAAGGTTGATTTTTATTAGATATTATAGTTTGAAATGCTCTGGTAGACATATATGCAAAATGTGAATACAGAGACAACCTTCAGTAACAATCTATAGAATGTCTCAAATGAATGTCATCTCATAAAATGCAATGACCGTGGGTTTTGCAGAAAATGGTTCTGTTGAAAAGACTTTAGAAACTCTCAAACAAATACAGCCGACTGTAGTGAACCAAGACCACAACCTGTGTCAAAATGAGAACTTTGGAACGAAAGGTTTGCCAGAATACCTCAAATCTGCATATAATGGTTTTGTTGAATAAGATTTTTGAAATCTTCAAGCAAAAGCAATTGGCAGGTGTAAATTCAAAATGCTCAACCTTTACCAGCATCCTTGCGCAGCCTAGACAAAGCAAATGAATTGTTTGGTAAAATGCCTCAAGGAAATTTGGTCTCATGGACTACCATGACTATAGAATGTACACTAAATAGATTCCTTGAAAAGGTTATGGGAACTTACAAGAAAGAGCAATCAGTTGGTATAAATCCATTACTCATGACCTTCATCAACACCCTCCTGACTTGTGAACATGGAATGATATACACAACACATAAGCATTATTTTCAAGAAAATCTAAAAAATTTGGCTCTTCAATAGAATCCTCTCAATCTGTGCCCAAAGAAATGCAAGATTGCAGATTCCACGGTGTTTATTAGCATCTCTTATGCGTGATGAAATAGAGAAATTTGTCAGATATTACAGTTGGAGGTTCCCTAATAGACATTGATGCAAAATATGGAAGCATAGATGAGAGACGTGAACTGTCTAGAAGAATGCCTCAATGAAATGTGGTCTCAAGGATTACAAATATTACAACATATGTTCAAGCATACTTTATATTTGTGCCAAATGGGAGTTTTGGGTCAAGGTATGGATGTCTCACAAAGCATTATTGAAAATGTTTTTCTGTCAGCTGATGTAGTTGCAGATTCCCTAGCACATATACGAGCAAAATTTGGAAGCAAAGCTAAGGCACGTAAACTATTTGACAAATTGCGTCGAAGAAATGTCATCTCGTGGACAACATTGACTTCAGATATATGCATTCGGCTATTGAAAATTTGTTCCACAACCTTTGCAAGTATCTTCCAAGACCTACGCCTGCATCATCTCCAATAACACCAAATTGGGAGCTTTGGAATCGGCATTCCAAAGATTGGTCGTAAGGATGTAGACATGTATTTATTATATAGGGAAGTAACTGCTCGTGGAGGACTGCAAATGGTCATAAATGATAGAAAATGGAAGGAGATCGCAGTTGTGCTTAACATTCCTCGCACTACAACAAGTACTTCATTTGTTCTTCACAAGTACTACATTAATTTGCTCCACCATTTTGAGCAGGTTCACTTCTTTCAAGTCCAAGGGCCCTTGGTTTATCCTAACTCTTTCTTACAAAGTAGTTATTTCAAGTGCCTAAGCAAGGTAGTTACTCTAAGCGACTAACTTTGTGAAAGAAAGTTAGTTATTCAAAATTAGGGCATTTATGAAGGTAGTTAAGTCAAGTATTTATTAAAAAATGGTTGAGGTATTTACCCTAAGTGGTTACTAACCTCACCTATAAATATATCATTGTGATTCAATCAAGGGGGTTCCACTTTTTCACATGACAGTGTATGAAAGACTCGGATAGTGTTATTCAAGTTTGAAAGCAATAAAGAAACATTTTGAATGTGTGTTCAACTTGATTTCATGTGTTGTTATTGGTATTCCTACGTTTCATCAATAATGATCATGTGCTTTCCTTTCAAAGTTGCATTGTGAGAAAGATATTTCGCATCAAGTTTTGGTATCTCTACTTGGATGCATGGAACTTAAATTCATTATTTTAACTCTTATTTCATCACTACTATTTGTTATTTCTTTGTTTTTGTTCTTATAATTCCAGAAAATCCAAAATACCCCTATCATACGAGGGAGCTGCCCCTCTTAAACGCAGAGAGCAATCGACATAGACCTGCAATTGTTCAACTGTTGTGAGTAGGTTATTGCTAATCCAAGGGCGAACGGAGTTACTCAAGCAACCCAATTAGTAGAGATATATAATAAAAAGAGCATGCATCAGCCTAATATAGAATCGAGGCCTTAATGATATGATGATCGTGATTGAAAAAGTTACAAGTATATATGTAAATCGGTTTTATTAAAAAGGCCTTAGAAAATTTCAGGAAAATGTGATGGCTAGAATAAGCCCCACTTCACTATCTTTGCCAACCTCCTACTTGCCTACATAGGATAGAAATTTTGGAATGGGTGTGGACATACATCAAGCATAAAAGAATTTGTATTTTGTTTTTGTTAGTAATAAAAGTTGAAAATGGTCTAATAGACATGCGTGTAAATTGTGGAAGCACGCCCAAGGTGCTTGAACTATTTGGTGGAATGCCTCAAAGAGAAGTAATCTCTTGCGATGCATTTATCAAAGGATATGCACAACATGGATTGTTGAAAAAGACTTATAAAAGTTTCAAGAGAATGAAAATGGAAGATGGAAGGTGTTAAGCCAATAGTATGACCTATAATGAAATAACTTGTACAATAGAAGAATATAATAGGAAACATGCTGCAAATACTTGATAATAATATGCCACTTTGAGGGGGCCAACCTCCAAAATACTCCAATGAAGAACACAATTCGCAATATGATGATCACAAACTTACCACTAGCTCCTATATATACCTAATTATGCCTTAGCTACCACCCAGGCCGACCTACATACTTGAATATAACTTAGGCCAACCTAATAACCAACAATTGACTATAATAATGATTATATATCATAATTAAGAGTTAAGCTAGCCACAAGCCGACTACTCATAACCCTATACACACTACAGAATTAAGGGCGTAGCATGCCCCCTCTTCAGAGAAGCATTGTCCTCAATGCTAATCAAGTGTGGATGTTTTTGAATAAAATCATCATTACTTTTGGTGTCTTCAATTGGCTAGTTTTACTGTTGGATGAGGTAAATTGTTTGAGGTCCCATAATGATTCATCCTCCATCAAGCTCTGGTAACATAGTCTTGGATGGAACTTTGAGTCTATTAGCATTCTCCAAGCTAGAGGTATGGTAGAAAGTTTGTATCCTTTTTGACTTAGGTAACCTCAATTTGAGTCCTTTATGAGGCCCGTACAAATCAGGTTCCCACTTATGATCTAAAATTGTAACTACTTGCCTGAAGGGTGAAGCAGGAACCTTTGGTTGTTACACTTCCATTGACAATAATTGAGCCATACTTTTATCCACATCTTTTTTTAGCGACATTTGGTTTGCACTTACTAGTTGTGGACTCTTTGCACGTAAACCCCTTAGCTCATATTTTTTATCCCCTACGTAGAAGCGCATGAATAGTTCCTAGAAATTTATCTCAATTGTGCCCAAGGTAGTGAGCCATTGAACTCCCAAAATAATGTCTGCTCCAACAATGGGTATATCAAACATAGGGCTATCTATCATGTAGTCTCCCATGGTTAGTTTAATACTATGGCATTTCCCCAAACAATTGACTCTACCACCATCTGCAATCATAACCTGGAATTCTGGGGTAGGGTAGACAAAACAAATTAATTTTGCTGCTAGTTGCTTGTTGATGAAGTTATGTGTACTCCCTGATTCAATCAATAATGTCACCATTTTTTGTTTAAGGAAACCCCTTACCTTGAGTGTTTGTGGGTTACTAATACCTAATAGTGCATGATATGAGATAGTTGGTTGGACATCTTCAAAGTCCCCTACTACCAACAATAGATCTTCATCTTTTTCTTCATCATAGGTAGCCTCAATGTAGAGCAACTTCTTCTCATCACATTTATGTCCTTTATAATATTTTCCATCACAGTTGAAACATAACCCTTTGGACTTTTTCTCTTCCAATTGTTGAGGAGTCAACCTAAAAGGATGAGGAAATGATGATGCAAGAGCCATGTCATCTTTGTTGCTAGGTAATTCATCCCTTATATTAGCCAAAAAAAATTCCTCCACTTGCCTTGCCATAACCATTGCTTCAAAGATAGAACTTGGATGGAACATGTGTACCTCATATTTAATGTGATCCTTTAAGCCACCAATGAATAACTCCAACAATTTTTTTGCTGCCACATTTTCCACTCTTAAAGACAAAGTGTGGAATTGATGAATGTAATCCTTGACCCTACTTGCTTGCCTTAATTTGGTAATCTGGTTGAAGTAGCTATCCATAAGATTATCACCATAATGTGTAATGAGTTCTTCTTGGAAAATAGACCAAGTGACAACACATCCCTTTTCTTTCTTTTCTTCACATAACCAACGATACCAAATGAATTGGTCATGTTCCAAGTATAAGGAAGCCATGTCCACCTTTTTCTGACATGGAACATGGAGAATATCAAAGAATTGCTCCATTTGACAGATCCAATTAGTAGGATCTTGACCATCAAACTTTCGCATATCCAACTTTGGTGTGAAATTCCTAGCCATAGAATGAGTGGTGTGATGATCCATCTTGAGATCTGATTCAAACCCAAAAACACCCTTCCCTTTAGGAGACTCCTCTTCCTCCCAATCCTGGTGGTGTGACTCCTTATGTTTCTCAACCGCTTATGGATGCTCAAGTACTTCCACCTGTTTCACAAGTTGAGAACGAAGAGCAGCCTCCATTGAGGAACCCTCCCCCCATGATCTCTCAACCTTTGGTGGTTCCTCCTATTTTTTCTAATGTTCATAAAGCAAAGGAAGAAAAGGAACCCACATTGGAAGATACTATGGTTCCCTTAACAAACATCACAAACAAAGCTAAGTGAAATAAAATTTCAAGAGAATGAAAGAAGCATTGTTGTGTTATGGCTTGCCTTGCCACAGAAGAGGAGAATCTCCCTCCTCGCAAGCATCTATCACCAATGGATGCAAAAGAGACATCTACTAGTGCTTCGTCTCCTCTAGAAAAAGATAGTACTTCACAACCCATAGTGGAACCTATCATGCTATATTCTGATAGCGAATCTAAAGATAATAACGATACATGTATGACTCTTGTTCCTTGCACCACACTTGCTATATTTACTCTTGCATCTTGTCCACCTTTCCAAATTGGTGACGAGCAAGATTGGAAGGAGGATTATTTTCTTTAGGCCAACTCGCGAGTGTGGCCCCTATTTCTATTGTCTCATGAATGCATGTGGGGTGCTGCCACAATAATGGGTTACACTTTCTGAGACATCCTAATTTTTGCTGAAATCACATATTTTTAGAAAATATAATGATTTAAGCATTGAAAGCTTCCATTTAAAAGATTTTAATTGAAGCGGGTTTGATCAAACCCCCTTAGATTCAAAACCCTTGGATAGAACCCCGCTAGTTTTAAACCATACCTATAATGGAGTCTCCTCTACACCTATCAAAATGCTGATAAAAAACCACTTTTGATTTACCTTTTGGGGGATCAAATGAATTCATTTAAAATTTATGTTTTGTGTAGTCCTTATTATAAGCTTCCCAAAAAGTATAATTTTAAATATATTTAATTTGATTATTATATTTATTTTTTTATTTCTTGTGAATGTAGGTTTTTCAATGAACATCAAGGTCTTTGTTTCACACATACGAAAAAATAGGAAAATAGAGAAAAACAATTCTAAAAAATACATGTCACCTAGGTATTGATGTCCTTATTCCAACAAACAAATATTAAATTCTGATACATACAAAAAAATGTTACGTTGGACAGAATACGCCTATGTCTAAATTATAATTGGTTTGACTTCAAAATTTAATTTAAAAAATATTCAACAAAACATTATGAAACCAAATGCATCCTCTAGATATCAGTGTTACCAATCTAAATTCAAAAGAATCAGAATTTTATCCTTTGTAGAAAAAAAGTTGTGCGACAGAATACACATCACTTTAAAAAATGTTGTTTACTATTAAAAACTAGTTATCAAAGGAGACACAAAAAATTTTACAATTTAACTCCATTTTTTAAAAAAATATATATATTTCAAATCTGCAGACAAAATCTCACAAATCACTAGTTTGCATCATCTTCAAATTCCTAACAGTTTAACGGCTATAGCTGTTAGAAAGTGAAGATTTAGTTCAAAATGTTGATTTCAATGTCAAGTTTGGTCAAAAAGTGTAACCCATTATTGTGGGATGACGTTGTGATTGTTTTCTCTCGTAACGTGTTGCTTGATGCTTTATTTATTTTGTTAAGCTCTCTTTGGATGACCCTTGACAACCTTGTAGGTGTAAGGATACAAAGGGACCAAAATTCATTGTGACATTCTCTCTATTTGCATAATCATTCTTCTATATGTCGTAAGTTGCATTGTTGTTTCCTTTGGGGATGACACAAGGCGTAGGATGATTTGGAATTAGTCCTTGTTGACCCAAGTTTTTATTTGATTTCATGTGATATTTCTTCCTTTATCTCCGTAGTTCTACCAACTAGCAAATAATGACAGTTCCGAATATTTATATTCCTATTATACAACCATTCATATACTGATGCCAGTCAGGCAGATCCCTTTGTGTTAGTACTTTACATTATTCAACCTAACTTGTTATTTATTGTGTGATTTGATTTATGTGGCATCTTGTTGTTATGCTCGACATCATACCATTACTACACAAGCCATTGTGTATCATGCTTGCAACATCGCTTCAGTTCGCCTTTTGTGGGGGCAACCCCTTCTTGTGATGTAGTTTTTGGGAACACATATCATATAGGCATGTGCTTTCAGAAAGCTCTCATGCTTATCTTGTAGCGTTTTCTTCCTTAAAGAAATTGCTCCCTGATAGGAGTTAGCAATCACTTTAAGGTGGGGGCATACATCGTGCTATGCTCTTTCGATTACATACTTGTTTATTATAGTTGACATGGAACTCACCTAGTGATTTGGCGGTCTTCACTAGCTCGTGATGTTTCCATTCTATTCTTGGTCCATGAGCCACCTAGTACAACAAAGTTTGCTAGCCCGTGTGCTTCATGCGACTTGTCATGGTCACCTAGAAATTCAGCGATCCTTACTAGTGTGTGATCCACGAAAGCACTTCTCTTCACATGACCCCTAGCGACAGAGCAAGCTAGTGTCAGAGTCATGTTTATTGTGTGTTTGTTTCCATGTTTGTTTTGTGTGATATATTGTTTGAACTTGCATTCTCTTAATGATCCCATGTGCTTTATATGTCTCCATCATGTTTTCCATGTGTTTCCCATGTATACTTTATGCCTTATGTGTATGCTTCATGTCAAGTGTGTATGCATTATGTATGGCATGTATTACCTTTGTGTATTGTGTGTCTCTTGTGTGTATTCCTATGTATACTTGTAGTACTCTATGTATGTGTGAATTATGTTACAATGTCTTGCATGTTTGCAACCTTAGAATCCTAAGCTTGGGGGCTACTATAGTCTACAACTTGGTGGAATTCTTTGGCTTCTATGTTTTCGTGTTTGAAATATGTTTTCTCCTCACTTTAGTGTGCACTTCAAACATAAGTTCATACCGACACTAAAGTGGGGGCTAAATGTTATGGAATAAAATGTATACCCTTGTTAATCAGGACCTATTTTAACACCTTTTGAGCAACAAATGATTAAATCTCAATCTCGATGAATAAACAGAACAAAGTAAACCTAGGACTGGCCTAAGCCCACCACATTTAACACTATCCAGAGTTTGTGGAGCTAAGGGACCAGGGCACCTAGCACCCTGATCCCAAATGATTGATTTATCCCTATTTTTGTTGTGTCATCTTAGAACACCTCCTTAGCTTATACATGTTAGCCCCAATTGGTTTAATTCATTGTTGGTGAGTGGGAATACATATAAAGAGTTTTAAAATTCATTTTACACCTAGATGGACAATAAAAGATTAGAATTACTTGCATGATTGATCTCCTATGCTCAAGTGTTCTTCATGCTTGGAATTGCTATTTATTTGTGGATGTTATGTTGCTCATTTGTAGGTCTTGAAGGAAGTTCAAGCCATCTTTATCTATCTCCTTCTTGTTGTGATCTTGAGTTATCTATTCCAACTAGGGTTTCACATCTTGTGGTAATATTTATCACTTTCATTCATACTTTCATCATATATTACAAATCTTGCCTCTACCCTCCTAGGGCACGCACTCTTGGATCACTAATCATCGTTGTAGTGGGAGTGGAAACACCAACAAGGGGTTTGACTAAGGCAATCCCCTAAACACAACACAACTTTCCCCTCTTTTCTTGTGTGCAGGTTGCACATCTAGAAGAATCAAACTATAAGAATCTAGAGGACTGAAGAAGACTAACAAGTGAAGACATCTAGATCTTGACATTCTATAAAACCCTAATAAGGGTCTAGGGCTCCTAGTGCCCTGGTTCTTCTTTGCTACCGAACTCAGATCCGAGTTCTTTTCTATTCATTGATCCCTGCTATCATTTCAGTATCCCTTTATCAGTTTCTGACAATTGTCTATTTGTAGATCTTGGTCAATTAGAGTTTCATCTTTTGCCCTAGTTTGATTGGTTAGGTTTGGTTGAATTTGGTTGACACTCCTCTATACAACAAAGGGACAAAACCCTTGTAGTTTGGCTCTCCTTTATGGGTAGAAGTTAAGCTTAGTTTGTGTTCCAATGTTAATGGAGGAGGGTTTGACCTTGTTTAATATTTTAGGCTAAGTCTTTCTTTTCCACCCTAACAAGAGCATGGCCCCAAATCTAGATACAATGTTAAACTTTGCAATATGCACATGTGCCACAGAACTCCACAAAGTGTAAAAGAAAAATAAAAGTCCACAATTTCAATAATAGAGCCATTGAACGATTATTGCAAGAAAATGAAATTGGACGAAACATAAAATAAGTAACATTGAACATCCTACTAGCTAATGCAAGTTTGAAAAAACAAAGATAGGTAAAACAAAGATTTTAGCAAAGAAAGTTCAAGATCCCACAACTAATGAAAAACCTGCATTAAACAACATGGGAAAACTCTACAATTTTAGTAAGGAACACAAAACTCAATTTTGACCAAGGTGAAATAGTCAAGACCTTTTGCAAATGACCAAAGCAACTCAAGGGTGAATTAAATAGCCATCCAATACTAAAAGTTCACTTTCTTAAGCCAAAAGATCTAGAGTTTGAAAATCAAGCAAAACAACAAAAAGAGGGAGTCCACATTTTGTCAGGGAATTTAATGAGGTGTCTGTGCAAGGCACAACAAATAGTGACTCTAGTGAGAAAATGCTCTTGAGAGTTTCAAAGATAAATGAAAATTATGAGCCCAGAATCTCTATGTGTACCCACACATTTAGGCCAAATAAACATGAAAACATGACCAAGGAATCAAAATCAAAAGCTAGTATAACCTTCTGAATTCTAAAGATTGAAGTGTGTGCAAATGCACTCATTCCCATCCTTTAGAAACCAAGGTCATCTAAGCTCTCTAACATTAAGCTACCTAGATGATTCTCACCTTACGAACTACCTAGACATTGCCTCGCTACAAGTCAAGAATCTATAACCAAGATGAGGTTGTCTTTGTGATTCCAATAAAAGCATGGATTTACTGTCAATCAAGAATCCATAGCCCTAGTAGAGTTACTTGAATCCCCCCAGCAAGCCAAGGGTACTATGAAGTACTGCATGTTCTTTCTTTTCTCTTTTTTTTTGCTTAACTTTATTATAGTAGCACATATATTCTTCAACTTGTTAGGCTAGGAATCATAGTGGTGGCAAAGATGAGACCTTAATATTTTTCACTTAATGCTAGATCACAAATACTCAATTAATTTAGGATTCTTAAGATGTGTGATGTATAAGATCTCAATTTTTTTATGAAATACCAAACAATTGATTCATCTCCCTAGAACAAGCATCATGTCATCTAACACTAACAACAGAGTCCACAAAAAATCCCTAAGTTATAACTAATTCTTCTCAAAGGAAGACTAGGAACATAATCCAGAAAATCTCATTGCATACACTTGCAAACAACTCCCTTTATTTTGATGCTAGGATCCCAAACCGGGAAAAACTAAAAGAAAGAAAACAAACAAAACAACAAAAAGAAATAAAAAGGAGACCTAAACCTAACTATTTATAGGGGTAGACATTAGGGCTGCCTAACCCTAAAAGTAATGCTTTAAGAATTCCCATTAATAGGCAATGGGACATCCTCACCAGTTAAAGTTTTCAATCTAAAAGTGATGTCCCCTAAAATCTTAGCAATTTGTAAAGGTCCTAACCATATTTTGTAAAACATACCATGATCTTATTTCCTCTCATGGGCTTTATCCTAGTATAGAACTAAGTCTAAAATATGAAAAGTTTTAATTTTAGCCCTCTTATCAAACCATCATTCCACAAAACTTTGATGTTTAGAAAAATTATCTATGGAAACATCTCATTTCTCTTCCAAATGAAGGAGCTACAAAAGCCTAGCTTATATCTTGTCATCAGTGTCAAGGTACTCATTCATGAGTTGTAGCCTAGGTATCTTCAGATTAACTGGAAATACTAGCTCTAACCCGTAAACCAAATGGTAAGGGGAAGTGCATAAAGCTATCTTATTCTTGTTTTGTCAGCCAATAATGCATATTTCAATTGAGTATGTCATTCACTAGGGGTTTTATCCAATAGTTTCTTAATGACCTCTAACAAATTTCTATTAGTTGATTCAGCAACCCCATTACCTTGAGGGTAATAGTTTGAAGAAAATTTTAGAATAATACCATGATCAAATGCCCAGTTAGAGAACTTTAATGAAGAAAATGCTAGCCCATTATCATGGAATAAAGTAAAAGGAACTCCAAACTTGGTTAGCACTTGTTCTTCAAGGAATTTGATCACTACTTCAGTAGTACATTGGTCGCAAGATTATGCTTTTATCTACCTAGTAAAATAATTAGTTACAGTTAGAATATACCTATGGCCTACAGAGGAAGGTGGGTTGACCATACTAACAAAACTGAGGCCCCATTGAACAAATGACCACACCACTATCACTAGTTGTAGGGGCAAGGTAGGATTTCTTTCTTTTGCTTCCGATGTCTAGAAAGTGTGATAGGTTCATACATATATGTGTGCATCGCTGAAGATAGTAGGCCAATAGTAACCTACCCTTAATATCTGATGAACTATAGATAATCCTGAACCATATCCTAAACCTAACCTTATTTGTGGGATTAGGTCCATACATTATTTTTTAAAGTCTTCCAAGTTGACATGCCTTGGGTCAGTATCTAACACTTAATTCCATGTAGAGCTGAGTTTAGAAGGTGGAGAAAATCCTTTAAATTCATACTTCACATCTTTAACATGAGATATTACCTTACATATAATATACACAATAAACTTATGTTTCTTGAAATTTTAATAAATCATAAAAAATTCTCTATTTTCACCTTTCAAAACTTTTGTGAAATTCTCATGTAGAACAAGATATGACTTTTCTACAAATGAAATTACATACTCTATTTAATTCAAAATATGATATAGGAGCATGAAAATACCAAATTCAATTCATGTCTACAATATCCTAAAGAAAATGTTAAATCGTGGCAGTTCTAGGTATAATGCGGGGCTATGAAGAGGTGTATGACATGAAGTCTTGTCTGCAATATCCAATGACTCAATGGAACTCTACATTTTGGAAGTATTTTAAGGCTATATAAATTTGGCATGAAAATGGAACTAGATGTATGTTTTGTATTGCAAATGTTCCATCATTCATCTAAACTCCACAAAATATCTTGCAAAACATTGGGTGAGAACCAGATGTGAGGAAATGGAGGGGTGTTAGATATATATGTTTCTCCTTTTCTTAGATAGATCTCTACAAAAAAATGACATAATGCAATTTGTGGGAAATCAAGAGGCATTAGGATTTACGGGAAAAACCTAGGAGAGAGGATAAACTTCACTTTCAAAGTGAAATTTTGTAAGGCTTGGGATTACTAAATTCAATACACTTTTTGTGTGAAAGAAGGTCCCTACTAGACATGAGGATTTTAAAACCTATTTTCACATTTAGAATTGAATCTCCTCATTTTTGTGCAATTGAATTTAATTCTAGACAACTTCAACCTTTCCTTAAGCACCACTAATTCGAAAATCAACTAATGCTCAGGGAGTTGGAAGAATTTGTTGCACAAATTTTGCAAATTTGAGATTAAACTGTGTAGGCTCTTTGGTGGTTAGGGCATTGGTCATGACTAAAATTTAAGTGTAATTCCCTAGTCGCCAGTGTTGTTATTTGATTGACTTGGGTTTAATTGTTAAAATGGGATCTACTTTTCCCTAGTTTAAAAAAGAATGGTCAAAATTTCAAAATGAAGGAATGCATGAATGTAAAGTAATAATTTGTGCCTAGATTTCTTTCTTTTAAGCTTTCCTTTCAACAATTTCAAAATTGTAAAGGGGATAATTTTGAAACCTACTTTCTTTGTAATTTGCATGAGAAATTTAAATGTTGTCTTTTGTGAATCTAGAAACCTGATCCTCATTCATACAATGACAGTGAATACTATTGAGTGAAGAAAAATGATAAAGACAAAATGCAAACAATAATAAATCAAACACAGAAATAAACTCAGAATAGATGCAGAAGACAAAAGACAAGTTTTTTAATGTGGTTCACCAATTGGCTACATCCACTTTGAGCAGGGGATTGCTCTCTATATTAGAATCCAGAAACAAATTCTCTATGTTACAAAAAAACATGTCTGCACAACTATATTCCAATCTATTTTCTAGCAGCTCACACACTGAATAATAATAATAATAATCTTATGGTTGTTCCTACAACCATATACGCTCCACTACCTCCAATAATACTCTATTTTTGACCTCATCGTGGGAGTGGGAAAACATGCAAAGGTCGATGGCAAAGAGTGGGAGAAGTGGTTGTCAGAACCGTTATAGAGAATAAATATTGGACTACACAAATGTGTATGCATTTCACCAACAATCTCCCACTTGAAGTCCAATCTGAGTTGCAAGAGAGCTGCCCAAAGATATCCCCCACTCCAGGCTTATTGTCAGAACTTGACAATGCCAAGAGAAGTCCTACAGGACTCGAACTTCTCCCTTGGTACAAGCTTGGTCAAAGCATCCGTCGAAATCACTTCCGTGTCAGTAGCAAATCCTATATCAAATTGCTCATCCACCCCTCCAAACATTTCAAAATCTATATCCTTCTCAAACTCCACATTCTCAATCTCATTTTCAAACAACTTACAGGGCTCTGGCAGTGTTGACCTCACATCTTCATTGCTCAGCAAATTCTTAATGCATCTATGCAAGCAAGAACATTTCTCTCCCTCGGGCAACTTTAGACCAAACAGTTTCTCAAACTCCATATCACTGCTTATATCTTGCCCAAGTTCACTATCATTTGCAGAATCACGACCGTCTTCTACATCCTAATTTTGGTCCTTTCCAGCAAGCATGGCGCTCCAGAAATAGAGACTTCTAGAGATAGGATAAGAATAGCAAATTTCAGCCATGGCAAGACCCACAAACATAATAAAAAAACCGGCAATAATCCATCCATATACCATAGTCATTGGACCTCCAAAGGTAAGTCCCATATTATACAGAGTTGTTATGCTGGTCAAAAATGATATAATCGAAAATGACATCGCAAAGTTTGACAATACCGAGAAATTTTGATCAAGTTTCTGTTTGTAACCGAGCTCGTTGAGACGGGCGTGTCCATTTCCATCTTGACTTTTGTCATCTTCATTCGTATCCATGTTTGTTGTCTCTTCTTTTATTTTCAAGTTTACTAGTTTCTTCAACAAGAAAACTCAATTCGTTGTTGAAGCCTTTTTGTACATATCACATAGCTTGTCCCAAATCTGTTTAGTTGTCTCTGTGGCAACATTGAAGAGGACATTGCTGGACAATGATAGAATGATGGTAGCGGCTACTTTCTGATCTAAGATATCCCAATCTCATCTGACATCTTCTCTAGTTTCTTAGACTTCCCTTGCAACGCAATAGCAAGATCCTTCTGAATCAGCAAAGCGCAAATCTGGACCTTCCACAAATCAAAGTTCTGTCCTGAAAACTTTTTGATTTTCCTTTTGTCTGCATCATCCATTCTTCTGGAAAATTTTCACGATTCCCAACCAACTTCACCACTGAGCTGCTTCGCCAAGCTTCTTCACCAAAGCTCTAATACCAATTGTTGAGCGAAGAAAAATGATAAAGATAAAATGCAAACAATAATAAATCAAACTCAGAACAAATGCAGAAGACAAAAGACAAGTTTTTTAACATGGTTCACCAATTGGCTACATCCACTTTGAGCAGGGGATTGCTCTCTATGTTAAAATCCAAAAACAAATTCTCTCTATTACAAAAAACATGTTTGCATCTATATTCCAATATGTTCTCTAGCAGTTCACACACTCAATAATAATAATAAACTTATTGTTGTTCCTACAACCATATACGCTCCACTACCTCCAATAATACTCTATTTTTGACCTCATTGTGGGAGTGGGAAAACATGCAAAGGTCGATCACAAAGAGTGGGAGAAGTGGTTGTCAGAACCGTTATAAGGAATAAAGATTGGACTGCACAAATGTGTATGCGTTTCACCAACAGATACTATTGTTATACGTCTGTAACAATGGTGGAATTTATTCTCTGAATTGCTTTTGCAGGGGCCACTTTTATTGTCGACAATGAAATGTAGAGGGAGAGCTTAAAAACTTAAGCACAAAGTGTCAAAATGATAGTGGAAAGTCAAATTTAAAGTCCCTACAAACCTATACCTTAATCGCCATTAATGAAGACTAAGTAGGTAGGTACCTAGTGATGTAGCGTCTAAGTCACATTCTCACAAGAACAATTTTGAAAAGTATGCTAGAAAGCATGGCCATCCTAGAGGTGGACAAAACTTTGTGAAACTACTATAATGAGAATCACTTCGTTTGTAGGAAAGGAAGTAGCAAGTGGAAGCTATAGGAGTGTAGCCCTAAATATGGATACACTGACAAACTCCACAATATGCACATGTGCCACAAAACTTTGTAAAGTGCAAAAGAAAAATAGAACTCCATAATTTCGGTAAAGAGCCATTGAAAGATTGTTGCAGGAAAAGGGAATCAAAAAGAAAATAAAATTAGTAACAATGAACATCCTACTAGCTAACGCAAGTCCACAAAAAACAAAGATAGATAAAACAAGTCTTTTAGTAGGGAAAGTGCAAGATCTCGCAGCTGATGAAAAACCCACATTAAGCACCATTGGAAAACTCCACAATTTTAGCAAGGAACACAAAACTCAATTTTGACCAAGGTGAAATAATCAGGACCTTTTTCAATGACCAAAGCATCTCAAGGGTGAATTGAATAGCCATCCAAATACTAAAAGATCACTTTCTTAAGCCAAAAGATTTGGAGTTTCAAACTCAATTAAAATAGAAAAAGGAGGGGGTCCGCATTTTGTCAAGGAAGAATGGGGTGTGTGTGCAAGGAACAACAACTCCCTTAGACAAGACCATGGACCCACACACCATCTTGCATCGATCCTTCTTGAAGATAACCTACACACCATTATCATTTAACTTACTTATAGAAACAAGGTTCCTTGCCAAACTTAGAATGTGCAAAATATTGGGGATCATTTTGGTCCTTTTGTCTCCCAACATGAGAATATTTTTTTATCCATTAATCCTAAGTTAAGATTTGTCTCTTAAGTATGCACGTCCACTATCAAAACTTTCATAAATTGAGAACCACTCCCTATTAGGATTCATAATCCCATCCATGTCAAAACTAACATACAAATGCATGGCCTTGGATATATATCTCAAGGAAAACAATCCAAAAAATTTGGTACCACCTTCATGTCTCCTAAGGCAACTTCTTCCAATACCAAACTAGGTTCCTTCCGTCGCACCTCCAAACCATTTTTCGCTATCCCTCCTCCCTCATCACACACATACAAAAAGCATGCCACTATCCCTCCTCCATCTTATTCCATCCATAAACCCAAACGTCCTCCCAACCCCTAATGCCCCCATCCTCAAATCGCTTAATCCTCCCATCCTCAACACCCCTATCCATAAATCCCATATCCCTAAACACCCCAATCCCCTATCCCCCAAAACCCCTAATCAAGACCTGTTGCAAATATGTGCCTAAGTGGTGTTGTCATTGATGTAAACATATCCTTGTTGCCATTGGTGTCAATTGTATTATATTTTATTGCCTATTTAGAAGACCGGATTGTTAAGGATATTGAGAAAATTAATGGAGATCAATATATACGGACCATATGGCTATGCAGAGGTTTGTCTGAAGAAGTTTCAGTTAAGATTTAAAAGGTTCGCATTAAGATCTGAAGAAGTTATAGCCATCTGAGTAAAATCAGTTCCTGCATTATTCAGGAGAGACAAAGTGACAGGAAAGAGGTCCGGATTGCTCTGGTAATGTAAAATGATGATCTGCAGATCTAGAGGCATGTCTAGAAAATCAGTATGTATCATCAACTCCAGTGGTTCGTGGTTTGGAGGTCTGCAAGCTATCTTTCTAGTTTGATAGTCATGGCAGATAGTGTTCTTGAGGTTCTAGAGGAAGATACAAATGATTCTAGTAATTTGGTTTAAAGTGAATGTTATTGGTAATTTCAATGTGCTTGTGGAGGTCTCTAGATCGTGTAGCTACTATGTTGGAGGTCCGCACTGAAGTTTGAGCTTGTTGATTGAAGATTTATTTTTTGAGGTTGATGTTCTTCCCAGTCTTGGCCGACTAGATGTTCCTAGCATGTTGCGGATGATCTAAGAGCATTTTTATGAGGTGTGGCATGGTTGTAGAAGAAGATTCAAGTCTCAGTTGTGTTTGACCGACAGTGTGATGATCCGCGTCAAGTTTAGCTGACCTTGTTGATCATTCCAAGGCTGATGAAGCATATAAATACTTGTTGAAGAGTTGTTGAAAAGTATCCTTGTACACAATGAATTAAATCCAAAGAAGGGATCAAAAGCATAGCAAAGAAGAAGAGGAGCGAAGGGAGTATAGAGTGAAGAGTCAATGAAGAAGAATTTGAAGATAAGAGCAGATGTGAAGAGTCTATAAAGACGACTTGTATGAGAGCAACCTTGCCTTCTACTTCTGTTACTTCTCCTACAACAAACATAAACACAAAATAATTCTCAATTCTTCAAACACCAATGGATTCAATGCTCTCATACAAGTCGTCTTTATAGATTTTTTGATATATATATATATAGGAGGGTAGTCAAGGCACATTGCCACTACCAAAGTGACTAGTTTTTTCCTCCACATTGGAGGCTTTCCAAAGTAAAAACCTTGTGTTGTGAATTATATTTAATTTTGAATACAATGGTCTTATCTCTAAATACCCTATTATTTACATTGCAAAGAAAGTATGAAAGCATATATTATTTTAAATAATTTCTAAATTTCAAATATTGAGTTTATAGATCAATTTTGGTATTAGAGTAGTTTAATCTTTTGTGGATTTGTGGAAGGATTTGCATGACTATAACAAGAGCTCAAAGTGCAGCCATGGAGGAGTTGAATGCATAGGTGACAGCTCTAGAAGGCCACATAAGGGATATCACAGAGAATCATCAATGGTTAAAGTAACAAGAAGAGCACATGAGTAGACAACAAAGTAAAATGGAAGAGGAAAAAACTTCCATTAATGAGTTGGTAAAAGCTATGGCTATGGCTAAGAAGATGGTATGAAAGAAGGAAAAAAATTAAATGAACCCAATATAGAAGCAAATAAAGTGAGTCCATTTAAGGTAGAGACAAAAGTAGAAATTAAGCCAAGTTTAACGGACAACTGAATGCATAAATTATATTAGATACATGGATTAAATAATTAAAAATCTATTTTAGTGTAACAATCGAAAGAAGCCAATAGTTGATGCATGGGAAGAATTTGTTGAATTAATAAGAAGAAATTTCTATCCCATAGGTCATAAGGTTGATTAAAAAATAGAAAGGATGTATTACAAACAAGGTGGTTAAAGTGTGTAGGATTACACTGTGAAATTTTAGTGGCAAGCTATGGTAAATGGCATGGATCTTGAAGAGGACGACTAATGTAGTCACAATATGTGGGTCCAACAAACGATTGTCCAGCCGTGTAACCAAATATAATCAACACCCACAAGCACACAAGATCTTTCAGAAACAAGAATTATTTATATCAACTGATACAATTATCCATGATTACAACCACAGTTTGTTACAATGGGCCCTCTTATATTCTAGGTCGTAGCCATTTGATTACAACAAGATTACACAAATGGATAGTCGCCACAATGGGCTCCTACATGCACAAACCGCTAATTATGGAAACACCAATTCCAAACTTGCCACATGGACTACATAATGATAATTCAGTTACAACATAATTTCAAAATACTACCATTAGACTACTAAAACAACAACCACTACATGCCACATTCAATTTTCCTCAAATTGTACCCCACATCATACTCCTTGCTACTTCACTTTGTCTCTCAAACCTCACTCCCTCACTACTGCAACTTACCTTCTATGCCTCTACTCCATCCTAGTCTTTTTTGCTTGCTTTCAATTGATGCAAAACCAAATATATATAGCATCCTCAAGCTCCTCACATGATCTATGTCAACCTCAAGGTGGTGCAAAGCCTAAAACCACATGAAATGTGTTGCCAATTGAAAATAACGAACTTAAAAACTCCAATGGTTAAATGATAGACAATCTCCACATGGTACACCTCACACCTCCACAACGGTTATTATAACCTTACCAAATATTCACCTTTGGCGCAAACCCAAAATAAACCTTCCGTAAACAAAATGGCTCCAACATAACACATTGTCAACCCATAGACACTTTTATGATCGAAATTACCAAGTTTACTCATTCAATCAACCTCATATTTCAACAAAAGATAAACAAACCACAAACTAAACTACCAAAACTATAAAAGTTAATTTCTCAATGTGGTGAAATACGCTAACTTCCTTTATCTCAAGTTGTTAACCACAAACTTGCAAACAAACAAACTACCAAACTAAAACACAACTTCCACTTTCTCAAACATGATACCACATTTCCATGATGCCCATGGATGCACCTGCATCAAGGACATGATGACAAACTATCTCAACAAACTCCATACTCACATACAAAGAAGGGTGGTCACTACTAATCCAAAAGACTTGGATGAAGCATGTGTCCAATAATACTATGTAGAAGAGGAGAAAAAGAGGTATGAAGGTGAGTTTTCTAAATTCAAAGAAAAATATAAGAAAAAATGGAAGAAAACTAATGCAATAATGCAAAAAAAACAATAAGGAAAAGAAGACAAAAATTTATTGTAGTCATTATGATATAGATAGACATGTAAATTCAAAATGTTGGATGCTTCATCCTAAACTAAATCCCGAGACTAAAAATAAAGGAACATAAAGAAGTACAAAGAAATATATGCTAACTATTCATGAAGGTGAAATAGAAATAGAGGATAGTTTCGATATTGATGACAAACTTGGATGCATGGCCACTAAGGAAAATGAACTTGAAGAGATGAACAAACTCTTTCTCTTGAAATTACAAATTAAAAAGAACAGCCTTAATGATTTGGTAGATCTAGGATCACAATGTAATCTTATTTCAAAGAATTTGATTAAAAGGCTTGGGCCAAAAACAAAGGATCATCTATGCATCCATACCCATTGGAATAGATTAAAAGGGGTGGAGAGATGCAAGTGGATAAAAGATGTAAAATAAAATTTGGGATAAATACACAATACATAGATGAAATAAAGGTTTTTGTTATTCCCCTTGATACTTTTGATATTGTTCTTGATAGTCCATATTTTTATGTCAAAAATGCTATTTTTATGAGAAGGGCTAATAAGTATTGTTGATGGTTGTTTTGGTGCATCATCCCTAAGTAGAACGAAGATCACTCTACTTCTCCTAAAAAGGCGACTAATCTGAAGGATCAGTTGCCTCCAGGGTCTATGTTGGCTAGGTCACAACAGTGTTGGAGTAGCCAAGTGGTCTATGTGATTGTTTATTCAAGGGGTACGTGCTGGTAAAGTCAATCCTGGACCAATGTGGTTAAGTCTGTGAAAGACAAGTTTTTTTTTACCTCAAAAGGTTTTAAATCTAACCATAAACTAATTTACTTGTAAAAAAATGCACAAAAGGTAAAAGTTAGAGAATAACAGAAAATCAAACATGGACAGACTCTGTATTTGATTCACACTTCACTTAATAGATATGACAAGATTTAATTATTACATTTACATGTAATAATCAGTATTCCACACAATCATCCACACTTCAAATGCAAGATTCTAGGGAATTGCTAAGAAATTGGAATGACATGTATGAAATCATCATATTACATGCATAGAGATCAAACCCTATCCCTCAATCTCATATTAGAGATGAACAATTAAGCACTTATCTTACCAAGATATATCAAATGCAAATGAAAATATAAACACATTACCACAATATGGCAGGAGAACAGAGAAAGCAGAGTATCTTCTATTAATTGGCAACCAAAGTTGGCATGTTACATATGAGAGCAAGATTCCCCACACTACAAATGTGTTACAATTCTCCCTTACACGCCTTAGCAAAATTGTAAAAATGTAGCCTTACAACAAAATCTCTATAATCCCCCCTCTTACAATGCCTTTTAGGAGGTTATTATATACCCCTCTCGAGCACCCAAGACTTGAATTACATACCCCAGGTCGGCCTAAACCTTATGCCAACTCCTAGACCTAAAATCATGAATATTACAAGTTACATGTTTATTCGCTCCCTTGGGACCTATATCAAACTTCAATTCATTTTGAATTGAGTTATTACATCTTTCAAAGGAATGATAAATGGAAAATTTGAAATTTCATATAACCAAAATGAACAAATACTAAGCTTCGCTAGGAAAGTGAAAGTGGAAGGATAGAATGACTTCTTTCAAATCATTTTGATTAGGCCATTGATGATACTAGAGGCACATCTTTTGGGAGAAGATTGTTTGCTTGATTTTACTGTGCAACTCTCTGAACTTAGTCAAATCCTCACGGAAGCCTTGGAGTGTAGTCTCCATCATCATCAAATTATCAATTGTTTGCTTTGATAGTGGTTGGTGGAGGAAGTCTGTGAATTCCTTAATGATCCTAATTGCAGGGCGAACCAAGGAGTCTTCCCAAAAGGTGTAAGCGATGGCCTCAATGAATTTTTAAATTGTCACCATAGCAATGTCTGTTGTGCCTCTTATGGCATTGAGTTTGACCTTGCATCTCTTCAATACCTTTGCTCTTAGTTTACTAGCCTGCAACCATTCTATCGCCAAGTCTTGATCATCCTTATCAAAAATTCCAAGTTTGAACAGTTCACTTGAAGGAATTTCCTTCATTCTCTTCAAAACTAGAAGGTATTCATCCCATACCAATAGTTCTCCATCAATTGTGTCCTCTACTTCTTGTAATATACTTGCCTCATCACCAATATTGTGATAGGCTCTCATTGCTTCTTTGTGTATCCTACTACCAAGGGCCTTCAATGCATCTCTCCATGCAGTGATAGTAGGAATGACTCCTTCTAAGTCTGTTGGTTGTGTTTCTTGTTGCAAGGCGGGCAATATGGTTGATGCAGGGGCACTTGAATCAACTAGGCCAACCAGGTGACTGATATAAGCAATAACTTGTCCCACCTGTTTCTTTAGCTCTTCTCCAGTTACTTTGTCTTTCTTCATCCTATCAAGGATGGTAGAGATAGCTCCCTACAATCCTTGCTTCTCTTCTTCCCTAGTTTGGTGGCCTAGATGGGCTTCTTGTATCTGATAGTCTTCAGGTGCCATTAGAGATTCTTCTTTGTCTACTATCGAAGTGGCCACCTGAGCTATCATGGCTCCTTGTGCATCAACAGTGATGAAGAGTGTTCGTGCCCTTTTTGGCTTGGGTTGGGTCTTGAACATCTCCACCACCATTGAGAATTCATCTTCCTCTTCAACATAAGTTATTTTTCTCTTCTCAATGGTTCGGTTCAACCACACTGGTAGTCCTGACCTTACAGCAACTGTCTTTGGAGGAGGTGAAGTCCGAGCCTTCCTAGGAGTAGAGTCAAGTGAAGGATAAGGTAAAGGGGTCAAAACAACAGTTTCAATAGGGTCATGTGACCCTTCACCATGTTCATCTTATAGAGAAGAGATGTCTTGAACTAGCTGATCCAAATTTTCAATATTGGCCTCAGGGGCAAGGGGACTTTCGACTATACACCCTTCCTCAAACTACTCACCATCACCTTCAATTGTTCTTCTTGTTCTATGGCCTATGAAGGTGAGGGTACCTCTTCATGTGGGGGAGAAGGTGGAGGATCTGGAGAAGTCACTGATGGCTGAGGAGTGGGTGAAATGGGTGTTCGAGGTGGTGGAGTTAGCATTTGAGGAGGTTGTGGAACTTGTGGTTATGGTTGTGGTTGTGGAACTTGTGGAGGTGGCTATGGTTGTGGCACTTGTGGAGGTGGTTGACTAGTTTGGCGAATGGTTTGAGGGGGAGATGAGGAGGATGGTGTGGGCGTGAGGGAAGATGTAGGAGTAACCTCCCTAGAGGCAGGTTGCTCTAGGGGCTTGAGTAGCAGGAAGGGCTTGGATAGTTACTTTCTTCATCCTGAATAGAGGCACATTGTCCTATTCGTCTTCACTAGAGCTAATCTCCATGGCCTTCTTGTTAGAAATGTAGGTACAAACCACACAATGGAAATATGATTCAAACTTTATTTATGTACTCTAAACAATGTAGAATCAATAGAGATTGCAAAATAAATTAAAACCCACTGCACAGAAATAACATTCACTAAGAATTAAACACATAACACATCATATAATGTGGAGAAAACTCTTTCGGGTAAAAAATCCACCAAGAAAAGAGGCTTCAAGTTGTATTATCTTCAAATATGAGATTACAATACATGCACTTCCTCTATTTCTTCAATCTTCAATCCAGCAGCGCCTGTTACTCTCAACTCTGATAAAAAAATGTAGTACAAATATCCTTATAAAAGGGGGTTGTCATCTAAGGCAAGAAAATCGTCATAATATCGACCGCCAGATCTGTGACCTAATGACGAACGGTCTAGATTTACAATGATTAAATATTAAAATGTGGTTTCGGGGGGCAGCAAACCCCCGCCGAGGCACGCGGCCCCCAGACCCCTTATAGAGGGGAAACCCCCTACAACCCCCCATCACAAATAAATTAGTGTTGAGGACCGGATATAAACATGTAGCTAAAACAAGACCATTGTTGATGAAACTTTTCATTCCTTATGGGTGATTTCCAAATAATATTAGGAGTAATTAATTACATAGGATTTACAAGGTTGATGGCACCTTAATCCTAACATTCTCCCACTTGACATCATACATTCTAAATACCCATAGGAAAACCATAAAATAATCAGGCACTAGAAGCAAGGCCCATGGCCTCTCTGCACCAAACAAATTTATCTATGCTCATAGGCTTGGTCAAAGCATCTGCAACATTCTCCTGAGTGTCTACCTTCTTCAGCTCAATCTGTCCACATGCAACCATTTCTCGAACAAAGTGATAATGTACATCAACATGTTTAGTCTGAGCATGATACATAGGATTCTTGGCCAAACAAATAGCACTCTGGCTATCACAACCAATCTGAATGATCCTACAATCAAAACCAATACTTGTACACAATCTCTTCAACCAAACTGCCTCCTTAAAGACATGGGTAGCAACCATATACTCTTCTTTAGTGGTGGACAAGCAACCGTGGGCTGCCTTTTGCTCATCCAACTCATTGCTCCACCAAACAAAGTAAACACATAGTCAATGGTGGACCTTCGACTATCCAAGTCACCTTGATGCGGAGCACACAGTGGAAGCGGACACTTTATCAAAAAAAAATTGAACCTTCGAACTCACTATCAACAAGACTTAGATCATCGGCGAACACTTATGAACATTGGCCGATGTGTCGATACACTTGACTTCATTTGACTACCCCCAACACTTCAGTGTGACCACTCCCCGTCGGCAAACTCCTTGTTTATTCTCCTGATATGTTGATATATGTTGTGTTCGATGAGACCAAAGTTGTTCTGCACCGATGCACCTCCTATCGGTCCAACACCGTTGATCGATATAACTTCCAAAAGCTTCCTCGAGGGGATGTATTACACCGATGACAACTTCTGTAACTCTGCAACTACGCAGACACTAAACAAGTATACAGAAACAAAAACTCAACAGAACAGAAAACAATCTAACTCGAAGGAAGTCATTCCATTGATTTCAAAGAAATCTCAACCAGTGGAATGCTTCCGATTTACATCTCTGCAATTAAACTGAACAGAACTTTTTTTATTGCTTCTTCTCAGGAAAAATATACATACATCAATCTTCTATGCCTTTGTGTCTGTGTCCCTTAACGAACACAACCCTACTATATAGAATCTCATATCGGCAGTTACAAAAGGTGGAAAGCGAATCGCCCTACAACCGCCTCTACCATTCGGTTACATCCATTCAAATCGGTTACAATCTTTAATAACACATATACTAACTCAATGTTATACCTCTACTCGGCCAACTATGATTCAATATGGCGCTAAGGCCTTACAAACATGAAAAGACAACTTAGACAAAATAGAGTAGGGATCCTCCTGATCCTCAGTGTCTCGGGGTGCTCCTGCACCACACCTAGCCAATCTGCATCAACAAATCCCTATATGTCCAAAGTTTTATTAGCACTGTTAGTACCAGAATAAACTAAACAATAATCAGGAGTACCTACTAAATATCTAAATACCCTCTTTGCATAATTCCAATGTTGTCTACCAGGGTTAGACATAAATATGCTCAAAACTCCCACTTCTTGGGCAATATCTGGTCTAGTGCAAACCATTGCATACATCAAACTCCCTACAACACTAACATATGGAACATTAGACATATCCTCTAAATCCTCCTCACTCTTTGGACACATATCTAATGAAAGGTTAGTACCAATGGGCAAAGGAACTCTAACTGGGTTACAGTCCTGCATACTAAATCTCTGCAAAATGGTGTTCACATACTTTGAGATAACCAAAGTTGTATGTTACCTCTATCCCTTTTGATCTCCATCCCCAAAATATACTTGGCAGCTCCAAGATCCTTCATTTTGAATGCACCTAAAAGTTGGGCTTTCAACTCACTGATCATACCCTTAGTATTGCTGAAAAATAACATGTCATCAACATACAATGCAATGATCAGAATAGAATCATCAATACAATGAATGTAAACATAGTGATCCTCGTCACTTATAACAAAACCCAATTTCAACACAAATGAATCAAATTTCTAGTACCACACTCTAGGGGACTGTTTCAAACCATAAAGATACCCCTTCAATCTGCAAACCCAATGTTCTTTACCTTTTACCTCAAAACCTATTGGTTGTTGCATGTAAATTTCTTCCTCAAGATCTCCATGCAAGAATGCAGTCTGAACATCCATTTGCTCTATTTCCTAATCAATAGTTGCAGTACTAGATAACAGAAATCTAATAGAAGTTAATTTAGCAACAGGGGAGAAAATTTCACCGAAATCAACTCCCTCTCTCTGGGAGTAGCCCTTGGCTACCAATCTAGATTTGTCCTTATCCAATGAACCGTCTGCTCCAAACTTCTTCTTGAAGACCCACTTGCAACCTATGCCCTTTCTTCCTTTGGGCAAATGAACAAGATCCCAGGTGTTGCAAGAGTCTAAAGCCATCATCTCCTCCTACATGGCTAACTACCAAGACTCACTATTATCTACATGAATAGCTTCCCTGTAGGATCTAGACTCATTAGTACTCAATAAACCAAATACAAAATAGAAATCTGGTGGGCTATACCTGTCAACTAGGTTTCGTTGTCTTGTGGACTTCTCAGAGGTGGAAAAAAAGACTCTTCAAGTTCTTCTGCATGCTCATTTGTACCAACTTCTTTTGTCACAACAGATTCCTCCTCATCAGAACTTTCACTCGAGTCTTCTTCTGCTTCTTCACCCCCCAATTCATCATTATGTTCTTCCTGAGGTGCATCTTCATGCTCTAATTCAAAATGCACTCTCTTCACCTTTTCTTCTTTTTCCTTTGATTGTTTAGGTTCTAAAATAACGCTAAGTTCGTTGAAAATAACATCTCTAGAATAGATAATCTTTCAGGTTAGAGGATTCTAAAGCTTGTAACCTTTTACATTACCACCATATCTAATGAAAGTATAATTTTCAGCTTTTGGATCCAACTTAGTTTGTTTTTCTTTAGGCACATGAACATAAGCCTCACAGCCAGATACCCTTAAATGTGAAACAGAAGGTTTCTTACCTGTCCACATTTCATAAGGAGTTGAAACAAGAGCCTTACATGGAGATTTGTTAATCAAGTAATTTGTAGTACACAACTTCTTCCCAAAAATATTTATTCAACTGTGATTCACTCAACATACTTCTGGCTCTTTCCATTATTGTTTGATTCATCCTTTCTGCCACTCCATTCTATTGTGGAGTATATGGAGTAGTTTTTTATCTAACAATACCTGCATGCTTACAAAATTCATCAAACTCCTTAGAACAATATTCCCCTCCATTCTCAGATCTCAAAACCTTTATCTTATAATCTGACTGTTTTTCTACTAAGGCTTTAAATTCCTTAAACTTAGTGAAAACTTCATATTTGTGACACATAAAATAAATCCAGGTAAACCTTGAGACATCATCAATGAAGGAAACAAAATATCTAGATTTTCAATTGATTCAACATCCACTGGACCAAAAACATCTGAATGAATAGGTTCCAATTTATCATTAGATTTATTATTGCATGAAGGAAATGGGGATCTATTCTATTTTCCAAAGACACAATGTTCACAAAATTTGAAACTCTCATTAGAATAGGATAAGTCGTTATTTAAGAGTCTTTAAACCAGACTGACTTATGTGGCCCAATCTACGGTGCCACAACATACATGTATTTTTAGTATTAGCCTCAGATATATAAGAGGCATTACAAACAATAGTGGCTTCTAGCTTAAACAAAGTTCCCAATTTTTTCCCCCTCGCTACCACCAAGTTTTCTCTCACTAATCTCAAGCCATGCTTATCAAATATCATATGCATTCCCAAATCATTCAGCGTTGAAACAAAAATCAAATTTCTAGCCAATCCAGGAACATGAAAAACACTAGGGAGGGTTTTAATTCTCCCATCACTAAAACACAACATTACCTTCCCTCGTCCAACAATAGGATATGAAGAGTTGTCCCCGAGGTACACATTTCCTCCATCATACTCTTCGTATGTGGAATACCATTCTTTATGCGGGGTCATGTGGTACGAGCATCTCGAGTCAACCAACCAATGATCATGAGAAACAACATTACATGTAGAAAATAAAACCTCATCACCTGCATTCGAAGACTTATCAGTAGCGAAATCCCATTGTTTCTTTGGGTTTCTACATTCCTTTTTCACATGTCCTCTATTTCCACAATTCCAACACTTGACTCTATTCTTCTTTCCAGGAGTATTAGAAAGGCCCTTAGACTTGTCTTTAGACCCCTTTTGATCTCTTTTTCATCCTCTTTCCATAGACCTTCCCCTGACACTGAAAGCATCCCGTGAACTATCTAAACTTTTCTTCCTTTATTCATGTGAGCAGAACTAAAACAAGAGCATCCAACTTCAGATCTGTGAGGATAGCAATGATAGCCAAAATAACATTCTCCCATGACTCAGGTAAAGAATAGATAAGCAATATAGATTTATCTTCCTCATTCACCTCCACATCTACAGACGCTAGTTGACTCAATAACATATTAAATGAATTCAAATGCTCTGCAACCGATTCACCCTCTTTCATTTTCATGGAAAATAACTTACGCTTTAAATAAAGTTTATTTACCATACCCTTGGCTTGGTAGATCTCACTCAGACACTTCCACAAGCTATGTGCAGACTTCTCACTCGCAACATTCAGTAGAACAAAATCTGTAAGACACAGTCAAATTGTACCTTGAGCCTTTTTATCTAGTCTTTCCCACTCATCAGGAGCAACATCATCGAGTTTCTTTTCTTTCATAATAGCCAACCACTGGTTTCTTTCTTCTAGCAAATCCTCCATTTTCAGCTTCCACAATTCGTACCCCATACTATTGAACTTTTCAATGTCCAACCAAGAGGTAGAATCAACAGCAGATGAAGCCATGATATCTACACAAGATCTACAAACAAACAACAACCAAATCTTCCACCGCAGCTAAAAAACCTTCACACTACCACCCAAGAATCAAAATTGGCCAAGATCTGATACCAAATGTTAGAAATGAAGGTGCAAACCACACAACGGAAATCTAATTCAAACCTTATTTATGTACTCTAAACAATGTAAAATCAATGAAGATTGCAAAAGAAATTAAAACCCACTACACATAAATACAATGCACTAAGAACTAAACACATAACATAGCATATAACATGGAGAAAACCCTTTTGGGTAAAAACTCCACCAAGAAAAGAGGCTTCAAGTTGTATTATCTTCAAATATGAGATTACAATACATGTACTTTTTCTGTTTCTTCAGTCTTCAATCCAGCAGCGCCTATTACTCTCAACTCTGATAAAAATATAGTGCAAATATCCTTATAAAAGGGGGTTGCCTTCTAAGGCAAGAAAACTGACATAATATCAACCGTAAGATCTGTGACCTAATGACAAATGGTCCAGATTTATAATAATAAAATATAAATAAAATGTGATTTTAGGGGCACTACCCCCAAACCCCCACCGAGGCGCACGGCCCCCGGACCCCCACTAGGGGATGGTCCCCACAAACCCCTCGCAGGGGTAAACCCCCTTGTGACCCCTGTCGGAGACGAATTAGTGTCGAGGACTCGATATAAACATATAGTTGAAAAAAGACCGTTGCTGGTGAAACCTTTCATCCCTTATGGGTGATTTACAAACAATATTAAGAGTAATTAATTACATAGGATTTACAAGGTTGATGGCACCCTAATCCTAACACTTCTCCTTTTCCTTTCTCTTTGTAGTGGCTCTAGTCTCCCTTGGCTCTAATCCTACCTCCTCAACTATAGCCTTGCCCTTAGGAGGAGTTGAAGACTCGCCTTAGTATTTCTTCTTCTCTTTCTAATCTGTAGGTTTTGAAGGTGGGTCTAACATAGAATATGGCTTCTTTATCCATCCCAAGGATCTGTCCACCACAACCTGAGACCGGACCTTCATTGAGGAATCTTCTACCTCATCCCAATTGATGTCACCAATAGGTTCATTGAACACCTTATCTATGTTGTAGGAAGGGTGTAAGACCCTACCACTTTCTTTCATATCTTTTGGGACCTTGGCCACATGGCACAGCTTGATCATGTATAGGGTGACCCTGCAATAATCCCTGATTCTAACCTCATGTTCGTCGGGAGAATCGGCCCAGTGATCCTCCAATGTTGGCTCATGCTTGTAGTAAGCCCCAATTAGTGGGCTAATCTTCCCAATTTGATCATATTGGTTCCTGATGTTGTCATATAGATCCATGAAAAGAGGGGCCATCTCTCACTCTGTAGTCTTGGGATTTTGCATATTAAGGCAAGAGTATACTCCAACCTTAATGGGAAAGGGAAAACCATCCTTGTGCTTGTCGGCCACCAACTTCTAAACCTTAGCCACCTGTCTACACAATTACAAAAAGATGATCATGTCACTGGGATATCTAAGCAGCTTGTATAGTGCCTTATGGAATCCAGCCACCCTGATATAGGTAAATGTATTAAACTGGGTGAACCAATTACCCCAATTGGTCAATTCACTGGTTACTTCTATAGACAGTCTTTTGGCACAATCATTCCCAAGTCCTCTAATGAGTGCATAGACAAAAGCATCATTCACTATGCAATAGTTCTTCTAGCTTTCCTTGAGCTCCAATTGAGGGAAATGATCATAAACTTTGGTCTCCCCCAGTTGGAGAGAACCAACCTGCAACAATCCTGGAAAACTAGCCTGATAAGCTAGGAGGTACACTAAATAAGAAGTCATATGGAATATATTGGACTCCAATACATCCACCAACTGCTCATGAAGGTTATTGTCGATAATAGTACCCCTATCAATTTTCTTCTCATCAATTATTTTCATGTAAAAAGAGAACATCCAAGGGTGGAATTCCTTGGCAGTGGCATACTCATACACCCTACCCAGGAGTGTGATAGCATCTTTAGCATCTTCTCTCAATTCATTTTTATGTTAAACATTTTGCCATCTTCAATGGTTGCTTCCTCTATGTTATGAGAAGGTGCTGGTTGATGAAGTTTGTTGATGCCTTGGTCTTGACCTCATAGTAGTCAAGAGTTGTTTTCATGTTAACTTTTTCGTATTTGGCATAGGTGGGGAGTCCAGAGACTCTCTATCATATACGCATTGATGCCCAATACCACCTGACCAAAGTTGCCAAATACCTTATTTTCTCTCTGATCATATCTTTGTGTGCATGCCAAAACCAGCTCTGGAGATTAGAGACACAAGGAAAGCAGTGGCTGGAATAAGACCTAAGTTCGCCATGCACTAAGCTTGAATGGTCTTGTCTCCTTCCTTGCTTACCATTTGCAGGAACTCTTGGACATTCACATGCCCCAAATAAATGTCTCAGATGTTATTGTATGGGGAGAACATTTTGGAGGGCTGACGATACCCTTTAAACTCGTACTTCATCTCTTTTTGTGGGGGGTCAGCCTATTTGTTGCAATAATACACAACCAACTATTAAGAAGTATTAAGATAATCAAATCCATTAATGTTGGGAATTAAGGTGTCTCAACCTTGGTAATTCCTTGCATTTATTATATTTGTATTTATTAATTAATTGCTTATGTTGTAAATATTTGTAAATTCCATATTGTCATATTGTGGGTTGTGGCACGGTGATGTGTCGATCCTATACGGACTATGACAACTTGTAATTTTGTCCTCACATGAGTTGATAGGCATCCCACTTTGTGGTAGGACCATTTTGCCATGTGTCGGCATCTTCCATGTTGTGTAAGAGAATATTGACCGAAACGGTTATGACGGATTCCTATGACAGAATCTATGACATGTAAGAGTCAAAAATAGAAGTTTGTATGACAGGGAATGACATGTGTCATGAAGCATCTTTGAATAAGGTATATTTTGGCTCCCCAAGATGGACTATGACATGTAAGAGAATATGTTATTTATAGCATGTGTATGATAGATTCTCTTACAGTGGTAAGTTGTAACCGCTATGACAGATTCTATGACGGTCGTAAGTGTCGTAAGAGTGTTTGTCATAGCCCATTTTGGAAATAGGCGGCCTCTTTGGGATGGGAGTTGTGGACAAGTGTCGGGCACATTCTACAATGTTGACCAAGTGTCCTTAGGCGTGGGTTTTGGTCCATGAAGCCATGTTGGACGCCCATCCCATGATAGCTCCAATATTGTCTTGTATTTTCTATATAAACAGGTGCTTGGAGATGGAGTTAGTATCACAGGTTTGCAGGTACTGTTGTGCTGCCAGATTGACTCCAGACACGAGTGTCGAAGACCATTGAAGCTTGCATTGCAAGTGTATTGTAAACAACTTTTAGATTTGTTAATACATTGTGCAGGTTTCTGAGTGTGGGGTTTTTCATCCGATAAGGGTTTTCCCTACCGTATATCTTTGTCTCTCTTCTTCTGTCTTATTTCCAGTTCTTGTTTATTACTGTAATAACTTTGTTAGATGTTGTATGTTGTTGTAGTGATAAGGATTAAATTGAATTTGTATAGCTCTCCTCTCATTAAATTAGTGTAGGAAGCGATTTCCGCACACCTAGCTTCCTTTCAGTTGGTATCAAAGCCTGGCCAGTTTTGGTCTTAGCTGTTGGGTAGGGGTTTTTTGAGCTGATCTTAAATTGAGTGGGAGTCTGTGTAGAGTATTCTGATTTCTATTGCAGCAAGGAGATGGCAAGCACATCAGGAAGGTTTGAAGTGGAGAAGTTCAATGGCAGTAATTTCGAGCTGTGGAAGCTCAAGATGGAAGACATGCTTGTTGACCGAGACCTTTGGGAAAGTGTTAATGGAACTAAACCAGCTGCAATGTCACAAAATGACTGGGATCTCAAGGATCGGAAGGCTAAGGGTCTCATAAGACTTAGTCTTGTTGATTCTGTGTTGTTAAATGTCCATGAGAAGACTACTGCAAAACTACTTTGGAAGAAGTTGGGAGATGTGTATCAAGCAAAATCCCTGGTTAATAAACTTTTTTCTGAAAAAGAAGTTGTATTCTCTTCGAATGGAGGACGGAGGATCTGTTGCTAAACATATGAATGCTTTTAACATGTTGGTTGCGCAATTGACATTTATTGGTGTAAAGATGGAGGAGGAGGATCGATGTATGACCTTGCTTTGTTCTTTGCCGGACTCATGGGATTATCTTGTCATGGCTATTGGAAGCACCACATCCACATTCAAAATGGAAGAACTGGTCTCTTCGCTGTTGTCTGAAGAGATGCGAAGAAAGTCTTCTGAGGCAACCAAAGAGGCCCTTGTAGTTCGTGGAAAACCCAAGGAGAAAGGGAAGAAGAAGGACAAGAACACTGAGAAAGGTAGATTCAAATCCCGTGGGAGATCCAAATCTCCTGGAAAGTCCAAGGCTCTTTGTTGGAACTATGGAAAAACCGGGCATTTCTGAAAGGAATGCAAAGAGGAGAAGAAGAAGAAGAAAGCTCCTGATTCAAATTCTGATAAGTCACAAGATGACGGTGATGCTTTCATTGCAGCCCTGGCAACCCATGCATCTGACGATGTGTGGCTAATCGACTTTGGTGCATCATTCCACATGACCTCGCATCGAGACTGGTTCACTAAGTATGAGGAGTTCGATGGTGGAAAGGTGTATCTGGGTGACGACTCTCATCTGAAGATTGTTGGTTGTGGATAAGTCTATTCGATTCCCTGATGGTCGAGTGAAGGGGATCTCTGGGGTTATGCACATCCCAGGCTTAGCATGGAACCTGCTTTCTGTAAGCAGTTTGAATGATGCAGGTGTGCAGGTTGTCTTTTCAAAAGAAGGATGCAAGATGACTAGACGAGCTATGGTGCTTGCTAAGGGTACAAGGAGAGGTACTTTGTTTCAGTTGGAGGCATGCATTTAATAATGCAATAGTTCTTCTGACTCAAAGAAGAGGGCAGCAGTCACTTCGTCCCCACCATCTAAACGAGCAGTGAAGAAATCTATTGTTTCTAGTCTTGATGGTTGTAATCGTGCATTGGAAGTTAAACTTCCTGCTGAAAAGACAATGTTATGGCATAAGAGATTTGGCCACATTGGTGAGAAGGGTCTGCGTACCCTGAAAAATAAGAACCTCGTTGAGGGGTTAGATGATTGTAATCTTGAGTTCGACTTTTGCGAACATTGCATTTATGGAAAACAAAATCGTGTTCAGTTTTACTCGAGTTCTCATAAGTCTTCTGGTGTGTTGGACCTTATTCATTCTGATGTGTTTGGTCCTGTTAATGTTCCTTCCTTATCAAAGTCTGTATATTTTGTATCTTTTATAGATGATTACAGTAGGACATGGATTTATTTTCTCAGAAGCAAATCTGAAGTCTATAGCAAGTTTAAGGAGTTTAGGGCCTTTGCTGAAAATCAGACTGGTAAAAAGATTAAATGTTTGAGAACTGACAACGGTGGTGAGTTTTGTTCTACAGAATTCGATAAATATTGCAAGGAGCTTGGGATTGAAAGACATAAGACAACTCCATACACCCCACAGCAAAATGGAGTTGCAGAGAGGATGAACAGGACACTGATGGAGAAGGCTAGGAGTATGCTTAGTGGATTTGGCCTAGAACAAAAGTTTTGTGTTGAAGTTGTTGCCACTGCTTGCTATCTGGTAAACAGATCTCCTACATCAGCTCTTGTTGGAAAGACACCCATGGAGGTGTGGTCTGGTAGAAAGCCTTCAATAAGGCATCTTCGTGTTTTTGGTTTGAGGCATATGCACATGTGCCTAGGGAGAAGCGGTCAAAGTTGGAGAACAAATCTGTTAAGTGCATCTTTATTGGCTATGGTGTCGGTGTGAAAGGCTACAAGCTTTGGGACCCCGTGGTTGAAAAAGTGTTGTATAGCAGAAGTGTCTTCTTTAGAGAGCTTACACCTTCTTCCACTGTTTTGTAGCCAGAAGAAATAGTAAATAAAGAGGATGTTGATCAGTTTCCTGCTACCCCTGAGAAGACTGAACAGAAAGACAATGTTGGACCTGATGATGAGAAAAGCTCTGGCAGCTCTGAAAGCTCAAATGAAGAAGCTGAACCTCAACCTCAGCTCTTGAGGAGGTCTACACGGATAAGAAAGCAACCTAAAGGGTTTGGTTTTACATTGCTTGATTCTAGTTGTGTTTATGCTTTGGTTACTAACAGTGATGAACTTAAAATTGTATCAGAGGCTATGGACATGAAACATGCAGGTTCCTAGAAGGAGGCCATGGAGGATGAAATGGCTTCTTTGGAAAAGAATCAAACTTGGCACTTGGTGCCTTTGCCTCTTGGACGGAAACCCGTTGGATGCAAATGGGTGTTCAAGAAGAAATTTGGTGCAGATGGCAGTGTTGAGAAGTATAAGGTCAGATTGGTTGCGATGGGGTATTCACAAGTGGAGGGTATAGATTATGGTGAGATCTTCTCTCCTGTTGCAAAGCTGACATCCACTCGATTCCTGTTGTCTCTCGCAGCAGCTCATGACTTGGAGGTAGAACAGATGGATGTGAAGACAGTTTTCCTTCATGGTGACTTGGAGGAAGAAATCTACATGTCACAGCCAGAGCATTACATGGTGAAAGGTAAAGAAAATTTGGTTTGCAAACTTAAAAAGTCTTTGTATGGTTTGAAGCAATCCCCTAAGAGATGGTACTTGAAGTTTGATGTCTTTGTGTTGTCAATTGGGTTTGTGAGATCGAAATCGAATCACTGTGTGTATTATAAATTTGATGGTGATCGTATTCTCATTGTTGCACTGTATGTTGATGATATGTTGCTCATTGGGAAGGGTAAAAATATGATTTCTGATTTTAAATCTCAGTTGTCAGCATAGTTTGAAATGAAAGATTTAGGGACAGCCAAGTACATTCTAGGAATGGAAATTAGAAGAGACAGAACCAACAGAAAACTTTGGTAAAGCCAGAGGAAGTATGTGAAGACCGTGTTGGACAGGTTCAACATGGTAGATTGTAGACCATTGTATGTTCCCGTTTCTTTGGGGACAAAGTTGTCTGTTGAGGATTGTCCTAAATCTCTTAGTGAGGTGGAAGACATGAGTAGAGTACCTTATGCTAATGTTGTTGGCAGTTTGATGTATGCTATGGTCTGCACAAGACTAGACATTGCCCAAGTAGTGGGAGTCCTTAGTCGATTTATGGCTAATCATGGACGAGTTCATTAGGATGCAGTTAAGCGAGTGTTCAGATATCTGAGGGGTACTTCTGAGTATTCCATTTGCTATCATGGTAATGTTTCAGGACCTCCACATTCTGTTGATATTCGTGGATTTGTGGATTCAGATTGGGCAGGTGACATTGACAGCAAGAGATCCATCAGTGCTTATGTGTTTACACTATTTGGTGGTGCTATTAGTTGGATGAGTAAGTGACAACCTGTTGTTGCTTTGTCCACGACAGAAGCTAAGTATATGGTAGCAACTCATGCTTGTAAGGAAGCCATTTGGCTTAAGAGATTGTGTTCAGATATTGGTGTTGATGCAGGTCAGATCACGATCAGTTGTGACAGTCAGAGTGCAATTTGCCTTGCGAAGAATCCAACTTTCCATGCTAGAACAAAGCACATTGATGTTTAGTTTCACTTCGTGTGAGACATGGTTGAGGATGGAAAGGTAAATTTGGAGAAGGTAGATACTTTGAAGAATGTTGCAGATGCATTAACGAAACCAGTGAGCACAGAGAAGTTCAGATGGTGTTCGGAGTCTATCGGCCTCTCGGCCTATAGCAGTTAAATCTTATTTTTCTATTAGCTCTTACAAGGTGTTCGACAAGTGGGAGAATGTTGGAAATTAAGGTGTCTCAACCTTGTAATTCCTTGCATTTATTATGTTTGTATTTATTAATTAATTGCCTATGTTGTAAATATTTGTAAATTCCATATTGTCATATTGTGAGTTGTGGCACAGTGATGTGTCGATCCTACATGGAATATGACAACTTGTAATTTTGTCCTCACATGAGGAGATAGGCGTCCCACTTTGTGGTCGGAGCATTTTGCCATGTGTCGACATCTTCCATGTTGTGTAAGGGAATATTGACCGAAACGATTAAGACGGATTCCTATGACAGAATCTATGACATGTAAGAGTCAGAAATATAAGTTTGTAAGATAGGTAAGGACATGTGTCATGAAGCATCTTTGAATAACGTATACTTGGGCGCCCCAAAGTGGACTATAACATGTTGTAAGAGAATATGCTATTTATAGCATGTGTATGACAGATTCTCTTACAATTGTAAGTTGTAACCGCTATGACATATTCTATGACGATCGTAAGTGTCGTAAGAACATCTGTCATAGCCCATTTTGGAAATAGGCGACCTTTTGGGATGGGAGTTGTGGACAAGTGTCAGGCACATTCTACAATGTTGACCAAATGTCCTTAGGCGTGGGTTTTGGTCCATGAAGCCATGTTGGACGCCCATCCCATGATAGGTCCAATATTGCCTTGTATTTTCTATATAAACAGGTGCTTGGAGATGGAGTTAGTATCACAAGTTTACAGGTACTGTTATGCTGTCGGATTGACTCCAGACACGAGTGTCAAAGACCATTGAAGCTTGCATTGCAAGTGTATTGTAAACAACTTTCAGATTTGTTAATACATTGTGCAGGTTTCTGAGTGGGGGGTTTTTCACCCGATAAGGGTTTTCCCCACCGTATATCTTTGTCTCTCTTCTTCTATCTTCTTTATGGTCCTTGTGTATTGTTGTAATAACTATGTTAGATGTTGTATGTTGCTGTAGTGATAAAGATTAAATTGAATTTGTATAGCTCTCCCCTCATTAGATTAGTGTAGGAAGCGATTTCCGCACACCTAGCTTCCTTTCAATTAAATGTGCTCATAAGGTTCATTAAGATTAACCCATAACATAATTTAGAACTTGCCCCTGAAAAGAGACTACCTTGAAGTACACATCAGAGCAAATAAGCAAGTTTCGGTGACCAATCATAACTCATCCCTAGGCATCAGAGATTCCAGAAGTTCGATACCCGCTTAAAGGATGGCACATAGTGTGGATATCTTGGGAATCATGTCTCGGGAGAACCTCATAACAAACCCAAAAGTCATAATAGATCAACATATTCTGGCACCCCGAACCCGCTAAAGGTATAAAATGAAGTTCGCCAAAGATCGGGGGTCGGACATATCCCCAAACTTATGCCTAAATGGTAGACAAACACCAAACACCCCGACACCCCAATGTCATAAAGGATATGAAGTAAAATCTATTGGGAATCCGGGATCGGAAGTATAACTTGGCCACTACCAAAATGGCAAACACAATGGAGGAAGCTCGATCCAGCGATCTGAAACACTTAAAGAGTGTAGAATGTCGAGGATCAGAGATGATACTTAGCCTATGCTGGAAGGGTAGCCAAAACAAGGGAGGTCTGATCTAACAATCCCGAAAAACTTAATCAATGTAAAACATCAGGGATCGGGGATGGGAGCTGACTCCAACCTCATGCCAAAACAACATACAAATAAAAGAGAAACCAAGGGCCCGACAAGGCAATAACGACAACATGATGTCATTCCAAAACAACCTCAAAAGGCGTGTTATGAACAAAATGGATTCAAGCATTCAAAACGAACGAAAATAAAAGGGGAAAACAAAAGAAAACAAAATGAGAGAAAATGGTCGAAAATCACATCGAAACTAAACACAAAAAGCAAATCAACCAAAACAAAAGCAGACAAGGCAAAAAAGCATACACATCTGCATAATACACCATTAAAGTATAGCAGAACTTCATGAAACCCCTACTTGGTAAAATGCTGGGAAGGAAACGATAAATCAAATGCACAACAAGCATGAACAATTCGCACACCAAGATCACTCAACAGGACGCACTAGCAACTTCGATCTCACAACAAGGGTTTGCAGCAAGACCCAATCGCTAAAGTGCCAAGGAACTATTGTTATATGGAGCCTAATTAGACTCAAAGGTTAAATTTTCCCCACTTTTATCAGCGCAGTTTCCCCCCAAATTATTTAATGGGGGAGTGCAGGGGGGGTAGAGCCCCTCCTGTGGGGCTACATCCCCCCGGTGGGGGCCCGAGGGTGGAGCCCACGATGGGGGTCTGGGGGCAACGCCCCCAGCTAGGGTTGCTGGGGGCACCACCACCGAAGCAAAAATTGCCTATTATTTTATAAAGGCGTCGGGAGTTTTTTTTCTATTGGTCGACATTAAAAAACCCTATTTTTGTAACCGACATAAGGCTTGATAAAAGCGGCTAAGGGTTAGGGCTTCCATTGATGTATTGTAGCATTTTGCAGCGATATTCAGTTGCATGGATTGCTGGTTGTAATCGGTTTGATTTACTGGATAATAATATTGGACTCTCTGTTGGTGGATGTATCTCGAGTTTGGGTGAACCACGTTAAAATTGTCTCTCACTATTATTATTTCTGTGTATTTTTTCATTCCTCTGTTTAATCTTTATTTGCATTTAATTGATATCTTCTGTCGGCTAACCCTAACAGGAACAAGATCACAAAAGCAAAAGTGAAAAGAAAATAGGGCAAACAACAATAAAACCAACCTTGCACATGTGTGAGAAAAATGCAATAAATGCAAAGCTGAGTGTAGGTCAAGGTTAGCTCATATCCCCTGCCGGTTGTCTAGGTATCAAAGATTCCTTCACAATAATGCCAAAATGACCAATTCTAAAAGTCCAACAAAGGTGACACACAAGCCCAACAATAACCCAAAGACATCGAGATGTCAGGGATTCCTTTACAATCATGCTAGGATGACTAACCCCGACAAACTGACAAGCACACAGGCAAATAATCAAAAACACTAAGGGACAATGTAAGAGTTTCAGGGATGCTTCTATTGTCATGCAAAAATGATAAACCTCAATATTCCAACAAAGAAATAAAAACCAAGGCAAAAATAGAAAACACGGATTCAGATCAAATCTAAAGCAAGCAAAAGTAAGGGGAAAGAAAGGAGGTCCTCATTTTTCCAATTCAAAATGGGGCATGTGTGTGTGAGGCACAAGTACAAGTGGGTCAAGGATGGAGTCAAGTACATAATCAAATTACACCAAATAAGGGCTAAAGTAGCCATGGTGAGTGCTAACCAAGCAATCAAATTAATTAAAGAAACTAAACAATTTTGTTTACTTTTGCTTAAAGATACGAATAAAGATGGAATTGACATATCTACCATGACTAGCTCAAAATTGAAAGGCTTGGATGAAGTCTTGTCTTTTTAGGAAGTGTTCGCAAAACCTAAAGGGTTGCCAAAGAAGGGAGGTGGAGCATGAGATTCAACTCCTACCAAAATCTCCTCTACCAAACATTGACTTGTATCAATAGTCCCTACTTGAGAGCAACAAAGTCAAAAGGTAGATACATAAGCTATTGGAGCAAGGGGTGATTCGCCCTAGCACTTCAATATGTGGGTCACCCATAGTGACAATGTGATAGAAGGATGATTTGCTTTGTGTGCATGCCAAAACCCACTCTGGAGAGTGGAGAGACACAAGGAAAGCAGTGGCTGGAATAAGACCTAAGCTCACCATGCACTGAGCTTGAAAGATCTTGTCTCCTTCCTTGTTTACCATTTGCAGGAACTCTTGGACATTCACATACCCCAAATCAATGTCTCAAATGTTATTGTATGGGGAGAACATTTTGGAGGGCTGGTTATACCCTTTAAACTCGTACTTCATCTCTTTTTGTGGGGGGTCAGCCTATTTGCTGCAATAATACACACAACCAACTATTAGGAAGTATTAAGATAATCAAATCCATTAAATGTGCTCATAAGGTTCATTACGATTAACCCATAACATAATTTAGAACTTGCCCCTGAAAAGAGACTAACTTAAAGTACACATCAGAGCAAATATGCAAGTTTCGGTGACCAATCATAACTCATCCCTAAGCATCGTAGATTCTAGAGGTTTGATACCCGCTTAAAGGATAGCACATAGTATGGATATCTTCGGAATCGTGTCTCGGGAAAATCTCATAACACACCCAAAAGTCATAATAGATCAAGATATTCTAGCACCCTGAACCCGCTAAAGGTATAAAATGAAGTTCGCCAGAGATCGGGGATCAGACATATCCCCAAACTTATGCCTAAATGGTAGACAAACACCAAACACTTAGACACCCCAAAGTCATAAAGGATATAAAGTAAAATCTATTAGGAGTCGGGGATCAGAAGTATAACTTGGCCACTACCAAAATGGCAAACACAACGGGGGAAGCCCGATCCAGTAATCTAAAACACTTAAAGAGTGTAGAATGTCGAGGATCAAAGATGATACTTAGCCTATGCTCAAAGGGTAGCGAAAACAAGGCAGGTCTGATCCGACAATCCCGAAAGACTTAATCAATGTAAAACATCGGGGATGGGGGATGGGAGCTGACTCCAACCTCATGCCAAAATGATATACAAATAAAAAAGAAACCAAGGGCTCGACAAGGCAATAACGACAACATGATGTCATTCTAAAACAACCTCAAAAGGCGTGTTATGAACAAAACGGATTCAAGCATTCAAAACGAACGAAAATAAAAGGGGAAAACAAAAGAAAACAAAATGAGAGCAAGTGGTCGAAAATCACATCGAAACTAAACACAAAAAGCAAATCAACCAAAACAAAAGCAGACAAGGCAAAAAAAAGCATACACATCTACATAATACGCCATTAAAGTACAACAGAGCTTCATGAAACCCTTGCCTGGTAAAACGTTGGGAAGGAAACGGTAAATCAAATGCACAGCAAGCACGAACAATTCGCACACCAAGATCACTCAATAGGAAGCACTAGCAACTTCGATCTCACAACAAGGGTTTGCAGCAAAACCCAATCACCAAAGTGCTAGGGAACGAGATCACAAAAGCAAAAGTGAAAAGAAAATAGGGCAAACAACAATAAAACCAACCTTGCACGTGTGGGAAAAATGCAATAAATGCAAAGCTGAGTGTAGGTAGAGGTTAGGTCATATCCCCTGCCAGGGGTCGAGGTATCAGAGATTCCTTTACAATAATGCCAAAATGACCAATTCTGAAAGTCCGACAAAGGTGACACACAAGCCCAACAATATCATGCGGACATCGAGATGTCGGGGATTCCTTTACAATCATGCTAGGATGACTAACCCCGACAAATCGACAAGCGCTCAGGGAAATAAACAAAAACACTAAGGGACAACGTTGGAGTTTCGGGGATGATTCTATTGTCATGCAAAAATGACAAACCTCAATATTCCAACAAAACAATAAAAACCAAGGCAAAAACAAAAAAGACAGATTCAGATCAAATCTAAAGCAAGCAGAAGTAAGGGGAAAAAAAGGAGGTCCTCATTTTTCCAATTCAAAATGGGGCGTGTGTGTGTGAGGCACAACAAGTACAAGTGGGTCAAGGATGGAGTCAAGTACATAATCAAATTACACCAAAGAAGGGCCAAAGTAGCCATGGTGAGTCCTAACCAAGCAATCAAATTAATTAAAGAAACTAAACAATTTTGCTTACTTTTGCTTAAAGGTACGAATAAAGATGGAATTGGCATATCTACCATGACTAGCTCAAAATTGAAAGGCTTGGATGAAGTCTTGTCGTCTTTTTAGGAAGTGTTCGCAAAACCAAAAGGGTTGCCACAAAGAAGGGAGGTGGAGCATGAGATTCAACTCCTATCAAAATCTCCTCTACCAAACATCAACTTGTATCAATAGTCCCCACTTTAGAGCAATAAAGTCAAAAGGTAGATACAGAAGCTATTGGAGCAAGGGGTGATTCGCTCGAGAACTTCAATATGTGGGTCACCCATAGTGACAATGTGAAAGAAAGATGATTCATGGAGAATGTGCAAACTATTGACTCTTAATAAATTACAATTATGAATAGATATCATCTATTGAGGATATATGATTTGTTAGATCAACTTAGACATGATAAGTATTTTACTAAGTTGGATCTTAAGTCAGGTTACCATCAAGTGTGAATGAAAGAAGATAATACTTGGAAGACAGGTTTCAAAACTAAGCAAGGACTTTATGAATGGCTAGTACTTCCTTTTGGCTTGAATAATGTGCCTACTAATTACATGAGATTGATGAATGGTGTTTTAAAGGAATTCACATAGAGCTTTGTACTAGTCTATCTAGATGATATTCTAATATTCAATGCTACATGGGAATAACACTTAATCCACATTAAGCAAGTCTTTCAAAGGAACAACAATTACTATGAAATCTAAACAAATATGAATTGGGCAAGTAATCATTGGTATATTTAAAGCATGTTATAGGAGGAGAATTAAGAATTGATCCATCTAAAGTTGAAGCAATTGTAAATTGGCCTACACCAAAGAGTACTACAAAATCTAGGAGTTTTGTAGGGGCAACACAATTCATGAGACAATATATTCCTTCTTTCTCTTACATAGTTGCACCTTTACATCAAATTGTGTCACAAGGGAAAAAATTTAAGCAGGGTAATGAACAAAATGAAGCATTTGAAACATTGAAGTATAAAATAAGTCATGCTCCAGTTTTAGCTCTTCATGATATAGAAAAGCCATTTGAGGTAGAAATGGATGCTAATGAATATGCAATGGATGTCATCTTGCTTCAAGGTGGTAAGCCTATATGTTATCATGTAGAGGTTTTTACTTCAACACTTAGGGGTTATGGAACGTATGATAAAGAATTAGATGCACTAGTTCAAGCTATAAAAAATTGGAGACACTATTTATTTCATAAGGAAACTAAAGGAAACTATTGTGCGTACTAATCATCAACCTCTACAATATTTGCAAGCACAAAATAAATTACAAGCAGCAAGACATTACAAATGGATGGGTTTTCTTTAACAATTTCGTTTGGTAATCAAATATAAAAGGAACTAACAATCTTGTGTCAAATATGTTATCTAGACCAACAGTTTCAGCAATAGCTTTGGTAACTCACTTGGAACCCTTCACAAAGGAAGCATATATTGAAGAATATGAACATGATAAAGATTTTGGTGCAAAATATAAGAAACTTCTATCACAAGAAATTGTAAAAAGTGAATAAGATTTTTAGATCTAGGATGAGTTACTATATAAGGTAGGAAATTATGTGTACCAAAAGCACAAAGGCTTCTACTAATAAGGGAGGCACATCCTCCAAAGTGGCAAGTCACTTTAGTGTGGGAAAACATTGCCTCATTTGCAAAGGTATGTGTATTGGCCCAAAATGCAGCAAGAAGTAAAAAGATTTGTTAGAAGTTGTAAGTTGTGTTGCACTAGCAAATCTAAGACAAGAAAAGGAATGTATATATGCCTTTGTCTATTTCCAAAAGACCATAGGACAGTGTTTCTATGGACTTTGTAGGGGGTTTACCTATGAGTAGACATGGACATGATTACTTATTTTTATAGCTTAAATGCTCAACAAAATGTGTGTTCTAGTGGCTTGTAAAAAGACTATCACAGGGATAGAAGTAGTCAAGTTGTTTTTTAACAATGTATGGGTACATTTTGGACTACATAACTCCACTATTTCTAATAGGGATACATGGTTTTTTGGTAAGTTTTGGTCTACATTATGGGGTATGATGGACACCAAGATAAAGAAAACCACAAACTTTCACCCACAAAAGATGACCAAACAGAGGTGGTCAACAGGACTTTGGTAAAACTCACCAAAGGGTATAACAATGTCCTAAAACATGGGATAAATCTCTTCCATACATTCAGCACTTATATAATTGAGCATTTCATTTTTCTAATAATAAGTCACCATTTGAAACATGTTTGGGGTATTTGTCTGCTTGTCCACTTGATGTAGCTCTTGATAACCAAGATGATCAAGTAGGGCAAGATAGTGAGGTGACTAAAGCATATGGGATAAATCTCTTCCATACATTCAACGCTTATATAATTGAGCATTTCATTCTTCTAATAATAAGTCACCATTTGAAACATGTTTGGGGTATTTGTCTTCTAGTCCACTTGATGTAGCTCTTGATAACCAAGATGATCAAGTAGGGCAAGATAGTGAGGTGACTAAAGCATCTAAATGTATTGAAAGGATTAGACAAATCCAACTCAAAGTAAAAGAACATTTGGAAAGAACACAACAAATGTATAAAGAAAGGCATGATCAACAGAGGGAGCACAAACTCAAAGTCAAAGACAAAGTTTGGCTTTCTTTGGGTAAGGAAAGACTTCAAGGGCAACCAAAGAAAATTAAGCCATTAAAGTATGGACCGTTCACAATTTTGGAGGCCATAAGTGAAAATGCATCAAACTTGATCTTCCCCCTTTCATGAAGAGACATCCAATGGTAAATTGTGAGTACTTGTAGCTTTATGAACCTTCTTAAGATGAAGAATAAGTACTACCATCTCTAGGAGAATAGGGTGTGGAAGGAAGAACCATACTTCATGAAGATGTGGTACTAGAAAAGAAAACAAGGGAAATAAGAAATAAAGTTCAAGAAACTTGGAAAATTGGACTCAGGGATCAAAAGGTAAGCCAAGCCAAGTGGCACTACAAGGACAGTAGGATAACTCTTTCCTCATCTAATGTTTTATTAAGCTTTTGTGGGACCACAAGTCTTCATAAGAAGGGAGGTGTGATACAAAAGGATCTTAAAAATATATGTAATAGGAGAAATAGAAACAGAGAACAAGTTTCAATGTTTGGCAAGATTGAAGACTTTATCAAGCACAGACAATGGTGCAACTATGTTATAGTCTAGGACAAAAGCAATAGGTGCACTAGTGTTCAAAGTCGTACCAATAATAAATTCAAAACACAAACTATACAGGTGTTAGTTTCACATCCAATGTTTGTTGATCTTCATCCAAGACCCAAGAAATCTCAACAGTGCATTGGAAAATCTATAAATACAACTTGTATAAGAGCATCAAATCCATCGGTGCTTGGAGAATTGAGAATTATTGTATGTTTCTATTTGTTGTAAGAGAAGTAACAAATGTAAAAGACGAGATTGCGCACTTATTGTATATATATGTTTGCCATTAATAAAAGAGAGTACTCAAGGCCCATTGCCACTACCAAAGTGACTAGTTTATTCCTCTACATTGGAGATTTTCCAAGGTAAAAATCTTGTGTTGTGAGTTATATTTAATTCTCACACAATAACCTTCTCTAAATACCTACTATTTCCATTGCAAAGCAAGTAGGAAAGCATAAATTAATTTAATTGATTTCTAAATTCCAAAGGTTGAGTTTATAGATTATCCTTTGTTTTCCATCATATCATTGATTTTTCCTCTTTGTCTGTGATTTGTTTTTCATAAAACTTATTGCGGTATTCTATGGTGTCAAGTTTTAGTTGCAAAGTCGTGTCCATATCATATTTCCAACTGCAAATCTTACACCCATTTTCTATGGGAGATTCATGTGTTTTCATTCTCCACTAGTTTAATGAATAGGTACTAACACTCAATCAATCTAAAAATTCCTTGATAAATCCCACTCTCTCCATTTTTGTTTGACCCTTCTTTTCCCCTTCTATGTAGGGTGTTCATTTTCTTGATCACTTTTCAAGGTAGGTTTATTAAAATTGGTATTCTTGCTATCCTGGAACTCCTCTATAACATCATCCCTGAGATTATCATGCATCTCATTACAATCTTCTTTTGAGGTATTCCCTTGTTTGTCAACAAATGGTGCAAATCTTGATGTTGTAGATCAATCTACTACACCACACACATTGCCACATCCAAGAATTTAGCTACTACTCAACATCTCTCACAAATTGAAAACTATAAAAAAAAATCTCATTGTGTTTAGGGTTACCATCAAAGACCCAACACTAACAATTTAACTATCATCTCTTAAAATGAAACTAAACAAACAAAATCAACAAAATGAATCATGTAGATTTCCCTCCCTTTCTCCTCGATCTAAGGATTTAGAGAATTGTGTAACTTCGACAATAGTTCAAAGAAGGAAGAGAGGTCTTCCTAAATCTGTATCAGTATCTCATTCCCAGGCCAAGGGTGTGATGATTGCTAGGATAGGGTCAAGCATTGTGTAGGATGTTGACCCATTGGTTTTGTGCATTGTTGGGTTATTCTTTGCAACAGTTTGGTTGCGGTTGTGTCGGTGTGTGGCTTGTGGTAGTCGTCACCTTGCCTATGTAAAAGGTTTTCAGGTCCTTCCAAAACTTGCTTTACCCCTTAATAAAAAACAAAATGAATCATAGATCCCTGTGGTTTAGAAGTATCACTACTCAATATCGTCTTATAATAATAAAACCAAATAGATAAATAAATAAGACGAATCTTATATTCATAGAACAATAAAGAAATTATCAATTGTTTGTCGTTGTCTTGCTAATGCCTATAGTTTGTTATCTATGAATCACTAAAAAAAGGAAGTCCAAAGCAAAATTCTTCAAAGGACGTAAAGATTCAAGAATCAACTCAATCCAAGTCGAGAAAAACAAAATGTGTAAAAGAATAATTGAGAATTTTAATTGTATTTATATGAACTCAAATTTGTCAAAACCTACCAGATCATAAAATGGTGGATGAAAAATGCGACAAATCTCACCTAATTATAAAATGATAGATGTAAATGTTAGGTGATTATGACTACGATCCAAAACATGAGTGGCAATTTCAAGGCAATTATGGCCCCAATGTTAGGGTGAGGTTATAATGGTAATATATAAGGCAGATTTTTAATGGCATTGGCCAATATGTCGATTAATTAAGCATGCCTCCTAAATTCTAGGTGATTCCCCATTAATCATGCGTAGTCTACTGTGGAAAAAATATTCTAATGTAAATGCTTCATAAATATTAGGGTGGCAATTTAACACCCATTGGAGTGACTTATTGTAAATTTCTAGCAATTTGCCCCCCTACCATTTCCTTCTATTCACCAAAATTGTATGGGTCAATTTGAATTATTCACCAATTGGTGAAGTTTTGCTACTAAAAAAATCACTTTGGGGGGCAAAATGCAATGACGAAATTTGCATAGCCATGTCAATTCCCATTTAGTTTTGAGGCCATTTTGATGGAATGGCTTAATATAATTGCATATCAACAAATGGCACAATCTTGTGCAAAGTTGGGCTCATTCCCAAATCCTTCACATATCTCCACACATTGCCACACATTTAACCTTATCTATATCCACATATTCCCATACATTTGACATTTATTATGCCCCCATGTCCAAACACTTATTCACCACCTCAATATTAGCATTTCCTTGTCTTGAGTCAATCTTGTTGCATGGTTCAATCCCCACCTCGCAAAGTTGGGCTCATTCCTTAGTCCTTTACATATCTCCACCTTTGCACATTCCCACAAATTTGACCTTATCTACATCCATGTGTATTCCCTTATAATTGACATTTATTATGCTCCCATGTCCAAACATTCATTCCCCGCCTCAATATTAGTATTTCCTTGTCCCAAGTCAATCTTGTTACGTGGGATCAATCCCCACCCAACAAAATTGACCTCTAAAATCCAAAGTTTTAATTCAAATTTTGTTGATTCCTACCCATTTTATTCCTACCATGAGGTAACTTGGTACATATTTCACATGATTTATTGCTATGTACTAGTATTTAAAAAAGCATTCAATGTGCATCATTTCATCATCTAAAATCCTATGCATTATAAAGAAGAATCATTCTCGAAATATTTCAATTTGGGGCACCAAAAGGAACCTACATTCGCATTATCATTCTAGAGCATTTGAATGGTTAAAGAGTGTTATCTTCAATCATTTTTGGTCTAATCAAGGGCGCTGACCTAGGAACATGACCCTTGCAATCTAACAATCTCCCTAATATGTTTTTAAATACTATCAGTGCCTGACAGTTAGCACAATGCAAGGAATTAGGCAAATAAAAAAGCAAAAGTGCACAATTGCACAAATCAGATCCATGGGTCATAGGACAGATCCTCATGTGTGAAACCTAGAGCAGTAGGATCCACCTTCTTGAAACTTAGAATCTGTGATAGTTCCAAGGTACTTTCTAGATAGACAAGATCCATTTTCAACCCCTAGACAAACAAATTTCAATGTAATTTCAGTATCATTCTTCATCAATATTCCTAAAGCTAAATGTCATCTATTACATTTAATTTCCTAAAATAACATTTGTTTTTATATATTTTTATCATTCCCAATTGATCATAAATTAGTCTAAGCTGATTTATATATAATTGCTTACATTCATTTAATTAGCCACTACTTAAATAAATGTATGATTACATATAAATTAACTTATAATCATTTGGGAATGAGGAAAACCTATATATTTTCATAGAACTTTAGGTGGAAAATACTCTAAAAAGTAATTATAATCAAGGGATTTGTAGTATTATAGACCTAAAATAAATATATAAATATATAAAACCACAAATTCTCTTTTAAAAAATGAGTTCCAAATGTACACTTTAATAGGTGTCTCCTTCAATATTGCATAGAAACTACATAATGATAAAGATTTCTTTCAGTTATCACTGGTACAAATTTAAATTAACATCTCGACGACTCCACGAATTAAATCTTAATTTAACAACAAATCAAATGATTGTGAAAGGTCCTCTGTCTAGGCAAATTTTACAGATCTTCCTCAATATTGCTCATAATGATTGTTATGACTACACTTTCTGTAAAGACTTCAAATCCCTTTCATGTGAAGAAGATAGTCCAATTTATGCCATTGTCAACTTTATATAATCATATCTATATTTTGTTAATTTTAGTAGCTTGGACAGCTGTTTGTCCTCACCCGAATATAGCAGCATTAGCTATGGGTAGTTTGGACAGCTGTTCGTTCTGGCCTAGAATTTAGAAAAATAGTTGTTTTTGTCAAACAAATATTGTTAGGATAAAAACAATTGTTATTTAATATTGACTCCTTTTATGTGACACCTCATAACCAAGGTTGTTAATGGTTATTGAGTTGTCTTAATCTTAGCCGTTCATTTGTATTAATCACGGCCGTTGATTTTCAACGAGAGTAGTATATAAGGGGGTCATTGGGTCATTTGTAACAATGAAGTTTTTAGAGAAACTTGCAGTGTTAGCAAGTAGTCTTGCAGTGTTAGCGAGGGCGCAGTGGTAGCGTTGGAGATAGCAGTGGAGGAATATCAGCAGGAGGATTAGGAGATTGTCGGAGCTCTGCCAGTAAGAGGCAAGCAGTATTTGTATCTCTTGATTTGCTAAAGTTTAATATATTTCTCATCTGTAGTACTGGTTTTCCCTACGGGGTTTTTTCCAGGGACAATTGTCCGAAAATATTGTGTTCACCTTGTTGGGTATTTTTTATGTGTTTGTATTTGTGAAGTTACAGTTGTGTTATTTTCCAATATTTGTTGATCAAATAATCTTACAAGATAGGAGGTTAATAATCAGTAACTGTAATAGATTTTTCACATGGTATCAGAGCTAAGTTCGGGTAGAAGAGATTTACCCTAGGTGAAAGAAAGTGAGGGTTTATAAAACCCAGTTTGACCTCTTTAAAATTATTATTATTATTTTCTTTTGAGATGGCCTCAGCAGGTTTAAGAGATCAGGACAGATTGGATGGAGCCTCAAATTTTGGTGTCTGGAAAGCCAGAATTTCTTTATTGCTGGAAGAGAATGGTATCAAGGAATATGTGACCACTGTTGTACCTGCACCTACAGATGCAACACAACTCTTAGCATATAAGAAGGAAGATGCCAAAGCGAGGAGGCTGATTCTTGACGGTGTTAAGGATCATATTGTTCCGCATATTGCAGAGTTAGATACAGCGAAGATGATGTGGGATGCCATTATGAATCTGTACCAGAATGCTACCACTAATCGGAAGCTGATTCTCAGAGAAAAGTTGAGGAATACCCGGATGAATAAGGGAGAAGATGTTACAAGTTACCTCACCAGACTTAGACTTGTCAAGGACGAGTTAGCAGCTGTTGGAGACAAACCAAATGATGACGAGCTAGTACGAATAGCCCTAAATGGGTTTACTAAGCAGTGGGATGTCTTTGTTCAAGTTATTAATGGACGAGACACCTTACCGAGTTGGGATCGACTATGGAGTGACTTCACTCAAGAGGAGCTTAGACTAAGTCTTGTCAATGGAGCCAACAATAAGAGTCAGAAAAGTGAGGGGGAACAGGAAAATGTTGCCCTAGCGGGTAAAGGGAAAGCAAAGAAGGGGTCTAGTAAAGGATCAAATTCACAAGGTGAAAAGAAGAAGAAAGATTCTTCAAAGATCAAGTGCTATGGCTGTCACGAGTTTGGCCACTATGTCAGCGATTGCCCAGAAAGGAAGAAGAATGAAAAGAAAGGCAAGAAGCAAGTTGCGGCTTCAGCAAGTGCAGATGAGCTCTCTAGTAGAATGGAAGATGAGTTTGCACTCATAGCATGTATGGTAGCTCAACCTCACAGTGTTTGGTACATAGATAGTGGGGCGTCATATCATATGACAGGAGTTAGAGAATACTTCTCCAATTATAAGGAGGAGAGCACTAGAATTCAGATCTCTATGGGGAACATGTCCAAACTCAACTCAGTTGGGAAAGGGACTGTTCAGTTTTAGAGGGAGAGTGGTAAGATGATTCCCCTTCATGATGTGTTGCATGTTCCAAGCTTAGGGATGAATTTGATTTCTGTATCTGTCCTTCAGGACAAAGGGTACAATGTACTCTTTAGAGGGGCACATGTGTTGATCAAGCACAAGGATTGGAAATCACCCATAGCTATTGGAGTTAGGAGCGGCCGACTTTATAAGTTGCAGTTTGATATTCCTAAGGCACTCATGAACAACAGTAATCTTAGAGATCAGGGAGAGCTATGGCATAGAAGGATGGGCCATATACATCATGGAGCACTTAAATTGCTTCGTGAGACAGTGACAGGTGTTCCAGACGTAAGCACAGAGCATGATGATGTATGTAAAGGATGTGTGTTGGGGAAGTTTGCTAAAGCATCTTTTCCAAGGAGTGACACCAGATCCAAGGGTCTTCTTGATCTAGTACATTCAGATGTATGTGGACCAATGTCGACGAAGTCTCTCAGAGGGTATGAGTACTTTGTTACTTTTATTGATGATTTCTCCAGGAAGACATGGATATACTTCTTGAAGACCAAGGATGAGGTTTTCAGTCGCTTCCAAGAGTTCAAAGCTCTTGTGGAGAATTCGACAGGAAGGAAGATAAAGGTTCTTCGGTCAGACAATGGAGGCGAGTACAAAAGCAATGAGTTCCAGGAGTTCTGTACCAGAGAAGGAATCAAGAGAGAGTGGACTGTTCCTTACAATCCGCAACAGAATGGAGTTGCTGAGAGGAAGAATCGGTCTATAACGGAGGCATCAAGGGCTATGTTGCATGACCAGGATATACCCCGTTATCTGTGGGCAGAGGCATGCAGTACATCAGTATACATACAGAATAGAGTTCCACACAAGGTACTAGGGAAGATGACACCAGAGGAAGCATTCACTGGGAAGAAGCCAGATGTCAGTCACTTCAGGATCTTTGGGAGTTTGGCATATTGTCACATTCCTAAGGATACACGTACCAAGTTAGATCAGACTGCGGAGAGAGGGTACTTTGTGGGGTACAGTGAAACCTCAAAGGCATATCGGATATTCATTCCGGGGACCAGGAGGATTATTGTTCGACGTGATGTCAAGTTCATGGAGGACAAGGCATTTAGAAGGTCTAGAGATTTGCCAGTAGATGATCAGAGTGAGCAGCCAACAGAAGCTCCAAGGATCACTCAATCAAGTCAAGGGCAGCAAAGCTCGAGTACAGTTACTAGTACAAGCATAGACTCAGGAGGAGAGAGTTTTCAGAGTATGGAGCAACAGGTGCAAGAAGAGATGCATCAAGAAGATATGGAGGTTGATATTTCATCCTCTACAGTTGGCAACAGGAACCGTGAGGTTCAACAGACACAGAAGAATACTCAGGAGTTAGTGGGTACTCCTAGGAGGAGTAGTAGACAACGGAAACCACCAACCAGGTATGATGACTATGTTGCATTAGTTAGTAAGTTGGTAGATAGTGAACCTTCTAGCTATCAGGAGGCTGCACAACATCAAGTGTGGCAAGAAGCAATGGTTGAGGAGTATACTTCAATTATGCAGAATGATGTGTGGGAGGTAGTGCCTAGACCAACAGATAGGGCAGTGTTTGGATCACGCTGGATCTATAAGATCAAGCACGGTGCAGATGGTAGCATCGAGAAATATAAGGCAAGGTTCGTGGCAAAGGGGTTCTCTCAGAAAGAGGGAATAGACTACGAGGAGACATTTGCTCCAGTTGCCAGGTATACTTCTATACGAGCTGTAATCTCAATTTCAGCACAGATGGGATGGCAGATCCATCAAATGGATGTCAAGACAGCGTTTCTTAATGGTGAGTTGAAAGAGGAGGTATACATAGAACAACCAGAAGGCTTTGTAGCACACAGCAAAGAGACCCACGTGTGTAGATTGAAGAGAGCATTGTATGGACTCAAGCAGGCTCCCAGAGCGTGGTACGAGCGCATTGATAGTTACTTGCAGAAAATGGGCTTTGTGAAGAGTGAGGCAGATGCTAATCTCTACTACTTGGTAGTTGGAGGTGAGATTCTCATTCTTGTCCTATATGTGGATGACTTGTTTCTTACAGGTTCACTGGGGCTCATAGAAGAATGTAAGAGGGACCTTGCAGTAGAGTTCGAGATGAAGGATTTGGGACTTATGCACTACTTTCTAGGCATGGAGGTATGGCAGAAAGATGGAGAGATTTTCCTTGGGCAAGGGAAATATTGCATGGAAATCTTGAAAAGGTTCAGGATGGAAGATTGCAAAGCCATGTCTACACCCATGATCACGAATTGGAGGAAGGTAGACACATCCAGGGAGAAGGATGTAGACCCCACCTTATACAGGCAGTTGATTGGTTCTCTCATGTATTTGGTCAATACCAGGCCAGATATAGCTTTTGCAGTTAACTCTCTTAGTCAGTTCATGGTTGAGCCAAAGAGAGTGCATTGGACTGCGGCAAAGCATGTGCTGCGTTATTTGCGAGGTACAATCGAGTATGGAATTAGATATGCTCGAGGTGAAGGAATCAGGTTGATGGGCTATACTGACGCAGATTGGGCAGGTAGTACAACGGACAAGAGGAGCACTTCAGGGTGTTGTTTCAGTCTGGGATCAGGAGTTGTATCTTGGTTCAGCAGGAAGCAAAAGTCTGTGGCTCTGAGTTCAACAGAGTCAGAGTACATAGCAGCTAGCATGGCAACATGTGAAGCTATATGGCTTCGGAAGTTGCTAGTAGCTTTGTTTGGTCAGAAGGTTGAGACTACGGTGATACACTGCGACAATCAGAGTTGCATCAAGTTGACTGAGAATCCGGTGTTTCATGATAGGTCGAAACATATAGACATCAGGTATCACTTCATCAGAGATTGTGTACAGCGCGGGGTTGTTGAGCTCAAGTTTGTACCTACAGATCAGCAGTTAGCAGACATTTTGACAAAGGCATTGGGGAAGGCAAAATTCATCTTCTTCAGAGAAATGTTGGGTGTCATGCAGAATAGCTTCCTCGCTAAGAGGGAGTGTTAATTTTAGTAGCTTGGACAGCTGTTTGTCCTCACCCGAATATAGCAGCATTAGCTATGGGTAGTTTGGACAGCTGTTCGTTCTGGCCTAGAATTTAGAAAAATAGTTGTTTTTGTCAAACAAATATTGTTAGGATAAAAACAATTGTTATTTAATATTGACTCCTTTTATGTGACACCTCATAACCAAGGTTGTTAATGGTTATTGAGTTGTCTTAATCTTAGCCGTTCATTTGTATTAATCACAGCTGTTGATTTTCAACGAGAGTAGTATATAAGGGGGTCATTGGGTCATTTGTAACAATGAAGTTTTTAGAGAAACTTGCAGTGTTAGCAAGTAGTCTTGCAGTGTTAGCAAGGGCGCAGTGATAGCGTTGGAGATAGCAGTGGAGGAATATCAGCAGGAGGATTAGGAGATTGTCGGAGCTCTGCCAGTAAGAGGCAAGCAGTATTTGTATCTCTTGATTTGCTGAAGTTTAATATATTTCGCATCTGTAGTACTGGTTTTCCCTACGGGGTTTTTTCCAGGGACAATTGTCCGAAAATATTGTGTTCACCTTGTTGGGTATTTTTTATGTGTTTGTATTTGTGAAGTTACAGTTGTGTTATTTGCCAATATTTGTTGATCAAATAATCTTACAAGATAGGAGGTTAATAATCAGTAACTGTAATAGATTTTTCACATATTTTGATATCAATCTATCTACATTGTTAATTTTAAGATTAACATTCTAAAACTTGTTACAGAGCACGATATTGTAGCCAATCAGAAAAATTAAAAGCTAACACAATAGATGAATAGAAGAGAGTTAGCACAATAATCTAATATACAAGCTAAAAGTAAAGTGGTAAACGCATTCAAGACAAGGTTTTACCATACAATTCTACTTCAGGGAAAAATCTGTACCTCATTGAACATATCAACATAATACAATGCCTAAAACAACTGAAAATACATTGTAAATAGAAAAATAGGCTAAGATACTTCTCCCACAAACTCACTGTAAAATAACATAAAACATATAACATCACCTACAAAACTCATACTACCACTCAATTATGCATCTCATGAATTTCAAGTTTTCCTATACTCATTCTTCTTAGTTTTTTTCTTTAGACGATTATGTAACCAAAATAAAAAAGACCGAAACAGGAAGACCAAATGGTTGGTTACTGAAAAGCTGCTGCAACACCCAAGTGGCTGAATTGAAATAGAATGTTATCAGAGTAACCTCCTTATCAGTGTCATGACTCCATTATCGCTCTTATTTCATATTGTGACCCGATTTGGGAGTGGAACTAAGTGATTACGTCACCTAAAATTGTTCCCCACCTCCAAGTCACGTCGGTTTTATTGATTCTAGTCATTTATTTGAATTTTTGTATCTTGGTGGTCACAACTCTGATCTTTTATTTCTTTTCTATACCATGTCAAAGCACCCTCTTGGATAATATTAGACACATGAAGTTGTTATGTGCTGCCTCCTCAATTCCATGGCAACCAGGAGACATAGGGGTACCAGTACTGGCACGGGATGGGGATGCCAATCAAATTAGGGTACACAAGTAAATGAATAAGGAGACAGCTATATTATATATAAATGTAGTCACCAAAAATTGTGGGTACAGGGATGGGTACACAGTCCACAGTCCACATTACTACAATGGAGTCTCCTAGCAACTATGCTCAAGCCTCGATGTTCAAACTATCTGCCCAAGAATCACAAAATAAGATTCTTACCTGGATTCACACCTCTGCAAATCCATCCCGAATAACCCCATCTTCTAGCCAGCTATGGACACCTTAACCATTCCCCATCCTATAATGGAGTTTCCTAGCAACTAGCTTGATTCTCAATGCTCAAACTGTCTGCCCAAGAATCACAAAATAAGATTCTTACCTAGATTCAAAACTCTGCAAATCCATTTCAAGTAACCCCATCTTCTAGATAGCTAGGGACACCTTAGCCATTTCTTGTCGCTAAAGTCTATCTTAGATGCCACTTTGGCCAACAGGACAATTCATTTTTTTTCTACCCCCCATAAATGACTAAAGAAAGGAAATGATACAAACTTCAAAGATGTCGAAGCCAATTTACCCAAGCATTATATGGTATATCCGGATCATGCCTTCATCATCATTGGAATATAATTTTAAATTAAAAAAGAAAAAGAATTTTTTGTCACGGTATTTTATAAAATGAAATTTTTAGTTATTCAAATTGCAATGTAAATTGAATAGCCCAAAGAGAACCTGTAACTTTGTTCCATAAATGACAGTGAAGGAGGTCCTAATGTGATTAGCTTGTACAAAATGATACTGTCTAAAAATACCCTTGTTGGATGAAGTGTTGCTGATAGAACTTCAGCTTTCAATCTCTGCACCCTACAAACCGCACAAGACATTTTAACAAAAAAGAGCCCTTGCCATGACTATTTTTTGTAAACATTGTTAGATATTACATCCTTTCTAAATGTTCTATTTTTGAAAATTTCAGATGACTATTTCCATTGCCTTCTCTACCAAACTGGGGGGAAGGGGGTTGTCTTGAGCTGACCTGGAAACTTGTCCCTCTGTTTTCTTGTTCCCTATTCCAGACAACTTGCATAACTCTAATTATAGACTTGCCGCCAAATTGAGGGGAAGGAGGTTGTCTTGAGCTGACACAGAAACATCCCTTTGTTTTCTTGTTCCCTATTCCAGCCAACTTGCATAACTTTAATTATAGACTAACCACTACAAAAGGATGACAACATTATAGAATTAGCACACTGAAGGCCCACATTATCAACAAAATTATAGGATAACTTCATCTCATTAGAGAAACATCCCTAGAAGAAAAGGAAAAAGAAATTGTAGAGTGTCAACTAGATTTATCATAAGAACAGAAACTGCTAGAAGAGCATGCTACATGCTAGGATTAGACTTTCTTGCATAAGTATCTTTAGCTTATGTATCCAGCAAAGGCACAATTATTGTATATACTATATAGTTATACAAAGAAGAGGGTGACGGTTAAATTTTTAAAATGTATATAACTAGCTGTTTTAAAAGTTATACCAAACCTGAGGCTAAACATATAGCAAGTAAATAATTACAGTGTTCAAGCGTCACCGTAGTGTCGTGATGTAATCACACATCGCCCCATTGCAAATGGGGACCCCCTCTTTTTTTTGCTTTTTCGCTTCGTTTTGCTCTAGGTTTAGGTTTCCTCTGAGCTTGTATGATTTTGATAGTGTTGTGTATGCAAGTCTCAACAATTTCTTGCCAAGAGGTCTATATGCCTTCATCCTGATGCATGTCACTGAGACCCTGAAAATGACTAAGTCTGATATCCTGAAAATCCTGAAAAAATGACTAAGTCTGAAATCTGGTGGATCCTCAGAAATCTAGAATCTGCATGCTAAATCCTATGGATCCAGGACCTATCTCAAACATCCTGGAAGTATATTGATAAATATTTAAAGTATAAGAAACTCAATATCTGACTTATACTTAAACATATTTTCAATATACTTCCATTTGGGAAATCCAAAATTTGACTAAGGCAAGAAATCCAAGGGTACTGTCCAAACCCGCCTAGACTGGGCGGCCTCACAAGGTCCTCTTGGACAGTGTCTTCACCATCAGGAGAGCTTGTCCAGACAACACCTTCAAACCCGCCCAGGGAAAGTTAGGATGTTTTCACGAGTTTTTGCTGACTGAAGGACGTTAGGGAGTGATGATGGAGTCTAAAACTAAGATTTTGATGAAACTTCCATGCCTCACCTCCAAACCCGCCCAGACTGGGCGGCCTTGGCATGAGGTCATGGACTCAACCTCTTGCACATGCATTTGTCCAAACAGAACCATCAAATCCGCCCTAGGAGAAAATGGTTAAGTTTAGAAGGTTTTCAAGCACAAGGCACTGAGAAATGATGAATTTCAAGCAAGGTTTGCAAGTTGGAGGAAAGTTAAGTAGTTCACAAGCAACATTCCATGCATCATCTCCAAACCAAGCATTACTTAAACTCATCACAACAAGGATGAAATAATTGGAAAGAATGATAAAAAATCACTAAGCCTGATGTCCTGATGTCCTGAAATCCTGAAAATTGGCTAAATCTGAAATCTGGTGGATCCTCCAAAATCTAGAATTTGCCTGTTAAATCCTATGGATCCTAGACCCATCTCAAACATCCTGGAAGTATATTGATAAATATTTAAAGTATAAGTCAGATCAATATCTGACTTATACTTAAACATATTTTCAATATACTTCCATTCAGGACATTTCCGATATGGCGACAAGACTTGCATTCCAAGCACACCTTCTAAACCCGCCCTACTTGGGCGGCCTTGGCATGGGGTCTTGGATTCAAGGTTGTGATCACGCACTTTCTCCAGACTAAGTCTCCAAATCCGCCCTAGGAGAGAGGTTGCAAGTTTTTAAGAGCTTTTGAAGGTAAATTCCATGCATCACTTCTCAACCCGCCCATGCTGGGCGGCCTCATGAGGGAGTGATGGACAATGTCTCCTGCCACATCAATCTCTCCACACACTGCTCCCAAAACCGCCCTAGAGAAAAAATGGTTGAGTGTTGAGGTTTTCATGTACAAAACACTGAGGTATGGTGATCTGTAAGTAAGATTTATGAGTTTGAGTGAAGTCAAGTGGATGATAAGCAATATTCCAAGTGTCACTCTCCAACCCGCCTTACTTGGGCGGCTTTCGCATGCAGACATGGATGATATCTTCAATACCTCATGACAATGTCCAGATACAGCCTTCAAACCCGCCCTAGGTAAGATTGTGCAAATTTTAAAGTGTTTTAACACAAAACATTAGAAGGTGATAAAGTTGGATGGAGATTTGAAGGTTTTTGAAGGCATTAAGTAAGTTTGGAATGAAAATCCATAGGTCACCCTTAAACCCGCCCTTCTTGGGCGGCCTCAAGAGGCCTTTGTGGACAATGTCTCCTGACACAAGAAATTCTCCAGACACTTGCTACAAAACCGCCCAAGGAGAAGAATCATGCAATAAGCAAAGTTTGTTGGGCTTCAATGTTCAAGATGACATCACAAGGAAAGGTTAAAGTCAAGTTCAAGGAGTGAGAAGTCTCTAAGTGACAAAATCCAGGCACCTCTCCCAAACCCGCCCTTTCTGGGCGGCCTTCATCTCCATGCTTGGATAGTTTCACCTCCTGCACATCATACTCTCCAGACAACACACTTAAATCCGCTCAAGGAGAAAACTTATCAAATTTGCAATGCTTTGAGTTGAAAAACAATGAGATAATGAAGATTTAATGAAAGTTCATAAGTTTGAATGTATTTCAAGGCATTTGAGAGGTTTTTGATGCACTTTCATGAAGAATCCAAGGGTCATGTCCAAACCCGCCCTACCTGGGCGGCCTCAGGAGGGGGTCTTGGACTTTTTCTCCTGCCACATGAAACTCTCCACATGCTGCCTCCAGGACCGCTCAGGGGTTTAGATGGCATGATTTACAAAGTCTACTTGATGAAAGATGAAGAAGATGGCTTTCAAAAGGTGAGATTATCAAGATTGACATGAAGAAATGTTTGAAGTATGAAAATCCAAGGGTCATGTCCAAACCCGCCCTACCTGGGCGGCTTTGGCATGTAGACATGGACAATGTCTTCATCACCTCATGGATTCCTCCACACACTGTCTCCAATCCCGCCCTAGGTGAAGATGATCAAATTTTGAAGTGTTTTCAAGCATAAAGCACTAGAAGGTGATGGCATTTCAATGGGAACTTGAAAGTTTGAGAGGATTAAGTGAGTTTTGAATGAAAATCCATAGGTCACCCTTAAACCCGCCCTACCTGGGCGGCCTCAAGAGGTTCCTGTGGACAACTTTACCTCCACATCAAATACTCCAGACAATGCCTCCAATCACGCCCTTCTTGGGCGGATTTCACCAATGCAGAAGGACATCATCACCTAACATCTCCAAGTTTGCCTTCTCACTTCATCAACATCTCAAAATGGCTAAGTCTTAGGCAAGTTCAAGAGAAGGGACTTCATGAGGAGAGGAATGGTCATTAAATGTTGAAAATCCACACTACATCTCCAAACCCGCCCATGCTAGGCGGCCTTGAGCTCTATGTCTGGATAACTTCATCTCCTTCCACATGACATCCTCCAGACAACACTCCTAAAGCCGCTTAGGGGTGAAAACCATAAATTTGCAAGTATAAGTCAATGTAATGATGAAGATGAACACCTGGGAGATGAGATGACCAGGTTGAGATGAGTGAAAAGTTTCTAAGTACTAAAATCCAAGCCTACCCTTGAAACCTGCCCTTCCTAGGCGGCTTTAGACCCTCCATTCGGACAATATCATGTCTTCACATGACATCCTCCATGCACCAACCTCAAATCCGCCCAAGAGAAATGACAAAAAAATTTGCAAGGAAGGCAATGGCTAACACTGAGTTTTGAACAAACACATGCAAGTTTGGAACATACATGAAGGATAATAAGTAAAAATCCAAGCCTCACTTCCAAATCCGCCCTACTTGGGCGGCCTAAGCATGAGAGCTTGGATTCTCTTGATCTTCACATGAACTACTCCAAACATCACTTTCAAATTCCACTCATCTAATATGCAAATCTCATGCAAGGATTTTAAACCATCAAAGAAGTAAGTGAAGATGTCTTGAAATTGTCAAAACCAAGTTAGAAAGTGCCTAAGTGATAAAATCCACTCACCACCTCCTAGCCCGCCCTTCCTGGGCGGCCTTGACCTCTATGCTTGGACAACTTCACCTCTTGCACAACACACTCTCCAGACATCAACCTTAAACCCGCTCAAGTAGAAGACCTATCAAGTTTGCAATGTTTTGAGTTGGAGTACAAAGAAATCATGAAGATTTGATGAAAGTTCATAAGTTGGAAGGTATTTTAAGGTAAAGTCCAAAGGTCACCTCTAATCCCGCCCTTCCTAGGCGGTTTTCACCATGACAAGTGGACATCATCACCCAACATCCAAGTTGTGTCTTTCAACTTCATGAGCATCTCAAGATTTCACTAAGTGTTGGAGTTGATAGAAAAGCCTTATCAAATGAAGGGAATGAATCTCAAATGAGGTGAAAATCCTTACTAGCCTCCCAATCCCGCCCATGCTGGGCGGCCTTGAGCCCTTCATCTGGATGATGTCGCCTCTTCCACAACATACTCTCCATACACACCCTCCAAACCCGCCTTGTCAAGTGACTCCCACCATCATGCATGTCTTCCACACCATTCACTCCATGCACTCACTCTAAATCCGCCCATGCTTCAAGAATTACATAGCATTCAAAGGAGGATAAACTCTCAATGAAACAAGTGAAGAGCTCTTAAGTTGTCAAAACCAAGCTAAAAATGCTTAAGTGATGAAAATTCCTTACACCTCTTCCAATCCCGCCCATGCTAGGCGGTCTTGAGCACTTTGCCTGGACAATGTCATGTCATTCACAAGACACTCTTCGGATGACACCCCTAAACCCGCCCAGCCTGGGCAGATTTCACACCTTGACATGGAATTCACATCAAATAATCCATACTGTCCCTCTAAACCCGCCTAGGCACTTAGGCATGGATTTCATGCGAAAGGATATGTTTTGAAATGTCATTTTTTAATCCCACATGCATAAGTGGAATGTAATTTGTTATTGAAAATCCCTCATATCAAGTCTTAATTTGATGTGTTTCTTCTTGTAGGTGATGGAGGATCCAAGGAGGTGAATAGTGAGAGCTCATACATGAGAAGTTTGGAAGGTGGAGGAAAGTTGCTCAAGTTTGTCATCATCCCCACATGGAGGAGAGCTCCTGCATCAAGTTCATCTTACTTCGAAGACTTCGTAGACATCAACGCCACGCATGAGGAGTCATCATCCAGAGTTGTCTACTTCATGTACACCCATCATATGCAAGTCTACTACAAGAAGAACTCTCATCAGGCACTAGTCTACTCCATGAGCCCATGCAACTGTCCAGAGGCATGATCCTGCACAAGCACAACAACACCACAAGATGAGAGATGAGCATGATCATCAAAGCAATCCATGAGTTACATCAAGACAACAAGAAGAAAATATTCTACATAAAGTGAACATGAGGAGAATCAGACTCGTTCATTCAAAGATGCTGAGGTGGCACATACACATCATCAAGCTAATCACATTCTGCCATGTAAGAGGGCCCGCCATAAAGATACTCCAAAGATGCTTATCACATTGGGAAACGTGCCTTCATTGCCTTTTTCATGTTCTAAAAATAGCAAATTTTGTAACAAACTGCCTTGTTGTCTCGATCTCGGCCGTTGATTGTCAAATCAATCCTAGCCCTTCATGTTTTTTCTGGAGTCTATATAAGGCTCATTTCTCTCATTTGTAAACGACAATAGATATAGAGAGGAGATTAGGAGTAGAGTTGCTGTAGGAGAGTAGAATAGCAAGTAGAATAGAGGGGGAACTCTTCAAAGTCATGAAGAGAGACATGAGATTGTTGTAATGACACACTTCAAAGTAATACAAGCTCATTGTTGTTGTTTGGCATGGTGATTTTGTGGCTTTGAAATGTTAGCATGGTTTCAAGTTCTTGAATATGATGAAGATGTGGTTCCAAGTAGCGTAGATAATAAAGTAGATAGAGGTCATTGATGAAATGGATATATGCAATGATGTTTGATAAATTCCCGTTGGTTCATACTTTTGATGGTTTGTCGCTGGCAAGTCATCGTGTAAAGTTAGCCTGAACCACATCTTGCAAATAGTTTGATTGTTGATGCTCCTTTGAGTTGTGCCAGCTGTGGGTACTTTGGAGTGTGTCAACGATATGAAAATCCTTGGTTTATCCCTTGGAGATTGCACCTATTTCATGTAGTTGTTGCTCGTCATGGCGAAGTGAAATTTGGTTTTCTAAGGGAATTTGTCTATCATAGCATCGTTCATCATGTCATTGTCTTTAGATTAGCCTTCTTAATCCTTGCCTTTTGCCTTTTCTTTTCGTAGTTGATTAGAAGAAGTTCCATTTCATAAGGAAAGAGTACATATTTGAATGAAGTAAGAAGCATATTCAGCGTAAGTCCCTTTGTGATTACCAGCAAATCACATCACACCACCGAGGCTATCCGTTGCAAATTACGTACAAGGAACCTTGGAGCGTTCTTGTTTGATCACATAGTTTAGCATTCGAGACGCTTTGTTCAAGAGAGGATAGAGCACTTGGTGTTTTATTCTAATGTTGTTGTCAAGAAAACATCATCAACACGTAGGACTTAGAGAAAATCAAGTAGAACAAGTGTGCGAAGCATCGCACTGAGAAAACCCTTAAAAAAATGCCAAAACCAGAATTTCTCAAAATATTTGGATTCATTCTTAGGATCCATTCAGCTGCAATTGCAAATTCCTCCTGTACTCTTTTAATGTCCATTGTGTTTCCTTGCTACAAATGTACTATGGATGGTTTACCTTAAGCTGGGTTGAATATCAGCACATTACATTCTTTCTTTATAACTATTTACTTTCACTCTGGGGACTTGGTTCAGTGGTAAGGTTGATGTGATTTCTTCCCATCCACCAAGGATCCATCCCTACTACAATTTATGACAACCAGAATGGCAAAAGAAACAAAAGAATGAGGCCAACAACAAGTACTGTGTTTTTAGAAGCTTCCTAAATGTATGTAATAACATGCAAAGACATTAACAATGTCAAACCAATCACATTCATTTTTCCCAAGAAAATACCAAAAAAATCACTTGTGGTAATGCTGGGTACCAGACACGTGCTAGTAAAAATGACTTACTATAAATCAACCAATTATGACATTTTTTGTCCTATTTTGCGTGGCCTTTCCAATTATTGGCCAGCTTATAATCAATCAGCTTTCTGGCTGGAATTGAAAACCTGCAGAAGAAACATAAGAAATACATCTACGAAAAATGCAGAAAGAATTTGAAAAATGTACAATTATCAAAAAGGAACTTGAACGGATTGTAAGGAAATGAGAGGTCACCCCAGAACGTACATCCAGGATCAATAGTGTCTTCGGTAACTTTAAATTTTATTGGGTTGCCTCAAAAACACTATCTACTATGCCACAAGGCGGAAACAGACAGTTTATTTCCCCATCATTGATCCTTCAAAGAAAAGACTAATGCAACTTTACAGTTTCAACAACAGACAACAGATTCAACTTACAGAATCACAACCATGAAAGAACAATAATAAGAACACATAGATTTATCTGGGGAAAACCCTTCCGGGTAAAAAACCCCACACTCCAAAAGCCAGAGATCATTGTATTAATCAGCAACAAAAATACTCAGTTACAATACAATATTAGACTCTCAAGCCTTCACAGAGTTTTACATCTTGTTCTTCATCTAGAGAATCTCAACATGGCAAGATCAGCCTCGCTCTCTCTCGACCTCTGTTTCTCCTTTTCTCGATTCAGTCCCTTCACATACTGTTATCATGCTGCGTACAACATACAGCATAGGACTTCCCCGAAGAAGAATACAGAGCTAACCAGATTGAACTCTCAATCGGACTCTATCGATCCAAGTCTGTCAATCTTTCACTTGTCTCACTCAGTCTCCATTACTTTTAGCAATCAAATTGACTCAACCGTCCGAGCAACCAATCGATTCAGTTACGCTCAGTCCAACCGTCCAAACTGTCGTCTGACTGTTCACATTCAAGAGGACTCATTAGTCCCACATGCACCAGACATCGGTCGTAGCCGTAGAATATATACATGGCCACAAGAATGTTAATTGTCGACACTTATGCCGACAAGACCAACCAGTCTACCATTCACCGTCCATCGGGAAGACTCTAGCTGATATCTTTCATCAGAATGACTAAAGCAATCGGAGTGATATCACCAAACAGCACCGATGGTTCTTTTCTTGCCGATGTCCAACCTTCATCAGAGAGAGTTAACATCGGAAGGACTTCCAAACCTCAGACCGACAATGCTTCTCACGCCGATGCCAAGACCTCATCGAAGTAGCCCAAAGTGCCGGAGAGACTCATACCGAAGTGACATGTCTCGCCGATGTCAAACCTTCGTTGGTGTAACATGAAGTACCGGAGAGACATCTACCAACCATGCCGATGTCACTTGTCACGCTAATTGTCGGAATGACCGTCACTGACGCCAAACCTCCATCGGAGTGACCCAACACATCGGAAGGAGATATCCACAGCACGCCGATAAGGTTTGTCACGCCGATGTCCAACTGTTAGAGTAACACAACACACCGTCTCGCCGATGCAAAGAACAATCCACTGTGAACAATGTGATCGCTGAGACAAAGGTCCACTCTTGCCGATGCTTGTAAATCTGAGACACGTATACTCAACATTCTCCCACTTGACGAGGGATTTACAGGATACCGTCAACACTCGAAGTCATTGTATCAGCTTAGACACTACCTCCATTTCACTGTGCTCACAAGCTATACAGAAGCATCAATATTATCAACTTCAAAGCTTCATCCTGAACACAGCCATGAAACCATCCTCCAGAAACAAGATAGAAGATCAGCTAGAACAACAATCAGAAAACTGACTGCACCCATCCAACTGAACAAAACCCACATGACTAAAAATAGCACACACAGCAAGTGCTAATCCATCCAATCATCCATACCTTGAAGATATTCATATCAGCAAACTCATGCCACCTACATATACACCCATCAACTGCAAATACAAGCTCCATGTGTCAACCAGTCGAAGAAGACCAAACACATCCAAGAACTCCCATTACATGGGTAATGCAGATCTGAAAAAGATCATGGCATACAAAGTCTACCAATAGCATCACATAGAAAGTGTAAACAACATGTACCAAGGAATCATCCACAATGATATGCAAAACTTGTAAACAATTATCCTGCAACAATTCTCCCCACCAATCCAAAACTCTCCCAAATTCTCCACATCCAACAAAGAAAAGAGATAACAGAACCTCCATGTCATCACCCAAGGACATAAGTGAAAACACATGACCACAAGCTAGTGATCACAATCAGCTCCAATAAAACCTCAAACCAATGTAGTGTGAAACAAAACATCTAGGAAGATAACCAGAACAAAGAGAGAAACACTGCACATCATATACCTGTAGAAAATCCTTCTACATACACCTCTAAGTGCCAACTGTGTCAAGTATGATCTCCTCTTCAAAACACTCCAAAGAGAACAACATAACAACACCCACCCATTCAATCTCCAAGATCAAACACAACATATATAACATGTAATTATAAAATATGGATGTAAGCTTCTCTCAGAAGATCAAACTACTCCATTTCCCATTTCAGGAAATCAGCCCATAAAACCATCTCCTAACAATCCTCATTAATGAATGATATCTTTAAACTCAAATGCACAAGGAGATAAACATGCTATCCATCTCTCACAATGAATCCTCTAGAACCATATATCAGCAGTTCAAGATTCATGTCTATGAAAGAAAGCATAAAACACCTGAGAGAAACAATGGGCAATACCTCTCAGATGATTATCTGCCGAGAAGACCAAGAGTGGGGAAGGAGAATGCTCCTCCAGGGTAACCAAGTCTACATGACTTCTCCAAGAGCAATTTCCTCATTGGTCTCTATTGAACTAACGTCCAACCAAGGTAAAGGCTCCTCGGACTTCCTGCTGCAATCTCTGATCAAGAGTAACCATCAACAACACTTCTCTTATCTCAAGAGAATTACAGCCTCACCTTATTCTCCATGTACCCATGAGCATCTACAAATAATCATTTCATGCTAAACTCCAAATGCATCATTGCACCAACATGAAGTAATCAAGCAAAAAATCAATGCACCTAACACACAGAGAATCATCAAACCATTGTCAAAATTCCAATCATCTGAAACAGGAACTTATCATGACATCATGATCTTACCATCCCCCTTTGGAGATTCCATGCTCTAGGTGAACATAACTATGATCTCAAGAGCAATGTATCATGCCAAAACTCAAATGTAGAAATCAAGAAAATATCATGACATGAAACAAACCAAACTCTAAACCAACATCACCTGTCAAGCACCACCAACACCTCAGCCAAGGATTTCATGAATCCTCCATGACTCCAAGATGTTACACATCCTCAAATAGTGCCCTTGCAAATGCGAAAGAACCCTTCTGCAGCAACAGGATCAAAGAGCTCCTCCTAGTAACATCTGCAACACTAAAGAAGATTATTAACCACTAAGTGATGAACACACAGTCAATGCTAAAGCTCCCACTGAACTGTAACAACTGAGCTTTTCAAGCATCATGACCAAACATCTCCTAATCTGAAAATCCTCCAGGCCCACACATTAACATGTCCATGTGACAATAAAACCAAGTGGAACCAAGATCTCAAAACCAAGGAAATACACTATCACTATCAGTAGCTTACACAAACCTGTATATCCAAGCTATTCACGACATCGTAATACACATGCTACAGGTCTCCTTAACCGACTATTCAGGTACTTTACATCATCCATCCTCTCATCCTGAAGCAGTCACACCAATGCACAAGTGACCACAGACAAGGCCAGCTAACAAATCTGCATAAACACTAAAGTAATCTTGTGGATAAAGACAGTCCACATCCAAGTCATCTCACTGTAGCTTAATAGGTGATCAGCCCACAAAACTACATAACTCGTAGATCCAACCAATGTACCATGCAAACTCACTATCACACTGGAAACTGCAAAACTAAAATCTCAAGGAATAGATAACAATGTAGACAACATGACTCAAGCACCAGATTACTTACAAACCTAATTCGCCAAACATGTCCACAACCTGAGCACCATAGTCTAGAAAACTAGAAGCATTACCACAGAAACGCTGAGTGTCATATCACATACCAGCACTCCCATGCAAAGAAAGCATTTCACCTCCTCACACCATGCACAGAGCATGCATGCAAAACTGCAACTATATCATCCAGTAACACCCTAAGAGCCAGGGTCTAGAAATAGCTTAACTGCAGCTTCACAAAACCACAAGTTTTTCTCTTGACCGTGTAAAACCTGCAAAACCGTTCATGCACATCCATATCTTCTTCACATCTGGTAGATTCTATAGTCAGAAACCAAAACACCATGATAGTTCAAACTAGAAAAAGATTAACATAGATGAGCATCATAGATTTTAAGGAAAATCTATTAAACCCTTCTGATGCAAGTACAAAACAACCACAAAGATTAAGAAAATCTAGAAACTGCAGGCCTAATTCAGACCAATTCCAAGACCACCATCATGTACAAGCATCTGAGAGAGAAAGTCAAGTTATATCAGAAGCTTCTAGACCTCAAAAGGATCAACTCCATAACCAAAATGCAACCGGGGCATCACATAATCAGCACCTTCCAATACCAGGAACAAATCCCAGCATAAGCACAATAGTCCATGGCTAAGCAGCAACACAAACTTCTTCATATCATCAGAGAGCCTCTCACACAGACACCGAATATGAAAGTTACTGCAGCAACACAACCACAAAGCAAAATTCTACCCCATGCAATAGGAACATCTTACTATCAACAAAAGAGCCTTAGACCACATCATTTCAACATGATCAACTCCTTCTCCAACTTCATCATCCTTCAGGCTACATGTTGTCACTTGAAACTGAAACAAAAGGAGCAAACACTTTTACTCACCAAAGGATGAAACATCAGATGATTCCTTCAGATTTCCTCAGGCCCCCAAGACCAAGAAATCTTCACAGAAAGAATCCAGAACCTACAACACCAGAACCAAACCAGTCCCGGAAGAAAGCTCTGATACCACTTGTAAGGAAATGAGAGGTCACCCCAGAACGTACATCCAGGATCAATAGTGTCTTCGGTAACTTTAAATTTTATTGGGTTGCCTCAAAAACACTATCTACTATGCCACAAGGCGGAAACAGACATAGTTTATTTCCCCATCATTGATCCTTCAGAGAAAAGACTGATGCAACTTTACAGTTTCAACAGCAGACAACAGATTCAACTTACAGAATCACAACCATGAAAGAACAATAATAAGAACACAGATTTACGTGGGGAAAACCCTTCCAGGTAAAAAACCCCACACTCCAAAAGCCAGAGATCATTGTATTAATCAGCAACAACAATACTCAGTTACAATACAATTTCAAACTCTCAAGCCTTCACAGAGTTTTACATCTTGTTCTTCATCTAGAGAATCTCAACATGGCAAGATCAGCCTCGCTCTCTCTCGACCTCTGTTTCTCCTTTTCTCGATTCAGTCCCTTCACATATTGTTATCATGCTGCGTACAACATACAGCATAGGACTTCCCCGAAGAAGAATACAGAGCTAACTAGATTGAACTCTCAATCGGACTCTATCGATCCAAGACTGTCAATCTTTCACTTGTCTCATTCAGTCTCCATTACTTTTAGCAATCAAATTGACTCAACCGTCCAAGCAACCAATCGATTCAGTTACGCTCAGTCCAACCATCCAAACTGTCGTCTGACTGTTCACATTCAAGAGGACTCATTAGTCCCACATGCACCAGACATCGGTCGTAGCTGTAGAATATATACATGACCACAAGAATGTTAACTGTCGACACTTATGCCGACAAGACCAACCAGTCTACCATTCACCGTCCATCGGGAAGACTAGCTGATATCTTTCATCGGAGTGACTTAAGCAATCGGAGTGATATCACCAAACAGCGCCGATGGTTCTTTTCTTGCCGATGTCCAACCTTCATCGGAGAGACAGTTAACATCGGAAGGACTTCCAAACCTCAGACCGACAATGCTTCTCACGCAGATGCCAAGACCTCATTGGAGTAGCCCAAAGTGCCGGAGAGACTCATACCGAAGTGACATGTCTCGCCGATGTCAAACCTTCGTCGGTGTAACATGAAGTACCGGAGAGACATCTTCCAACCACGCCGATGTCACTTGTCACGCCGATCGTCGGAATGACTCTCACTGACGCCAAACCTCCATCGGAGTGACCCAACACATCGGAAGGAGATATCCACAGCACGCCGATAAGGTTTGTCACGCCGATGTCCAACTGTCGGAGTAACACAACACACCGTCTCGCCGATGGAAAGAACAATCCACTATGAACAATGTGATCACTGAGACAAAGGTCCACTCTTGCCGATGCCTGTAAATCTGAGACACATATACTCAACACGGATAAGCATATTAATGTCCACAAGTGACCAAAAGTAGGTCAATGAGATTTGAGAATACATCAGTGCACAGTAGAAAGTTCTAAGAAGAGAGCATCCTAGGAAAGCAAAATAAAGGAACGAAAGCACTAAAAACAAAATGAAGCAATGCCACACCAACGCAAGTGATTAAAAAACCAATACAAATAGCCAAGTGGGAGGAACAAAATCCACAACAAGTTGAATCCCAGTGGACAACTATCTAAAAATGAGGATCTAGATGACGTTATATGCGTACGTGAAAGCTCAGAGAGAGAGAGAGAGAGAAGGGGGGGCTAAAACAATAAATGTATTTTATTTATCTATTTGTCTTGTACATGACATGCCCTTGAGAATGATGTATGATTGCTATCTTCTAATCTTGTACCCTTTTTATCTTTTATGTTACATATATGTATACATAGATTACATGCTATGAAGGCTAAGGAGTCATTATGGAAGATGAATTGATCATTATGAAAGTTGAACCATTTCCATGTGTGACTCATTATCTCCTGACAGTTTGGCAGTGTGGCTAACATGCACAATGTACTACGGATGACCTAGCATAGAGTGAGCCTCAAGAGTGACACCTAGTTACCGCAACGACTGAATTGCCTAATGTCTGAAGTGTAATAATTGGAACAACACGGTGACGTGTGGCATTAGTTAGCCTTCACAATTTCGCCTAGAGGTGTGTTGGACCTTGCTAAAACTGTGGTAGAAACCACAGAACGTTTGGTTGAAGTATGGTTACCACCAAGTCTGATCTTGTGCAAAGAGCTTTGCGCCACTACTGTAGTGTGTGTAACATCTGCTGAAGATGGATGCATGATATTGGAATTACTACAAGCATATGGGAGGTCCTCTAGTGCATAGCTGGAAAACTTGGACTTGGCAAAAACTCGCCAGGCCCAAAAAACTCGACAACTTAAAAAATTGCTTAAATTTCATTAGAAACACATGTTTTTTGCAAAATTCAATGACAAGATGTATCCAATGAGTACAAAAGTGTTTTCTATTAAATTTGATTGATTTGAATGTAAACTGAGTACAAAATCGCATCCTCATGCGGAATCTTGATGGTTGATAGCCTGATACAATAGATAGATGACAAAATGAAAATAGTAAAACTAAAAGTAAATACAACATTTTACATCTTCCTCTTCCCTAATCTACTGAAAATTAGGGAGAGGTCGAGGTTCTAGTCCTTGGAGTCCTGGCATGGAAGGCAGTGGCTCGACCTCCATCCTGGTACTAGATGGCAATGACTCCTCCTCAGCCTTATCAATGTCATCCAATCCTAGATCTCCTCCTGCACCCACCTCCTCCAATGCCTGCCTCTCAAAATCAAGAATCTCATCTTCAGTAAACAATGGAGGCTGCTCATCCCATCCAGTCCAATCACTGTAAGGATCTATCTCATCCAAATCAATGGGATCATCTGATTTGTCCTCTACCTTTCTTGTGTGCAGCGGAAGGTTGTATTGCACAAAGACGAGGTCATTGAGGCGTTTTTGAGTTAATTTGTTCCTCTTCTTTGTGTGGATGGCCTCAAACAAGCTCCAATTACGCTCACAGTTGTATGCACTACAAGGTTGGCACAAAATGCAGAGGGCTAATCTTTGCAAATTTGGGGTATTTGCAACCCAATTTTTCCACCAAGCCTCTACAAAATAAAATATTGAAGAGTTAGAAAGCAAAGTCAAAACATATTTTATCAAATTATCAATAGTTGTAAATTTGAAATTTGTAACATGTAAGATGCATGTGAAAGACTCCAAATTTTATACCTGGTGTCTGACCGGTTCTTCCTCGGATAGCTAGCTCCGAAGAAAAGAGCCTACCCCTTCTTTCCATGTAACTTTCCAATTCTTGGACAATGAGGTCTCTCACCTCAACCTCGGATGTCATACTCTAAATGCATGTTGTGAGGCCCTCCATGACCTCTCCATTAGGATCTGAGAAATTATCAAAATAGAAAAAACGGGGGTTCAAGAAGTACCCCGCTGCATGGATGGGTTGGTGGAGTTGATTGTTCCACCTCCTATCGCTAATATCCCATATGGGATCAAATTTGAGGTTGTCCCCCTTGTAATAATTTCTGATGGACTCTTTGGCCCTATCCATGGCCTCATAAATATACCCCATTGGGTTTTGATCCCCATCTACCAAACAGAGAACTCTAACCAAGGGCTTTGACACCTACAATTTACAAATACAATAGATTAATGTTATAAATTTATAATGAATGGTTTAAATTAAGAAATAAAATATTCAATTTGAATTTAAAATCAAAGTTTTGGAATTACTTCAATTAATGTTTTCAGACTAATTGGTAATTATCTATTTTACCTTAGAAATATTAATAATTACAATTAGAAAGATTCAATTCATTAGCAAGTTATTTAGTCTTTTAAAATTAGTGTTAAAATCACTATCTTGTAGTTGTTGAATTCTTTAGTTACAGAAACCTTCTAATTCTATTTTATTCCTATCCTTAATGTGTTGTTAATTATTTATAATATTGAATTTCAAATCCTTAGATTAATTATAATAGAGTATATTTATATTGTTTTAATAAAAAAGTAAATAAATAAATAAATAATTTCTTTTAGTAAGTTATTAGTTAAATATTGCTCGATTTTATTTGTTAAGAAGACTTTCTAATTTTAATTGATGCAGCAATAAAAGTTTTATTACTAAATTTTATTAGAACCCAATATTAAATTTCAATAAGTTTATTTACGTATTTATTTAGAAATAATGATGGAGGGAATATGAACAAGTTGTTTAATTGTTTCTTTTTAAATCTTATCATGCAAATTAACTTAGTAATTCATATTGTTTGGTAGAATTATTAAATATAGGTATAATCTTTATTTTTATTTTTATTGAGTTTAAGGATTAGGGAATTAACGTAATAATTAGAAGTGGTTATTTTAGTGTTCAAACAAATTAAGTAATTATCCTAGTATGAATACTATTATGTTTATCTTAGCAGAAAAAGGTTAATATATAATATGTACAAAATAAATAAAAAATAGTAGATTTTGGGCAGAGTTGCATTATAGAAAGAAGTGACTTATACAAGTCATAATTAGAGTTGCTTAATATATTCTCTAAATTTTACAATTTAAGCAAACATGCACTTAAAATTTAGAATTAATTAATTGAATTTTTTTAGTTATCTTATTTATTATTTATCTTTTACATTAAAATTATTTCTCTTGTTATAATTTGTAGCAAGAAATGATTTGCCTTTCTTTTTTAATTTAGAAAATAAATGCGGAAAAATCAACCTTGGCACTATCCCCTTTAACAATATGTCAATAATATAGGAGAATCAATAAGTAAATGTTTCTTAGTTTCAAATTTTAGTTTATCTTCAACTGTCTTGCTAATCAAAAGAAAAAAAAAATTGTAGTTCCGCTTGTGTAAGCCATTTATATGTGTGCGTACGAGTGGGCATTAGACTAAAGATTTTATTGTAATGTTATGCTGCGGGTTGAACCTATGTTTTTTCCTAGGACTTCCTAAGGACGAAAACCCTCGTGAAGAATACCAGTTTCGGTGGTGAGAGATCCTCCCTGGCTGGTTGCCGGTAGATTCATACAAAGTCAATGCTTGTGCTTCATTGCAGATTTCAGGCAAATTTATTGAAGATTCTACGAATAATAAATTTGTGTTGTTGAAGCGATTGAAGAGGAGATTGGCGCCAAGTTTGTAGTTTGAACTTTGATGGGAATAATGCATTTAGAGGGCATATGATTTGAATGAAGTTGGTCACCCTTTGTCAAGAGTGAATTGAAAGGAGGCATGAAGGTATAACCTGGGCCGCATTCTTCCTTTGATGAAGTTTTGCCTTATTTATGTCTGCGTGAGAGTTTGTAGAGAGGTCATGGTATTGCAGACCTAGCCGCTATCCTTCTTGGGGCCGCGTGAAGTTTCTAAACAAGGCGTGGGAAATGGTGATATGAGGCGCTGTCTCAACATTGTAGATTGGACCCTTGCATTGTTAGCCACCGCTAGAAGAGTGGATTTTAAGGAGTTGGGGAATTAGATTAAGAGGTTGTAGCTGTTAAAATCATAGATATGTATGCATTTATGTACTCAGACCAGCAAATTCAGCCATGATGAAGATTCAACATATTTAGCATCTCTTGTATCAGCCGAATATTGGAGGTTAGAAATTATTGCTCCATTCTTTCTATAATATCAAATTTGTATCAGCATTTCATAGTTTACTTTGCCATCTTAGTGAACAGTAACTTGTTTGTCAAAATGTCACATCAAAACATGAATGAAAAAGTTGCAAACTGTTTGTCAAATGTCTCATCCTTTTCCTCTATAAATTGTGGCTCAATTGTGAATGTAATATCTTCTAAATTCTAGTACAAGTTGTTCATATCACCACATTCAGAAAACTCAGTTGGGACAGCATATTGGAAACTGTTTGACAAAATGCCTGCATAATAGAAGTTAGAAATAATTGTGGGTTTTGGAAAAAAAATTGAGGGTGGTTATTACAGAAAATCTTACATGATATCATCTCAAAATAATTTGTGTTTTTCAGCACAATGGTGGGAATTTTTTTGCCAAGAAGCCAAAAATCATCAATAGATGGTGAGACACATTTTGAGCCAGCCATGTAGTTTATCTGTATGCGAGCGTACTTGGAGCATATTTGAACACATACATTCCAAGAAACGCAACCATCTAACACAACAACAGATGAATGACTTGGTGTTTGTTCACCACAACCTTTGCCTTAGCTAAAGAAAGCTCAAGGTTAAGAGTTTTGAAATACTTGAAATAGTATTATAAATTGTAATCATTGTTTTTTCACTTTCAATTGCCAAATCTAATTTTTATATGGAAAAAATTTGGTACTGTTGAGGAAGACCAGCCAATAGACCTCAACGAGCTCGATCCAGAAAATGAGTGGATTGCAAATGATGGTGTCCTTGTTGATCCTAAGGATTTTGATATCCTGATAGAGGTAGAACGACTTAGGAGAGCCTATGACCCAGGAGCTTCATCATCAGGACTTGCAGCCTTCTAATGTAGCTCTCTTCGTAGCACAAAGAGTCATTGGCTACGTCTAATTTTTCAGAACTTTGCACTTAGTTTGTCGGTTGACTTTGTACAGAGTAGACTATAATTGAAATTTTCGAAACTATTAGCATCTAGTTACTATTTATGCACTATGATGTATGCATTATGCAATGCAGTGTAATCAGTGATATGGACATAAATGATAAAATCTATATTCCACAATTGATGGGCTACATTCTCAATTTTATTTGCTCTCCATATCTCTATGCTATTGAAATGTCTTTAAATTTTAAAAAAATAGCAGTTTTTCTCTATTCTCCTATGTTTTTTTATGTTTTTTTTAAATCTGATTTTTTCATGATTTTTTGAAAAAATCTTATACTTTTGGTTTGCCGCTTTTTTCTCCAAAAGATTTGTGCTGCTATGGTATGCCCCCAAATTACCATCTTAATTCAAATCAATTGTGCAACTACTTAATCAATTTCAGCACTTTAGCATCACAATTCTAGGGATAAACCTATTTTTTGTAATGTCCCCTTCGTGATACATGGTTAGTCCATCATTGAGTTCCCGTGGACTAGCAATTTGGTTAGGAAACTGTGGTTAGTTTGGCAATGGTGGTGTTTGTCAATGATGGAGTTGTGGTCCGAGTTCAGTGGATCCAGTTGGCACCCTCAGAGTTGGCCTTGTTTGCTCTTGGTCGTTACTATTTTTAGTAAGTTCGGGTTCATTGTCGATTCGGGATTTTCAGAGTGGGGTCAAATTCGTCTTGTCGAGTCCTTTCCGACAAGCTATAGATCATTGCATTCCAACACCGTTTTGGCAGTTAATTTAAAGTCCGAAGTTTAATATATTTATTAATTGGAACTTTATGAGCAAACATTATATTGTCACTTTACAAAATTAAGTTGTAACTTAAAGTGACCCCCCTAGGAGTTGGGTGCCCATGGGAGACATAAGGGGATGAAAATTAAATATTAAAACGAAAGAATTTCCCTCCATTTGGGGCGTTGGGTTTTGGAGGAGAAGATAAAAGGTGAAAAAAACTCATTTTGCATTATGCTATGTTATGATAATTTCTCTTGTGAGCTCTGCTAGGGTTTGAGGGTTTGAAGATTCGAACCGGGCTCTTGGAGACGAAAACCTCCCTGAGTGACGGCATTCTACAGGGGTGCAAGATGACCCAAAGGTGCCATTCGAGGTGGATGCATTCAGTGTTCACTATTGTGCTTCAATGGAGTCTATGACTTGAGAGTTGTGGAAGAACTTGGCTATTCTATTGCAAATTCAGTGTGTTCTTCATGCGCAGATTGGAAAGAATGTATAAGGCTGATTGAGAGCAGTTTCATTGGAGTTTGGGGCTGTGATATGTTTACCCTTGCTGGTCGTACTTTCTAGAGCAGGTCGTACTTCTGTTGTAGCTGATTTTGTGATGTTTCCGGCATAAATCCTATCCCTGCTTGGTCGCCCAGCCTTGGAAGGTATTTCAGATTATTTTCAGAGGAGATTCAAGGTGATTTCAAAGTTATTTGCTGCAGACTTCACATACAGCCATGGTCGTACCAGTACCAGTGAGGACGTGGGTCCTTTAGTGGCTCTACTTCCTTCATTGCAGCTTCATACTTGGTCTTAGAGAGGCGTTCAAGACCCTTTTCTCTGCTGATAACGTTTGTATGAGCAATACTTGTCATTTCATGGAGTTTTGATGCATTTCCAGCGATACCCACTTGTTGGTCCACTTCCCGCTGTTGTACCAAGTTGCATATTTGAACATGGGTATGTCATAGTAATTCATTATTGGCCATTTTGCTATCTGGGTAGTCGATAGTTTCTTCATATCTATTGTATATTTTCTGGGTTTTTGTTATATGCAATATATTGTATGCTCTGGCAACACATCTGCAGGAAAACTGAAAACCCCTTCTGCATTCTCCTGTCTAATTCTGAAAGACCACATAAAAAGATCATTAAAAAATATACAAACAGATATGGCACATTACAATGGTATCAGAGCAGTGAATCTTGCCATCCTGTGAGGTTATATATGACATGCAGAAGATGAAAATGAGACATGCAACCTACAGATAGATACAATTTCAGACCAAGACTGGGAACACGAAATCCACAAGGAACGCAGATTCCTCAGTTAGTAGAACCAGAGAATCCAGTGCCACAAACAGATCCATTTGATACTGATACAGAGATTGAAGCTGCTGAGGAGCAACCTGTAGTATTTTATAGTGAGGAAGATCTCGAAGTTCCAAGAACTAATCCCTTTTCTGGTGTACTTCCAGAACAGCCTGAAGAAATGGGAGACAGGGAAATCGGAGAACCTAGCACAGGAGATATTCTTAATGATTTGGCGAGGGGACAGCAGCAGTTGATTAATAGGATGGGTAGGTCACAGGAGGCACTCACACGGCTTCTCACCCATTTGTTTCCTGATTTGGATGAGGATAGGAACAACAGAGACAGGAATAGAGACCGGAATGATGGAGATAGACACAGCGACCGAGGTAATGGAGAACGGAATGGAGATAGGCTTAATGGGGACAGGAACAGACACAGGGATCATGATGGAGAGGCTTCGATGAATAACCGAGGTGCTACACAGCTCACAGCCGTAGATAGACCAGGCATTCCTATTTTCATATCGAGGGATGAGATTCCTAAGCAAGATGCTACCCAGGTAGAGTTTCAGGATGAGATATTTAGAGATTGGCAAGCTTCGAGTGCGGAGTTTTGAGCTAAGATGATTTTCAGGGATTACTCTGATCTCAAGATGAGACATAGACCTAGAGGGGGTAATAGGCAGCAGAATAATGAGCTTCAAAAGAAAGTCAGTAAAATGACTTTACCTTACTTTGATGGTTCAAGGAAGACTTTGGAGAGAGCTTGGGTCCAGAAGTTGGACAGTGTTGTGACCTATTCGCAACATCGCCCCATTCGAAGATGGGGACCCTCCTCCTTTTGGTTTGTTTGCATTGTGTTGTTTTGGTAGTAGTCCCGCTTGAGAGTTCTTTCCCGGGTGGGGAAGTTTTGCGAATTACGGAAGGATATACCAGGATCCATTGAATGTTTGGAAGGTCGATCAGATCGTAAAAGTCAAAAGAGCATTCTCGCCCCGAAATTTGAAATGAGAATTTGGATCGAGTGAAATTGGAAAGCTGTCTAAGGCTTGGGTTGGATGTTGAAGTTCATTTCAATTTCAAACCAAGATCGCCGCTGAGTGCACCTAGAAGAGAGGTTGGCGATCGGAATGTTCCGCTGTTATGTATAGGAGCTAAAATGATCGCTCTGGCTTTGCTTTTCGAAAAATCTCACGTTTCATTTTAAATAGGGGCCGCTCAAGAGCACGACTCTACTTTGTAGTTTGCATCTTCAAGGCTTGTGCACGTAGGTCTCATGAGTCCGCTCCAGGCATGCTTTTGAGCAGAGAATACAAACAAGTCTAAGGTGTCCACTCTAGGCGCGCATTCCCGATTGCTTTATAGTGCATAAAGTTTCAAATTATGCGTAAGGCATCCAAATCTCCGCCCAAGCGGACTTCTTGGGACACTTTGCAGGTGAGCGCTAGGCATCATGCACCATGATATTAAAAGTCCACTTAGGCGGTCTTCTTGAGACACTTTGCAAAATCAAACATTGGATGTTATACAGATGTATATCAGGAGTCCGCCTAGGCGCTCCAACGAGGGTGGTTTGCATCTCAGAGTATGCATGAGACACGCAGACATCCGCTTGGATGCGGGGTATTCATTAGACTTTGAATTTTCTTCATCAACAGTCAAATTAACGCTCCAGGTGGTCATTAAAGGTTGATTTGCCCAAAATAGAAGCCTAAGGATATATATGTAATCACTCAACCTGGCATCATATCGTATGGGCATCATGAAGGATATCTCGAATCTCTTTTAGAAACGCATAATTATTTTGCCCAATATACATCTAGCACCTGGATACCCGCCCAAACACACATTCAAGGAAATGTTTCAAACTTAGCAAATTTATTAAATATTCTGAGCATGGAGTTATGATCGGCATGGCACGATTGCTATTGAAGCATTTGAAGAGATATTTGTGCAGGACATCATAATGGCCGCTTCATCCATGATAATCCTGCGAGAGTAAACATCTCCATACTTCTTCATCATTGATCCTTATCGCATCTTCATTAAGGTCCGGCATGAGCTTGCGCAGGTGAAAGATTCATTGTTATATTTAGCATATGAAGTGCGTATTTATCATTCGCAATGCACAGTAATGCTTAAATAATTAACCATTGCATGAAGGTTGCAGTCCATTCTATCCTTGGCATCATATTCATTTGAATTCGAACACGTGGCTTAGGTCGTAAGGCAGTATATGGTCTAATTTCGCAAGTGGGATGTTGGCACAATCTTTCGAACCTTTCAGAAATCTCCATATGTCATTCGTGTACCTACCACATCAACTCAAGATATACATGCATAGTATAGGCATTTCGGAGCATAAAAGTTTGTCTTGATAGTCTGAGCATTTGAACTACAAGTATTGCCTCATCGATGATGTAAAAATCAGGCTTTGCTTCTCACATTAAGGCAAAGCGAAGAACACACGTCATATAATTTAAAATCTTTCGATTTCGGCTTGAACATTGGCAACAAGTAGGGGGGTGTTTCACGATTCGAAATCAGTCTTTTTTCTCCAGCATTTGCAGATATAAGTTTGAAGTTGAAATTCGTTGGGGTAGGGATAAAGGTGTTTAAATGTAATGAAATGGCTTTACAACTGATGATCTTGATATTCATGACACTCATCTATTTCAGTTTTGCATTTCTGGTTTTTTTTAGAGAGGGCGGGATGTTTCTAAGTTGCATATTTTAGTCCCGCATATGTTAAATGGTGGAATTTTGTCTTCGTGCACCTTTTAAGGCATTATTTCGATATGTTGATTCAAGATTTTTATGCAGGAGAGAAATGAGCGCGAAGGACAGACAAGCACTGATGAGGAGCGACATGAAGGGAACGTGGCCAGAAACGAAAATCACGTCAAAATGGTGACACTAATCTCAGGAAGACCAACATGGAGGAAATTCGACAAAATTTATACAAACCCAGCCCTTCAGATCTGATCAGGCGAATGTTGAAAAACGGCATTGTGCAAGCTGCTTGTTTCCCGCCAGCAATGTTGAGCCCGGAGCTAATGCTAGAATGCGCCAAGCATTATAATCACGAAAAGAGATGCATTATGACCAGAGAGGGCAAAGTGCTAGCTCATCTGAGGAAGGAGGCAATCACAGAGGCTTTTGACATTCCCTCATACAAAACTACTACATTTTGCGACAAGGAGTCTGCCTTGCAACTTTATTTGGCTGGACCTGAGAAATGTATGGAGGTGATAAACAACAACTGGTTGGTGCAACCAAGATTGCATGTAAGCAGAGTACCCAAGAAGCTTCATAAGTCTGACTTTCATCGAAAAATCAACTATATGGTTGTATTTTTAAAACCGCATCATGGGCTGCCCACAATCGGTGAATTTTGGACCCTGGATGTTCTTCTTCATTGAAGAAATTATAAGTGGAAAAAGAATGATAGATTGGGCTGAAATGATCAGCAGCAATATCGATGATCAGTTGAAGAGTTTGTAGGAAACAAAAACATTTTATATGAGCTCATATGTCATATATATGCTTGCTAGAAACGAGAGATATCCAGGACTAAACTGCAAGGGGAGAGTTGGAAACGGAGATGGACAGTTCAAGGTTTATGACTGCTATCCTCAGCTGCACTTGCAGGCTATATCCCATTATATAAGGTTTAATGATGCCTTTTCCATGCACATTGTCAGATTGTTACAAGGCAACACAAGTAGGAGATTGTCGAAGGAGGCTATGAATTTTGTGGCAAAGTTCGGAAAGTGGTTTATTCAATTTCCAAGATTCACATACATCCGTGTTGAAGGCTTCTCATCATTGCCTTATAGGTTGCCTAGATACCCCACTGACAGAATGGTGTTGCTCGAAATAACAAGACAGCTGATTGCATTCGACAAAGTTCAAAGAAAGAGAAAGAAGACCACAACAAAGTTTCCAATCAGCATTGGGAGGCTTGAGACTTGCATGTCATTGCAAGCAGCTGAAAATTCGGAGATAGAGCTGCAGGCTTACAACTTAGTGTGCCATAATGATGCATGTAGTAACTTTGATCCATACAATGCAGTCAAACAAAAATTTGGGAGCAAATACGAGCATAGACCACAGCTCAAGGATCACTGGATGGATGCATATGATGACATAGAGATAAGAAAGAAAGGTTGCTACCGATTGTCTTTAGATTTGGTCAGAGCAACAAGAGTGATCGACATTCCAGATCAGCTTGAGGAGAATCACAAAAGACTTTAACAAAGTTCGTATGAAGAGAGGGACAGGCCTTTCACCATCAATTGGTCGGAACAGGAAGTCACCCGCAATGATGATTTGATGTTACCAATAGTGGCACATACAAGAAAATATGTGGACTTCCAAGTTCGAAGGCTTCAGGAGAAAAATGTCCAATTCACTTACAACTTGATGGGAGGAGTTAGTGTACATCAGTCCAAGGATACTTCAAGTAGTGAGTCAAGCAGTGATTCCAATGATTCAGAAGGTGAAGGAGCTGATCCGCATGAAGATATTCAGCCAAGTAAGAGGGCAAAGAATGATGATCCGAAGGCAGCTAGTACATCTTCAAGACAAGAGTGCAATAGTATAATAAATATTGAGGAAGATGAAGTAAGACATGATGAACAAGCAGTTTTAGAAGTACAAGTTGATCAAGGCATCAAACAAGGTAATCAGATTGATGAGGTTATGTCAGGATCATCTAAGGAGCAAGAAGTGGTCATGATAGAAGTAGAAGCTGAAAATCAAAATGGCAAGGAGTTGTATGAGTTTGATGAAGAGGCTCTCCCTACTTTTCAGCAGAAGGGAGTTCAGGAGGAAAATCAGGAAGACTTGTCTGACTTACCAGAGTGGCTAAGAGATCGAGTCAAGGAGAACTCTGTCATTGAAAGGGAACCCATCCTAAGTTTGGAAGACTTGCTGAGCAGGGCCAAACCTGACAATGGAAAGCAGAAAATTACTAAATTCTCGAAGAGGCAGCTCGGGGTCAAGGCAAGTACATATTGCTGTCCCAAAAATTAGCATAGAGGTAGATGATGGTGTTTCAAGTGCATATGACATCAATACTTTTGATTTGGGACCAGCTACAGCAAAACAGGAGATAGAAGAGTTGGAAGATTCGGTTGCAGTCATCAAAGAAAGACTACAAAAGGAACAAGAACAGAGGATCCAGTTGGAGAGGGATAACTTGGCATTTCAGCATTATATTCAGCAGTTGATGAACCCAGTTGGCCAAGCTGAAGAGATGGTTGCACCACTTGCGTTGCTTTCGCAAGAGTCTGTGGCACATTTGGAAGAAATGAGGTCTTCATCTCAAGTATTGCAGGATTGGACAGCGGATTTCAAGATCAAAGCTGACGGGTTCATTGATGAAATAGTGAAGTTGTACAAGGAGGCTTCTTCAATATTTGATAGAGTTCAAAATGTTCTGATTACTTGTGCACAATTCAGAATTGTAAGAGAAGAAGTTATGCCTCAGTTGAAAAGGCTGATTTATACTCCAAATGCCACTTTGATAGATGAGGGAGTGATTGAACAAGGTTCAACATATAATTTCCATTCTTGGTATTGTGCACTCAGCATAAAGGAGCAAGTTCTGGGAAAGATTGAGAGTGACAGCACTCAAACAAGAGAAGCACTTCGAGAAATTCAAAACAAAATACTGGTTTCTGTAAACCAGGTAGTTGATTCCAATGGAGAGATTGATGAATACTTGCTAAAAGATAAGATGCATACAAAGTATTTTCAGCATCCACAGGTTGTTTCTAGGGAGTTGTTGAATGATATTTGCACGCTGTCCACTTTCATGGGCATGTTTCAGACATCCATGGCTGGTTGGGAGATGACAGTTGTCAAATGCACAGAGGAGCTGCAAATCATAGAGTGCACCATTCAAATTCTGCCAAGTGTCCCTATGGAGGAGGTTACACATGTCATGACTAGATTTGTGGAGTTTACCACAAAAAGGAGAGGTCATAAATGAGGGTACTCCACTTAGTGGGTGCATCATAAATGCAAGGTCTAATTTTAGTAAATTTTGTAACCACTTGCCTGTGTGGCACAATAAGGGCCCTCGATTTCAAGATTTAATCTTGGCCATCCATTGAATTTTGAGGCCTATATAAGCCCATTTTGCTCTCATTTGTAAGGGGGAATGCTCTGAGAAATTGTTGCTCAAGACTCTGCTGAAATAAATACAAATTCATTGCTGAAATTTTCATGGTGATTTGTGTTGTTTCAAATGATTGCATGGTTTCTAAGTGTTCACTCATAGAAGAAGATTAGTTTAGTTTGTTTTCAGCAATTTTGTTTTATATTTCATGGAAGTTGTTGTTGCTAATTCATGTTTGGGAGTCTCCATAGTTCATACCATTTATAATTTGTCGATGGCAGATTGTAGTGCATGGTTAGTCTGAACCTTATCTAAACTTAACTTCAATTACTTTGTGTTCATTCACCTTTATGTGCAAAAGTAATCTGAAAATCTTATTTTTCCTTAGAAGATTGCATCACCTTTGCATAGTTGTTACCTTATGGCGAAGCAAAGTGTGGTTGAGATTCTGGTGAATCAGTGGTGATTGCTTGCATTTAGATTAGAGTCTTCTAAACCCATTTCCTTTTGCATTTTCTTTAAAATCCTATCAGATTTAGATTCAAGAGATTCCACTGTCATATCTTAAGTTGTCATATTGTTAGACCTTCGAAGAAGTTATGTTACATGTTATCCAAGAGAAACAAGTTTCCTATTGTTGAACATTTACGGAAGTCCCTTTGTGTCAAACAGTAATTTGCATCCTACTACTAAGTTATCCCAAGTCGCAACACCAAAAGTAACTAATCAAGAACCTTGGAGTCTACTCATCTAATCACTTAGCTTAGCATTTGAGGGATTTTGTTCAAGAGAGGATAGAGTACACCAGTATTTTATTCTGCGTTGTATGTGCAAGGAAAACACATCAACAAACAGTTATCTCCAGATCAGCTCCATGCCAAAGACAGATGCCATCACATATGCAGCCTTACACTTGGAGGGCAGCGCACACAAGTGGTGGAGTAATGGGAAGGTAACTCTGGGACATGACACGATTACATCTTATGTTGAGTTCACAGCCAGACTCGTAGACAGGTTCGATAAGGACCCTGAGTTGCAGTTCAAGGAGTTGGCACAGTTGAGACAAAGTGGATCAATGGACTCATATATTTCAGAGTTCTAGGACCTTTCAGTCATGGTTTCAGATGTCTCGGAGCGTAGGTTGATCATGCTCTTTGTTGACGGGTTGTCTGATCCTTTACGAGGTTGGGTCAAGGGTTTGGACCTGATGACATTGCATAGGCCATGAAGAAGGCCTGTGATATGGAGTCTTCTACTTGGAGGAGTAAATTCCAGACTAAGAGCTTCTAGCATAGGAGGGATAAGGAGAGAGACAGGAGGGATTTCCATAAGGACTTGGGACATCAGCCACATAAGAGTTCTTCCAAGTTAGACAATGATCAGCTAAATGACCTTAGGAGGAAGAAGCTCTGTTTTCACTGTAGAGAGCCTTGGGATCCTAAGCACAAGTGTGCAGCCCAAGGAAAGGCCAAACAAATAGAATACTTTTCAACAGATGAGTCCGTGGAGTCTGAGATTCAGAGCAGCATACAGAAGACAATGATTCGGGGACAGATGTTGCATCTGAGGTATCAGATAAAGATGAGGAGACCTCCCTACCTACAGTGCATATCTCGAGCATTCAGAGGGGTCATTTAGGATTCGGGGAGTTTTGGGTGGACAGAGATGCATTACACTACTTGATACAGGCGCCACTCATAACTTCATAGATGAGGGCTTGGTTGAAAAGAGGGGGTTGAAGACAGAGGAGTTTGAAAGGTTCAAGGTGAAGGTAGCTGATAGATTCATACTCACTTGCACTAGGAGGATTCCCAACTTGACCATCCAGCTAAACAATTACGCTTGCCAGTCAGAGTTTTATGTTGTTAGCATGGGTGACATGGATGTGGTGCTGGGTATGAAGTGGTTTCATGAGATAGGAGAGTTCACACTCAACTTGAGGACCATGGAGATGAAGTTTGAGGTGAACGGAGTTCGACATGTGCTCAGGGGCATTTCAGATGGTGGGTTGAGAGTTGTTTCTCTCAAGCGGATGGAGAGATTGATTCGCCATGATCAGGTGCAGTGGGCAATAGAGGTGATGGTGATGCCTGCAATTTCAGAGCAGCAAAAGCGAGAGTACCCACCTGATATACAAGCTCTTTTGACTAAACACACCAAAGTGTTTAGTGATATTCCACCAGGTAGATCCCCTGACAGGGGTATTGAGCATGTGATCGAGTTGGAGGAGGGTGCAAAGCCAGTGATTACTACTCCATACAAGCACCTGAAGAGGTATAAGGATGAGATCGAGAAAGCTATCAAAGAGCTTCTCGAGATGGGTCATATCAGGTCAAGCAAGAGTCCATTTGCATCATCAGTAGTTCTTGTGAAGAAAAAGGATGGGACTCTTAAAATGTGTATTGACTATACGGAACTCAACAAAAAAAAATCAAGAACAGGTACCCTATACCCAGGATAGATGAGTTGATTGATGAGTTGCACGGGGCCTGTTACTTCTCCAAGATAGATTTGAGATCCGGGTATCACCAGATTCGGGTCAGGAATGAAGATGTGGAGAAGACAGCTTTCAGGTATGGACACTTCGAGTTCTTGGTCATACCATTCGGTTTGACAAATGTACCAGCCACCTTCCAATCTTGCATGAACAGAGTTTTCCGTGAGCAGTTAAGAAGGTTTGTTTTGATATTTTTGATGATATTTTGATTTACAACAAGACATGGGAGGAATATCTGAAACACATTGACATTGTGTTGAGCATTCTGGAGAGGGAATCACTGTACGCAAAAATGTCAAAGTGTGAGTTTGGGATGCCCGAGTTGTTATACTTGGGTCATATCATCAGTGCTGGTAGTGTTAAGGTAGACCCGGAAAAGATTCGGGCAATTGTAGACTAGCCACCACCAAAGAATCTCACTCAACTAAAGGGATTCCTTGGTCTTTGTGGGTATTACCATAGATTTGTGAAAGGGTTTTCACAGTCAGCAGCACCCCTCACAGATTTGACTCGAGGATGCATTCAGTTGGACAGGTGGTACTCAGGAGTGTTTTGACAGATTCAAACAGATTACGAGTACATGCCCTATGTTGGCAATACCAGATTTCAGCAAACCCTTCGAGTTGCAGTGTGATGCCTCTGGAGAAGGCATTGGTGCGGTGACATGCAGGATAAGCACCCCATAGTATTTGAGAGCAGGAAGTTGCGGGTTGTGGAACGGAGTTATAGCATTTATGACAAGAAGATGTTAGCCATAATGCATGCATTGGCTAAATTCAAACAGTATCTGGTGGGCAGCAAGTTTGTAGTTAAGACAGATCATAACAATCTAAAACATTTCCTTGGACAAAAGGATCTAAATAGCGGCAACATAAGTGGGTCAGCAAGCTTCAGGCCTACGACTTTGATATTGTTTACGTCAAAGGTAAGAAGAACATTGTTGCCGATGCGTTATCTAGGAGGCCCCATTTGTGTGCACTAGGTGCCATTTCAGATGACTGGAGGAGATGATATCTGCAGAGTATGCCAAGGACAAGTGGGCTACTGGGATAGTTGATGGCACCATCAAAGATGACAGGTACACAGTGGTAAATGATTTAATCATTTACAAGGATAGGATCTTCTTGGTGCCAAGGTCAGACTTGAAGCAGAAAGTTTTGAGGGCATTCCATGACTTGCCGATGGCAGGACACCCGGGGTACTTTAAAACTTACAGACAAGTCAAAGAGAGGTTCACCTGGAAAGGCCTCAAGACAGAAGTGATACAGTATGTGAAAGAGTGCCCGATATGCCAGCAGAACAAACAGGAGCACTCATTTCCAGGAGGATTGTTGCAGCCCCTGCCCATTCCTGAGAGGAAGTGGGATAGCATCTCGATGGACTTTTATCACAGGGTTACCAAAAGTCCAAGGCAGGGATTGTATTTTTGTGGTAGTAGACAAATTGACGAAGTATGCACACCTCTTTGCCATCCCTACCACCTTCACTGCAGCTCAGGTTGCAAAGTTGTTTTTTTGTGAGGTATTCCGTCTACATAGGTTGCCACAGAACATTGTCAGTGATAGGGACAACAAGTTCCTCAGCAACTTTTGGCAGGAGCTCTTCAGGTTGATAAGGACAGAGCTCACCCCCAGCACGAGCTACCACCCCCAGACAGATGGACAGACAGAGATAATTAATAAATGGGTGGAAGGATACCTCCGAAATTATGTTTCAGGGCAGCAGAAGGCATGGATTAAGTGGCTTCACATGGAAGAGTACTGTTACAATTCCACTTATGACATGTCCATTCAGATGTCACCCTTTATGGCCTTGTATGGGTATGAGGCACCGAGCTTTGTTGATTTGTTGTTTGGTGATAGCAGAGTGCCTAAAGCCAAAGACCCTCAGGGAAGCCAAGATATTATGAGGTCTCTAAAAGAGAACATACAGAAAGCTCAGAATCAGCAGAAGCAGTATGTAGATCAGCAGAGAATTGAGTGATCATTTGAGGCAGGTGGCATGGTGTATTTAATGTTGCAGCCATATAGACAGTCCACTCTCAAGAAGAGTAGAGTAGAGAAACTGAAGCCACGATATTATGGACCTTTCAAGATCTCCAAGAGGATTGGAGAAGTGGCTTATGAGTTAGAACTTCCAGTAGGTAGCAGGGTATACAATGTGTTTCATGTATCTCGCCTCAAGAAGGCACTGGGGCATAATGTGACACCGTCAGTTGAGTTGCCTCCTCTGGATGAAGAGGGGAAGTTGATCTTGGTACCTGAGGCAATAATTGACACAAGGGAATGCAATTTGAGGAAAAGGATCATCAAAGAATACTTGGTCAAATGGAAGAACCTGCCAGTTGAGGATGCTACTTGGGAAAATGAACAGATATTGGAGCATCCTGATTTGAGATTGCTTGAGGCAAGCAATCTTAGGGAGGGTGGACTGTAATGTCCCCTTCGTGATACATGGTTAGTCCATCATTGAGTTCCCGTGGACTAGCAGTTTGGTTAGGGAATTGTGGTTAGTTCGGCAGTGGTGGTGTTTGTCAATGATGGAGTTGTGGTCCGAGTTCAGTGGATCCAGTTGGCACCCTCAGAGTTGGCCTTGTTTGCTCTTGGTCGTTACTATTTTTAATAAGTTCAGGTTCAATGTCGGTTCGGGATTTTCAAAGTGGGGTCAGATTCGTCTTGTCGAGGGCTTTTCGACGAGCTATAGATCATTGCATTCTGACAACGTCTTGGCAGTTAATTTAAAATCCGAAGTTTAATATATTTATTAATTGGGACTTTATGAGCAAACATTATATTGACACTTTATAAAATTAAGTTGTAACTTAAAAGTGACCCCCCTAGGAGTTGGGCGCCCATGGGAGACATAAGGGGATGAAAATTAAATATTAAAACAAAAGAATTTCCCTCCATTTGGGGCGTTGGGTTTTGGCGAAGATAAAAGGTGAAAAAAGTTCATTTTGCATTATGCTATGTTATGATATTTTCTCTTGTGAGCACTGCTAGGGTTTGAGGGTTTGAGGATTCGAACCAGGCTCTTGGAGACGAAAACCTCCCTGAGTGACGGCATTCTACAGGTGTGCAAGATCACCCAAAGGTGCCATTCGAGGTTGATGCATTTCGTGTTCACTATTGTGCTTCAATGGAGTCTATGACTTGAGAGTTGTGGAAGGACTTGGCTATTCTATTGCAAATTCAGTGTGTTCTTCATGCGCAAATTGGAAAGACTGTATAAGGCTGATTGAGATCAGTTTCATTGGAGTTTGGGGCTGTGATATGTTTACCCTTGCTGACCGTACTTTCTAGAGCAGGTCGTACTTCTGTGGTCGCTGATTTTGTGATGTTTCCGGCATAAATCCTATCCCTGCTTGGTCGCCCAGCCTTGGAAGGTATTTCAGATTATTTTCAGAGGAGATTCAAGGTGATTTCGGAGTTATTTGCTGCAGACTTCACATACAGCCATGGCCGTACCAGTACCAATGAGGACATGGGTCCTTTAGTGGCTCTCCTTCCTTCATTGCAGCTTCATACTTGGTCTTAGAGAGGCGTTCAAGGCCCTTTTCTCTGCTGATAACGTTTGTATGAGCAATACTTATCATTTCATGGAGTTTTGATGCATTTCCAGCCATATCCACTTACTGGTGCACTTCCAGCTGTTGTACCAAGTTGCATATTTGAACATGGGTATGTCATAGTAATTCATTATTGGCCACTTTGCTATCTGGGTAGTCAATAGTTTCTTCATATCTATTGTATATTTTCTGGGCTTCTGTAATATGCAATATATTGTATGCTCCCGCAACACATCTACAGGAAAACTGAAAACCCCTTTTGTATTCTCCTGTCTAGTTCTCAAAGACCACATAAAAATTAAAATAACACATAAAAAGATCATTAAAAAATATACAAACAGGTACGGCACATTACATTTTTTTAAGCATAGGTTTTAGGAAATGGTAAGCATGATAATATAATAATATCAGATCTCTACAAGTTAAATGCATGTTGGTGAATTAGTCATGGAATATCAATACTAATTACAGATTATCATCAGAATTCATCTAAGAAATCTTTAGTCTTTGAAAACATAATTCTTTTAGAGCATGAATAAGTTTTCACCGAAGGTGTGCATGTTTGATATGTCCACCCACCTAAGACAATGGAAACACCTGTACTACTCCAAGAGCTATGAATTGCAGACAACATTTTCTAGCTGTTAAATTCATGTTGGGGAATTAGTTATGGAATATCAATACCAATTACAGATTATCGTCAGAATTCATCTAAAATCTTTAGCCTTTGAAAACATAATTCTTTTAGTGCATGATGCAATAACTTTTCACCAAAGGTGTGCATGTTTGATATGTCCACCCACCTAAGACAATGGAAACACCTGTACTACTTCAAGAGCTATGAATTGCAGACAACATTTTCTACCACTTGCCTCTACTTAGTGAAAAGAGTGATCCATAGCTTTTCATAATTTGAACCCTTTTATAGGGAAATAGTGAATTCCCTAACCAAGTCTTGCTTATAGGGAGAGCAAGCAAAATTGAAAGAACCTAACCAGAAAAAAGAAAATCCCGAACCATTCTACTCTTTACTTTTCCGCTTCCTACCAAATCAAACATTTTGGTGAGCTGCCCTCATTGGTGCTTAGATTTGGGTTCAGGATTGAGTGCCGTCTCATCCTTGCTGCATTTCCCTCTTGGATAATCTGTGACCCTATGCTCATCAGGAAATTGTTTCCTTATTAATTTGAGGCTATTAATCTCCTCTTGCATGTCCTAGATTTCATCCTTGATCCTTGTATTTACAGTATATGGACACCCATTATCCCCCTCGCCATGTTCATGCAAAAAATGGGCTTTGTCTCTAGTGTAGGAACCCTAGAAAGATTTATAGAGAATTTGCAAGTTATTTTCCAAACATCACTACCTGGAAGAAAAAAATAATCTTGATCACATGCCCTAAAAGGGATAGTATTCTTGATTACTAGTAGGTCTTGATTGAGGAACTGAGCATTTTCATTTGGGGAATGATGAATGCTGCAAAATCTGAAAAGCTTCTTATTGCTTGCTGCTTCTACAAGAGATGAAAATGCTCTCCCTGCAAGAAACTCGAGAGCTGCCCTTGTTTATTGTCACAAACACTCTCTCCGATCAAGTTCTCTTGCTGCTCTATCTCCAATGCTGCAACTTGCAAACAATTTAAGTGACTAAAGCAAACAAAAATCAGGCTTTAATGAAGGCCACATTAAGATATTTAGATCCCTTTTTTGTTTGTCATTTTTTAAATTTTTTAAATTTTTTATATTTTTCATTCTTTTTTTCTTTTTTCGATTTAAAAAAGCATGTTGGATCCACATAGGCCCCTTAAATCCCCTTTTCCCTGGCAGAGATGCACATCTCCAACCCAGGAACCTCTGGGAGATGTGGTGGGAATGTTTCTAACACATTTCCACACCTTTCCACTATGTTTCCTTTCTGAAAATATTTCTGATGCCAAAAACTAGGAAAACACATTTCTTTCAACTTAAGTTTACATACCATGTATCAAGACTGGAATCATCACAATAGATTCAGATTCAAGCTGGTGATGTGCAAAGTCAATTATTTAGTGCATCTCTAAGTAATACTTTCTATAACCAGTTTGTAATATAATTTCAATATCTAATTCTCTGGGAGTGTTAGGAGAAATATAAATGTATACTTTTAAAACCAATTGATGTATTTCATCATTGTAGAAGAGGCCCGTTACCAAAGAAAATTGTAATCTTCTATAACAAGTCTTACCCCCAAACTTTGCTATCTTCACTAATCAGCCTAAACTCATATTATTCCAGATTACAACTAGTCCTCCTGATCTTTCTTCAACTGTGTGTTCGATTTGTGATGTTTGGTTCGTGAAATAATAATGGTATCTACAATACCCCCGAGTGTAGGCTCAAACAGTCAAGCGCTTTGATTAGCATGCTGCACATCTCAAGTTTGAAACTCGATTCAAATTGCCAAGAAAGAGTTGCACATCCTGGTGAGGCCTGGAGGTTATAGCCATTCTCCCTGCTTATCAATGCCTTCTGACTGGGTGTCAGGTCACTAGGCCGCCAATTCCTCCACATATCATTAAAAATACAAAAAATGGTATCTATTACATAATGCTCAATATAGATGCTTAGATTATCCAGTTTTACTTTTGTTTCATTATGTTCTATGATAAGGATTTCATAGTATTACTTAATGCTAGGGTTTTCTGCCTCTTCTAGTAACTACCATAAGAACATATCTATGTGACTTCGTTCAAAGGACTGTTTTGTTGATGTGGTTTTAACTTACACTGGGAAAATTTATTTCCCAGTTTTCGTTACAGACTGTTATGTCTCCATGTTAAGTAGCAACTGCTGAGCTTCTTTCACCGTCTGTGGCATTTCTATTATTATCTTTGATGGTCTCACATTCTTCTTTTATCAAAAACCTCCTTTATTTGACTATCTATTATATCAAGAGCTGATTCCTTACTCTCATAACTTAGCACTTGTTAGGAAACATCCACAGCCTCAATGCTGAATACCACGAGTGCAATGTACACCAATTTCACAGAATTCATCAATGGTTTGAACAGGCTAATGAGGCGTGTAGAGAAATTCAAGTTCAACCCACAGAGTACTTTGAAGTGTTGAATAAATAATAAATAAAATACAAGATGGGATGGACCATTTCAAGAACTAATTTGACTCATCTAAAAGTTCAGTGGCTAACCTTGCCGAAGAGGGAAGAACACTGTCAGCTGTAAGATCTGGTATTGTAGGAGGTGCATAAAGCTTACTTGTGTGACTATCTCTATCAATGTACACTATGTGGAACAAGTACTGCTACAGGGATTCAATCCGAATTTCCACAACGACAGACACCAATAATCCGATGATTGTTAATATTGTGAATGCTTGGAAGCCACTTTGGATGGGTTTCAGAATGAGTGGCAACCTGAAAGCCCTTCCATGGCTTGGTCACAAGTGTTTTCTTTGGCTCTGTTTTTGTATAGGTTTTAGCTAGTTATACATTTCGGTCTTCTTGGTAGGTCAGGTCCTTTTAGTGTTTTCATCTCGTTTTCTTCTTTTTGTTGTAATATGGCTTATGGCCTCATTTTCATGTATTGTTGACTTCGGATAGCTTTTCTGAGAAATTAATATATTGAATTAATTAAATCTAACTTGGAACATTTGTTACTTAGTAAGAGTATGGTAGGGCCTCAATTATTTTTGTTTGTTCAAAGCTTGTCAAATAGTCTCCAAGCATAACCATTTCTGTTGGTTGTTCTTTACATTCCATGTCCTTGTGTGGATCTCAATTCTTTATTTCTTGTAAACTATTTTAGTATTGTATCTTATCTGTTATCAATACTTGAAACTGATTTAGAGAATACAAAGACTGCTTAGTCTTCTTTGACAGTGAATATTTCTTCCTTGACTTGAATTTCAGTTTTCTGCTTCTCTTATTGGATTATCTGCTTGTCGGAGTTCTCCTTTAAGTTGTTAATGTTTCAGAAATCTTTTCAATCCTTTATTTTGGCTTCTCGTCTTTGTTAATGTTGCATTTGTGTGTGGCAGCTGCTCGGAGAAACCTTGGTTGGCATGTTTGCACTTATGCCATGAACATCTGTATTTATGACACCTTGTTGGAAATGTTGTCATTGATGTCAAAGGTGCATGGACATGTTGTCATTGATGTCAAGAAGGTATTCATTATTGTTATCATTTATGAATAGATGAGATGGTTGTTATTGATGTCAAAGTAGCAATATCATTGTATGCAAGGTGTAAATGTTGTTATCATCATTCAGTAGAATGTCTAAAGGCAAACTGGATCAATCGTTGAGCAGAGATTGATAGAAAAGATAATGTTTAAATTAAAGATTTAAACATTAGTTAGATATGGTTGACTAAAAGACTAAGTTAATGTCATTGATGCCTGTATTGAAACAATTAGGTGAAGGCTAAAAAGAACAACGATTATGATATGTGTAAATATGTTTAAATTAAAGATTTACACATAAGAAATCTGGCCAACTTCATGCTAAAGGCCGACATCTTGTGGTGGCGCCAAGATTCAAGTTAAACATATATTGTGGCCGATCTCCCTATAATGCTGGCCGACTCCCAAAGTAGCACCAACTTTTGGAGGTTGAAAATCAGTTTTTATTAATGACTTTATTTAAGAGGTGGCCGACTCTCCCTTTATGAGCGCTATTTTAATAAGACAAAAACGTCTTATTTAAGTTATGAGATGTGGTGTGATCAATGGAAGTAAAAAGGTGCAATTAGCATGTATAAAGTGGGCGATCAAGAGATAATTAAAAAGCTGCGATTCATTTATTATAAAAGGAACGGTTAAGTTTGGTAGAGGGGTGCAATCAGCAAAGGATGTGATTGCTGAAGGGTTGTTGTGTTTAACAAGAGGTTGCATCTATTCATGGATCGCTGTCCTACAAAAGATATATAAGGTATATGTGATGTGTTGTGGAAAGTGTGTGAAAAATAAAAGATTTATAAGATAAACACCAGCAGATCTGCAAGTATGAGGAAAAATAGAAGAACATTAAAAAGAGTTAAGGCAGATTTGTATAAGAGAGTAGAAGGCAGATTTGTAAGGAAGATTTATGGCAGAATTATAGAGAAGAAGAATATGTTGATATAGAAGAAGATTATGCTGTGATAAAGAAGAGTTTGAACAGAAATAAAAGGACAAATCTATGCAGAGATAGAGGAAGAGTTTGAGCAGATATAAAAGAAGTCTATGCTGAGATAGAGGAAAAGATAGTGCAGATCTCATGGCAGAAATTTATGTGAAGACATTGCCATACTTGTGATCAGTTTTGTGAAAAGAGATTGTGCATGATTTGGATCAGATTTGTGAAGGAAGGATATTGTGTGGGTTGTGGTCGGATTTGTGAAAGGAAGTATATCGACATTCAAATCGTGTGAAGACATAACATCCATTGAAGAGTTCGTAGGTTGGTGCCTTGCTGGGTTGGTCCTCAGTTACGGGATTGGTGTCTCTAGTGGATCGGTGCTCACGAATTCTATAAACAGGATTGGTGTCTCTAGTGGGTTGGTGCTCACAGATTGTACAAGAGGGGATTGGAGTCTCCTGTAGGTTGGTACCTACAAAGCTTGTAAGAGAAATATATATATGTAAGCAATATTTTGCCGTGGTTTTATCCCGTAAGGGTTTCCACGTAAATCTTGTGTCCTCCTTGTGTTGCATAATTGATAGATCTTGTGTGCTTGATATTGCTATGGTTGTTAAGATTTGAAAAATGTAAAAGATTGCATTATACTAATTCACATCCCCTCTCAGTATAATTGTGTGCTCATTAATTGGTATCAGAGCGGGTTCCTTCACGAATAGCCTAACCGCTAGAAGGCAGATCTCAGAAGCACACATGGTCGGACAAGAAGGATATGGATTTGCTTCAAATAGAGCTCCATTGTTCGATGGGACAAACTATGCTTTTTGGAGCATAAAAATGCGCACTTACTTAAAGGCTCTTGACCTTGACATTTGGCAATCAGTTGTGCGCCTTAATTGTGGAAACGTAGGACATCTTGCTGTCAAATGCCCATATGCAAAAAATAAAATTAGTGATAAGGAAGAAGAGTTTCTATTCATGGCAAGAGAAACAAAGAGTGTTGTATTGGAAAGTGAAGATGAATTTATGAGTGAAGATAATGAAGAGGTGGATCTTGAAGAGGAACTTCATTTTGCTTATGATGAGATTGAAAGGCTTCAAACAAGAGACTCAAAACTAAAATCGAAGATTCAAGAAGATGATGAATCCAAGGCCAAAGCAGCTCAAGCTCTTGAAGAAGCTGAAAGGATGATTGTCGATCTAAAGGTTCAAATTGAAGAAGCAAAACGGATTGAGGAGGAAGTAAGATGCCAGTTGGAGAAAAAGGAAGAAAATTGTGAGAAGTTAGAATCTGAGGTAGTCTCTCTAAGAAAGCAGTTAGAGAAAACAATGGATCAACTAAACATGGACTTGACGAAGGAAAGGAGTTTAGAAATATTGGATAAAATTCTCAATACTCAAAAGTCTACATTTGACAAAAGTGGTATTGGATACGAAGAAGGTCAAAGTTCTAAAATAGTGGAATTAAATAAAGAAAAGTTGAAGACCTACTTAAATACTCTTCAGAGCTCTATCACAAATGAAATCAGCAAAAAGGAGAACCAGAAGCAATGCATGCATCCAGAAGCTAAGAATGGCCATTCGGGAAACCCCTTCCACCAAGGCAAGCACAAATGAACAGGTTTCATCATTTTTTTTATGGTTATTGCTATTCTTGTAATAACTTTGGACATAAAGCTATAGATTGTTGGACACATGCAAGAAAGTTTGGTTGGACCAAGAATAGAAGTTCTTATGAGTTGCCAAATAGAAATTACAATATCATTGTTATAAATGCAACAACTTTGGTCACAAAGCAAGAGATTGTAGAACTCAAGCAAGAAATGTTGAGTGGAACAAGAATAGGAGTTCTTATTGGTTCTCAAGAAGGAACTATAACTCCTTTGCGCCTTTGTTGGATTACAATGTTGTGTGCTACAAGTGCAACAACTATGGTCATACAACACGCTTTTGTAGATATGATTTTGTGGAGCCCCCTAGACAATACAAGAAGGTGGATATACTTGGCAAACAAAAAGAACCTACAAAAGTTTGGAGAAGAAAGCAAAACCAAGATAGTCAGAAGGAAGAATCTATGCTTGTGCAAAATGCACTTCATGCACAAGTGGTATCACTAAGTTCATAAGGAGAAGTACAAGTTTAGGGGGAGCTAACCATTGCATTATCTTTTAGCTCCATGGAGAAGACAATTCAAGATAGATCAGCTAATGCATATTCTATGTATGAGCATTCTATTGTCATTGATCAAAGGGGAAGAGTTATAAGAAAAGAGAATGATATGGTAGTAGCGGACTACATATTAAGTTACCAAACATTAAAATGAAGAAGAATTGATGTCAAAATAATAGAGAGCCTAGAAGACTTGAGACAATGAGAGAAGGAAGAAATCGTGATAAAGATGTTTGTAAGACTAAACTTGATGAAAGAGATTTCCAAATGCCTAACAGGAGGATGAGAATGATCCAAAGAAGTCTTTGCCTGAAGAGTATGCTCGTATATTTGCATTTGACAATTTGGCTAGAACATGTATTGGCAAAAGCAAAAGAAATTGACAGTGGAATGTTGAATGGTTGTGTTGATGCTTATGTTCGACTTCACATTAAGAGAGTTCCTATTGATGTAATAATGCCATAGAAGACATGGATGGAAGTGAAATGAACATCCCTTTATCATTAATGTAAAAGGGGAGAGTTAGAGAAAGAGGAAGAGTTACAACAAGGAAGAGTTATAGAAAAATGGAGAATGATGTAATTAATGTCAAGAGGAAGCATTACAGAAAGGGGGAGATTCTTTGTGAAGAGTTGAAGGCATTCGTCATCTTGTAAGATACGTAGAGAATAATGGGATAGCAAAACAAGTTCCTGATTTGTTAAACTTAAAAAGATGATCCAAATTATTTTTGACAGCTATCGAAGCATATCACCCAAGTGACATAAAGACAAAAGGGGAGCCTTACAGATAGGGGGCGCATCACAAAAAGAATCACATCATGAAGGAAAAAAGTTGGTTACATCCCTTTGCCATTGATGTCGAAGGGGGAGAGATAGAGGAAGGGAGAGAAAGGCAAAAGGAGAGAATTATGTTTGCATTGCCATCAATGACAAAGGAGGTGATTATTGGAAATGTTGTCATTGATGTCAAAGGTGCATGGACAGGTTGTCATTGATGTCAAGAAGGTATTCATTATTGTTATCATTCATGAATAGATGAGATGGTTGTTATTGATGTCAAAGTAGCAATATCATTGTATGCAAGGTGTAAATGTTGTTATCATCATTCAATAGAATGTCTAAAGGCAAATTGGATCAATCGTTGAGCAAAGGTTGATAGAGAAGATAATGTTTAAATTAAAGATTTAAACATTAGTTAGATATGGTCGACTAAAAGACTAAGTTAATGTCATTGATGCCTGTATTGAAGCAATTAGGTGAAGGCTAAAAAGAACAATGATTATGATATGCTTAAATATGTTTAAATTAAAGATTTACACATAAGAAATCTGGCCAACTTCATGCTAAAGGCCGACATCTTGTGGTGGCGCCAAGATTCAAGTTTAAAAATATATTGTGGCCGACCTCCCAATAATGTTGGCCAACTCTGTCATGTCCCCCTATTAAGGCATTGTTTAAATTAAAGATTTAAACATCATGATAAAGGAAGAGAAACAGTTTCCGTCAAATATAGTGTTTGTCATCGTCAATTGTGTATATAAACAATAATATTAAATAATATTATTTTATAAATATTTTATATTTATGATATTTATAAATGATAATATAAATACAAAAATAATATCATCAATATTGATATTATTATTATAATTACAATATAATATATTAATATTTATATATTTAAATAATAATATAAATATTATCGTCGAGTGGGTGTGGTCTAGTGGTTAAGACCACTTGGTCATTATTGTGGAGACCAAGGTTCAAATCCCCCCAAAGACATCTTGGCTTCTAAATGGTTGTAGCTCTATGTAGGTGACTCTTGGCGCTCCATGGTCCTTAAGTGGAGTGTGTTCGAATTTTTATGTACTCTGGTCTCCGCAGCTCGACAGGTCGTGGCAGCAGTGTTGTATAATGACAAATCCACCAGTGGCAATCCGCGCCACAAGCAGCATGATTATAGTGGTGGCAGACTTAGCAGAGCCGCACCGTTGGTGATCCGCGCTATGGTGGCGGTGGCAGTTTGATAGGGGAGGAGGTCCCCCTTGTGACCTCCGCTAGAGTGGGCCAGCCTAAAAATCCCTCACTTACCGAGCAAAAAAAATAAAATATATAAATATTATTATAAATATAAATATAAATAAGAAATATTATTATAATCATTTATTATAATTATATAATAAATATATTATAGATGATTATAATAATATAACAAATATAAATATAATTATCAATATAAATATTATATATTATCATCATTATATAATATATAATTATAAATATAAATAAGATATTATATAATAATAATTATAATATTAATAATTAAATATTATGATATGATATAAATAAATATTATAATTTAAAATAATTAAATAATATATATATATATATATATATATAATATTATAAAGAAAGAAGGGACCAATTCCCATTTTGTAGTGGCGGACACTTTAGAAAGGGAAACACTAATTATAAGGCAGCAAATCAACTTTATAAAGAGCAGAAATTACAAAGTTTTTAATTATAAATTAATGATCATATGGAGTGATTAAGGTACTAAGGAAAGTGTGATCTAAGAAGGAAAGATGTCTTAAGTTAAATACAAAGGTGGCCGACTAAAAGACAAAAATCTCAAGGAAAAGAGCAACGAATATCATATATTACTTTTGTCTCACTCAAAATATGGAAAAAGTGGATATGTTAAGTATATAAGACGATGCAGTTTAAAAGAACAAGGTGCGATTTATATTATAAAAGGTGCAGCGATCCAAGGGATGATTATTGTTTTAGACTGTGATTAATCTTAAGGAATGCTTTTGAAAATCTAACAAAGGATTTGATTAGAAATAACAAAGGCTGCGATCCATATAAGGAGAAGTGTCACTTGGTAAAAGTCACATCCTTCTATTGAAGACATACCTTTGAGATGCTATAAAATAAGGAAGATACAGATGGAAAGAGATATCGAATAGGAAGAAGAAAACAATGTTTATATAAGAAGCAACAGACCATTGATAAATAGGAGGCAATAATAAATATGAGGTAGCAACTCATTCACAAGGAGTGATTACTTTAAAAGGGCAGACATAAAACTATACATGTAAAAAGATATAAGCACCGATGAAGATCAATAGTTTGGACAGCGATCTGCTGTGTAGTGCAGAGATATATGTAGTGAACAGGGGAATTGAATAGTAAATATACCATTCAATCAAGAGGTGTAAGGCAGAAATAAGCAAAATCTATCCTTCTGATTATGAGCAGACCTCAATAAAAAAAGCAATCCAATGAAGAATATATCTGATCTATGAGCAGACCTAAAGGAAGGAAAATATAATTCAGAGTTTGAAAGATAGATTCTGATATAGATATTCTAAGCACAACAGTAAAGAATATAAGAAGAATCATACCTGAAGAAGTAAGAATAAATATAAATAGTATTCTGAATCTTAAGAACACTTATATATGTCTGATTACAATCAGAGAGATCAGTAAGGAATTGAAGCCAGAAATAACTAGAGCAGATTGTTGAGTATCTCAGACCTTTGTCATGCAAATAAGTCAAGACTAAAATCCTTAGATCTCCAAGGATACCAGGGCAAGAATTAGATATCTGTGATTTAATTGTGTTCAAATTAAGAAAACAAGAATACTCAAAAAGGGGACATTACAAACTCCCAAAGTAGCGCCGACTTTAAGAGGTTGAAAATCAGTTTTTATTAAAGACTTTATTTAAGAGGTGGCCGACTCCTTTATGAGCACTATTTTAATAAGACAAAAACGTCTTATTTAAGTTATGATATGTGGTGCGATCAATGGAAGTAAAAAGGTGCGATTTATTTATGATAAAAGGAGCGTTTATGTTTGGTAGAGGGGTGCAATCAGCAAAGGATGGAGGGTGGTTGTGTTTAACAAGAGGTTGCATCCTATAATATCCCTTGCAATATCTGACCTTAAACTGCTGATTAACTCTTCAGGGAATATTGTCAAACACTTTGCATACAACCTTCTCGCTTACTGGTTTTGTTTTTCAGTTTGTTTATGCTTGCTTGGAATGATGTCAACTGTGATTGAAATGCTTGCAAATGATTACTAAGATGTCTAAGCAAAGAACTAAAATGTAAATGCAATTTCTTTTGTCTTTTTGAATGCATATAAATGATCTCTACATGAAAAATGTGCACCTACAGCCAATTGATATTTTGTCAAACACTTCGCATGCATACTATTATGCTAATTATGAAGGATGTAAACATGCATATTACATCAAATATATGGCCAGCAACCTGTCACTCCTTTATTTGAATGCAATCCCAAGTACAATGATGTTATGGATTGCCAAGACTCTTGGCTTACAATGAGAGATATATGCAATGCCAAATCTGCCTATGAACACCTACAGCAGCAATGTCTATTATTCTATATGCTATGAATGTAAATAATGTAGAGGAACCTGATTTGCATCAGCGGCCTTTGATGATGACGAAGAAGCAACCAATATCCAATGGAATGAGCTCCTCTCAAACCCAAATCGCAGCCATGAAGAAGCCGCCCCTGTTATGGCCGATTGCCGATGAGATAAATTTATTTCTGCCCTCAAACAACCTCCAATAGCATCTAGAATAATCGTCTACCCCTCTAGTGTGGAGCGCCCCAAGTCTCAAGCAAAATCGATGCAAGATGAGGCCGCCATGAGCAAAATCGTGGCTCCAGGTTGACTGAAATGATGATTAATAATGACTGAAATTAATATCAGAGTATGCAAGATGCAAATCAACCCTAGATGGCAAAAATCGATGAAGACTCCAAGCACAAATGAAAGGACTGAATTATCCTTCCCAAAAACTGCAACCCTTTGGAGGATATCTAACCACCTCAGTTATGCTAATCAATGAGTTTTCGTTCTCACTGATCAATGGCTGTAGAAATTGCAGAAACCCTTGGTTTCCTCTTCTCCACAATAACACATCAAAAGCAATTGTCAAATCCTGGATGCCTAGAACATAGGCTGACCCCCTTATTATACTTTTATCCAAGAAGAGGTCGACCCTTCTAGAAGCTTCCCTCTTTTTCTTTTATTCATTAAAATAATATTTTTATTTGCACTTTCAATAATATGACCTTACAAATAATAAATTGAAATGGCCCCCTTTTTAATGACAAATGACCCCTCAAGTCATAAAGTGCAAATATAACGTTATATTATAAGAAACTCCTTATTAACCAAATTGATTAAATCCAGAAATGGAAACCACCTGGGTATCTGCTCCAAATGACCCCCTAACCATGCTCATTAGCCCACGAGGGTCACTGATAGGCTAATCCCGCTGAGAACTGATGTCTAGCTAGAAGGGGACATTACACATCCATTCATGGATCGCTGTCCTACAAAAGATACATAAGGTATATGTGATGTGTTGTGGAAAGTGTGAAAAATAAAAGATTTATAAGATAAACACCAGCAGATCTGCAAGTATGAGGAAAAATAGAAGAACATAAAAAAGAGTTAAAGGCAAATTTGAATAAGAGAGTAGAAGGCAGATTTGTAAGGAAGATTTATGGCAGAATTATAGAGAAGAAGAATACGCTGATATAGAAGAAGATTATGCTGTGATAAAGAAGAGTTTGGGCAGAAATAAAAGGAGAAATCTATGCAGAGATAAAGAAGAGTTTGGGCAGAAATAAAAGGAGAAATCTATGCAGAGATAGAGGAAGAGTTTGGGCAGATATAAAAGGAGAAGTCTATGCAAAGATAGAAGAAAAGATAGTGCAGATCTCAAGGCAGAAATTTTATGTGAAGACATTGCCATACTTATGATCAGTTTTGTGAAAAGAGATTGTACATGATTTGGATCACATTTGTGAAGGAAGGATATTGTGTGGGTTGTGATCAGATTTGTGAAAGGAAGTATATCAATATTCAGATCGTGTGAAGACATTGCCATACTTATGATCAGTTTTGTGAAAAGAGATTGTACATGATTTGGATCACATTTGTGAAGGAAGGATATTGTGTGGGTTGTGATCAGATTTGTGAAAGGAAGTATATCAACATTCAGATCGTGTGAAGACATAACATCCATTGAAGAGTTCGTAGATTGGTGCCTTGCTGGGTTGGTGCTCATTGACGGGGATTGGTGTCTCCAGTGGGATTGGTGTTGGGTTGGTGCTCACAAATTCTACAAACAGGGATTGGTGTCTCTAGTGGGTTGGTGCTCACAAATTGTACAAGAGGGGATTGGAGTCTCCTGTAGGTTGGTGCCTACAAAGCTTGTAAGAGAAAAATATATATATATATAAGCAATATTTTGCTGTGGTTTTCTCCCATAAGGGTTTCCACGTAAATCTTGTGTTCTCCTTGTGTTGCATAATTGATAGATCTTGTGTGCTTGACATTGCTATGGTTCTTAAGATTTAAAAAAGGTAAAAGATTGTATTATACTGATTCACCTCCCCTCTTAGTATAACTATGTGCTCATCACTTTTGTGCCACAAGGGGATATTCTTGTAATCCACAAGCTTCTTCCTAAAATGGTCCCCCATCTATAGCTTGTTTATGTGGGAGGGGACTTTTCAAAGTACAAATTTACACATTCTAACATAGTTTGATATAGCTCTATCCATGGTAACATTTGAGATACATTCTCTTCTAACTATTTTCCATGGCCTTTAGTGCGGTGAGGTTCAAGAAGTCATATGCTAAAGCAAAGAACTTGACTGAATCTAGGCCATTCATAGCATTTCTTTTGTAGTGACGGAATCGATTGTTGAGTACACCATAAACAAACTAGCTCTATTCATGAACCAGGGGTCTCTTCAGAAAATACTAAATACCTTCTTTGTCTCTGTTACTTGCACAAAATATTGGAAAATATCTTCGAGGACCTCTCATTATTGCCATCTCTCCATTTAGGCTTGTCTACTTTTATTGGGACCATTAAATCAGTCTTCTTGGAGATGGGCAGTCTCCTAAACCTGCAAATGAGGAATTTTCTTTGAGTGCCCATGTATGTTTTATGAGTTCTTCTGAAATGGGAACATCACTGATGGCTACCTCTTGAGTTCTTTCATGGAACATATATTCTGAGGATATGTGCTCCTTTCTTCCATTACTATGGTTTGCCTAGTACGTTGGTTCCTATAATCCTCCAATTTTTCAGTTGATGAAGAGCTATGTCTCTTAACACTCTGCTATACGATGTAGGAAGAGATGGGAAGGTCACACCCTCTCTCAAGGCATAAATGTTGAGAAAATGTTCACAAAACAGATTGAAAATGCCTATGATCCTCATGTAATCTACCTCCCTTTTTCTTCTCCTATCTTTCTTGACTTATTAGTCACTCCTTAACTGGCTTGAGCATACCTTAAACTCCTAAATGGCTAATATTCTGATAGCAACATCAAAATAATGGCTCTTGGCAAGCATTATCTTCCATAGCATCACAAAGATAGCCATTGATATACGCAGACTCTACAATTGTCCAGTAAGTTAAAGGAATATCTTAGTGAGCATGATAGATCAAAGTGATTGAACAATTTTCATTTTGTTCTTGATAGCTGCGCTGTCATGGGGTCAGAGTTCAACCCCGTGCGGCACCAACAATGCAGACCCAAACTTGCCCGGGAGGACCAAGTTGTCCCGCAATGTGGATTAAGCCTTCTTCCCTTATCACACCAAGCTCGCCAAACTACACTATAACAATGCGGAATATATATACAACAATGCAGCTAGAAACTATCTCTATGCAATGTTAGCATAAACAACATACACAATGTTGGGGACAAGACAAGCTCCCTTTATTGAATATCAAGTTATAGAAACAACTACAACAGCCCTAGGCTTATTCAACAAACTTACAAGTTTACCCAAGACTGTAATCAAGTCGGTCTAAGCCATAATGCTCAACTCAATTTACAATATGTAATACACCCCCAAAGGAACCTCAAACTCTCTATGCAAGAGAACTTAGTCTAGGACTAAGTCCCTTTCCTTCACGCTCAATCAAACCTCAAGCCCAGCTTATGTATTACACTTCACTTTCTTGCTAATGCTTGGCAAAAGAATTGTTTTTGTGAGTTAGCTACTTATAATACCACAAAAGATTCTCCAAAATCTAAGAACTCAAAATGTGAATCCAACAAGTCCATATTGGCTTTTATAGTGCTCGGCCTCGACTTGAGCCACCATATGCAACCAACATGTGTCGTGGGATGTGGAACTCAAATCCAACAGCTTGGGGACAGCCACTACTAGATCCGATCTGATCCTGCCAACCTAGCAAATCAGGCTCAGCTTGGTTTAGCCCAACACATTGCAATCCACAAAAGCAACATGCATCAAGGCTAGAACTCGACTTGGCCTTGTTCCAACAACTCCCACTCATGTTCCTCTTTTGCTAGGCATTTTTGCGTGGCAAGTTTTACATCCAATGAAACCTCATATCGGGACGCACCTTTAGGACCATCCAAACCATACATTCACCATACGCAACATTTTGGGGTGATCTCATGCATTTTATTGGGACACAAAATCAAACAAAGTAACTCGGACAACTTGGTCGCAAATTCTCCTTGACAACGTACCCCCTTATATCCTTCCCCACTTAAACTAGGCGACACCCTCGGCACTGGTGCATTGCCCCAAGCCTGCACGAGAGTACACTTATGGAAGTTCTCAAGTCCAGTCAGCTAAGTCCCTTTGCAAGAACTCTAGTACTTTATCCTCCTAGTTCCACAAAGCTTCCACCCTTTCCCATGTTGCTTCATGGTGTGGTCGGCCCTGCCATGCCACAAGTAACTCTTGATACTTCAATTTCCCATATCCACGATCACGCATTGCAATTACCTCTACCACTTGGTGCTCTGGCTTGTCTATAATTGTTGTCGAGCCCCTAGTTGGAATGTTCCTCAATGGGTCATCCTATCGGCATGATGAGACCGCAATTGACTTACATGGAAAACAAGATGAATCAACCTTAACCTGTATGCTCAGGGCTTAAATTTGACAGTTGTATAACTGTATTTAGATATTTTAGCTATAAATACAACTGAAATTTTGATAAGATCGTATCATATGAAAGGAAATATTTTGGACAAACTGTCAAAACATTTATATAGGATTATGATGATATATATATTTGGTTTTTATATAATTTACTTATACTAAAGTATGTCATAATATTTTAAAGGCACCATTGAGTAGATAACTATCATAAAAAAATTGCTTGACAAGCAAGGTTGACTGTCAAATTTAAGCCCTATGTATGCTACTTTGCCAATGTGAGCAACTACTTCAAAAGGACCATCATGTTAAAGTAAATAATTTATCTATTCACTATAGCTTAAGTGTACTTAGGTTGATGAGGTTAGACAACATCTCGTCTGACTGAATGTGCAACCTTTTAGAGGTTAGAGGTTACCTAGTTGTTCGGTAAACCTCATGTGCATACCTTTTGAGGTTGGAAGACTTTCCATCTCACCTCAAAAAGCACTTTGTAGTCATCCAACACTTGTCACACAAGGTTGTTGGTTTGCACATTCCAAGTGATCCAAAGGTTGACACCTATAGAACACTTGTCTATGTGCATGTGCCACATCATGGGGCACTTATCAACCCACGTGCAAGGTGGATTTCCTCTTCCATGCCTATATAATGAGGCATTCTCATGTAAATTTGTAAGTGAGATCAATATAAGTTTATGCTCAATTAGGTTCATCAATATCATTGATTTCTTATCTCGTATTGTTGATTTCCATATTGTGAGAGTGTAGATCAAGTTGCAAAGTATCCTTGGCTATTCCAACATGTTATCAGAGCCATGCTGCAGACACGCTCTTCGATTTGAGGTCCAACATGGTATCAGAGCCATGCTGCAGACATGCTCTTCAATTTGAGCGAATCCGGAGGTGAGGCAAAAGTCGATGCGTCCTCGAGCGAAATGGATTTCACTAGAAAACTGTAAAAAAATTGAAAAAAATATTTGCAGAGGTCACTTTGACCCCTGCAATTTTGTCTCTTGAGTGCAAATTAAAGATTTGCATGTGTTTTTACTTCTTTGTTGCTGAGTGTGGAAGGAATTTGTTTGGCATATTCTAGTTTCACTTGGGTGGTCATTCTTTGTTGAGACTTATCGACATTGGAAGGAGGTCACCACAATCACTGGTTACCACAGTTGATGGCCATTTGTTGGCCCTAATTGTTCGGCCTTCACTTGTTTGGCCCTACAATTTGTGCATTTTCCATAGCATTTGTCTTCTGCAGGTCAACGCCTTCAAACATCATTTGGTCGCCATTGACGGTTTCCCTCTTCTTGCCGAGGCATGGTCACCTCCACTCGTCGCTGTTGAAGCACTCAAGCTTGGTAGTGGTTTGATTTGTGGAGGTTGCGGTTCAAAGACTCCTGTCACCATTTCTTACCATTTGCAAGCCGACGCCTTCACTCCAATCGACATAACTGTTGACACCTTCAAACTCTGTTTGGTTGCCGTCTTTATTCCTTTCAAAGAGGATAAAAGGTTTGAGGTTTGGTTGCTACTATATCATCCCTCATCGCCATTTTGAAATAAACATCAAGGTATCTTGCCTGTTTTTTTTGGACATTGTTCTCTCTTGCAGGCTGCAGATTTACCACTCCTTGCATGCTCTATTTTTGGTGTGAAGTCTCCAATTTACCTCAGTCGTTGTTGCCAAACATCAACAGTTTTTGTTGCTCCTTCAAGGCCAATACCCATCCTCACTTCTCAAAGTTTGAGGCAGATTTTCCATTAGGCATTAAGTTCACATATCTGCCATGCTCCACACCTTCGGCCACCATTTGTGTTTGATTTGGATTCTTCAATCGGCCCAGTCAACAAGTCCTGTTTGGACTTTGCTATTCGATTCAAGACTGGGTCTCTATTTGAAGAGTCTTGTTTGGACTCAGTCGACCTCTTTACCAAGACGACGTGGTTACATTTGATGTTATCTTTAACGTTTTAAGTTAAGTGTTTCTAACATTTATTGTTTTATTAACGCTTGATGTTGAGGTTAGTATTTATTGTGACCATATTTGTAATCAACAACTCATTGTAACCATCATATGTATCCTTGGCATTTTTTGAAAATTTTCTTTGAATAAGCATATTGACTCCTTGTATCTTCGTCGGTCGAAGACGAAGGGAGGGGTCCGGTTTGGCAGGAGGCCAATACCCCCTCTCAAGTTAACACCATTTTTTGCAAAAGTGCATGTTTTTCAATTTCCCAAGCATTGGTCATATCTATTTTGTAAAACGTACTAAGTTATAAAGTGCCAAATTTTGGGGGGGTCACCTAATCAGGGAGACAAATTTCATAGTTTCAGGGGGGGTCTTCTTCTTCTACTTTCTTGCAATGACTAAGCTATTAACTCCTTTTAATTACCATTCATGGAAACATGCAATGGATTTGCAACTTAAGCAAAAGGGTTTACATAGAGCAGCTAACCTGACCCTACCGCGACTTCTGAAAAGAGGAAGTGGTTTAATCGACTTGATGAAACCTATGACACTATTTGTATGGCCATTTCTCCTAACCTATTATTTCATGTCAATGATGCTAAAACACCTAATGAAGTCTTAACAACATTAGAAACATTGTTTGGCAAGCAAGATATAATGCGGGGTCATCATTTGGAGAATGAATTAATAAGTCTCAATCCTCGAGATTTTGCAACAATTCAAGATTTCTTCACCAAATTAAACTCATTAAGGTCACAATTGAAGATATGTAAGATTGACAAAGAAGATGATCAATTGATCCTAAGTCTTATCAAAGTTAGGCCCAGATTATTCAGTGTTTGTTTCAACTTTTTATGCCATACAACGGTCATTAGGAAGTCACTTCACTATGCCGTCACTTGTTGAGTTTGTTGTTTCTCTAACACAAGAGCAAGATAAATTAATTCAAATGGGCACACTAAAGTCTTCATCAAATCATGCCCTAGTTGCTAGTGGTGTAAAGAATTCAACTCCTAAGGTGAAGAAAGCAAACAAGGACCTATCTAAGGGATCAAAATCAAAACCTCAAATTGAAGAAACTACCCCATCCAAAGAAAAAAAGTCTAAGGCCCACTTGTAGTTATTGTAATAAACTTGGGCATGAAGAGCACCATTGTTTTGAAAAGGAAAGAGATAACCTCAACCTCCTAATAGCTGAGTTAGAACTTCTTACTAAGACAAATCAAATCAACTCCTCGGGTGGCTCTTCCTCTCCATCATCTTCAAATGTGAATAAGAACAAAGGAATGGCATTGGTTGCCTCTACTAATAATGCATCATCTAAGTGGCTTCTAGATTCAAGGGCTTCGCATCACATGACAAATCCAAAAGATATGTTTTCCACCTATGAACCAGGTTCATCTCCACCTATTCTCATGGGAAATAACGCCTACATGACAGCATTTGGAAAAGGCACTATAGAAATTGGTGAAGGCACAATCAATGATGTTCTATATGTCCCTTCTTTATCCAATAATCTCCTTTCCATTTATCAAATCACTCATAGTGGGACAAGGAAAACAGTTGAATTCACGCCTAATTCAGTGATCATAAGGGATTTGCAGAGTAGAGACATTGTTGCAATGGGACAAGCAGATCATGGGTCGCGCTTATTTCTTTCTATTGCTTTGGTTCTTCACATATTGCAGACTTGCATGATGATCTTCATGCATTACACTTGGATAAGGAGATTCAATATGGCTATTTGAACCTTGGAGTTGTTTCCTCCACATCGGTTCTTCCTGAGATCATATCTCCTTCTGAACCTACATCTTTGGTTCCCACCAACTTCCATCAGTCTTCCAGCACCAATTTTTTGGGATGAGTACTTGACAGACATTTCATGTTTGTTTGATGATTCTCACTATGCATATTTGGTAGACACTTTTGATGATAGCCATCTCGATGCTATTGTGCATCCATCTTCATCCTTGGCATCAGTTCTTATGGAGCAAGTTTCAAAGGATTTCAATACTATCATAGAGGCCCATCATCACTTTGTGGAGGCTGAAAGGAAGTAAGGTATGCAGAAACGCTTTCTACACTAATCTACTAAGGAAAGATTTATGCAAATTTTAACTTTTACAGTTACAGATTAAGATGCACATTAACAGAAAGGTAATAACAACATCCAAATGCAAATACAAAACTAACAACACAAGATATACGTGGGGAAAACCCTTTCGGGTGAAAAACCCCACACTCCAAAACCTACACAATGTATTATCAAATCAAAAAATGATTACAACACACTTGCAATGCAAGCTTTTTCAGGAGTACACTGCCAATTCTCATTCGCATCCCGTGACCTTTCACATTCTCCAGCCGCTTATTTATCAAGCCTCTTTGGCGGTTATCCAATGTCGGTTTATCCATGTCGTCCAATAACAAAATAATTGTCGACGCCTTTATTAAATATAGGGCATTTTTTGCTTTAGGAGCGCTGCCCCCAACAACCTCCATTGGGGGCATTGCCCCCAGACCCCTTCCGTGGGCTCCACCCCCGGGCCCCCGCTACGGTGATGAGCCCCCCAAGCCCCGCAGGAGGGGCTCTGCCCCCCTGCACTCCCTCATTAATTACTTTGGGGGGAAACCATGGCTGACAAAGTCACCAAAATTTATCTTACTGCATGTACACAAGGTGCTAACTATGGGATCCTACAACATAGTGCCGAATAAATAAATATAACATTAGGAACTTGCAAAGGTTGAGACACCTTAATTCCCAGCATTCTCCCACTTGTCGAACACCTTTCAAGAGCCAATAGAATGACAAGACTTAACTGCTAGGGACAGAGAGGCCCATAGAATTTGAACACCATCTGAACTTCTCCGTGCTCATAGGTTTTGTCAAGGCATCTGCAACATTCGTCAAAGTGTCAACTTTCTCCAAATTCACCTTCCCATCCTCTACCTTTCACATTCTCCAGCCGCTTATTTATCAAGCCTCTTTGGCGGTTATCCAATGTCAGTTTATCCATGTCGGCCAATAACAAAATAACTGTCGACGCCTTTATTAAATATAGGGCATTTTTTGCTTCAAGAGCGCTGCCCCCAACAACCTCCATTGGGGGCATTGCCCCCAGACCCCTACCGTGGGCTCCGCCCCCGGACCCCACTAGGGGGATAAGCCCGCCAAGCCCCGCAGGAGGGGCTCTGCCCCCCTACACTCCCTCATTAATTACTTTGGGGGGAACCACGGCTGACAAAGTCACCAAAATTTATCTTACTGCATGTACACAAGGTGCTAACTATGGGATCCTACAACATAGTGCCGAATAAATAAATATAACATTAGGAACTTGCAAAGGTTGAGACACCTTAATTCCCAACATTCTCCCACTTGTCGAACACCTTTCAAGAGCCAATAGAATGACAAGACTTAACTGCTAGGGGCCGAGAGGCCCATAGACTTTGAACACCATCTGAACTTCTCCGTGCTCACAGGTTTTGTCAAGGCATCTGCAACATTCGTCAAAGTGTCAACTTTCTCCAAATTCACCTTCCCATCCTCTACCATGTCACGAACAAAATAGTATTGGACATCAATATGCTTAGTCCTCGCGTGGAAAGTAGGATTCTTCACCAAACATATGGCACTCTGACTGTCACAACAAATGGTAATCTTCCCTGCATCAAACCCAACATCAGAACACAATCTCTTAAGCCAAATGGTTTCTTTACAAGCATGAGTTGTTGCCATGTACTCTGCTTCAGTAGTGGACAAAGCGACCACAGGTTGCCGCTTACTCATCCAACTAACAGCACCACCGAACATAGTGAAAACATAAGCACTGATGGATCCCCTGCTGTCAATGTCACCTGCCTAATCTAAATCTACAAATCCTTGAATACAAAGTGAATGTTGAGGTCCTGTAGGATAACCATGATAACATAGGGAGTACTTAGAAGTACCCCGCAAATATCTGAACACTCTCTTCACTGCATCCCAATGTATCTGTCCAAGATTAGCCATAAACCGAGTAAGGACTCCCACTGCTTGGGCAATGTCTAGTCTTGTACAGACCATAGCATACATCAAGATGCCAACTGCACTAGCATAAGGAACTCTAGTCATCTCCTCCATCTCAGAAGGAGACTTCAAACAATCTGTGACAGATAACTTTGTCCCCATCATAATAGGAATGGTCAACAGTCTACAAGCTGCCATGCTAAATTTTCCAACATGGTATTCACATACTTACTCTGGCCTAACCATAGTTTTATGTTAGCTCTGTCTCTTCTGATTTCCATTCCCAAGATGTATCTGGCTGCCCCTAAATCTTTCATCTCAAACTATGCTGACAACTGAGACTTCAGATCAAAAATCAAATTCTTACCATTCCCAATGAACAACATATCAACATATAATGCAATAATGAGAATGCGAACATTATCCATCTTAAAGTAAACACAATGATCTGATTTCAATCTCAGAAATCCCAAACTCAACACAAAGCCATCAAATTTCTGGTACCACATCCGAGGAGATTGCTTCAAACCATACAAAGACTTTTTCAACTTGCAAACTAGATTTTCTTTACCTTTTACCACGTAGTGCTCTAGCTGTGACATATAGATTTCTTCCTCCAAGTCACCATGAAGGAAAGTTGTCTTCACATCCATCTGTTGAACTTCTAAATCGTATGCTGCAGCAAGTGATAACAAGAATCTGATAGATGTCAGCTTTGCAATGGGAGAGAAAATCTCACCATAATCTATTCCCTCAACTTGGGAATAACCCTTCACAACCAACCTTGCCTTAAACTTCTCAACACTACCATCTGAACCAAATTTCTTCTTAAACACCCATTTGCATCCAACAAGTTTGCATCCATCAGGCAAAGGCACTAGATCCCAAGTATTGTTTTTCTCCAAGGAAGCCATCTCTTCTTCCATGGCCTCTTTCCAGGAATCTGCATCACTCATACCCATAGCCTCACTTACAGTCCTAGGCTCATTAGTGTTAGAAATCAAAGCAAAAATACAATTGGAATCATGCAATGAATAACCAAACCTATCAGGTTGCCGCCTTATTCGTGTGGACCTCCGCAAAAGTTGAGGTTGAGGTTTCTCATCTTCTTCTGAACTTTCAAAGTTACTAAATCTCTCCTCATTATCAGGCCCAACAGATGCCTTCGGTTCAACTTTCTCAGGGGTGGAAGGAAGTTGAACCACATCCTCTTTATTTTCTTCTTTCTTTGGCTGTAGAACAACAGAAGAAGGATTGAGCTCTCTAAAGATCACACTTCTGCTATACAGAACTCTCTCGGCCACTGGATCCCAAAGCTTGTACCCTTTCACACCGATGCCATAACCGATGACTATAAACTTCACAGTCTTGTTATCCAACTTAGACCTCTTCTCCTTAGGCACATGTGCATATGCCTCACAACCAAATACTCGAATGTGTCTCAATGAAGGTTTTTTACCAAACCACACCTACATAGGTGTCTTATCAACAAGTGCCGATGTAGGAGAACTGTTAACCAGGTAACAAGCGGTATCAACAACTTCAGCCCAGAACTTTTGTTCAAGGTTAGCTCCACTTAACATACTCCTTGCCCTCTCCATCAACGTTTTGTTCATCCTTTCTGCAACTCCATTCTACTAAGGGGTATATGGAGTTGTCTTGTGCCTCTCAATCCCATGTTTTTTACAGAACTTGTCGAAATCTGTTGAACAAAACTCACGACCGTTATCAATCCTCAAACACTTAATCTTTCTATCCTTCTAATTCTCTAAAAGAGCTTTGAACTCTTTGAATCTACTAAAGACTACAGATTTGCTTCTAAGGAAATACACCCATGTCCTTCTGCTATAGTCATCAATGAATGAAACAAAGTAAACAGATTTTGAAATCGAAGGAACATTAACTGGACCAAACACATCAGAATGAATCAAGTCCAACGCCTCAGAAAATTTGTGAGAACTGGAATAAAACTGAACACAGTTTTGTTTACCATAGATGCAATGTTCGCAAAAATCGAACTCAAGATTACAATCATTCATCCCCTCCACAAGGTTTTTATTTTTCAAGGTCCTCAAACCCTTTTCACCAATGTGACCAAGACTTTGGTGCCATAACATTGTTTTCTCAGCTGGAAGTTTTATCTCCATAAAATGAGCACCCTTAGGTACCCAAAAAGCACGACCATCAAAAGTAGATGCAACAGTCCTCTTCGCTGTTGGTTCCAATGGTGAGGATGAAGACCCTGAAGTTCTCTTTTTTGAAACAGAGGCACTATTGCACTATACTGTGCATGCATCAAGCTAAAACAGAGTGCCAATCCGAACACCCTTAGCTAGCACCATAGCTCCTCTAGTCATCTTGCATCCTCCATTCGAGAAAACAACCTGCACACCCACATCATTCAACTTACTTACAGATAATAGGTTCCATGCCAAACCAGGGATATGCAGAACACCATTGATCCCCTTCACTCGTCCATCAAGGAATCGAATCAAGACTCTTCCACGGCCAACAATCTTCAGGTGAGAGTCATCACCCAAGTACACCTTCCCACCATCATATTCTTCATACTTTGAAAACCAACCCCGATGAGAAGTCATGTGAAAAGATGCACCAAAGTCAATAAGCCATACATCCTCAGATGCATGTGTTGCCAAGGCAGCGACAAACGCTTCTCCATCATCCTGAGAGGACTTGTCAGAATCTGAATCATAGTTCTTCTTTTTCTTCTTCTCCTCCTTGCACTCCTTGCGGAAGTGACCAGGTTTGCCGCAATACCAACATAGAGCCTTGGACTTTCCAGGAGACTTGGATCTCCCAACGGATTTGAATCTTCCTTTTTCTTCTTTCTTCTTATCATTTTTCTTCCCATTCTCTTTAGATCTACCACAAACCGCAAGAGCCTCCTTAGCCGACGCAGAAGATTTTCTACGCATCTCTTCAGACAACAACGAAGAAACCACTTCATCCATCTTGAAGGTGGTAGTGGTACTCCCAACGGTCATAACAAGGTGGTCCCACGAATCTGGTAAGGAACACAGTAATGTCATACATTGATCCTCCTCCATCTTCACACCAACAGAGGTCAACTAGGCAACAAGCATATTGAAAGTATTCAGGTGATTAGCAACAGATCCTCCATCTTCTATCCTCAGAGAATACAATTTATTTCGCAGGAATAACTTGTTCACCAAGGATTTAGCCTAATAAACATCTCCAAGTTTCTTCCAAAGATCTTTTGTAGTCTTCTCTTCATGGATATTCAGGAGCACTGAATGAGCCAAATAGAGTCTTATCAAACCCTTGTAGTCGGTCATAATTGTAGTCGGCCAAGTAAATAATCATAAATTAATTAGTGTTGTTATGTTAGGAGTGTTATCGGGAATTAACCCCGACGGTTGGATAGTTATAGAGTCGTTGCCAACGGTTGGTATCTCAACCAACCTTGGCCAAGTTATATATTGGCTTAATACTTTGTAGTCGGGGCGACCCCACAGCATTGTAACATTGTAGTGTAATACTGATATATAAAATGAATGGGAACAATGCTTTATTCTATGCAATACTGTTATAATTTCATGCTCTGTGTTAAGCACTATACTACTTAATTCTGTTTACTTCATATTCTGTGAAACACACCATATTGGGGTAAACATTTGGCGCCGTTGCCAGTTCGAAAACGGGTCGAGGGTGACAAGTTGAGTCGTCCGATGCCATCGGGTGACAAGTCGATGACAAGTTGAGTCGTCTGATGCCATCGGGTAACAAGTTGATGACAAGTTGAGACCATCGGATGACAAGTTGGCTATCGATGACAAGTTGAGTCGTTGGAAACCATCGGACAAGTGGCATCGTCAGAAACAAGCAAACCGTCAGGTGTAACCAGGGTCGAGAAAAAAAAAAAAAAAAAAACACAATGAAGATGGTGTCGTGATGGGGCAACCGACCGAAGAGCCAGTACAAGCAAACGAGGATCGTGAAGATGCTCTCAGACGAGAGATCCCTCAGTCGGTCATCTGGGATCAATTGCACGTCGACCATCTCCTCACCCGAGTAGTAATTTATGCCCATACAACTCAATAAGGATAAGAACCGAGTACCAAGTGGGCATGAAACACCAGAGGAAAGAACACAAAGATCATTGAGATTAAAGGAACAAGAAGAACGAAGGAAAACACTAAGACAAATTGTCAATGAACATCATCATGCCGACGAAGGAATTTTCAAGACACCGCTAACAAATAAAGAAAAAGGGAATGAAAATGAATTGACAGAAGAAATTGAAAACAGTATATGCCGCATCGGAGAGTTATCCATATCGGACGACGAAGGGCCGAGAGTTGGAAGATCTGAGCTTAAGACCCCAGGGCAGAGGGAGTATCAGAACGAACCTGAGGAGACTCAAGGTGTAGAGGACGCTGACAGAGGACGCGGGGAAGACTCGAACGTGGCCGAGAGTGCAAGTGACGCACCGGGACGTTGCGAGAGAACTAGTCCAGTCAGGTCCAACGCACAAGGAGGGCATCGGGGAAGGATGGTGACTCCGCCAGCCGAGAGGTAGAAGCTGCCAAAATTTACGGGGGATGGGTCAGAAGATCCAGTACGACACTGTAAAACGTGCGAGACGATTTGGATAGCCAATGGGCAAGATGATGTGGACTACTGGCTGAAAGCATTTCCAGCGACACTGAGAGATAGTTCCATCGACTGGTACACAGAGTTGGCCCAAGCACACAGGGCATCATGGAGATTACTTAAGAAGGCATTCCAAGACGAATTCAAACTTCTGAGGGATGACAGTGAAATTGTAGCGGAGATCTATAGTACGAAGCAAGAGAAGCACGAGAACGTGCGAACCTACAATCGGAGACTGAAAGAATTGTTGGGAAAACTGGAGACTCAGCCGGCCGACAGGCTGAAGAAGCGATGATTCATCAAAGGGTTGCGTCCATCGCTGAGAAAGAAAATGAAAGTCGTGCCTCCGTCATCATACGATGAAGCCTACAATCGAGCGATGGATATAGAAAGTGAAAATAAAATATCCTTCCGAGGGAAAAGGAAGACGGACGACAAGGAGAGTACGGATGACAACAGCGACAATGAGTCCAAAACCGTGCAAGCACTCAGGAAGGACATGGTGAGAATGATGAAAGAACTGAAGGCCGACAAGGAGAGTATAAGGGAAGGTCATACAAAGACAAATTGTCCGAAAAAATTATTTTGTGATATCTGCCAAGTGATGGGACATTCCATCAAGGAATGCCCATACAATCTGAAAGCAAGGGGTACGTAAATACTGTTCACTCAAGGAGAACCGTCAACCCCACCGAACACACCACCAAAGCCCCAGTACAATAGACATGCATCCCCTGGAGGTTACCAAAGCAATAGAAGTCCGAGAAACAAATTGCAGTATGACAGCAAGGGGCGACCTATGATACAGTGCCGGCAATGCAACGAGTGGGGACACTTTGCAAGAGAATGCTCGAACAACAATCAGAACACAATAAATGCATTATGCAAGTGGTGCGGGCCTGGAGATCACGAAGAAAAAGATTGCCCGAAGCAAAAAGGGGTGAATATAATCGGTTTCAAGGAGAAGGATGAAGAGATCTTGGCGGTTACCCGAGCACAAGGAAAAAAAGCGATGTATCCAGATCCCCGGACCGAGAAGGAGAGACTTCGAGAGGCTAGGAAGGAAGTAGAGATGGCAATGGAAATAGAAGAAAAGAACAGAAAAACAACTACCGTACGACTAGAGTCAGAAAAGAGCATCGTGAACCAGGTGCTACAAACCACGGTATCGGTTAAGATAGCGGATCTTTTACAGAGCATGCCGCAATTAAGAATGGCAATCTCGAAGGTGATGGAAGGGGAACCAAACAGGCAAACAAAAGAGGAAGACATCATAGTGGAGCCACCGCTCGAGGGAGAACAAGTCATCGACCCGAGACTGTTGGCAGTAAACAGTGGCAAGAACCCAGCCGTCATACACATGGAAATCGGTGGATGTCATCTAACAAACACAATAATCGACGGGGGATCGGGAGTGAATGTTCTGACAGAAGATACGTGGAAGTGCTTGGGGAAACCTACACTATGGCCACAAAATTTCCAATTAGTGGGAGCAGACCAGCACGGAATTAAAGCGCTGGGAGTGCTAATGGCTCAGAAAGTAAGGATTGGCACCCAACTTTTTCGATTAAACTTCGTAGTCATAACAGCACAAAATGCGTCGTACGACGCATTACTCAGTCGAAGGTGGCTAATAGCCACCAAGGCCAACCATAACTAGAAAAGAAACACATTGTCAATAGAGAACAAAGGTAAGAAGATCGTCATAGATCTGAGAACACAGGTTGTAAGTGAAGAGTTGGCATCAGATTCTGATTCAGACGGAGGGGAGTCAGTTGGCAGAGGACCAATGGAACCTGATGAGGAAGGAGTATTAAAATTGCAAGAATGTTCTGAGGATGAAACTAATTCCTTTAGTGGGCTCTTCCATTGGCAGATGGAAGATTACGAGTTCTTTCAACCGGAATGTAATATGATTTCAATAAAAGAAGTCGGTGCGAGCTCTCCGATGAACAATGCAAGTCCTCGTAGTGCAAGTCCTGGCAATGCAAGTCATGGCAGTGCAATTCTTGGCAAAACTTGGTCGAAGAGTGAAACACTCAGCAACTGTGAAAGTCTCGACAACTCTAGGCCGACGAGTGAAAGTCTGGACAACTCTAGGCCGACGAGTGAAACATTGTTCATGAATGAAGCACTTGATGGATTGACAAACACTCGAACACTTGGTAAGAAGGAACCAGTAATGAGTGACAAAGGGGAGGAAGGCAATAATCAGTCGAAAGTAACAGAGCAAATAGTGGCAGAGACAAGTCGACCAGAACAGACAAGTCGACTAGGAGAGGCACAGAAAGAATATACAGAGGGTGAAGCGAAGAAAAAATAATACACTTGCACATAAATTTGAACCAGACAAGGTGATCAGGTATGAGGAGCCATTGGCAAGCAAGGTGAAACGGGGTGATAGAACTAACGACGGGAACCCAGTATTGAAAACGCCGGCCATAAAGAGACCATACAGAAGGAATAAGGACTATAGAGTATTTCAGCCGACTTGCAATTTTTTGGCGATCGGTGAAAAGCAACAGAGAAAAAATGATGTTAAAAAGTTGGACAGTTTGCCGAACGTAGTATGTGGCTTCCGAAAGACAACAATTTTGGCAATAATTCCGACCCCTACAGACGAGTATAAAATCAATAAAGTCAGAGTTGCAGATCGAACTTGGACCCCGTCGGAGAAAAATAGAAAAACCCGATTGACATGGATGAAAAATTGGAAAAAACGGAAAAAAAATGTCGGAAAAATTTTGAAAAAAAAGGTACGACGTGGCCAGACCGTGCGACGTACGACATGGGCTGTACGACGTACGGCTAATAGAAAAAAAATTTAAAAAAGAAGAAAAAAACGAGTACTACGTACGGCCGAGTCGTACGACCAGGCCGTACGACGTACGGTTGAGTCGCACGCCGTACGGTTGAGTCGCACGCCGTACATCGTATGGCCAACTCACCCAACCCCGCCCTTTACTAAAACCCAATCCCACAATTGCAAAACAAATCAGGAAAAAAAAGTGGAAGCTTTTTGGAGGTCGACCGTACGGAAGGAAGAAAGAAAATTGCTGAGCCTGCATGCCGACGCGGAAGCCGTACTCCTGAGGCCGTACAAGCTAAGTCCGTCGAGGTAACGAATTGGAATTTTTGGCATTGTATATCTTACCAGTTATCAGTGCTGAAGCTGAAGAAGCCAAATGAACAAGGGCAAGAAGATTGCAGACGAGTGTCCGATTTTGTTAGAAAAATGATGTGCGCAATGAAGGTCCGAATGGTTTTGAAGGTGTTATTTTGGGCTTGGCGGCGGGGGCGCTGCCCCTCGACCCCGCCTTGTATCGCGACAGGGAGCGCGCCAGGGGTGCTGCCCCCGGACCCCGCGAGAGGCGCTGCCCCTCAACCCCGCTGGGGGCGCTGCCCCCAAACCCCCGCGAGGGGCGCTGCCCCTCGACCCCGTTGGGGGCATTGCCCCCAAACCCCCATTAAATCAGTACTATCTTGATCCAGTGAGCAATGGAGTGCAACATTCGCAGTATTCAGTGTGCTATCAGATTGGGTCCCTTGGTTGGTTGGTCTACTGGCAGGTGTTCCAAATGTGTTGGTTCTACTTTTACACAGCTCCTACTTCAGCATTGTTGTCGGCAAAAGCTTACTTAATGTCACTTGACGGTTTTCTGTCGTCTGGAAGACGACTAATTTTGTGGGGGGGATGATGTAGTCGGTCATAATTGTAGTCGGCCAAGTAAATAATCATAAATTAATTAGTGTTGTTATGTTAGGAGTGTTATCGGGAATTAACCCCGACGGTTGGATAGTTATAGTCGTTGCCAACGGTTGGTATCTCAACCAACCTTGGCCAAGTTATATATTGGCTTAATACTTTGTAGTCGGGGCGACCCCACAGCATTGTAACATTGTAGTGTAATACTAATATATTCAATGAATGGGAACAATGCTTTATTCTGTGCAATGCTGTTATAATTTCATGCTCTGTGTTATGCACTATACTACTTAATTCTGTTTACTTCATATTCTGTGAAACACACCATATTGGGGTAAACAACCCTTAGCCTTTTGATCCATCAAATCCCAATCTTCTTGTTTCATGCCCAATGGCATGATTCTGAATACTGCGAGCCATAGATCTCTATCTACCAAAATCTCCTCCATCTTGAGTTTCCACAACTCAAAGTTGCCTCCATTAGACTTCTTTATCTCAAACCTCCCAGATGTGCTCGCCATCTCTTTCCTGTAACAAAGATTTCAAAATCCTCTGCACAAGCTCCCACTCAAACGAAGATCAGCTCAAAAAATCCTCTACCCAACAACTAGAACCAAAGGTGATTAGGCTCTAATACCACCTGAAAGGAAGCAAGGTATGTTACATTGATCTACTAAGGAAAGATTTATGCAAATTTTAACTTTTACAGTTACAGATTAAGATGCACATTAACAAAAAGGTAATAACAACATCCAAACGCAAATACGAAACTCACAACACAAGATATACGTGAGGAAAACCCTTTCGGGTGAAAACCCCACACTCCAAAACCTGCACAATGTATTATCAAATCAAAAGATGATTACAACACACTTGCAATGCAAGTTGTTTTAGTACACAATGTCAATTCTCATTCGCATCCCATGACCTTTCACATTCTCTAGTAGCTTATTTATCAAGCCTCTTAGGGGTTATCCAATGTCAATTTATCCATGTCGGCCAATAACAAAATAATTGTCGACGCCTTTATTAAATATAGGGCATTTTTTGCTTCGGGGGCGCTGCCCCCAGCAACCCCCGCTAGGGGCGTTGTCCCTAGACCCCTACCATGGGCTCCACCCCCAGGCCCCTGCTGGGGGGATAAGCCCCCTGCATTCCCTCGTTAATTACTGAAGGGAAACCATGGTTGACAAAGTCACCAAAATTTATCTTATTGCATATACACAAGGTGCCGACTAGGGCATCCTACAACATTGTAATGTCCCACCCCAGGTGGACACTTGCTAACAATATAATGCGAAAAGAAAATATTGCAATAATAATTTTTAACTCAAAATTGAACTTCATATAAGGCATTCATAGCTGAAAATTCCAGATTTTCATATCAGTTTGAATATTCATTTTTTCCCAAAATATCGATAACCTAGTTGAGAGAATATCCCCTATTATCTAAAGAACAAATGCCCAGAAAATTATATTGGCAAAATTTAAAGATTTTTACATACCCATTTTGTTGTTATGCAAATACAAAGTCTGAAAAGTAATAACAACAGCTAGTTTGATCAAATCTCCATTAATATTGCAAGAAACTCTGCTGATACAAACTCAGAAAACCAGAACAGCAACTTATAATGAGTTTATGCTGGTACAATGGCCATTAAAGGCAAGGAATGAAGTTGTCGTTGAAAACCCTCAATACCCACGTTCCAAAATACACTGGTACGGCCCTGCTATAAGAATACCAGCTCAAGAAACAATGCAAATAGCTCTTATTTGTTGCTGATATCTCTGTTTAGTCTTTTAATGATTGCACAACAATGAATCTACAATCTCAAATCCGAATATATGAATTTGCAAATGATAATTCTTTGAAACCCTTGAAATACTTGTATTTCTTCACCAATATGCTCAACAATGACTCCTGAATGAAGCCAACTTAGAATGCTAATCTTCAATGGATCTTTCACCACCTCAAATTGCTGCAACACTGAAGAATGAATGTTCTCCAATGGCTGAAAGAAGACAAACAACTGAAACCTTAGGTCTCAAGCTCAAATCCCAAGACATACAAAAGACAGTCAAAATGATCATTCAATAATGAGTTTGATTTGCTTTTTGAAACCTTTTATATCCTCTCAACTCTTAAGTGCCTTTAATCCCCTATTGAAATCCACTTTTAGGTTTTTCATAAAACTTTATAATAAGTCTTCAAACTTGGGCTCTCATATTCATGAATAATAAATGCACTTTAATATCATTTAAAATAATATAACTTGTGTGCACATTGACTTTATGAAATACTTTAATAATTTGGCCTCCAAAATATAATCCATTAATTGCACTTTAAGTCACTTAAATGAAGGGTCATGGCCCCATTGAATATAAAGTGACTTTAACTTTATAATTGCACTTTATAAATAATAATTAATTATTATTAAAGATTACCTTCAATAATAATTAAAAATCACTTATCTCCATAATTAGACATCATTTCTCAATTCTGTCTAAACCTGGGGTTTCACCTTGGTACCCTCTGTGCATCCAACCGCCTTACTAAAAATAGCAGGGGTCCCTCTCTACAACCACAGTCTTACTATAAATAGTAAATCCCTCATTACCTGATCAAACCAATTGAGTAAGGGATCGACACTGCAATCAAGACCTGTCCAGGTGCCCTGCTATATATAGAAACACTGACTCTCTTGAAATGGTGACTTACTATAAATAGTAAGTGTATAACTGAGTCCAGAAACATCAAACGAAGGCCCAAACCTAAACGCAATGACGAACTGATGAGAAGTAATGTCCCGTATGACTAGGCAACAGCCACTAAAGACCCTCTAACCAAGACTATTAGCCTACGAGGGTCAAATGATAGGCTAATCCTCCAAACTTTGATGCTCATGAAAAGGAGAAATTACAAACATAGTGTTGAATAAATAAATACGACATTAGGAACTTGCAAAGGTTGAGACACCTTAATTCCCAACAGAGGCTTCATACTTATCTTTGGATTTTGTGCAACATCCAAATACTAATCATCTTCTTCTTCCATGGGAAGACTCATTGCACCTATTTCTAGTTATCTTTCTTCCTAAGGGGAGAAACATTGTTCGACATTCAGGGAACAGCTTTAGCATACTTCATCGAGCATCTATGAGCACTGTAGCATATCTTATGGGGGGCTTCCAGGTCTCTCTTTGTATCTCCTATTTTGGAGAAATTCATTGTACACATGTGATAGAAGTTATCCTAAGGGGGTAATGATATAAGCCCATCCTTCTTCACTTGTTTCCTTTTCATGCATTTTGTTTCTCTTTTTGGAGAAGAGTTTTGTTCCTACAGTGTTTTCTCCTTTATTCCACTTTATGAGAAACTTTGTAAATGGGTACCTAACATGGCCTAGTAGGCAGGACCCATATTTATGTATCTCTTGCACTTTTGTGATATCACCAATTATCACTTAGGGGGGGTGAATAATTTTATCTATTCACTATAGCTTAAGTGTATTTAGGTTGATAAGGTTAGATAACATCTTGTCTAATTGAATGTGCAACATTTTAGAGGTTAGAGGTTACCTAGTTGTTTGGTAAAACTCATGTGCATACCTTTTGAGGTTGGAAGGCTTTCCATCTCACCTCAAAAGGCACTTTGTAGTCATCCAACACTTGTCACACAAGGTTGTTGGTTTGCACATTCCAAGTGATCCAAAGGTTGACACCTATAGGACACTTGTCTACGTGCATGTGCCACATCATGGGGCACTTGTCAATCCATGTGCAAGGTGGATTTCCTCTTCCATGCCTATATAATGAGGCATTCTCATGTAAATTTGTAAGTGAGATCAATATAAGTTTATGCTCAATTAGGTTCATCAATATCATTGATTTCTTATCTCGTATTGTTGATTTCCATATTGTGAGAGTGTAGATCAAGTTGTAGAGTATCCTTGGCTATTCCAACACATCAAACCTTCTTACCATTGCAAAACTTAATACCTTTGGCGGCCTGAACTAGTTCAGGTCCATCTTGAAAAGCACCCTGTCATCAACATTGAACTCGAGTGATCTCTCTACATCCGCATGCTTCTTCATCCCATCGACTGCTTTAGTGAGATGATATCGAGCTAAGTCTACTATATCATTCCACTCCTTTAGATAGTCCAATGTTGTCCGACTCTTCCCCATGTACCTACGCAAAATCGTGTGAGGAGTCAGTAACTGTTGTCATGTTGCAAGTTGAAATGGCAAGTACTGACTCGAAGCAATCTTTTGCAAGTTATAACTAAATTGGGTGGCATCTAGAAGGAATGGCCAATTTCCCTAATCGGACCACATATATTGCCTTATGTAATCCTCCATGATCCCATTGACTCGCTCCATTTGTCTAGGGATGGTGACTAGCCAACATCAAAATCTTTGTAGCCATGAGCTTAAATAGCTTAGCCCAAAAATTACTAGTTAACCAAGGATCCCTATCTGAGACAATACTCAATGGAACTCCCCAATACTTAACATCATTTCGAAATAAGTATTAGATTGCATCTCCAGTTCTACAAGTCGACTTGCAAGCAATGAAAGTGCGCCATACTTTGAAAATCAATCTACAATGAAAGTGCGCCAAGATTGGGTGTATAATCCAAAGTGGAAAGAATTAAGCAGAGAACTTTTGAAGGAGTGCCACGACTCAGTGTGGGCCAAGCATTCTAGACAAAGGCAGACTTTGCCATTGATCGAGTGGGGGTTTTTCTGGCCCAAGATGAGAGAGGATGTTACATCCCCTTTTGTTTGAACAATGAAATATTAATTATGTTGTTAGTTGAGTACAACTGCTTTCATATGAATGTGAAATTGTTCGTTGGAAAAATATATATGATGATTTTTCTTTAATTGTGAATATTTTCTTATATGTGAAAATGGATCGATGAAAATGATATTAATTATTATCCGTATCATGGAAATAATTTAACCTTCCTTAATTGTCTAAGTGGTTGCAGGACAAAACAGGTGGCTACGAAAAAGGGATATCAACAAGGAGAGGGTGATTACAGGAATCGAAAAACAATAATTAAGCTAAAATCCTAAAGTCACCGTAGCCTTGGCCAAGGCACATGAGTATAAATATATATAAATATATTTTAGTGGTGAAAAAGATTTATCTGTTATGTTTATTTAATAAATTATTTTGAGTCTTACCTTATGGAGCGCTTGAAGTGTTTGAGCTAGAATCTTGTTTGTAACTCCTCTTTCTTCTCCACTCCGTTGGAGTGCAAAAGGGAACCGCTCCTCCTTGCACTCAAACGTAGTGGAGGAGCGGTTTCTTTTTGGACATCCGTTCTTTCTTGGCATACATTCATTTCATTATATTAGAGTAGAGAGAACTTCCGCGGGATGTTCAAGCATTTTTTCTTTCTTAGGAAGGCGGACAAGATAGAAAGACAAGAAGAGATCGAGCTGTAGTATCTTGGACGGGTATTACCTTTTTAGCGTGCATATTGTTGGTGCATTGTTTACTAAGAACTTTTTGTCAATACTGTTTTGTGTATTTGTCAAGCGGCCATTGTTACCAATCGCATTTGTTAGAGCAGTCGCGGCTAGCTTAACCTGACTCTACAAGTCTTGTGAGGCAAGATCTTGAATCTTATTTAATAGTTTGTTTCATCTTAATGTTTGATGATCAAAACAACTCGTATTATGTTATCTTTCTCTTTTCATGATTCTGAGTTTCCGAATCAGTCTTTTGAAATCTATAAATGTATTTCATTATTCAAGCTTCCACGTCTGCTGAAGACGAGATCCTCTTGATACTTGATTTGTGTCTGAAATATATATATATATACACTTAAAATCTTTTTCTTTTACTACAGCTTGGGTATTATATTTACACTAATAATAATGAGTCTGTTGTACTTTTATGAGCAATTTTTGTCTATATTTTTTCTGTTCTGCATCTGAAAGTTGTCATGTAAGTTATGTATGATACTATGCCAAATACCTGCTTTCATAAACAAAAAGAATACTAAGTTAATAGCAATGTCGAGCAAGGGTGAAGGCTGACGACACAGTAGTGTCAGACATATGTATATATATATACTAGAAAAATCCTTGGCCAAGGTTACGATGCAGATTAGGCATTTGTCAACAATCAAGTACCAGATATACCACTGGTCAAAGTGATCTTTCCAGTTAGGAGGTACCTATAGGGAAAGATCGATCAGGAGGTATAGGTCTTGGTACCAGGCTCAGAGGCACATTGTTGTTAATTGATTCCTATCATCACCCTCGTGAAGAGTCGGGTTTCTTCAGTTGAAGAAGCACGGGAGACCAAATGGTCTTGGTTGGGTGGTTAAAACCCTTGTTAATATTTCTTTTTCCAAAATCCAGTGGAGGATCTACATACAAAATCAACAAGAAGCTGTTCAAGTTGTCCTCTTAATCTCTCTTATTATTTAAATTTCGTTGAAGAAAGTTAGTTAAATTATTTTGATTGTATATAAACAGTTAGAAAAGATTACTTCAGCTGAAAATGAAAGTTAGTTTTAAACATGAAATTTTTATTGCATAGATAGTTAATCCAGTTAATCTTTCTGCTGAAATTCTGTTACTAGTAAATTTTATATTATGTTAATTAGAGGGGGTGTAACATATGGTATCAGAGCTACCAGGTTCTACACTAAACCTTGGGGCTCATCATGCTTAGAACATTGAAAACAGTTATTAATGTCTCTTCAGGATGGTATTGATAAGAAAAACACCTCGGAAAAAGGTTTGAGACCTTATATCCATTCGACTCTGGAAGATCAAACTATCATATGATTACTCAAGTTGTTCACCTCCAGCAGATTCAAAGACGATAGCCGAAGCTCTGAAAAGACTTAGGAGGGAAAGAAGAAAATGGACAGTCTCTGGAAAAGAGAAGGTGAAGTCCGCCATAATTGCAAAAATTAATAAGACCAAAACCAAAGCCCTGTCATGCTCCGGTATTAAGGCATTGTTTAAATTAAAGATTTAAACATCGTGATAAAACCGATCCCATTCCATATGGTAGAAATAATTACATACATCATATTATTAAATAATATTTTAAATAATAAATAATATATTATTTTAGTAATGAGTTATGATTATCATCAACACCAAATATTATTATTATATGACAATAAATTATAATTATTGAATATATATATATATGATAATAATATATATATATATATGATATTATATAAATATACTATATAAATAAAAATTATGAATTAAATAATATTATAATAAATATTATAAATATAAGTAAATATTATAAATTAATATTTAAGTAAGAAGGATCCCAATTGAAAGACTTAATAAAGGCAACATTCCTAATAAGGGATAAAGCAAAATCACATCAATATAAATATTAAATAAATTAGATATCATAGACAATGAAATCTCCATATATGGAGCGGCAGTCCCAAAAGATCAACCATTGAACAAAAGGTTAACACAAACATCTATTTAACATATACTAACGAATGTGTAAAGGCACATAAAAGAAGCGACAGTTGGAGGACCACGGGTCCAACCACTATAAAGAGAATAAGGATCCATGGGTAGACGGGGGAAGGGGAGCATCGAATGAATAGAAGAGAAAGAGCAGCGAATAGGAGGAACTGTCGATCATTGAAACTTCAAAGGGCAGCGGCTTTCCACAAACGGCAGGCATTAGATAAGAAATGTCAGAGAAAAGAAGATCAGCGATTAGACATTTTTATCCTTGAAAGCATCAATCAGGGAACGGAAGAAGAAAACAAAAGCAAGAGTCCTAAGGAATTCATCTCAGATCATATTCTAAACAGCCAAAGAACCGCCATCCATATCAGCAGGTATGCAACATATTCGTACCCTCTTAAGGATGGAAACATTGTGTTTATTAATAATATGGAAGAGGTTCACATGTTAACAATATGGCTGATTGATTAGGATTAGCTATGGCTGACTGTTAATAGTAGTATGGCTGACTGTTAATATTAGCATGGTCAATTATGAATTCAAATGTGAATGCACTGTTAAATGTTTAAAGTTATAATGTTAATCATAGAAGCATGAATGAACTAATTTGGATATGAATATAAATGGACTGTCAAGTTATTGATATAATTATGATGTTACCTATAAATAAATGCACTAAACTTAGACAGAATGTGCATAGGAATAAATTAATATAATAAAGGTTAATGATATATGATCAATTTTGATATAAGGCCAGGATGTCTAATATAAGGCATCTTGTGTTAAATGATAATAAGAACAATTATGATATTTATGAAATCAATGGAAAGACAAATTGGTGATATTCTTGGAGCTGACTCGGACTCTCCCTTTAACCCCTCTATCACCTCTAAGGTATGACGTAGTTGGAATAGTTTGTTTTAGCCTAGGTATCTCTCGACTAGATGTAAGTCCCTCGAGTCAAGTGATGAGGAACCCCGCATGTGGGTGAAATCCTTGGGCCTAGAAGAACTTGTAAAAGTTAATTTTGCTCTACGGATGGTGACTCTCGTCTGGATGAGGTACTCCGTGTGTGAGTGAAATCCCACAAGCCAAATGGTGAGGGACTCCGTGTGTGAGTGAAACCTTTGGGCCTCCGTAAGAGATGGTGGAACTATTTCCTTAATGAAATCATACTTGGTGATCCAGAGCTGGTTAACACAAGAGTCTACCATAAGCCCCTCACAAGTCATATCATGAACCAATGATAAAAAGGAATAACATATATGTGAATGTATTTATGAATTAGGAATGTATAATGAATGATGATGAAATGGATTATATAAAATATAATGTGAATATGATCTAACATGATATAGTCTTAATGATTTCATGTTGAAATAAAGGTTAAGTAGATTCTAATGTTCTCTTTACTAAGTTGAAAATTGTGTTAGATAGTGAAAAATTTCAGCTTACTAGGAGGGCACATTACAAGACCAAACTAAACCAGAAACATCTGAAGGAGATCGAGTTCCGACTCCTGGATATAGACTTATCCCATTTTCAAAGTTTAGTGATCAGGAGGAACCTATCACTGATAATGAAAAAGATTCAGAAAACTAATCACAGAAAGCGATGACCAATTTATATTGAGTTGCAATAAATCTATCACAGGAAGTCATAGAAATTTTGTAATTATTAATCTATCACAGGGAGTGATAATCTTATAAAATTTTGTGAACTATTTGTATTTGATATGAGTTTCAAATGATGTTATGCAAAAGGAAGACTCCTTAAATTCATTGTGATAACTATTAAACGACAACAACCCATAACCCAAAAACTAATTTCTTCAGAAACTTTATTGGAATGGATTATTCTGGAAATGAGTTCAGAGAGGATCAGAATAATGGCTCCATGGGTAAATTGGATCAAATTTTGAATATGATGAAAACCACTCAGGACAGATTAGCCCACCTAGAGAGAAAGGTAGAAGGGCAATCTGAAACAAGAGAAGAAGGATCTGAAAACTAAAGTGACCGACATGAAGATAATTCAAAAACATTAAGTTTAGGACACAAGAGAAGTAGATTGGCTGATGAATTAGCCAAAGATATGAAAAAGATAAACCTCCTAAATTCGAAGGCTCTACTTCAGGAGATGCCGCGGAGGCATGGCTAACAGAAATAGAGAAGTATTTTGAGCTTCGAGATTATTCTGATAACTCTAAACAGCATGGGCAGCCTACCAGTTGGCAAGAGAAACTGCCGCATGGTGGGAAAACAAAAGGACCGAAATGGGATTGGTAGTGGCTGATGTATCATGGGATCAATTTGTGAAGATATTTCGCCAAAGATGGCTTCCACAGTTATTTTATGATAAAAATTGTTAGATTTTGAAAACCTCAGGCAGGGACCCCTAACTGTCAATGAGTACTGGGAGAAATATACCCGATTACTCAAATATGTTCCACAGTACCAACAAGATGAAAACTTTCAAGTATGAAAGTTCAAAATGGGGTTAAACAATCGTATTGGAGGTCCAGTGGATGTTTTAGCACCTCGAACTATGGATGAGGCTTATGAGAAAGCTGTTCGGCAGGAACAGAGATTAAAGAAAGATGATTTCTTCAGGGACAGAAAGCACAACAACTGAATATTTTATATCACCTAAGTTATTGGGAAGGTTCCCTAAAAGAACTAGGTTTATGGCTAAATCATGGATGGTAGAATATGCTAATCAGACGAGAGCTCGGGTAGAGCAGTGTCTATTTGAAGCAAAGATTGAATTTCCAGACTCCACGACAGAGGTCAACCTTTACGTAGCACCTCTAGGGTCCTATGATGTGATCATTGGAATGAAATTGGTTAAAAGAACACAGGGCTAAGGTCGACTGTTATGCTAAGATAGTAGAATGCATAGATGATTTAGGGAATCCGGTGAGGATTCAAGGAAAGCAACGAGAGGTTAAGGTGCGACAAATTTCGGCTATGTAGCTGAAAAGAAATAGAAGGGATGCAAATTGTTTGTAGTCAAGATGGAAGTGGTCAGTGAAGGGAAAGAGCATTCCCAGAATAGAAAAAGAAAATTGGGAATCGAAGATGAGAAAGAAATCTTCGCTGAAAAATACCCTTATCTCCAAGAATATCAAGATGTATTTCCCGAGGAACTACCTGGGTTACCACCTAGAAGAATTTTTGATTTTGCTATTGACCTTGTACCAGGGGCCGAACCCGTTTCAAAAGTACCTTACCGTATGACCACACTCGAGCTGGTGGAGTTAAAAGCACAATTACAGGAATTAATGGATAAAGGTTTGATTTGGCCAAGTGTTTCACCATGGGGTGCCCCAGTAAATTTCGTTAAAAAGAAGGATGGGAGTCTTCGTCTGTGTATAGACTACCGAATGTTAAATAAGCTTACCATCAAGAACAAATATCCCTTACCTCGAATAGATGATCTGGTTGATCAGACGAAAGGGGTTGCAGTATTTTCAAAAATAGATTTGAGATCGGGATATCAACTCAAATTGAAAGAAGAAGACATTCATAAGACGGCTTTTAGAACTAGATATGGGCACTATGAGTTCACAGTTCTACCATTTGGGCTTACAAATGCCCCAGCCATATTCATGAATTTGATGAACAGTGTGTTTAGAGATAGCCTGGATAAGTTTGTTTTGGTATTTTTAGACGACATTCTTATTTACTCCAAAAAAGAGGAAGAGCACCTGCAACACCTTCAAATAGTTCTTCAGCGGTTAAGGGAACACAAACTGTATGGGAAATTGTCAAAATGTACCTTTTTTCAAAAAGAAATACAATATTTGGGGGCATGTTATATCAGCTAAAGGAATTGCAGTGGACCCTACTAAGATCAAAGCCATAGTGGATTGGCCAGTACCAAAGAATGTTCCTAAGGTTAGGAGTTTCATGGGATTAGCTGGGTACTAGGAGATTTGTCAAAGATTTTTCTAGAATTGCTCATCCTATTACTTCTCTTCAAAGGAAAGGAAAAAGATTTGAATGGACTGAAATATGTCAAGAGGCATTTGATCTATTAAAGGAAAAACTAACAACCGCTCCCATATTGACAGTACCGGATCCTAATGGTCGTTTTGTAGTTATAACATATGCATCGGGAGAAGGATTGGGCGGAGTATTAATGCAAGAAGGAAAGGTAGTAGCTTACGAATCTCGAAAACTGAAGCAATATGAGCAAAATTATGCACCCTATGATTTAGAGTTGGCAGCTATTGTTCATGCTCTGCAAATGTGGCGACATTATTTGTTAGGAAAAACTTTTGAACTCAAGACAGATCATCAGGGTTTGAAATATATATGCACACAGCCCAATCTAAATGCTCGATAGAGGAGATGGATGGAGTTAATCGCCGATTATGATTTTGAGATCAGTTACATTAAGGGCAAGGAAAACAGAGTAGCTGATGTCTTGAGTCGACGGAAGCATATAATGGCAATGGTATCCATCAACACTGATTTTAGAAAGCAGGTGATTCAAAAATTAGAAGAAGATGAACATTATTTGCAAGTTAGGGAAGCTCTGCAGTCAAATCCTCAGGAGCCTAAATATGAAGGTTTTCATGTTGAAGCGGATGGGGAATGTATATTCCAAAATCTTCTGAATTAAGGAAAAAGATATGGAAAGAAGTTCACACCGCGCCATATTCAGGACACCCCGGAGTAACCAAGATGTTGGCTAATGTCAAACCATTTTATTTTTGGAGGGGAATGAAAAAGGACGCAACAAGATTTGTGGCAGAATGTTTCAAATGTCAGAAGGTAAAAGTAGAGCATCAGCATCCAGTAGGACTACTTCAGCCCCATAGCGTACCTGATTGGAAATGGCAGATTATTAGCATGGATTTTGTTCAAGGTTTACCTTTGACCAGGAACAAGCATAATGCCATATTGGTGGTAGTGGATAAACTCACAAAAGTGGCACATTTCATACCAGGAAATTTAATAGATGGAGCACCAATGATTGCACGAAAATTTGTACAGAAAATTTTTCGTCTTCATGGGATACCAGAAAAGATCATATCTGATAGGGATGCCCGGATGACTCCAGATTTTGGCAAACCTTATTTTCAGCCTTGGGGACTCAGTTAAATATTAGTACAGTATATCATCCCGAGACAGATGGTCAGACGGAAAGGGTAAATCAAATTTTAGAAGATTTACTTAGAATGTACTGTATGGATCAACAATACAGATGGGAAAAATATTTACCCTTGGTAGAATTTGCCTATAACAATTCATATCAGTAAGCAATAAAAATGGCACCTTTCGAGGCACTGTAAGGCAGAAAATGTAGAACCCCTATAAGCTAGAATAGGTGGGAAGACGGATCATTTTAGGACCTGAGATGCTTCAAGAAATGGAAGAGCAAGTGAGAATAATCAGATAGAGACTGAAAGAAGCCAATGACAGGCAAAAGAGTTATGCTGATGCAAAACGTGTTCCCAGACAGTTTGTGGTGGGAGAAAAAGTTCTTTTGTGAGTGAAACCACAAAAAAGCTCTATAAAATTTGGTAAAGCCTCTAAGTTAGCCCCGAGATATGTGGGACCTTTTGAAGTTCTTGAAATCATCAATCCTGTAGCTTACAGAATTGCTCTACCCCGACTCTCGCCAAAATTCATAATGTATTTCATGTTTCTTATCTTAAGAAATATTATGCAGACTCTGAGCATATGATTGATTGGAAATCATTGTAGGTACGGGACCCTGGGGTGGTCACAATAGAGCCACTCCGAGTACTCGAGATCGATGATTCTTGAGGGGAAGAATATGTTACATCCCCTTTTGTTTGAACAATGAAATATTAATTATGTTGTTAGTTGAGTACAACTGCTTTCATATGAATGTGAAATTGTTCGTTGGAAAAATATATATGATGACTTTTCTTTAATTGTGAATATTTTCTTACTTATATATGAAAATGGATCGATGAAAATGATATTAATTATTATACGTATCATGGAAATAATTTAACCTTCCTTAATTGTCTAAGTGGTTGCAGGACAAAACAGGTGGCTACGAAAAAGGGATATCAACAAGGAGAGGGTGATTATAGGAATCGAAAAACAATAATTAAACCAAAATCCTAAAGCCACCATAGCCTTGGCCAAGGCACATGAGTATAAATATATATATAAATATATTTTAGTGGTGAAAAAGATTTATCTCTTATGTTTATTTAATAAATTATTTTGAGTCTTACCTTATGGAGCGCTTGAAGTGTTTGAGCTAGAATCTTGTTTGTAACTCCTCTTTCTTCTCCACTCCGTTGGAGTGCAAGAGGGAACCACTCCTCCTTGCACTCAAACGTAGTGGAGGAGCGGTTTCTTTTTGGACATCCGTTCTTTCTTGGCATGCATTCATTTCATTATATTAGAGTAGAGAGAACTTCCGCAGGAGGTTCAAACATTTTTTCTTTCTTAGGAAAGCAGACAAGATAGAAAGACAAGAAGAGATCAAGCTGTAGTATCTTGGACGGGTATTACCTTTTTAGCGTGCATATTGTTGGTGCATTGTTTACTGAGAACTTTCTGTCAATACTGTTTTGTGTATTTGTCAAGCAGCCATTGTTACCAATCGCATTTGTTAGAGCAGTCACGGCTAGCTTAACCTGACTCTACAAGTCTTGTGAGGCAAGATCTTGAATCTTATTTAATAGTTCGTTTCATCTTAATGTTTGATGATCAAAACAAATCGTATTATGTTATCTTTCTCTTTTCATGATTCTGAGTTTCCGAATCAGTCCTCTGAAATCTATAAATGTATTTCATTATTCAAGCTTCCGAGTCTGTTGAAGCCGAGATCCTCTTGATACTTGATTTGTGTCTGAAATATATATAAGCATATATATATATACTTAAAATCTCTTTCTTTTACTACAGCTTGGGTATTATATTTGAATTGATAATAATGAGTCTGATGTACTTTTATGAGCAATTTCTGTCTATATTGTTCTGTTCTGCATTTGAAAGTTGTCATGTAAGTTATGTATGATACTATGCCAAAAACTTGCTTTCATAAACAAAAAGAATACTAAGTTAATAACAATGTTGAGCAAGGGTGAAGGCTGACGACACAGTAGTGTCAGATATATGTATATATATATACTAGAAAAATCCTTGGCCAAGGTTACGATGCAGATTAGGCATCTGTCAGCGATCAAGTACCAGATATACCACTGGTCAAGATAAGGCAATGACTTAGTTGCCAGGAGGTTTGTTGCAACCCCTTCCCATTCCAATCAAGCCTTGGGCTAGTGTGAGTTTAGACTTCATTACTCAATTGTTTGCAAGTCGCCTTGTAGATCGGTTTTCAAATATGGTGTGGTGCACTTTCATTGCTTGCAAGTCACCTTGTAGAGCCGAATACTTCTTCCAAAATGTTGTTAAGTATTGGGGAATTTTGTTGAATATCATCTCAAACATGGATCCTTGATTCACTAGTAATTTCTGGACTGAGCTATTTAAGCTCATGGGTACAAGATTTTGATGTCAATTAGTCACCATCCCTAGACAAATGGATAGATGAAACGAATCAATGGGATCTTGGAGGATTACCTAAGGTACTATTTGTGGTCCGATTAGGGAAATTAGCCATTCCTATTAGATGTCGCCTAGTTCAGCTATACCTTGCAAAATACTACTTCGAGTCAGTACTCGTCGTTCCAACTTGCAATGGGACAAGAACCACTAACTCCTCACATGAGAGCCCGGCAACATTGGACTATCTATAGGAGTGGAATGATAGAGTATACTTGGCTCAATATCATCTCACTAAGGCAGCCAACTAGATGAAGACATAAGTAGATGCAAAGAGAAGACCACTGGAGTTCAATGTTGGTGAGAGGGTGCTTATGAAGATGAACCTAAACCAATTCAAACTGCTAAAGTGATTAAGTTCTACCATGGTAAGAAGGTTTGATGGTCCTTTCGAAGTAGCTGCCCCCATTGGCAAAGTAGCATATAGGTTAAGGTTGCCTCACCACATGAAAACTCATCATGTTTTCCATGTAAGTCAATTGTAGCCTCATCTTGCCAACAAGGATGACACATTGAAGAACATTCCAACTAGGGGTCAAGCAAACATTATAGACAAGTCAGAGCACCAAGTGGCAGAGGTAATTGCAATGTGTGACCATGGATATGGGAAAATAAAGTATCAAGAGTTCCTCGTGGTATGGCAAGGCCGACCATGACATGAAGCAACCTGGGAAAGGGTGGAAGTATGAGGACAAAGTGCTAGAGTTCTTACAAAAGACTTAGCTGACTAGACATGAGAAGTTCTAGAAGTGTACTCCTGCGCCGGCCTAGGGCAATGCATCGGCGCCGAGGGTGTCACCTAGTTTAAGTGGGGAAGGATATAAGGGGGTATGTTGTCAAGGAGTATTTGTGGCCGAGTTGTCTAAGTTGCCTTGTTCGATTTTGTCTCCCAATGAAATGCAAGAGTTTGCCCTAGAATGTTGTGTATGTTGAACGTATGGTTTGGATGGTCTCAAAAGTGCATCCAGATATGAGGTTTCATTGGATGTAAAACTTGCCATGCAAAAATGCCTAGCAAAAGAGGAACATGAGTGGGGGTTGTTGGGACAAGGTCGGATCGAGTTTTGGCCTCGACACATGTCAGATTTGCAAATTGCAACGCATCAAGCTAAACCAAGCCAAGCCGGATTTGTCAAGCTAGCACGATCAGATCAGATCTAGTCGTGGGCAGCCCCAAGCTGTTGGATTCAAACCCAACATCTCGTGGCACATGTTGGTCGCGTATGGTGGCTCAAGCCAAGGCCAAGCACTATAAAAACCAATACGGACTTGCTGAATTAGCATTATGAGTTCTTGGATTTTGAAGAATCTTTTGTGGTATTGTAAGTAGCTAAGTCGTGAAACCAATTCCTTTGCTAACCATTAGCAAGGCTAGGTGTTACCAAGAAAGTGGAGTGTAATACATAAGTTGGTCTTGAGGTTCGATTGAGCATGAAGGCAAGAGACTTAATCCTAGACTAAGTTCTCTAGCATAGAGAGCTTGAGGTTCCTTTGGGGGTGTATTACATATTGTAAACTGAGTTGAACATTATTGGCCGAGACCGACTCAACCACAATCTAGGTAAGCTTGTAAGTTTGTTGAATAAGCTTGGGGTGGTTGAAGTTGTTTCTATAACTTGATATTCAATAAAGGGAGTTTGCCTTGTCCCCAAAATTGTGTATGTCATTTATGTTAACATTGCATAGAGATAGTTTCTAGTTGTATTGTTGTATATATAGTCCACATTGTTATAGTGTAATTCGGCAAGCTCGGTTTGATAAGGGAAGGAGGTGTAGTCCACATTACGGGATGGCTCAGCCCTCCTGGGCCAGTTTGGGTCCGCATTGGTGGCGTCACTCGGGGTTGAACTCTGACCCCATGACATGCACAGTCTAGGGACTGTAGGTGTCGTCTGCTTTTCTTTTTGTCTATAATAGAATAGTTTATGAGTATATGATTATAAATGTGTCTTTGGAAATGATTGGTAAATAAGCTCTCTCTGTACGCTTAAGATTGTTTGGACTAGATAGATTGTTTAACAAATCTAGTTTATCTGCTGAAATCTGTATATTGATGTGTATCTCCTGGGTGTTGCCAATATATTTAATACATCTCTCTTTTTACCCTAGAAAAAGAAACAGAGACAATTAATACAACTACATCTCCTATAAGCATTGGAAAGATCAAAGGAAGATATAGCATCAAGGCTAACATTTACCATCCAAAAAACACCATCCAGAGATGACCCTCTTAAGAAACCTAGACAAAATATAATTTTATGACTAGTGGAGGTGACTGCCAAACTTCCATCCATTTAATGACTTATTTTTCAAGTGTTTCCATTATATTTAAATTGCGTTTCTTAAAATAATTATGTTATTTAATCTATGCCTCAAACACAGCACTATATACCAGGTACCATAATAATTTATGTGAAAAATATCCTACTTGTTTTGCCAATGAAATTGAAAAAAAATTCTAAAATTCACCTGTAATCTGAGAGAAGCATCAGATGCATGCTAATCAACACATCTTGCAATATCATGTAGATTGTTCAGATGTTTTAGAAGTATGCGTGTTTTATCCTAACTTGCCCTGCTCAGTTAATGGTCTTAGCTTATTATCATCATTTGTCATGAATTGAGAAGTACCTACAAGAAAACAACAAATGCATTAAAAACAGAAGGCAGGGAAGGTGTAGATGAAAATGCAGAATTTGGTAAAGTGAGCTTAAACAGATGCAAATAAATTTCACATCTATAACTGTATCATTAAATTGACGATGGACTTACATTTCTCACAAACCTTCTTCACATTTGAGACAATCAAAAAGACCTCATCAAAGATCCTTAGTTAACCAACATCTTTAGGTTCCATCTTCCAAGATTGTCACTGTACAACAAATTAACAAGTTATCCTACCTGTTAATTACTATTCTTCAGTGAAAACTATTGATGTTTCATTACATTACATGTATACTAAAAATATGAATCAGTTTTAAACGAAATCAACCTTCAAGCTGGTTTTGCTTGCAATGGAAACATGTAAAGGCTGAGGAAACATAAATATACCTCTGAGTATACAAACATAGGGCTCAGGTCCTCCTGGGCAGAGGTTATCATGCGGTTCATTCAATTAGGATGCGAAAATATGAGCATCAATTCCCCTGATGTATCAATTGCCACTTGGCAGTTTCCAGCTTAACATCAATTCACCACCTAAGCACAAAGAAACATTCCTTAGGTGTTAGCTTAGATTCACTGCTAGGTCAGAACTAGACATTTGCAGAAAAGACATTTAGAAAGAGAAACAAGGGAAAATAGGGGAAGAAAACTTTTAAATACTTTTCAATGAATGATGTATCATATGCACTTTTACAGGTCTTCTGATTGATTTTTCGTCCAGTGCCATAGATAAGGTAACCCACATCTTTGAATGAAACAACACTTAAGATCCAATACTTCATAGCTCCGTAAAATGAAGATGGGAAGGCCAAAGGAACAAGATTCAATACTTCATAGCTCCGTAAAGTGAAGATGGGAAGGCCAAAAGAACAAGCTAAGTACTCACAAGTTACCTTGTTTGCATATGCTTGTAACTTCTGAATAGAACAAAAGATAATATACCCCGTACCCCCACAGGTAACTGAGAAAGGAAATACTGCAAGATCCACAGACACCAACAGCAAAAATCAGCTAAATGTGGCTTGAGAATAGCATAGCATTCATTTCAGAAAACAGTCTTTGTTTTCTATTCAACCATATTCAATTTAAATATTTGCAAGACAACAAAATACCTTTATAAGTGAGGCAATAGATACAAATCTTTGTAAAGATACCATCTTCACATTTATTTGGCCCTTAGGGGGTTCTTCTGACTTATGAAAACCTTGGACAATCTGCTTGAAGTGTTTGATAATATATTGCTGCCTTTTCAAAGAGTCCATTGCTTGTTTTACAGACTTGTCATCATCTTCCAAGGCATGTATCCTTAAACTAAGATCTTCAATCTTAGATTGCATTAGCTCCAAAGTGCTATTTTCCATAAGAGATACTTGGGTAAATCCCTCCTCATGTTTCTGGATGAATGAATTGGATTTGTGTTGTCGATCACCCATTTGTGTAGTGTCCATATGTACATCTACTGGTCCATCAGTTTGATCTATGTTTGCTTTTGCCTCTGCTTCATGTACTTCAGGGACTGAACCCCTCCAATGGGATTTTAAACCCTGCCTCAAGCTAGTTGTATATGATGCTAGCACATCTTGAAATTCATCACAGGTGGATCTCCATTCATCCTTTAAATTAGGATTCACTATTTTCTTCTCTGATAACATACGCAACTTCTTCTGTAATCCTTCTATCCGTTCCCAGAGCAAAAGATTATTCCCAGAAAAAGGATCTTCAGGAAAATGCCTTGCCCTTTCAATTGTATTGACCTGTTTCATTTCATCCTCTCCACCTTGATTCAAGAAAAATTCTAATGATTAGATTTTCTTTTATAACTATATAACAGTTGGTGAATCTTTCCATTTCATAAAATAAGAAACATAAATATTGTGAAATACAATTATAGGCAAACATGGCTAGAATTGTAGATTATATTGGTGTTACATGTTGCAAAGATGGTGATTAATGTCACATTTATTACTCACGTGATTTGTACTTAGAAGCAATCCCTGAAACGGTGAAGAGTCAGAGTGGAGCTCGTACTAGAAATTTTCAAAATAATGGAACTCAAAATGAACATAACAACATGTATTAAACAGGCAAGCATTGTTGTATCAGTAAACACGCATCATCCACCTAAATGGATTTTCTTATTAAATGCATGTTTATTTGGATGTAGATCATAGTCGTCCAACTAGGAATCAGAAAAAAACAGTACAACGTGAAGATTAACAGTAAGCTTTGCCACTCAACCCATTCAAGGGTTAGTAGCTCATAGGAATATCGGTAGAAAAAAAAAAAAGATGGAAAGCCCCCATGAGGGGTATCAAGCTTAACTTTGATGAAACATTCCAGGGCAACCCAAGTTTGGTGGGTGCTGGTTATGCAATTAGAGATGCATCTAGGGATTTTTTGATGGGTAGCTCCAAGTATCTTGGTTTCAAAACGAACAATGTTGCTGAATGGGAGGCACTGCTTGCAAGCTTAATGATCACTTACACAGCTGTTTTTCAAAATATATTAGTGGAAGGGGACTCTCAGATTGTAATCAATGGTTTGAAAAAAGAGTATTGCCCCAATTGGCAGCTCCGATCTTATTTAGAAGAAGTGCTTATCTGGGTTAAAAGGTTTGATTCTGTGGAGATTCAACATTGTTATCGTGAGCAAAATAAATCTGCAGGTTTGTTAGCCAACCATGGAATAGATCTCTCTAGTTTCACATCTCTAGAAAGTAGTGTAATATCAGATTGGGAGGGCTAGCTAATCTTATTGATATGGATCAGCCATCATGTATTGGGAGTAATGCTTAAAAATTAATTACATATGTGTATGGGGAGTGTTTATATCTTAATGCCTGTGGTTGCCATACAGATTCAGTGTGATTTTTTGCTCGTATATTTTCCAAGAGTTTTAATGGTATTTATCGTGTCACAATGAATAATAATGAATGCAGTGCGATGCATATTTAGAAGTTTGCAAGATGGGTATTTCTCATTGGCTCTATATAGTGGCATGGTGTGTTGATTTCCTCTACTTGCAGTCTTGCTCGGAATTGGCAAGGTGTGTTTGGTTGATTTTAGGGTTTTTTGTTAATGGCGAGCTGCAGTATGGGTTTATCTCGTGATCCCTTGAGCAAAGGGGAGGTCTCAGATCACTACTTGAAGAAAAATTTTAACTGTCTGAATGTGCCCATGCTAAGATTGGTTAAATCCATTCTAGGGAAGGAGGGCATTGCAGACATGGGTGTATTTCGATCCTGTGCCTCAATTTTAGAGGATTTTAAAGTTAAATTAGGGGCTCTGATCATCAATGAGGAGGTGAAACATTGAATAGTTGAGCTGCTGGTTTGCAATGATGATGAAGAAATAGAGAATGCGGGTGGTGAGCTGCAGGGCTTGGTGTAGGAATGAGGTCAGTTAAAGCTCTATGGAAAGAAGTTTAGGTCCTTAGCCATGTCATACATATCATAATGGATTTCTGCCAATATTTAAGGATGGTAATTAAACACATGGTTGTGTCTCACCACAAAGAAGTGCTAGAGGTGGTAAGTGGCTAAACTATTCTGTGTTTTGAAAATGATTGCTATTCTCACTAGGTGAGGCGTGCAGAATTAATTCAAAGCATTCTCTTCAATGGTTTGGAGGAGTCTGCAATGTTTATGCCGGGCAGTTCAAGGTGATTCCAGTTTCTGGGGATGGAGTCTCAAATAGGGCTTATGATAGGTGGCATACAATCCCCGGTGCTGCAAGTGTTTCTCGCTGGGGAGTTTTGGAGCTGCAATGAGACGGTGGTACTGTTTGCTGCCCTTGGTTTGAATCATAGTTCTTCATGGTGACAAGTGGTTTTATGTATTTTATTCCTTGCTTTCCTCTGCTGCGTCAGTTAGGGTTTATGTAGCAATTCTGTCCTTGTTTCTTGTCTATAGTAGCAGTTTTAGTTTTTTAATATTTATGCTTGGGATGTTTCTCTTGGTGCCTATAAATTGCCATTGTAGAAGTTTATTATGACTATGGTGTTTATATTGTTCCATTCGAGATTTGAATTGGAACATGAGTCCTATCATAGCAAGGTCTTTCGATGGAGAACATGACCATCTATCTTCCTCGGTAAAATCATAGATACAACAGTTAGCACCATTCTAGCCATGTTCTAGAACCGTAGCTCGCGATATTGGAAACTATACTACATAAAATTTATTGAAATCTATATCACTTATAATTTCAAAAACGGCTCCCAATATAGGATAGAAATTTTCTAGAATTTAGTTTTTGGCCAGTATGACAAATGGGTAGTCCAATTTTTTTCAGAAGATATAAAGAATTATCTAATTGGACAAAAAAGAGGCAAATAATATTTTAATTTCACTACCTTGATCACCATGGTTGCTTTTTACAGCTTCAGAGAACCCCATTGTTCTTGCCCTTCCTATTTCCTTGGAGGTAGAATCTTCAGGCTTCTCACTGCAGCTCTCACAATCAGCAGTAAAACTCCGCGCCAGAAACCCATATTGATTACCAATAGAATTCCTCTCTGCAAGGGAATTTTCAGGCATACCCACATAGCCCTCATTATCACTTAACCTGAACCCAATATCATCATGAATACCATAACTCAAGAACCTGTGCTTGAAGGCCTCAATCTCACACTGGAGAGCCTTGATCTCCTCGTCTTTTCTGAACAGCACATCCTCATAAAAGCTCAGAGTGCTCTGGGCATGCCTGATTTTCTCCTGAGCCTCCCTTTTATATTGGGCTGCTTCCATTGCCAACCTGGCCTTCTCATCCTGCAAACGAGAAATCATGAGCAGGGCATCGTCAATCGAAGTAGCAGAAGCACTTCTCTCTGCTTCCAGCTCAGAATAAACGTCCCGCAATGCATAGTGCTGAACACGCAATGCTTCGCTCAATCTGTGCATCACGGGGTCATTCCATAAATCCTCCTTGTCTGCAGAAAAATCAACGCCGGGTATCTTCTGAATAGAAACCTCAATACTGGATATATGTTGATCAGAGGCGGGTATCTTCTGAATTGAATTTTTCTGGTTGTCTGCAGAAAAATCCATGGTGGGAATATCCTGAATGGAACTTTTTTGGTTCTCTGTAGACAAGTTTCTGAACGAGGTCATCTTCTGATTTGATATTTTCTTGTCTTTCTCACAAAAATCTATGGCAGGCATGGTCGCCAAATCAATTTCATCGCTGCACTGCTGCAGGTTACTTCAACTCTGTAGTGGGGTGGCCGTTCGACGCACAGCTTAATAAAAACTGGCTTTTCCAGGTTCGCTTTTTCTGCATACTTTTTTGCTATGTGGACTGCAGGGCCAAAATTTGATGGCCGTATGGCCGTATTTAGGAATTTTTGCCGTAAAATACAATTCAAATTTTTAAAAAGATTCTTTCATAGAGATTTTTGATAAAATTTTAAAAAGATCCTTTCATAGAGATTTTGGATAGATTGTGAAAATTTATATAAAATTGAAATTGTGATTATTTGTTTTATATATAATTTTATTTATATTAAAATATGTCATAGTAATTTAAGGACATCTTTGAATGAATAACAGTAATAAAAAATTATTTGACAGCAGGATTGACCGTCAAATTTATGCACTATTGAGAACTATATATTAAAACCATTTTTCCATAATAATGACGTGTACATGCTTGGTAAATATATACATTGAATATGTCTCTAAAGCATTAAAATGATTATTGTGTGTTTCCTACTTTGTTGGAAATGGACTCTGCAGCGAACCAATGAAATTTAGCTAACACATCCCTGCTTTGTTGGAGAGAATTTAAGTAAATTCCACGTGGCAAGCTTTGGAAATGTAGCTACAATTTCAGTTAAGTCTTTAGTATTTAGTTAACGTTATTTGGGGGAAAATTAAGGGCAATCTTTGAATCCTAGTCGTGTTTACTATTTGTTTTTTTAATATTTTTTTTAAGGTTTTATATCAAACTCTAGTATGTTCTAGTATGGAAGCATGAGTTTTAGGTTGAAATCTCTTGGTATAGGACATAATGCGGCCTTGCCTTGAGCTAGACTTGATCAATAGTGGGCTTATTTATAACCATTCAACTTCATCAAAAACCAAGGGCCCATTGAATTAGATGGTTATTGATGATTAAGTGATTCTTTAGTAATAGATTGAATTTTTTTGAAATTATATTTGAAGTAAAAGTTATAGACTATTAGATTGCATATGTAGCACCTCATGCTTGCCTTTGAAATATTGTAATAATAAAATTTGTTTTGTAATAGAAAAATTTAATGTAAATGGAATTGAAGTTTTTCTCTTCTAATTTTTTTTTTTATTTTTTGTATTTTTCAAATATGCACATATTTCTTCTTTTTATAAGATTGTATAGATGTTTTAGAAATAAGATAAATAGACATGAAATTGTGGATTGCTTGCTCTTTTTACTCAAATTTATGTTTGTACTTTTTTTTTTATTTGTACAAAGTTTATTATTAAATATTCTGAATAAGTGACTTTGCAATAAGAGGTGAATTTTTTATAGTTGATTTTTTTTAATATTTTTGTTTAAAAAGTTTGCATGTTACTTTAAAGAAAAAAGAAAAAAAGTGTTTGTTTTGGGTAGAAAAAATTATAACATATGATTGCTTCTCAAGTACAAAGATTAATAACTAGTTAAAGAAATTTGAGGTACTAATAATATCAATTAATTTAAGTTTTTAATGGAATATGATAATTTAAGTTTTTAATGGGATATGAAAATTTTTAGATATTAGTCCATAGGTTTTTTAGTGTGAGCTTTTAGTGCAAAAACAGTCAAAATATTTATTCTATGCCATTTTTTAATTCATCCAATCTTTTTTGAGTCACCAAATTTGTGGATTATTTTTTACAAAACAACTTTGATGAGGATAGCCTCTAAAATACTTATGATTGCTAATGACGATGAATGTGATGGCTTAAGTGAGAGTAAAAGTTGTCTATGTTTCATTTATTGTTGATTTCGTTAGAATGCTACAATGAAATCCACCTCATGACAATGTGGAATGAGCCGGTCTCAAAAATGTGTAATGGAGTTGAATGTTTTAATGGTTTTTTTTCAAAACTTTAATATATTACTATCGTCATGAGGCAAACTTGTAAATGTTTGCTTGTACGGTATATTAACAACATGACAGCACAAGAGACAATAGATTAGACAATTATATTAATTGTTGGAGGGGCGGAAAAATGGACATATGTGCACAGGTTTAAGTCAATGGTATTTGGAACGACAACTACACAATAAAATCTCGCCACCAAACTATAAATGTTTAATTCATGTTGTCCAAACTTACACTGCCCAAATCTTCACTACCTAAATTCCCATTGCCTAGTTTGTTTATAATCATTCAACAAAACATTTCCTCTATTTTTGGTGCAAAGACTCAAATCCAAGGTGTTTGAAAATTTGCAGTAGGAAGCCCATCAAGTAGATCTAAGCAAATGTGCACTCCTACCACCCACATCATCATCTTAACTTTGTAAATGCAAGAATTTAAATAAATGATAAATGTTTATTTTCTTTTTTCCTTTGTTCACATTGCTTTATTCATTTCACACTCTGTGTTCTTTCATAACACTTGAAGTTTCTTATTTCCTTCAACCCTACCTTGTGTCCTTTTTATCACCTCTCTTTGTAATTTGCTTGCAATTTTTTCATTATTGGTAACTCTTTCTTATTGTTGTACTAACTTTTTTCTTCATTTCTCCTTTCCTCATTTCTCTCCTACAAATATTAATTACAGTCCATGTTTCATTCTCCCATGTTATTCTTCACATTTTATTTTGTATTGTTTGACCACCAAGTCTTGTAGATGTTGTTTCTCTACATGCCCACAACCCATTCTTTATCCTTTCATGACATTTGATTCATTTACAAATACATGCTTCTATCTACAATGCATAACACATACAAAAGGGGCTACAAGTGGGAGAAGATTAGCATTGAAGTGACAATTGTCGCATACATTTAAAGCATGTTTACATGTATCTAAATGATCATATTTATATATGAATCATAGGTTCCTTTTCTATTTTGCAACTAAGTTATTAGTTGAATAATATTCTATGTGGGTATGTTTTTTTGCTATTTTTGGACATGTTTAGTGCTATTTTGAATATTCTACATTTTGTCAACATTTGGGAAGCAAGAAATTGTTGTGACTCTTTCCACTTGTGGCCCCCCTCTTTTTGGGAAATTACTAATTCAAAGCTATTTAATTGTTTGCTAACATTGTAAATATGCTTACTATAATATTATATTTATTTATGTTTTTGCCTTGTCAATGGAAGTTGTCTTCATTTAATTATCTTTATGTTCTACTCCTCTCATTCAATACTTTTATTTTCCTTAAATTCTTGTGTTCAACTTGTGTAATTTAAGTGATCATTGGCACCTTTCACGTCAAAATTTGTATTTAGTTGTTCTTAGACCTAAGGGTATTAACTAAATATGTTAATATTTAATTGCATGTATGTCGATATTTTTATTAGTCAATAGGCTTTTAGTGTGAGAATTAAGTCCAAAAACAACTAGTAACTTTGTCTCACATATTTAGATTTATCTAACAAACATTGTATTTTTCTATTGAAGTATATAGTCCAAATTTTATAAAACATTATTTAGTCTATGTTCTATCTCATCACTAGCTTCTCTCTTTTTTATTGTTCATAGGGCCAACTTTCTTTCAACAACTTATTACAAGAACTTCTAAAAAATATATAGTTGCAAGTATTCTTCTAAAGCTTCAAAATGTTTTATTAAATAATCACTTTTACCATTACCACCTATGTTTTTTAGTGGATTATGACTACCAATTTTTTGAATTCCAATTCACTCTTACAAAATAATCTATAATCTTGTAATACTTTCTCCTATATTGCTATTTCAATTTTATATAGAGGAAAATAAGTTTATAATAGATTTTAATCATGTGTGAAATATAGTTCTCAATTTAAGGCAATTGCAAATACCCTCCTACTCTCTCAATATATTTCAATCTAAGAAATGTCCAAAAAAAATATTTGTCTCTATGCATATTTTTTTCTAGAGTATTAATGATACAAATGTGAATTCACTTTATAGATGATGAACTCCACCCTTGAAGAACCCAATAACCAACCTTCACATATTGAACTCATAAATCAACAGAGTCGCAAGAGAAGTCATTCATATTATGCTCTCTATAAATAGGAATAAGTATTCGTCATATTATGCAATGCATAAAGAAACACTAACACAAACAATAGATCCACCAACAATTGCCAACCCAATATATGGTCCTTCAAACCAAACATAACATGTAACACAATAAAAAATTGAAATTCTAACAAGGAGTTCAACTGGTCCACGAACTTCAATGCAACATCTAAAAATTACGACATAGAATAGATGAACATTCAAACTTACAAACATGCACTATATGTAAAGAAAGCTACCTGATACACATGTGCATTCATCAAACAACCAACTTATTTGTAGTAGATTTTCTTTAATGAGAAAGGCATACATAGATTCTCCACATATAATAATATGGACCTGGGAAAACAACCAAATGTGCTAAGCAATATCACTTGAGTAGAAGACCTACTAATAGTGTGAGTAAATCTAATATTACAAGGAACCCATTCTCATGGAGAACAATACAAATGTAGCTATCACACAATTAAATTTCCCTAAGATATCAAAACAATAGCAAAATCTCTTCCATATAGAATTAGAGACATAGATGTATTAATAGTTCTCTTCCATATAGAATTAGAGACAGATATATTAATAGTTAGAAGATTTCATACACATGCGAAGCATTACATGACTGCTATGTAAGCAGAAGTCACATTAAAGAAGCCTTACAATACAAGATAAAATATGATCCCCACTACAAAGATGTTAAAATCAATTAAGAATACCTAGAATTACTCCCTAATACAAGTATGAGCATCTCAAACATGATTCACGCCATCAAAATTAAAAATAAAGAAATAGTTGTACCAAAAACGAAAGTAAACACTATTCACAATCAAACCAATGATGAATTAGAGTACTCAACATCATTCGTGATGAGATTACCAAATAGACGTCATGAGTTACAAATCATTAAAGAAATATTACAAATAGAAGATGAGAATGATATTATAATTGGGTGACCCCAACTTGACTTACCCCCCATAAATGAATACAATACTAATGGCCTATTAGACATGGCATTTCCAACTCTCTTTCCAAATGAAAGTGCACTAGACAAATGTAAGATCAAATTAGTGAAGTATAGATGTATGAAAATGTTTTACACTTAAATGCAAAGTATGCATTTAAAGCTAAAATGAAATCAAAAAGTTGTGTGAATATGTTAACAAGGATATGTACAAATCAAGGATGAAGATTAAGCTTTGATAACATATCAAAGATTCATTATAGAAACTATCACAGATCGTGATATAGGAGCACAAGAAACATGCCATATGCTCTAAAAATTACCTCTTCTTATTTGCAATCAAAATTTCATAGAATCAAATGTTTGTCAAAAAGTATTGCAAGAACTAAAAATGAGACTAATATGTAGTCTAACTACCTACATTCATATGTGCAATGACCACCTAACCTAGAAACAATAACACTAATTGAATCAACAAAATTGTTCTTGTATGTTGCTTATCAAAAAGGATGCAAATGGAAAGAGTAAAGAAGAAGCAATTGTGAATGTATTTCCATGATTCTATACCGTTCCAAAAGAAGACTCAAAAAATTTAAAACATTTTATTAGAGTGAGCTACTTCAATATAAACAATTTCATGACATAAGCAGGGATTTAGGTCTTAAGAAAGAGGAAATAATAAAAAAATTGGAAGCACATGAAAAAAATACCATGTATGGCATATCAACTGCACAAAGCAAAGTGATGCTAACCATGAAGATACTAAAGATACTGATAATGAGACAAACACAAGAAGTAATATAAACATGTTTAAATGAGAATTATTATTTCAAATAGAACTTATTAATAGTGTCAATTTAAATAAACTTGAAATACTTGATCAACATAATTTTTTTGACAACAACCATAGTATTCTCACACATTTATATAACAATGTAATTCAATTCATTAACACAAGTAAGAGGTCTCAACAAGAAGACCACTTGTCCTTACATTCAAGCATGACTAGAACTATACATTATCATCAAAACAAGTAACACTAGTAGAGCCTCATAAACCTTGTGGTGCGAAACACTTCTTTTGCCTTGGAATCAAGATCCATAGGGAGTTGGAACCGATGTATGTAGAGTATTGATGCAGCTCGAACGGAGACCAATCTTGAAGGCGTGATAAACACATGCCACCACCATAGAGGAGCGAAGGAGATTCATGGGAAAGATGTTGCCAAGGGGAGTGTCACCATTGAGAACATTATAGCTATCCAAGATGCTCTTCCACCTATCATTATTTAGCCAATAGGAGCGACGAAATCTGCATCCTAAGCTAGGTCCATGATGTTGGACAAAAATATGGAGGCCACGTCGGAGAGTCCGAGAAATCTAGGAGAGGCTTTAAGAAAGACATCACCAACAATGATCCTAACAACAAAGTCCACGTGAGCACAGTCTATGTTAAACACCTGATGAAGTTTCACTGGATCGTAAATGCCTTGCTCCATCAATTCCCAATCCATCGGTAGGAGAGACATCCGGAAATTCATAGTCCATTTTTTTATTTGAGCCGCCATGAGATGATGCTTGCACACAACAGATGAGCCGAAAGCAACAAAATAGAAAAGAAAAGAGTTTCAAAATGACTGAACATTACTAAAAGAGGAGATGGATACAATGATATTTGTCCCATTCCACAAGGATAGAGGCGGCTGGAAATAAATGTGATGGAGAATTTCACCTCACTTGAAGAGATAATATGAGATTACTTACACCTCAATTAGTCATTACCTGGCCACAATTAATGAATGAGTGTGCAAGAGGTACTCTCAAGCCCTACAATATACAAGGTTGATGATGTCCACAATCTCCCATAGTAATTGTCTGCTACATATGAAATCAATTTTTAGGGGACTGGAGATTGTCTATGATATGGTGGATAAATCATTTGCACCTTGGGAGTCATATGTACAAGTGCTTTCATTTAAAATCACCAAAGGATTAAGGAAGACACCTTCACCACATAGGAAGTCATCATTTGAAGCTTCAAAACACCAACTCAGAATATAGACATCATGAGAGTGCAAATTATTACTAACTTCATTAGAATAAACCATTAAGTTGTTCAATTTTTCATTTATTGCTTCATTGTTATGTATTTTACATGATAGATCAATATGATAAGAAATAGGAAATTGACATGAAGCTACTAAAGTTTACACGATGATATCCTCAAAATGAAAAGATTCAAAAGTTGGACGATTTATTACCTCTCCTTGCAACATTTCCTCTTTATGATTTTCTTTAATAAATTTGAACATCTCATATTCAGGCTGCATGCAAGTTTGAAAAAGATTTCTTGGTGATGTATTTTTGTGTTCTCTATCTTCTTGTTATCCTTCGATCTTTGTTTTCACCAAACTGTTCATAGAATCCTTCTCAATACTTTCAAAGGTAAAGACTTCTATCTTTGGAGAAGAAAAAGACATTAATGAGTAATCATTTTTGCTTGCCTCTTTGTTGCTCGTGTTAGTGAAAGATTGTTCAACATTTCTTGTCATGTAGTTTATGGAATTAGCACATCGCAAACTCTCAAGGTAGTGGGGTTCTTGACAAAATAGAGAGTATGAAGCACTCACAACTTCATCAACAAAAAGTTATCTTTTCGTCTAATTTGTTTTATATACCCTACTCCAAAATTTCATGTCCAAATTGTAGATGGGGCTACTGTCAGTTATTAAAGAAAATTCCATAACATTAGATTGACCATGAGAGAATATCGACTTGATTGTCCAATGTTTGTTATTCCCATGGGTGCAACAAATATCATGTCGGGAGTAGAGTGGCTCACTACATTAGGGACAATTAAGATGAACTTCTAGTAGCTATCCATGAGATTTCACTTAGAGGGCATGATAGTTGAACTAAGAGGATTGCATGCAAAATCCCCATAAATGGTAAGCTCTCATCAAATGAAAAGGATTCTTAACAAATGGGTTGATAGATTTGTGGCTCAACTATTTTCATTAATAGCCTATTAATCAAATGTTCCTATCCATCCAGATCTGTAAGAAAAAGTATAGATAGTCACTCAATAGTTTTTGGAGATATGCCTAAGGGATTGCCTCCTAAAAGGGATCAAGATCATTCCATTTAACTAGTACTAGGGAGCCAACCACCCAACATTAGGCCTATAGGTTCCCCTATGTACAAAAAAGTGAGATCAAGAAGATGGTTCAGGAGATGCTTAAGGCATGTATTATCAGGCATAGCTAGAATTCCTACTCCTCTCCCATGGTAATGGTACATAAGAAGGATGACACTTGACACATGTGTCCTAACTATGGACAACTCAACAAGTACACCATTAAAGATAAGTTTCCTATTTTAGTCATTGATGATTTGCTAGATGAACTAAATGAAGCTATATTTTTACAAAACTTGGTCTTATATTAGGTTATCACCAAATTAAAATTAAGAAAATATTCCCAAGACAATATTTAGGACTCATGAAGGTCATTATGAGTTTTTGGCAATGCCATTTAATCTTACTAATGCTCCTTCTACATTTCAAAGTTTGATGATTCTATCTTTAAGACATTTTTGAGGAAGTTTGTATTAGTGTTCTTTGATGATATATTGATTTATAGCAAGACATGGGAAAACCGTTTGCACCATCTGGATCAAGCATTGCAAGTTCTCATATAGCACAAACTTTATTTTAAACCTTCCAAGTGTGGTTTTGGTCTCAAATAGGTGGAGTACTTGGGTCACATAGTGTCTCGTGAAGGAGAAAAAGTTGATCCTAACAAAATCATAGCTATGATGGATTGGCCTATTCCTAAAACCATTAATAATTTAAGGGGTTTCCTAGAACTCACTAGAGACTATAGAAGATTTGTGAAGAACTATGGCCACACAACAACACCCCTCACAACTTCGTTGAAGAAGGATGCTTTTTAGTGGAAAGAGTTATAGATAATACAACATTTGAAAGATTGAAGGAGGCTATGTGTATCAGTCCAGTTGTAGCCACTCCAAACTTCACCAAGGATTTTATTATGGAGTCTGATGCTTCAAAAATGGTATAGGAGTAATTCTCATGTAGGAAGGTACGCCCAATGCTTTTGAAAGTCATCGACAGAAGGGTAAGAATCAACTCAAACCCATTTATAAGAAGGAAACGCTAGCTATTCTTCATGCAGTGAAATAGTGGAGGCCATGTCTTATGCGTTGAAACTTCAAAGTTAAGACAAATCATGACAACCTAAAATATTTTCTAGAGTAGCAGTTATCCTCTAAAGAACAACAAAAATGGGTCACTAAAATATTGGGTTATGACTTTGAGATTGTCTCTAAGAACTTGGAAAGGAGAATATAGTGGTTGATGAACTATCTATGAAGGATGAGAAGGATGAGGCATTATTGTGTGTCATTTCAATATTACAAGCAGAGTGGGTTGAAGAAGCCAAAGTTGAGTGGTAGAATGATGTTACTACAAGGAATCTCATTCAACAGTTGCAAGATGAGCCTAGAAATTTAGATAAGTTATATTGGAAGGGAGGCTCTTTGTGGTATAAAGAGAGATTGTACCTATGCAAAAATTCCACCCTCAAACACAAGATTCTTGAGGAGCTCCATGGTTCTCCAATTAAAGGTCATTCGAGATTTTTGAAGGCATATCATTGAACCAAGCAAGATTTATTTTGGGGAGGGCTTATAAATTTATAGAAGATAATTTGATATGTCAAAGAAATAAAGGGAGACAGTTAAGACACCTAGTCTTTTGTAGCCCTTAGTTATTCCTAGCTAGCAATGGGAAGAGGACTTGATGTATTTCATCATAGGCATTCCAAGATCTAAAGGTAAGAGTGTCATCATGGAAGTAGTGGATCACCTCACCAAATATGCCCATTTTATTATAGTATCCTATCATTTTACAAGTACAGTGGCAAAAGCATTTGGAGAATATACAATTTTAAGTTGCATGGTACCCCAAGGGTCATTGTCATTGATTGTGATCTTATCTTTACTAGTAAATTTTAGATAGATTTATTCTCTTAGTTGGGTACTCAATTGGCTCAGGAATATTCATACCATCCTCAATCAGATGGGAAAATTGTGGCAGCCAACAAGTACTTGGAATATCTATGTTGTTTCACTTTAGACAAGTAGTCTTAATGGATGGCTTGGCTACCACTAGCAAAATGGTGGTATAACACTTCCCTCCATAGTTCTTCAAAAATGTCCACATTTATGGTATTATATGGATACCATCCCCATCCATCACATCATCACTAAAGGTGACACCAAGGTTTTAGGCTATGGAAGACCACATGAATTGTCAACAACAAGTACTTTTTAGACTCAAGGAGAATTTGGCCATGGCACAAAATCAAACGACAACAGGCTTACCAACATCATTGTGAAAGGAGTTTTGATGTAGGCGACTAAGTATTCTTGAGATTGCAACCTTATAAGAGAATATCATTGAAGAAGCAAACAAAGAATAATAATTTATCACCAAAATATTATGGTCCATACCAGATTTTCTAGAAGATTGGTAGTGTAGTCTATAAGCTTGAATTACCTCCACCAATAAAGACACATCATATTTTTCATGTTTCATTTTAAAGAAGGTGACTGGTCAATAGATCTCTATACAACCAACCAATGTTACTAGAGTTAGATGAAGAAGGAAGAATCATCTTGGATCTAGAGTTTATTCTCTAGACACACACAAAGAAGTTGAAGACTAGGACAATCATAGAGTATCTCTTTCAGTGGAAGAATTTGCCGATTGAAGATGCCATGTGGGAAGATGAAGATTTTATCTAGAAGCATCCACAATTGATCAACATTAAGGACAATGCTTCTCTGAAGAGGGGGGCATGCTATGAGTAGTCAGCTTATGGCTACCTTAACTCTTAATTAAGTTATAGAATCATTATTATAATCTTATTTGGATATTTAAGTTGGCCTAGATGATATAATTAGGTATCCAAGTTGGCTTGGATGATATCCAAGGATCAAGTAAGGTATATATAGGAGGGAGTGAGTGCTATTTGATCATCAAGTTCTAAATTGTGCTCTTATTGGAGACTTTTGGAGGTTTGCCCCCTCAAAGTGGCTTATTATTCTCAAGAATTATCAAGTATTTGCAACATATTTTCTATTATATTCTTCTCTTGTGCAAGATATTTTATTGCAATCCATACCCCTCAACAAAATGGAGTAGTTGCATGTAAGAACCATACAATTGTAGAGATGGCTAGAAGCATGCTCCAAGCCAAGGGGTTTCCAAATATATTTTAGGCCGAAGTAGTAGCCACATCTATTTACTTGCTAAATAGATGTCCAATAAAAAGTGTAAACAATATGACACTTTATGAGGCATACAGTAGAAGAAAGCCTAGTGTGGCTCATCTTAACATGTTTGGTTGCATTGCTTATGTTCATAAAGTTTAATAAATAGACAAAAAATTGATGATAAAAGTAAGAAATGCATTTTTATTGGCTCTAATGAGGAGGAAAAGGTTACAAGTTGTACACAACCCAATAACAAAAATCTTGATTGTAAATTATGATGTAATGTTTTATAAAAAAGAAGCATGACAATGATATGAAAATTTACATCAAGAAAAACCAACAATTATAGAAATAGAACAAGATGCTCCACCCTATTCTATCAATCCAAATAATAGTGCAAGTTCTACTTCTACACCTTCATCAAGTTCTTCAGGTTCAAGTACTCCTCCAAAGAAGATTAAAATTCTCAAATAAATTTATGAAGGAACTACTAGTCTTGATTCAATTACAAATTTTGCTTCATTATCTCATATATTCAAGTAGAACTAAGAAATTTTGAATATGTAATAAAGCATGGAGTTTGGGTTAAATTCATGGATGAAGAAATTCCTGCCATTGAGTAAGTAGATCCTCCACTAGAAAAGGATGTTATTGGGCTAAAGTGGGTCTACAAAACGAAACATAAAGCTAATCGATCTATTAAAAGATACTAAGCAAGACTAGTAGCTAAAGGCTTCTCACAACAACTAGATGTATATTAGAATGAAATGCATACTCCTATTGCAAGATTGGATACCATAAGATTTGATTAAATTAACTTTTTTGAATGATATCTTGAATGAAGAAGTATTTGGAGAGCAACCATCAAGTTATGAAATTGCAAGACAAAAAAGAGGTTTATAGATTAAAAAAGCTTTTTATGGGCTCAAGCAAGCACCAAGAGTCTAGTGCAATAGAATAGATGAGTATTTTCAAAAAATGGCTTTAGTAGAAGTGAAAGTAAACCCATGCACTCTATATTAAATTTAAAGTTATCGATCTTCTTATAGTCTGTCTATTTGTAACTAATGGTTTGATTTATATAAGCAAGAATAAAGAGTTAATAGAGGAATTTTAAAATGCCATGAAAAATGAATTTAAAATGGAAAATTTGGGTTTGATGCATGGTTTTCTTGGCTTAGAAGTAATACATTTGAATGATGGCATTTTTATCTTACAAGAAAAATATGTAGTTGATTTACTTGACAAGTTTAGAATGAAAGGTTGCAAACCAATGAACACACCTTTGAATATGAGAAGTTAGTCAAGATGATGGTACTAAAAAGGTAGATACAACACTATACATGAGTTTAACTTAGGCAGTCTTATGTATCTTACTGCTACTAGACCAAACATCATCTATCCTCTAAGTTTGGTTTTAATATTTATGTAAAATCCAAGTGAGGTTCATTTTTGTTCAATAAAAATAATTATTAGGTATGTTTGTGAGACAAGAAACTTTGGTATTTTGTATACATCAATTGATAATTTTGGATTAGTTGCATATATAGATAGTGATTGAGCATGATTTATTGATGATCAAAAAAGTACTTTAAAGTATTTGTTTAGCTTAGGATCGGGTGCAATTTCTTAGTCTTCAAAGAAGTATTCAATTATTTCATTATCATCAACATAAGTTGAGTATATTGTAGCAACATCAACAACTTGTTAAGCAAATCTAGTTGAAGAGACTATTAGTAGATTTAAGGTATGAACATGTTCATGGAGTAATAATCATTTATTTTGATAGACTACATTAAAGAGGTTAATGGACTTAAATCTTGGAGACCCTGACTGGTGCTTCTTCTAATGATGTGTTTTCTCTTTCTAAATTAGAATCCCTATTGCACACAAATCATATTCCACAAGCTTTCAAAAGGGATGAACTAGTATGGGCAACTAATTCTATAGGTGTTTTTTAAAGTTGCTTTAGGTTTACTATGTTAGTTGATCAAGGCCCTTCTCCTTACTGGATAAAATTGTGGCAGCTTCAATTGATTCCTAAAATTAATATTTTTTATGGTTGGTGGCTCAGAACAAAGTCCTTATAATTCAAGATAATTTGGTTAAAAGGGCATTTTCTTTGCCTAATAGAATCTCTTTATGTAAAGAAACAGAATAAAATGTACCTCATTTTCTATTGGAGTGTCTCTTCTCTTGGTAAGTTTGGAGTCTCTTACTTTCCCTCTTCGGGTTTAGTTGGGATTTCCCTAATCATACTCAAGGGCTAATGGAACAATTGTCTTCTCCTTTTTAAAACTCTTGTGGAGTATTGTTTTACCTCATGTTGTTTGGGGTTAGGGAGGGAAAGAAACAATACAATTTTCTATGATATGAAGTCTCTGGTGAGTGGGGCACTTAATAAAATGTGTTCAACTTTAAATGAAAAGTTTCTTGTAGCTATTAAGGAAAAAATTTCTTCAACTCCTAAGATTGGGGCCTCTAAGGTTGATTTGGAGATAGCATCAACATGGAAGCTTGACTTTGATATTTCGGTTCCTTTCAAGGATTCTAAATCCCAAAGGCATAATATTGTTTGGTCCTTCCCCCTTTTAATTGGTGCAATATGAACTTTGATGGAGCTTCTAAATGGAATCCAAGACTGGTAGGAGGTGAAAGAGTGCTAAGAGATGATAAAGGTAACCTGATTGTAACATTTACAATTAACTTGGGAAACCAGACCAAACATTTTGTTGAAGTTTCAACAGTTTACAATGCTTTAAAAATGGCCCAATAGATTGGTGTCCATTCCTTAATTATTGAAGGGGATTCGATGAACATTATAAAATATTTGAAGAAGAGAAACTTACCGATCTAGACTATTGAAGGCTTGATAAATGATTCAATTGATATTATTGATAACATAAGAAATGTTAATATAGTCCATATTATTAGAGAAGCTAATAGAGTAGCTGATCTTTTTGCAAATTGGGAGGTTACCATAAAGGAATTACTAAAATTGGGTGAAGAATGACATATTCCCTTTGGAATTCATTAAACTTAATAATGATGATATTAAAAATTAGTAACATTCACTATCCTTTTGGGATGGAGAAGATTTGGTTAACTGCTCACATGAGGGAAGGTCACCTCAGTCATGATGGTTTCATATGTACTTGAAGACATTCTCTAGTAGTTTCTTTTCATCTCCCACATCGACTATCTCTGGCAAATAGGGCATTGTTGGGATATTGTGGGGAAGAGTAGAAATTGACAAGGGATTTGAAACAATGGGAGGTGATAGAAATTGAATAGAGCCTTTGAGCTACAATAGTGTTAAGTAAAACCAGAGAGTAAGATTTTGATGAATGCAGGTTTAACTCCCTATCTTAAGAGGTTAAATAGGCACGATACCCCACTAGCCATTGAATTTGCAAAAGGGTTGGACAATAGGCATGTTATGGTGTAGGGGTTAGACTTCAAGATTACAGAGGAGTTACTAGATCATGTTACTAGACTCTCTTTAATTTGAGAGCAAACATTTTTAAAGATAGGAAAATAGGGTCCAATGATGTCATTTCCATTTTTCTGAAGCATGGTGAAGAACTAAAAAAACTCCATTCAGGGCATGCCAGGAGCTCTTTAAAGCCCCCCTTGAGGCAAGGTTACACATTGTATTATGAGGTATGTAACTCTGGAGGGAAGATTTAAGTCTACGTATTCTTATCATTTCACCATGTTGAATCACTTTAGGCATTAAAAAATGGTCTCCTTTCCATTTTACTTGTTGTCTTATTTGGATAATTCTATCAAGGACTATAGGTGTGCCCCATGATGATACCCCTCCATCAAGGGTTAATTTTACTTATAATGAACTTTGTAAGAGCAAATAATCCTAAGGTTCACCATCATGGTTTTAAAGTAAAGATGTGAAGATGAAAAGAGTGGACGAGTGCCTTGATTCCACTTCTAGGAATTCAAAAGATTCCATGGATGACACCTGGGAGGCTATGGAGAAGGAGTTTGCAATGGATTCTAAAATTGAGGAACCCCTTTCCAAGGATAATAGTCCAGGGTTACAAGATGAAAATGTGGTGGAAGGAGACTATAGAGAAATTGATAGTTCAAGGGACAATAAAAGGAAGAGAGGAACCCCCAACAAAAGTCAGTCCCATGTCCCCAGGGTTATAATTGACAATGTGAAGAAGAGAGGTGACAATTTTTAGAAAATCCCAAAGTATTTGGATGGTCTGGAAGTTAAGGGCATAGGGAAAGCTAAGGCCTTCCTAGAACTTGACGTTGATGAACCGTTTCCTGGTATTTCTAATCCCTATCTATCTTTTCCAAAGGATCTTTCCTTACTAGTATCTAACCACTCATCTTTACAAGAATTGTCGAATATGGTAAATTAGGTGATCCAAAATTTGGGGACCTTGCAAGAAGATTTTGAGGCACATCATTGTCTCACCAAATGGTTTTTTGTTGAAATTAATAGAATCAACATTAAGATATATTTGAAGAAAAAGAAATAGAGAGGGAAAAACAAATTTAGGAGGAGGATGTTAGAATCTTCTAGAATTGGGAACTCATCCCTCAAGTTAACAGATTGGTCAATGATTGTAGTGAGAAGAAGGAAATAAATGATACCTTGGGTGAAGATTTTAAGCAGGGCCAAGATAATCATAATAATAGATTGATATTGTTGAAAAAGGACATGAACACCATTAAGGACAACCTAAATTGGGTTATCTAAGGCAACAAATGCACCATTTAGAATAGCACATTGTGATTAATATCTTGATAAAGAAGCTAAGAAGATTTGTTGCAGATTAAAAGATTCCCATTTTGGAGGGTAAAGCTACAAAGGTAGGCCCCAATTCAAGAACTAGGAGCTACAAGAAAATAAGCTATGAGGAATAAAAAAGAGAATTTCATGACTTTTTGGACTTGCATGGAAGTATACGAACAGGAATTGGAAGCTGCTAAAATATTGAAAAAGCTATAGGCCTTTGGTCTCTTGTTTATTGTTTTGTCTTGTGTTTTATTTGGTTTTCTGTGTAGTTTTGTTATTATCTTCTTGTAGTTTTTTTGTTATTTTGCTAAAGCTTGACTGGTTGTAAAGGGTTTCAGGGCCTCTTCAAAACCTGTTCTACCCCTTTAATAAAAATAGTCATTTATTGTGACAATAATTCTACAATTGTTTTAACAAAGAATTCAATCTTTCATAGTCATAAAAAACATATTGACATCAAAATCATTTTATTAGAAATCTTGTGGCTAAAGGAAATCTTGAATTGAAAATTTACAAAACCTGTGACCAATTTGTTGACTTGTTTACCAAAATAATATCATTTTTTTGTAAAGTTGAGATAGAAGTCAAGTGTTACTACATTAAGCATTAAAGGGAGAATGATAGTGCTTATGCTTATCATAGCCAACACCACGTAAATTGCCATTGCCACATAAAATCCTAGTTGTCAAATATATTTCCCCACTTGTCAATAGTCTTCTCCAACATCACTACCACTTGTAAACTACTCTTTTTGCACCTCATCAAACACATTAAAAACCTTTTTAATAGGCTCCAATTCTTTCTTTTAGGTAGTGTCATTCTCAAAATCTTTTGTTGTTTTTGGGGTGATAAGGGGAGAGGGCCCAATAATGGTTGCACCCTAACTTTTGGGGTTGACATAGCAACCTACATGTCATGTTGACACTAAACAATTTTACAGCCATGAAGGTAGGGATGTGGACAATTTAAATATTTCATTTTTATTAATGTATGACTCATCAAACATGTGAACAAGGCCCTTAAGAGTGGAAACCTTTTTTTAGGGTAAAAATTATGGTTGATTGAAGGTGGTGCACATGGACCCCCAAATGTATAACACCGTCAACCCACCATGTGTTCACATTGACTTATTTTTGGCATTCAACTATACACATTTTAATTAAATGTGAAGATATTTAACCAGCACGACTCCACACTTAACTTGCACATGATTGCATTTAGTAGCTATGCCTCCATACTTTGCGTATGAGATGTCCTAGAGATATGAAATGATATCACCTTCAATGTTGTTATACACAACATTAAACAATGCATAAGGGTTCACCACTAACCGTCTTCTTCCCCAAATCTTATTACATTCTTAATTTGTAGTTGTTCACTTCTACTCTACTTGTTTGATGACTTTGAAGGGATTGAGCAGAGAGAATGTGGAGGTCTATTTGGTGGTCATGTTTAATGTACTCATCCATATAGCTTCAAATGGAAGGTGAGGTCATCGTAACTCACTAAGGCAATGATCCAACACATTTTTTTGCTCATTTATTATTTGTTGTGCATTGTTTAGGTGAGTGTTTATGTGTTGTTTAGTGTTTGTGGTGGCATTTCTTCAATTCACTCTTCCATCTAGCTATAAATGGAAGAAGAAGTTGTCATACCTCACTAAGGTAATGACCCAACTCATTTTTTGGTTCTATTTTGATTTTTTTATCTATCGTGTATTATTTAGGCAATTGTTAATGTGTTGTTTAGTGTTTGTGATGGAAATGGTTTGTTGCATCCAACTAGGGTTATCATTTTCAACATTTTAATGTCCATTTTTTAGAAAGTCGTAATGGGTAATTGATAGTTTCAGTGTTTGTGAAATACATTGTGAAGTTTGAATGACTATTGTTTATCTTTAAATCTATAATAGTGGCTAGTACATTGTTGAGTTAAATTTGTAGTTGATGTCTAATCATTAAGTTTGTAATCTTTTCTTTTGTGTTTGGCTAATTTCTTGTAGTATATGCAAATGAATGTGTCTCAAAGAACAAGAATTATTTGAAACTATACCTCCATTTTATTGTGTTTATGACCACAATCGAATGTGCTCTCTTTTATGTTTTATAATACAATCATTACTTATAGAAATTTAAATCTTTTATTCAACCATCACTATGACCTATCAAACTTAAGTTATAAATTTAAATATTCAGTTCTTTCAATTGTTACATTATACTGACTCGTTTTGTCGTAATGGGTAATCAATTTTTTTATTGTTTATGAAAATAATTATAAAGCTAGAATCACTCTTGATTATCTTCAAATCACAATAATGGATGCTACATTGGATTCAATTGTACTTCCTTCACATTATGCATGTTCAACTTTCTTTAATACTTGAAAAATGAGTCTCTCTGTCATAAAATTTGTATGGGTTTTGGAACCACCTTATTTTACTTTTTCCTAAGTTTTGGTTGAAGAAGTAGGCTGTAATTTCTAGTGTTAGTAGGGTTGGAAATAATTTATGGAACCCTACATTTTATAAAAAGTCAAATCATTCTAGTTTCACAATTAAAATTTGTCCTTGTTGTTGGTATGTGGCGACTGATCATGCAAATATTGTGCACTCGTAATGTATCCTTGTCGGGGTTCGGGGTCGGGTCGGGCCTCGAACAGGGGTTTGGGGGTGCAGCCCCTAAAAAAAAAAATTTCCCTCCTTTTTTTGCATGTTCGAGGTCAGTAGATATTTTTTGTTAACCGACAAAGGAAAAATGACTTTGTATAACCCTAATTCTAGAAGCTTCCAAAAGCTTTTTATAAGCGGCTTGGATGTATGTTGCGGCATGGAATTCGTGAGATTATAATCTATTTTGCACTGGATAATAAAATCATTAGATGGTTGAGTTTCTATGGATGTAGCCCATTTTAGGTGAACCACGTTAAATTTCTGTGTTGATTTCTTTTGTGTTATTCTTCATTGTTATATTTGGGTTATTTAATCTGCATCTGATCTACTTGAACCCTAACAATTGGTATCAGAGCAGGTTGTGTTTGATTATCGTCTGCAGGAAGGTCTCATGATTGAGTGGGAGTCTCGCGCTTAAGTGGGAGCAATGGTGGATGAGGGTGAATTGAAGGTAGATAAATTCAATGGGTAGAACTATAAGTTATGAAAGATGCAAATGGAGGATTATCTCTATCAAAAGGATATGGAGGCCGTTGGAAGGAAAAGCCAAGAAACCCGCAGTAATGACTAATGAGGATTGGGAACTTCTGGATAGAAAGGCACTGGGAACCATTCAGTTGTGCCTGGCACCATCTGTGGCGTTCAATATAACAAAAGCAAAGACAACAGATGAACTGATGAAAGCTTTGGCTAAATTGTATGAAAAACCCTCAGCCTCCAATAAGGTATTTCTCATGAAGCATTTGTTTAATCTAAAAATGATTGAAGGTGGATCTATGTCAAATCATTTAAATGAGTTTAATATGATTACAAGTCAGTTAACTTTTGTAAAAGTGAAATTTGATGAAGAGGTGAGGGCTTTCTTGGTTTTATGTTCTTTTCCAGAAAGCTAGAATAGCTTGGTAATGGTTGTAAGTAACTCTGTCTTTGGTTCAAATACTTTGAAATTTGATGATGTTGTTGGTGTTATCCTTAGCGAGGAAATGCGATGGAAAAGCACAGGTGAGAATTCAACATCAAGTAATGCTTTGACTATAGAGAACAGGGGAAGAACAAAGGAGAGAGGAAAAAGCCCAACAAATCTTGGGAACTCACAAGGGAAGTTGAAGAAAGGTAGATCTAAATCCAGAGGAAGAATGGATTGCTGGCATTGTGGAAAGCCAGGACACTTGAAGAAGGATTGTTGGTCTCAAAAGGGAAAACAAGGAGACAAACAACATGATGACAGTAAGGAAGCTAATGTTGCAAGTAATAAATTACAGGATGCTTTAATTCTATGTTTAGATAATGCTAATGATTCCTGGGTAATAGATTCAGGGGCTTCATTTCATGCCACACCCCATAGGAAATGTTTTGTAGATTATGTTCAAGGTGATTTTGGATAGGTATATTTGGGTGATGATGAACCCTGTCAGATTGTTGGAAAATGAAAGATAAAAATCAAGTTGCAGAATGGAAATGAATGGTTGCTACAGGAGGTAAGGCATGTTCCAAATTTGAGACAGAATTTAATTTTTGTAGGACAACTGGGTAGTGAACGCTGCATAGTTACCTTTTCAAACAAAGTCTAGAAGGTCACTAAAGGTGCATTAGTAGTAGCTAAAGGTGAAAAGGTAGGCACATTGTATTTGTGTACTTGTAATACTTATTCTACCTTAGCTACTATAGAAATAGCTTCTATTGAGACAGTTATAACACTTGCTACAGGGATAGAAATAGAATTGTGGCACCATAGACTTGGGCACATGAGTGAGAAAGGGATGAAGATCCTTCACTCCAGAAAGTTGCTACCATGTCTGAAGTAGATTGACTTGGAGTTCTGCGAAATTTGTGTTTATGGAAAACAGGAAAGAGTCTGATTTCTCAAAGTTGGGAAAAAGAAGAAGAGTGAAAAATTAGAGCTTGTGCATTTAGATGTATGGGGACCAGCTCAGGTATCTTCTCTTGGTGGCTCTTGCTATTATGTTACTTTTATTGATGAGGCAACTAAGAAAACATGGGTGTATTTCCTAAAACAAAAATTAGAAGTATTTGAAACTTTTAAAAGGTGGAAAGCTTTGGTTGAGAATGAGACGGGAAAAAAGTTGAAGTGTCTCAGATCTACTAATGGAGGCGAGTATTGCAGCAGAGAATTTGAAAATTACTATACTTATAATGGAATTCATAGGAAGAAAATGATTCCTGGAACCCCACAAGAAAATGGTGTGTCTGAGAGGATGAATAGGACCATTATGGAGCGTGCAAGGAGCATGAGATTGCATGTTGGACTACCCTTACATTTTTGGGCAAATGTTGTACATACCGATGTTTATTTAATAAACATGGGACCTTCAAATCCTTTGGATGGTGGCATTCCAAAGGAGGCATGGATGGGTAAAAAGGTAAACTATTCATTTCTAAAAACCTTTGGTTGTGAAGCTTTTATCCATGTTGATATTGAAAATAGAACCAAGCTTGAGGCTAAATCTAAAAAATGTACCTTCATTAGATATGGAGTAGATGAATTTGGTTATCAGTTATGGGATTATGAAAATCATAAAATTATTACGAGCAGAGATGTTATATTTAATGAGAAGGTCATGTATAAGGATTAGCTACAGGAAAAGAAGCATGAACAGGCCAAAAAGGAATATGTGGTGCTGGATACGATTCTAGAAAATAAAATGCCAGTGGTACCTGATGCTCAGCAACAAGTTATCCCACAGACTCCTGCAAGTGTTAGACATTCTACAAGGATAACTAGACCTCCAAAAAGATTTTCTCCATTATTATATTCTATATTACTAACTGATTCTGGTGAACCTGAAGGTTATGAAGAAGCAGTGTAGGTAGAAACCAAAAAGCAGTGGGAGCTAGGCATGAAAGAGGAAATGGATTCCTTGCTGTAGAATCAGACTTGGGACTTAGTCCCATTGCCTATAGGTAAAAGAGCATTGCCAAATAAATGGGTTTACAGGTTGAAGGAAGAAGATGGAGGCAAGAAAAGATATAAGGCTAGACTCATGGTAAAAAGTTTTGCACAGAAAAAAGGTATAGATTTTTATGAAATATTTTCTCTAGTTGTAAAGATGACTTCTATTAGAACTATTCTAAGTCTTGTGGCTACGGACGACATGCATCTTGAACAGCTAGATGTGAAAACAACATTTCTCCATTAGGATTTGGAAGAGGAAATATACATGCAGCAACCACAGGGATATGAGCTCATGGGTAAGGAGGAATTTGTGTGCAGGTTAAAGAAGAGTTTGTATGGCCTGAAGCAAGCACCTCGGCAATGGTATTTGAAATTTGGTAGTTTTATGGCTGAACAAGGTTACAAAAGATGTCATTCTGATTATTATGTTTATTTTAAGAAATTGGGTAATAGCAGCTATATTATCCTGTTGTTTTATGTTGATGACATACTTGTTGCCAGGTCTAACATGTAGCATATTAATGAACTTAAGCAAAAATTAGCAAATTCATTTGCTATGAAGGATTTGGGTGCAACAAAACAAATCCTTGGTATGAGGATCACACAAGACAGGACAAATAAAAAATTATTTTTGTCTCAAAGTGAGTATGTAAAGAAGGTGTTGAAAAGGTTTAACATGCAGAATGTAAAAGTAGTTAGTACACCTTTGCCTGGTCATTTTAAGTTGACTAAGGAGATGTGTCCAAAGACACAAGAGGAGGAAGACAAAATGTCTAAGATACCATATGCATCAGTAGTTGGCAGCTTGATGTATGCAATGGTATGCACAAGGCCAAATATTGCACATGCAGTGGGAGTTGTGAGCAGGTATATGAGCATTCTAGGAATGGAACATTGGAATGTGGTAAAATTTGATATTTGAGAGGTACTACTTCAAAGAAACTATGTTTTGGAGGAACAAATTCTACTCTAAAAGGATATGTTGACTCTGATCTAGCAGGTGATATTGATAGCAGGAGGAGTACTAGAGGGTATGTTTTTACTGTAGGAGGTACTGCAGTCAGTTGGATTTCATGGCTGCAAGAGGTTGTTGCGCTTTCAACCATTGAAGTTGAGTATGTTGCTGCCATAAAAGCTAGCAAGGCTCAGATGATTTGGTTACAATGTTTTCTAGAGGAATTGGGACAACGACAAGAAGATAGCCCTTTGTACACTGATAGCCAAAGTGCCATTCATCTTGCTAAGAATTCAACTCTGCATTCAAAAAACTAAGCACATACAGCTCAGATACCACTTCGTTTGGTCAGTTTTGGAGGATGGATGGTTGAAGCTGGAGAAAATTCACACAAGTGAGAATCCTGCAGATATGTTCACAAAGGAAGTTACACGGGAGAAACTGATTTCCTCATCAGTTTCTGTTAGCCTTCATGACTGATAATGGTGGACATAAGAAACCAGCCAGGCCTATAATCCAATGGGAGCTACAAGTGCAGCGGTGTCGTCTAGGATCAGTCTCCAAGTGGGAGATTGTTTGGTGTGGAGCCTGATCAGTCTCCAAGTGGGAGATTGTTGGTATGTGGCAATTGATCATGCAAATACTATACACTCGTAACGTAATTTTTTTCCTCCTTTTTTTGCATGTTCGAGGTCGGTAGTTATTTTTTGTTAACCGACAAAGGAAAAAGGACTTTGTAAAACCCTAATTCTAGAAGCTTCCAAAAGCTTGTTATAAGTAGCTGGGATGTATGTTGTGACATGGAATTTGTGAGATTGTAATTTGTTTTGCATTGGATAATAAAATCATTGGATGGCCAAGTTTCTGTGGATGTAGCCCATTTTGGGTGAACCACGTTAAATTTATGTGTTGATCTCTTTTGTGTTATTCTTCATTGTTATATTTGGGTTATTTAATCTGCATATAATTGTTAGTGTTTATTGCTCTGATCTCCCTGAACCCTAACACTTGTTGCTCCTTATATATGCCAACGAGTTGTTCCTTCCTCTTTTTTGTTATTGGGTATTTGTGTAAACATGTCTCTAATGAATAGGTTTTTTCAAAGAGACCCAAATAACACCTATGAACTACAAAAAAACTTGAGAATTTGTATCCACCAAACAAAACAAATCACAATCACAATTATTGTAAAAATGTCTTTTAACCTTCTCTTTTCATTATTTTGAAGAGACAAACTTGTTGAACCTTCTTTTCAACTAAAACTATTACACTCTTTATTATCTTGAGCCTAATAATAGTTGCTATATTGGTCATCCCAATGCTACTCTTATTTCATTCGGTGAAAACATTAATGACCCTTGGTTTCAAATATTTTCATCTATTTTTCATTTCTAAATCTCATTATTTGAGGAATGATACATGGCTGCTACATTAGTCAATTTAATGCTACTCTAGACCTACAATAGTGTTTAATTGGCCTTTAGGTGAAAACATTACTCTTAAGTTACAAATTGAAATATTTAAATCTTTGAATTAGTACATTATACTCACCCATTTTCTCTTAATGGGTAATCAAAATTTTGATTGTTTGTGAAATATTTTGATGTCTTTACCTCAACAAGTTTGGCACCAAGATATTTGAAGGATAACAACATTTGCACTTTCTTAATGTTAGACACCACTTCTTCCTTGAACAAATATAATCAAGATGACGAAGCTCTATGTTTACCTTGACAATTCTTATACCTATATAACTAGTACCCGCCACTATTAGAACTATGATCTTCTTATCCATATTCTTATGTGCGTTTAGTTTCAAAATTAAATTTTGGCCTTGTTGCTCCTTAAATATATATGTGGACATCTTGTTCCTTCCTCTTTTTGTTGCTAGATATTTATGTAAATATGTCCCTACTCAATGTCATATATAGGAAGAAAATCATTTCAAAATGATGTAAGACAATTTTTTGTAGAGTTAATTTTAAGGATTGAGTTTCATGGGTCATAGGGAAGATGGCACGATAGTGGTGCACACTTTAGAGGTTGACATGGCCTTGTACATGCCATGTTGGCACTAAAGAACTATGTTTCCATTTAGGCAAGGATGTGGATAGTTTAAATCTTTTCTTCCACCATTATTTTGACACAACAAACAGGTGGACCCCCTGTTCTTTAACACCATCTCCCTGCTACATGTTTGCATTGACTTCTTTTCACCATACTAGCATACACTTTTTAATCAAATGTAAAGACATTCAAATGGCATGACTCCACACTCAACTCTCACACAACTACATTTACTAAGTGCACCTCCATACAAGTGTCTGTATTAGATGGAGTGGGGAAATCAAATGATAATGACATCAACAATGCAATCCATTATATTAAACAATACACAAGGGCCCACCAACCATTGTAATTTCCCCCAAGTGACATTGCAAAGGTTTTTTATATATACTACTTAAGAAAAGGTTATACTTAAGTTTGATAGGTCACAGAGATGGTCAAACATAAGATTACAATTTGCACATATAATTGTGTTCATAGACACAACTATAGGGATAGTAGACTTCCATTGAATTATTTTTCTTGGAGATGTATCATTCTCCATATAACAATATAAATAATCCAAAAATAGAAAAAAAATATTTGAAACCAAAAGTTACTCATGTTTTCACCCAAAGGGTAATGAAACAAGATTGTAGGTCTAGAGTAGCATGAAATTGACCGATGTAGTAGCCATTATTAGTCTTTCAAGATAATCAAGAGTGAATCTAACTTTACAAATTATTTCACAAACAATCAAAATTTATTTATCCATTAGGATAAAATAGGCCAGTATAATATTCTAATTAAAAGATTTGAATATTTCAATTTGTAACTTAAGAGTAATTATTCCACCTAAAGGCTCTTGAAACAAGATGACATGTCCAAGACTTTTTATATTATATTTATAGGTCTAGAGTATCATTGAACTGACCAATTTATACAAGTTATGTGGAACCTAAAATATATCCTCCTAAAATCCTTTTTATATTATATTTATAACTTTTAGGTTCCACATCACAAGTGAATCCAACTTAACTATGATAATGATAGATAATCAAATTTTTGATTAGGGGAGAAGGCTTGAGAGGTGCACCCTAACTTTAGGGGTTAACACGAATTGTATGTTTTGTGTTGGCACTAAAAAATTATGTTCCCACATGGGCAAGGTTGTGGACAATTTAAATCTTCCGTTCAAGTGTATATTATGAATGAACCCTTGCAAGACATAGCTACACTATAAGCATGAAATCATTGAATCCTAGGTGTATGGCACATGTTTGACACAATGGTACAAAGTCAATTTTTACATAGACACTGAAGAGATAATCATGTATGCATCTAAGGGATAATGAAACTCTATATCTTTTTAGATAGTAATTGAAGATATAGTGATGTAACCACATAAGGGGTAATGAAACTCTATCAAGATTCTAAAGCATTCAACTTAGCAATGTACCACCTATTGAACACACCAAGATACTAAGAGGGGGGTGAATCAGTATCTAATCAAACTTCAAGTCCTCCGAAGCAAATTACAACTTAAGCATTACAGCATCAACATAAACATGAAAGATTAACACAATGCACATCAACACATAACACCAAATATACATGGAAAACCCAAGAAGGGAAAAGCCACAGTGAGGATTAACTCACAATATATGAACCTCAAAATTACAACTTTGTTTTAGGGCTACAACCCAAGGAAACTACTACTCCCTAAAAACTTTGATTTAGGGTCACTCCCAAGGAAGCTACAACTCCCTAAAGACTTTGTTTTAGGGTCACTCCCAAGGAAGTAACTACTCCCTGAATTGATAACAAACTTAGAAATGATTACAGTATGACAGTTCTTCTACTGCCTGAAAACTAATGTTGAAGCTCACACCTTTGATGATTGTAATTCTACTTCTTCTGATAATTGAATCAATTAGGCACACTCTTCACTTCTCTCCTGTCACAAAAATGTCTTCAAGATGAATCAAGATAGCTTCTAACACATCTTCTCTTTCTCCCTCAGTCAGATATCACAATGCATATGATTTTCATATTCTGCTCTTATATTTTCATTTTTCACAATCATACTTCACCTAGACCAACTGGGTTTACAATATATACATGACACTACATTGTTTTCATTACAAGTCGGCCAATACAACAAGGCTATTACATTTTACAATTCAGCCAGAGATCACACAACATGAAACATGCATAGGTATAGCCCTATCATGAACTACACGCTACTCCAGAAAGAAACACATGCCTTGAGGATCTCAATACTTGCTTAGTCTGGTCCTAAACATTCTTCATAGCATCATTCTTCAAGGAATATCATCTGCACATTACATAGATTTAAATTAGGTCACCCTTAAGCAAGAAAACATGAAATTTGAAGTATAACGATCACAACCACTTGAAAACCTTGTGCGGTACTAGAAACATGAAAGATCTTCATGAAATTCTTCCAGATGAGTCTTCATGAATCATACAACACCTTTAGATACACATATAACTCCGTACAACAAATATATTGTGTCTCATACCTTAAAACATGCACACTGAGATCAAACAGCCATCTGGAACACACTGTCATCGAGAAACTGACCTTGCGGAGCACCAAGACACCTGAAACTACAAGGATGAATGTAATACACATCCCTGAACATGTCCACCAAACCACATAGGCAATTATTCTCTTCCAAAAGAATACAAAACATTTCAACAAGCCTTCAACATTACTTTTCTCAGACAGAATACAGACCGAAACTCTACCACTTATAACTTTCACTGCGAATGGTGTAGAGACTTGAAAATTTGAAAATAGAACCTTCACAAGATGTTGAGCTTAATTTCTAAACCACAAGACCTCATCTTCAAATGTAGAGGAATGTAGAGCCAAACATTGCAGCACAGTGAATATCATCTTTAGAACCAACATTGTCTTCAAACTGTCAACTACAAAACACTCTTCTGGTAATCCAAACACCATGACACTTGGAACATACATGCTTTGACACTATATGAAGCTATCTTCCAATCTGCAGAGTCTCAACACTAATAATAGGAAAATGTGGAGCATTCTCCCAGACAGTTTTTAAAGCAATCTTCCTGTAGCAAACTTTCACCAGCATCTAGAAGCCAAAATCTTCATGTAACAACACATGCATCCTTGGGAACAATAGGAAGAATCATGAACCATGCCACATGTCCTCAACAACCTCTTCTCATCCTCAGCATAGCTTAATGTATTATCATCCATCTTCGTGCTTCTAATTCCCATCTTAATATTTCATCATTCATCTATGTGCTTTTAATTCCCATCTTAATATTTCACCATGAACTTGAATCTTTGTGCTTTTAATTCCCATCTTAATATTTCATCATGAAAACATCTTTGTTAACCAACAACTTGACTTGACATGACATCCAACCATGAACATTGGGAACATTACTGCATCTGCCTAATATACCTTGTCTTGACATTAATCCAGGCATGACATCCAACCATGGACATCAACAACCCACTATAAACCTTAGGAACATCACTGGATATTAGCAACCCTAAATCTTAGCATCACCACTGTATCTCATTGGTATATCATCATCACAAACTGAGTGTTGACCTTACTCTAAGTGTTGACATCAATGACGACACATATTACCAACAATCTCCCCCTTTGTCATTGATGGCAACACATACTCCCCCTTAGATATACATTTCTCTCTTTCCCCCTTTGACATCAAGGACCCCCTTTGACATCAAGGATAAAGGTCAATTTTCTTTCTCTCTCCCTTTGATGTTCATACCTTCTTTCTTGAAACATCTCAGGGCTCCCTCTGCCAGCAACAACCACTACCTACTCCCCCTGAGAGGTAGCCACCATCAGTCCAAGAAAAAGAATATAGCATGAACTCCCCTTGGATAGATGTGCCATCATACATCTAGTAAGGAGGGGCAATTACCCTTACTCCTATCCTCTGTCAAAGATCCTCAAAAGTGTTCTTTGTAATCTAGCCTTTGTGAAAATATCAACAATCTGATCTTTTGTTGGAATATATTCCAACCTTACTTCCTTATCTGCAACCTTCTATCTCAAAAAGTGATACCTAATTGCTATATGCTTGCTTCTAGAGTTCATCACCGGATTCTTGGAAATATTGATAGCACTTGTATTATTACACAAAATAAGGATAGGCTCATCATACACTACCTTGATATCCATTAGGGTTTGCTTCATCCACAACACTTGTGTACATTAGGATGCTGCTGCAATATACTTTGCCTCTGCAGATGATAAGGACACTGAATCTTGCTTCTTGCTTTGCCATGAAACTAATATGCTTCCCAAAAAGAAAGCACCACCACTTGTACTTCTTCTATCATCCACACAACCAACCCAATCAACATCAGTGTAAGCACTTAGATCAAAATCATTACCCCTACCATAAGCCATAATCTGAAGTTCCATTCAAGTATCTGAATATCCTTTTCACTACCTTTTCATGTGTTTACTTGGGATTATCTTGACATCTAGAAACCACACATACTGCATGCATAACATCAAGCCTAGAAGTAGTCAAGTACAACAATCCTCCAATCATGGATCTATAGGAAGTCTAATCAACCTCTGAAGACTCATCATCTTTGCTCAAGTGACATCCAGTTACCATAGGAGTACTCATTGGTTTTGAATTGTCCATACCAAACTTCTTCAACATTTCTCTAACATTCTTAGCCTGAGAAATAAAGATACCATCATCTAGCTGAGCAATTTGAAGTCAAAGGAAGAAAGACATCTCACCAATCATAGACATCTCAAACTCTTTTTGCATCTCCTCTACAAACTTTTTACACATATCATCATCTTCACCAAAGATGATGTCATCAACATTTATTGAAACTATCAATATCATATCTCCTTCCTTGATGTAAAGAGTGCTAGTTGTAGTACCTTTCTTGAAGCCCTGCTGAAGTAAGTACTTATTCAACCTAGCATACTAAGCTCTAGGTGCTTGCTTGAGAGCATACAAAGATTTCTTGAGCTTGCACACCATGTCTGAATCTTCTGATATCTAAAAACCATCTGGTTACTCAATGTAGACTTCTTCCTCTAGATCCGCATTCAAAAATGTTGACTTGACATCCATTTGATAAACCTTGAAGTTCTTATGAGCAGCAAGGGCAAGAAACATCCTGATTGCCTCCATCTTGGCTACCAGAGCATATGTTTCCTCAAAATCAATACTTTTAACTTGAGAATAGCCCTTACACACCAATCTTGTTTTGTTCCTCACAACTTCACCATCTTAATTCATCTTGTTCCAGAATAGCCACTTTGTTCCTATGACATTCTTGTTGGTTGGTCTAGGAACCAATTCCCATGTTTGATTCTTCTTTATCTGATCCAATTCTTCTTCCATTGCTTTTATCCAACCATCATTTTTGCTAGCATCAACAAAGGTTTTGGGCTCTACCTTTGATAATAAACACAAGTTTACTTGCTCATGTGTCTTAGCAAACCTTCTCCTATTCTGCACACCTTCATTCTTATCTCTAATGATCTGATCTGCTGAGTGGTTCTTTTGAACATATTTTGCTGGAGTCTTAGGCATCTGCTTTGGATCTTGTTCCTTTTCTTCTTTCCCTTCTTCTTCTTCATCTTTAATACATGGAAAGATATCAGATCCGAAGTCCTCTAATTCTTGTGACATTTGATACAAGTCTTCATCTACTTTGACATTTGTGCTTTCAATCATCTTTCCCAATCTCTTATTGTAGTATCTATAGGCCTTGGTTGAGTAACCAAGAAAGATCCCTTCATCACTTCTTGAATCAAACTTTCCTAGGTCGTCTTCATCTCTTTCGATATAGCATTTGTTGCCAAAGATCCTGAAGTATCTGACAGTGGGAGGTCTTCCATACCATAGCTCATAAGGGATCTTATTGCTATTGACCCTCAGTTGCACTATGTTAATTAGATAGACAGCAATGTGAATTGCTTCCTTTCAATACATATCAGGTAGATCTGCATCTTTCAACATTGCCCTAGACATATCTTGCACAGTCCTATTCTTTCTTTCAACAGTTATAGCACCCTTACCATAGATTTGTGTTGACTCATCACCACCAAACTTGACAGATCCACCATTCCACTTCTTAAGGCTGATAAACATCTCCTTGTCGCCAGTCATGTGATTAGAGCAACCACTATCAATTATCCAAGCCTTGGCTTCTTCTCTTGCATGAAAGGTCGCCCATACAACCATTGATCTATCATTGTTTTGGTTAGTTTGCAAGGCATCAGTCTTTTCACATTTTACATCATCCTTTTTGTCACCAAAATTCAAGGCCATCAAAAGTGTTTCATCATTTGAATCATCATGATCCTCATCTTCTGAAGAACAACTGCTCTCTATGGAATACAGACTTCTTTTGAACTTGCCTTTCTTGTTACCACCCCTTGATTCTTTAAAAGGACATTTAGAAGAAAAATGACCAATCTTTCCACAATTAAAACTTTTTAAAGGTAACTTACCTCTATATTTACATGTGCCTTTTGATGAGTCTAGTTTATGACTCATATTTTGTTAAACTTTATTGGCTATTTGCTGTAACTATCTTGGACTTTGATGCTTTACTCTTGGTCTTTCTATGTCATTACCCCCAAAACTATAACTTGCTGAGCATGGGTCATTTCTTCTATCCTTCTATGGCGAAGACATGTTATTTGAACTATCTATGTTAATGTTGCATATGGTTAATGAATATTACTTCAAGGTGGTTTCGAATGAGCAATTATTTGTGTGTACTAACATTATTTTGCAGATATAATTGACATCCATAAAGTGAGGAAGATTCTGCTGGATGGTCGTTTACCATAAAGTCAAAGGTGGTGGCCGTTCAAATATCAAATGGAGGGAAAGCAACCGTTTTGTAACTGGTCTTAAATATCTATTGAGCGGATTTAGGAGTTATAGTTATGCTAAATCTGCAGTAAAGCAACTCGCTTGACCAGATTTCCTTGCATGCATAACTTCCTTCCACTTTCTATGTTTTCCATAATGTGGCGTCCTCCTATTCTGATGGAGTTGACCGCCCTGCTAGTTAGTTAGTAGTCTTTCTTCTATAAATAAGACTTTGATACTCCTTTTGTGGGGTTGTTGTTGATTATTCGAAGATTGTACTTGCACTATCCAGTTTTCAGTAACACAATTATCATGTTCAGTTGTACTCATCCTTTTGAATGAATAAAATAAAGTTGTGAGTTCGCATTTCTAAGTTTACATCTGTTTTAGGGAATACTCATCCAAGGGGGCCCACTTGGTGAGAATTCCACCCCTTAGTTTAATTGCATTTTCTGTTAAGTGTTTAGTAAATCTGACATTGAATGTTCCTGCAGCCACTAGAATTCTATTTTGTGTCTGTTCCTACAACCAAAGCAGACAGAGTAGTTTCCTATTTGTTTGCCCAGATTGCTACTTTGTGTTATGTACTTGACTCCAGAATAGTTGTTGGTTAATATTCAACATTCCTGTTATTTCTTTTTTAGCATTTTATCTTCAGCATTGTGTCTTTTTAGCTATAGGATGAGCATGGCTACTTTGAAGTTCTTAGTGCACATATTGTGCTGACCCATTTCAAGTTCACGTCCCTAGGTTGACAAGTGAAATGCATCTCCATAGTGATTAAGATAGCTACTCAGTTCAGATGTCCAATCTCTGAGTTACAGTTTAAGAGCTCAGTTGTTAAATCATTGTAAGAGACCAACATTTTTGGCACCGTTGCTGGGGATGGTGTCAAACTAAGAAAGTCTTTGGAGTCATCTGTTAGTATTATTCCTTGCAGTTTTTTCCTTGAAATGTGTGTTAGTTAGGAAGAAACCATTTACAACCCATCAACATTTTTTGTGTGAGAAGCAGCTGATACTGAGTATATTGCATGCATAGAGGTAGGAGAAGAGATGCTTTAGGGAGATTCCTTCCTAATGATTTAACTCACCCAGCAGAAGAAGCAGAAGTGAATCCTTTCCTTGATGCATTCCCTGATTTGAATAGCTCTGAAATCTCCTCTAAAGATCAAGATACCCCAAATCTAGTTGAAAATCCATTTGCCTTGATAGTAGGTCAAGCAGTCATGGCTGCCCAAAATGTACCTAATCAACCACCATTTCCATTCCTGATTGCTCTACAAAATGAAGTGGATAATCTCAAGAACATACCTGCTTCATCTCTCCCCAAGTTCTATGGACTTGCAACAAAGGACCCAGACACCTTATTTGAATTCGATATCCTATGCATAAGCTATGATTACACTAGTGATGCTCATAGACTTAAGTTGTTTCCTACTACCATGAAGGAGGCTGCATTAAGGTGGTTTATGAGTTTAGGTAGTGATTTTGTCAATACCTGGGGAGAAATGAAAGATAAATTTCTTGAGAAATATAAAGACTACTGTAGGAGTGGGGATATGAGAGGTAATGATGTTTTTAGAATGCAATAGAAAGAAGATGAAAGTTTGGAGGATTACATCTCAAGGTTCCTGTTTTGTTTACAAAAGTCTCTTTATCATGCACTCACTGAGGACTCTCAGAAGCAACTCTTCCTCAGGGGAATAAGTGAGCATTGCATGGATGCTTTAGATTTAATGGGAGGAGGAGCTATTACCCAAGTGTCTTGGGATGATATTAAGAAGTTGTGCCAGAATTATTCCAGAGAAGCCATGAAGAAAGGAAGAGGTTACCATTCCCTTGCAGGCAAAACCTCTACCAATGGAATTTCAAGGATGGAGATAAGCCACTTGCTATCTGATTTTAAGCAAGACATTATAAACAATATGGCCACCCAGTTGGATACACTCCAACCAAAGAAGAAGCATGAAGAGGCTGAAGCAATGTTGGTAGAATATTGTCCTCATTGTAGGCAAAAGAAGAGGGATTGCAGATGCAAGTTGGTAGCTAACATTGATAACAAGAAGATTCCACCAGAATTCAAGCCAATACAAGTTGAAGAGGATCAAGTCTTCTATGTTGTACAAAGAAGGCCATGGGCTCCAAGACAAGGTATGTCACCAGATCCATTATCATATGTTGGTCCACATTTTAATACTTATGCATCTAGTAATCAATGGCAACAGCCATTTCCATCTAGTTATGGAGGATATCCACCTCAGCCTTGGAACAACCCTTAAAATGCTTGGCAAAATTACCAAAACCCTGCACCCCAGTGGCAGCAGCCCCCAGGGAATTGGCAACAAACATCTCAATGGAGAGGAGGACAGCAATGGCCCACTTAGACCACTAATTACATGCAGACACCTCCTCAGCCCCAACAGCCTGCCATAATGCCTCCACCTTCTAGATCCAATACAAATGCACCTAAACCTACTCAAATACCAGCTCAACCCTCACCTAACCCAAATTATATAGACCACAGCAATAGCTAGTATATTCTGCTGATCCAAATCAATACCCTGCATATGCTGTGAATGTCACTGATATACATCTGCGTTCAGGAACTACCTTGGTAGCTCCTTCAAGCCCTGTCATTACTGAGCTTTCTGAGCAAGAGGTGGAACCTAACAAAACCCCCATTCAATCAGATGTGTCTGAAAATCCTGAACCAATGACAGTCAAACAGTCTCCCTAAGAACCACCATTTCCACAAAGGTTAGAAACTGTGAAACAGAAGGTAGTAGAAGAAGAATCTACCTTTGATATTCTAGAGCAACTGAAACATGTATGTGTCAAGATGCCTCTATTTCAAGCCATAAAAGATGTTACTATATATGGAAAAGCAATCAAAGAAGCATGCCTTGAAAAGCCAAGCAGAAAAAGGAAAGACCCCACTATGGTCCATGTGGTGGGACAGTTGGCTGACATCATGCTTGGAAAAGTGATTGTTCCTAAATATAATGATCCAGGAAGTCCAGTAGTAGGAGTTGTCATAAATGGAATCCAAATTAGAAATGCTCTGATTGATCTTGGAGCAGCCATAAATGTAATGACAAAGGATATCCTGCAGCAACTGAATGTTGCAACTATGCGACCAACCCCTACTGTCCTGCAGCTTACTGATAGCTCTACTATTAAACCTGATGGAATAGATGAGGATCTTGTGGTATCCCTAGACTCATGGGAATATCCAACTAATTTCATGATACTTTCTCCTAAAGCTACATTGGGGGGATACCCCATCATTTTGGGAAGGCCGTGGTTAGCCACAACAGATGCTTATATTAGGTGTCGATCAGGAGACATGACCATCTCTGATGGGAGAAGCACTAAAACACTTGTTCTTTACCCGCCTGCATAGCCATCTCATGATATGGAGAATCTTGTTTGGCCTCATGTTGGTGAAGAAGCAAAGGAAGTTAATTCTATGGAGCAGCTTATGATGATTGGCAGAACTTCTTTCCTGTAGCTTCAAGGAGAGGAGGAGGTGTTGTCCAATATAATCCAAAATCTTTATGAAGTTGAGGAGGCATCATCCTCTTATTCTGCTGATTTAGAAAGGATGCTTGTTCTAATTTTTCCTACAGCATCAGGTATGTTACATACATTGCTTCCACAAGAAATTAAGGTACCTAGCATTAATAAAGTAACTATGGTTAATTTCACAACTCAAGTGGAAATTTCAGAGGACCGATATCTCAATATTAATATCAACTTGACTCAAGCACAACAGCTGTCCTTGGCAAATTTGTTAAAGAAACATAAAAATGATTTTGCATGGGATTATCATGACATGAAGGGATTAGATCCTACATTATGCACTCACAGGATTTACATAAAGGAAGATTGTACACCAGTAAGACTACCACAAAGGAGAATCAACCCTGCACTAAGAGAAATTGTCAAAGAAGAATTACAGAAGCTATTAGATGCAGGATTTATTTACCCAGTCTTAGATAGCCAATGGGTGTCTCCTCTGGTTCTTGTGCCTAAGAAGGGAGGAAAATGGAGAGTATGTATTGATTATGGAGAATTAAATTTTGCTACCAAAAAGGATCATTTTCCCCTTCCTTTCATAGACCAGGTTTTGGACTCAGTGGCAGGAAAATAGTACTTTTCCTTTTTGGATGGATTCAGTGGTTACAATCAGATTCAAATTGCACCTGAAGATCAAGAGAAGACAACATTTACCTATCCTTGGGGAACATATGCCTACTCAGTGCTTCCATTTGGCTTATGCAATGCACCTGCAACTTTCCAAAGAGCAGTCATTAGCATATTTTCTGATATCTCACATGATTGTATGGAAATCTATATGGATGATTTCACCACTTATGGTGCTACTTTTGAAGAGGCATTAGTAAACTTAGGCAAAGTTTTGGAAAGATGTGAAGACCACAGCCTATCATTAAACAGTGCAAAGTGCTTCATGATGATGCAGGAAGGTGTGGTACTTGGTCACTATATTTCTCAAAAAGGAATACAGGTAGATCCAGCTAAGATTGAAGTCATCATTAATCTGCCCGTTCCTGCAAAGTAAAAGGATGTCAGAAGTTTCTTGGGTCATGCAAGGTATTACAGACGCTTCATCAAAGATTTCAGCAAAATGGCATCCCCATTATATACTCTTTTGACAAAGGATGCTGAATTTCAGTGGAATGAAGACTGTGACAAAGCATTTTCTGACCTAAAGGTAGCCTTAACCCATGCTCCTGTGCTTAAAGGTCCCAATTGGGAAATTCCTTTTCACATTTATACTGATGCATCAGATTATGCCATAGGAGCAGTTTTAGGCCAGAAAGAAGGAGTCATTGAGCATGTTATTTACTATGTAAGCAAAAACTTACAGGGTGTTGAATTCAACTATACAGTCACAGAGAAGGAAATGTTAGCAGTAATCTATGCACTTAATAAGTTTAGGCACTACATAATTGGTTATCAAATTTTTGTGCACACAGATCATGCAGCCATTAGATATCTCATGAATAAACCTCTTATATCAGGCCGATTAGCAAGATGGGTGTTGTTAATGCAGGAGTTTGACATCACTATTGTAGATAAACCAGGAAAAGCCAATGTGGTTGCAAATTTTCTTTCAAGAATGACTACATCAGAAGATAACCAGGTCATTGATGACTCTTTTCCTGATGAACATTTGTTTTCACTCTCTGTGCAAACACCTTGGTATGCTGACACAGCCAATTACCTAGTCACAGGAAGAGTCCCTCCTCACTTCTCTCCTAAGGAAAGAAGGGTACTCATTGAAAAATCCTTTCCTTATTCATGGATTGTTGGATGTTTGTTTTACACAGGACCATATAATGTCATGAGGAGATGTATCAGAGAAGATGAAACCTATGACATTTTGCATGCCTGTCACAATGAACCTTGTGGAGGACATTTTGCAGCAAAGTGAACTGTAATGAAGATTTTGAATGCAGGTTAATATTGGCTTACACTATACAAGGATGCAACAAGATATACCAAGAAATGTGATAGTTGTCAAAGGATGGGACGACCAACAAAGTCTGATGAGATGCCCCTTTATCCTCAGCTTGTGATTACTCCATTTGATAAATGGGGGTTAGATTTTGTGGGACCTATTGATCCTCCATCTAATGGTAAATCTTATATCTTAGTATGCACTGATTATGTAAATAAGTGGGTAGAAGTTAAAGCTATGAAACATGCAAGAGACATCAAAGTTGCAGAATTTCTTTATGAAGAAATCTTTACAAGGTATGGAGTTCCCAGAGAATTGGTAACTGATCAAGGAACTCAGTTTACCTCAACTCTAATTGCAGCATTAGTACAGGAATACAACATAAGGCACAAGAAGTCTACTCCTTATCACCCCCAAGCTAATGGCCAAGTTGAGGTTACTAACAAAGAACTAAAAGCTATTCTGACCAAAATTGTGGTAGTTCATAGGAAGGATTGGGCAAGTAGGTTGCCAAAAGTTGTTTGGGCCTATAGGACAACCTGGAAAACAACTACTAGTTTTACTCCTTTTGAGTTGTTGTATGGCAAAACAACCATGATGTCTATTGAATTTGAACATAGAACTCTTAGAACTGCATTTGACTTGGGGATGGATTTATCTCAAGCACAAAAAGAATGAATCATGCAGCTTAATGCTCTGGATGAGATGAGAAAAGCAGCTTTGTAACATACAGAAGTGGTGTAGAACTAGCGAATCAGGTGGCATGACAAATACATCAAAGATAAAAAGTTCTAGCTTGGTGATTGGGCTTTGCTTTATGACTCAAGGTATCAGGAGAATGCAGGAAAATTACAAACAAGATGGCTAGGCCCATATGAAGTTGTTGAAGTGTTTTCCAATGGTGTTGTTCAACTTACTACTATTGACCCTGTCAAATTCAAACTATTAGTCAATGGTCATAGACTCAGGTTATATCATAAGCCAGCCTCCAAAGAAGATTTCCTACAGCAGTTCAATCAACATGCAACGCCAGAACTTCCTGCAGCCAAAGTTAGTGGACCTAGTGTCCCTCCTTCTGGCTAACCAAGGTACAACAATAATCATAATAAAGATTTCCACATTCGTGGGAGTCCATTCTTTCACTTCTTCGCCCATCCACCCACCCATATCCATTCTTCTCTCTTCCATATCATGTATTCATTACACTTCATCCCATCTCGCTTCATCCCACTTCACTCACATTCATTACTCAACAAATTCTTATGCATTACCCGTTACTTTCTCCATGATTCTAGCAACAAATATTCCACAAATGAAGTTTCACACACTTCAATAATTCTCTCTTAATTACCTTGTGGTTTGTTTATTTAATTATTGTTCATTAATATCGATATTTCTCGTAGCATGTCATTATTTCCTTCCTTGTCCTGTCACACCTCAAATCTGCATGTGTGGACACATGCCTACAACTAGGTTAGGGAGGGAGTGTAAATATAATGACCACGTGTTTGTCCGTCCATATGTTTTATGCCTAAATGTCAGTAAAGTTTTGAAATTGAATAATTTAAATCCTGAGTGAGGTGATGGCTCGCAAGTGTGAGATGACAACCTTCATCGATCATTCATTTATGCCTGTACCACCCTTGTCTTGCATTCCCAAGAAAAGAAGTTGTAAAAGAAAATGCAGATAGCTTGAGTTTTTGAAAACTTACAAGGTTGCAGGAAGGTGAAGCTCGTTTTCAAATTTTGTGCCAAAAAAAAAACTTTGTAGTGTGTTTGATTTCAAACAGCTAAGTCATGGGAGGAGGATTAATTTGGAATGAACCCATAGTTCATGATGTATTGTTACAGGATGCACTTAGCCAGGCTGAATTCAGAAATTGTGGTTGGATGGACTATTTCTTGAAATTAAATGGTTTTGATGAAAATATTGCTTTGGAATTTGCTCAGACATTGTCTGATGGTAAAGCAGTGGTAAGAAGTTTAGAGGTGTTGGCCACATAAGAAAGAATTGCAGAGGTTACAGGTCTACCTGTTGATGGTGAAGAATACCCTGTTGCCAGAGATGCCAGGACAGCTAGGGCCAAGTTTACTGAACTTGGGGATCCACCATTGATTATAGACAAGCAGGGAGCCAAAAGAACCCCTCTGCTAGAGCCGTGGAAATAGGTAGTTGTCCATGTGGTGAAATACATCACTTGCGAAGGTCAAGTGTCGAACCTTCACTCTGTGCATTTCAAATTGCTAAATCATATGAGACATGGAAGAAGAATGAATGTGCCAAATGTCCTTCACCACCTTCTCTTGATTATGGTCACTGAGACTCAAAAAGGTAGGCCTAATTCTGTCTCTCACCACTGTTTAATCAAATTGCTTGTTGAGAAGTCTCTGCATAATGTATCTGATATGGCTTGGGAGGAATTTCTAGAAATTGATCAAATAAGACCTAGTCATTTGCAACCTGTGGTTGTGCCACAACATCATAGAACTAGGAGAACAATACATAGAGTTGAAACTACTCCAGGAACTTCAACTTCCAGTGCAAACCCTCCTGCAGCAAAAACAACCATTGAAATTAGCTCTTCTGAAAAATAAAGAAAATTCTTTAGATTCTGACAAGGAGGATATTCCTCTTGGTAATTTAATTCAAACTAGGGCACAGAGGAGAAGGGTAGAAATAAAGAAAGGCAAAACCAAAAAGAAAACCGCAGAAAGGAAGGTGCTGCACTTTAGGAAACGAAAAGCTAACACTGTTCTTCTTGCAGCCGAAGAACAACATGGAAGCCCTTCTAGTAAACCAAGACCTGTTGAGCCTGCCTCCGGTGCATCTACACAAACAAGCCCTAGGATTGATGAAATGGCAGTTGAGGAAACAGAGGCCCCAGTGGGGCATGATAGTGATGTAGAAAAAGGAGACATAATTAGGGAAGCAACAGATGTAACTCTGGCAGACCTTGCTGCTGCTGCTGAGCATATGGAGAGATAGGAACATGAAAGTAATAGGAGTTCCTGCAGCATGACACCCTGCAGCCAGATTTGGCTGAGCAATCAGAAACCCTACAGCCTATGTTACAGGAAGAACTACCATCTGTGCCAGGAAAACCTTTGGCAAGCATTCACAAACCTAATTTTTCAATGCAAATGGTTGCCATGAATTTGTGGAATGAAATGCAGAGGAGAGAAGAGGAATGGAAGAAGGAGAAACGTAGGTTGAGAATTGAAATTCAAAAGAAGGATGAAGAGATTAAAGAAAAGGATGCAGAAATTGTAGTTTTAAAAGAGAGAGTAGATGGTATGGCAGCTTTGGTGCCTCAGGTATTAGAATGCAGGACTCCTCCGAGAGTCTATGCTCTGCATTTAAAAGAAAGGCACCTCTCTTTTAAGTTGGCAAGAATTATTTCTGGTTTGAACCCTTCTATTGAAACTCCTCTTGAATATTTCAATGCTTATAGGATTGCTCCTCCAGAAATAAAGAATTTGTTGTGTGAGTTTTATTTGCATAATTTTGCTGTGTCCCAAGACCATGAGTGGAACCCCTTGTTGTATGTTGGGGATGTTTAGTTGAGGGCATTTATGTCCTGGATGCAAAATGAGGTTGGTTGGGGACAATAATACAGGGCTTATAAGCAATTAGAATTCACCACTCCATTGCCTGTTAGAGCAGAATCTAGAAATCTAGGAAGCATTTTTAATGATTGGCATAGGATGCTTTATAGGCCAAGTTATGGTAACATAATCCTGCATGAAAGAGAAGTAGCATACAAAGAATATGAAAAGATGGCATGCACTATTGGAGAATCTGTCAAAGGACAGCTGACACAAAGGTGGACTAGTTTATCTAATGAGCTAAAATAGGCAGAGCCTCACTCCCTGCAGAATTATGGTGTAGCATGTAGAAGGGTGGACAGATATATTCAGATTGGAAGGGCAAAGGGAAAGTTCTGGCTTCCCTTAATTTTTCAACCACCTCTCCTATTGTGGCCAATGCCAAATTACAAATTTTACTAGTATGATATTGCAGAAGAAAAATAGAGATGGAACAGGTTGGACAGATAGCAAGGATTCTATTGGGATCCTACTTCACGCACCAAAGAGATTGATATTGGACAATTGGCAGTTGCTAACTTCAGAGCATTGACCAAGCAGAAGAACAACCCTTCCTCTGCTGGAGGACCAGCAAAGTCTTAGGTTGGGGAGAGTGATGAGTCTAGTTTATGACTCATATTTTGTTAAACTTTATTGTCTATTTGTTGTAACTATCTTGGACTTTGATGCTTTACTCTTGGTCTTTCTATGTCATTACCCCCAAAACTATAACTTATTGAGCATAGGTCATTTCTTATATCCTTCTATGGCAAAGACATGCTATTTGAACTATCTATGTTAATGTTGCATATGGTTAATGAATATTACTTCAAGGTGGTTTCGAATGAGCAATTATTTGTGTGTACTAACATTATTTTGCAGATATAATTGGCATCCATAAAGTGAAGAAGATTCTGCTGGATGGTTATTTACCATAAAGTCAAAGGTGGTGGCCGTTCAAATATCAAATGGAGGGAAAGCAACCATTTTGTAATTGGTCTTAAATATCTGTTGAGTGGATTTAGGAGTTATAGTTATGCTAAATTTGTGGTAAAGCAACTCACTTGACCAGATTTCCTTGCATGCGTAACTTCCTTCCACTTTCTATGTTTTCCATAATGTGGCATCCTCCTATTCTGATGGAGTTGACTGCCCTACTAGTTAGTTAGAAGTCTTTCTTCTATAAATAAGACTCCAATACTCCTTTTGTGGGGTTGTTGTTGATTATTCAAAGATTGTACTTGCACTATCTAGTTTTCAGTAACACAGTTATCATGTTCAATTGTACTCATCCTTTTGAATGAATAAAATAAAGTTGTGAGTTTGCATTTTTGAGTTTACATATGTTTTAGGGGATACTCATCTAAGGGGGCCCACTTGGTGAGAATTCTACCCCTTAGTTTAATTGCATTTTCTGTTAAGTGTTTAGTAAATCTGGCATTGAATGTTCCTGTAGCCACTAGAATTCTATTCTGTGTCTGTTCCTGCAGACAAAATAGTTTACTGTTTGTTTGCCCAGATTGTTACTTTGTGTTATGTACTTGACTCTAGGATAGCTGTTGGTTAATATTCAGCATTCTTGTTATTTCCTTTTTAGCAGTTTATCTTCAGCATTGTGTCTTTTTAGCTATAGGATGAGCATGGCTACTTTGAAGTTCTTAGTGCACATACTGTGCTGACCCATTTCAAGTTCACATCCCTAGGTTGACAAGTGAAATGCATCTCCATAGTGATTAAGATAGCTACTCAGGTCAGATGTCCAATCTCTGAGTTACAGTTTTAAGAGCTCAGTTGTTAAATCATTGTAAGAGACCAACACCTTTCTTCAAGGTTCTTACAAAGTTTGCTTCTACCTCATCAAGGTCATCATCTTGATCAGCTGCTTCATTTTCTATCTTCTTACTAGCTTTGAATGTTGCTTCCTTCTTTAGGGTACCTTTGTCAAATTCTCTCATTTCAAAGGTTGTGAGTGTGCCAAACAATTGATCTATTATATATTTATCCAAATTTTAATATTCCTCAATCGAAGACACCTTATGATTGTAAGACTTAGGAAGAGATCTCAAAACCTTCTTCACAACCTCATCTTATTCCACTACTCCACCAAGACCTCTAATACCATTAACTATCTCATCCACCCAGAGCATGTAATTGGCAGTGTCTTCTTCTTTTGACATCATCAATGTCTCAAATTTGCTCTTGAAGATTTGCATTTTGGGTTGTTTCACCTTACTCTCTCCTTCATAAATGCTTTCAAGTTTTACCTAGACATCCTTAGCAGATTTGCAATCTATTATCTTCACAAGTTCTGAATCAACGAGTCCACTCATGATAGCACTCTTTGGCATGGCATTGTTCTCATACAACTTAATCTCATCTGCATCTTTAGTATCACTACTAGGAACAGTGTAGCCCTTCTTGACTGATTGTCAAATGCCATACCCTAGAGAGGTCAGATAGTTTTCCATCCATAGCTTCCAAAAGGAATAATTTGTCCCATCAATCATGGGTACCTTGAGAGAACCATTTGGAGCCATCTCAGACCTTCCTCAAGTGGTTAATCTTCTTCTGAGTAACTTGGCTCTGATACCAATTGTTAAACACACCAGGATACTAAGAGGGGGGTGAATCAGTATCTAATCAAACTTCAAGTCCTCCAGAGCAAATTAAAACTTAAGCATTGCAACATTAACATAAACATGAAAGATTAACACAATGCACATCAACACATAACACCAAATATACATGGAAAACCCAAGAAGGGAAAAACCACGGTGAGGATTAACTCAAAATATATGAAGCTCAAAATTACAACTTTGTTTTAGGGCTACAACCTAAGGAAGCAACTACTCCCTAAAAACTTTGATTTAGGGTCACTCTCAAGGAAGCTACAACTCCCTGAACACTTTGTTTTAGGGTCACTCCCAAGGAAGAAACTACTCCCTAAACTGAGAACAAACTCAGAAATGATTACAGTATGACAATCCTTCTACTGCCTAAAAATTGACATTGAAGCTCACACCTTTGATGATTGTAATTTTGCTTCTTCTGATAATTGGATCAATTAGGCACACTCTTCACTTCCTCCTATCACAAATATGTCTTCAAGATGAATTAGGATAGCTTCTAACACATCTACTCTTTCTCCCTTAGTCAGACATCACAATGCATATGATTTTCATATTATGCTCTTATATTTTCATTTTTCGCAATCATACTTCACCTAGACCGACTGGGTTTATGATATATACATGAAATTACATTGTTTTCATTACAAGTCAGCCAATACAATAAAGATATTACATTTTACAATTCGGCCAGAGATCACACAACATGAAACATGCATAGGGCAAGCCCTATCATTAACTACACGCTACTCCAAAAAGAAACACACGCCTTGCCGATCCCAATACTTGCTTAGTCTAGTCCTAAACATTCTTCATAGCATCATTCTTCAAGGAATATCATCTACACATTACACAGATTTAAATTAGGTCACCCTTAAGCAAGAAAACACGAAATTTGAAGTATAACGGTCACAACCACTTGAAAACCTTGTGTGGTACTGGAAACACGAAAGATCTTCATGAAATTCTTCCAGATGAGTCTTCATGACTCATACAACACCTTCAGATACACATATAACTCAATACAACAAATATATTGTGTTGCATACCTTAAAATATGCACACTAAGATCAAACAACCATCCAGAACACACTGTAGCACACTGTCATTGAGAAACTGACCTTGAGGAGCACCAAAACACCTGAAACTGCAAGGATGCTTGTAATACACATCCCTAAATATGTCCACCAAATTGCATAGGCAATTCTGCTCTTCTGGAAGAATGTGGAACATTTCAACAAGCCTTCAACATTACTTTTCTCAGACAGAATATAGACCGGAACTCTACCACTTATAACTTTCACAACGGAAGGTGTAGAGACTTGAAACTTTGGAAATAGCACATTCATAAGATACAAAGCTTAATTTTTGAACTGCAAGACCTCATCTTCAAACGCAAAGGAATGTGACGCCAAACATTGCAGCACAGTGAATATCTTCTTTAGAACCAACACTGTCTTCAAACTGTCAACTGCAAAACACTCTTCCGGTAATCCAAATACCATGACACTTGGAACATACATGCTTTGACACTATATGAAGCTATATTCCAATCCACAGAGGTTCAACACTACCAACAAGAAAATGTGGAGCATTCTCCCAAACAATCTTTAAAGCAATCTTCATATAGCAAAAACTTTCACCAACATTCGGAAGCCAAAATCTTCATTTAACAACACATACATCCTTGGGAACAATAGGAAGAATCATGAACCATGCCACAGGTCCTCAACAACCTCTTCTCATCCTTAGCATAGCTTAATGTATTATCATTCATCTTAGTGCTTCTAATTCCCATCTTAATATTTCATCATTCATCTATATGCTTCTAATTCCCATCTTAATATTTCATCGTGAACTCATCTTTGTGCTTCTAATTCCCATTTTAATATTTTATCATGAAAACATCTTTGCTGACCAACAACTTGACTTGACATGACATCCAACCATGAACATTGGTAACGTTACTACATCTCACTGCTTTGCTGACCACAAGCATGCCTAATATACCTTATCTTGACATTAATCCCAACATGACATCCAACCATGAACATCAGCAACCCACTATAAACCTCAGGAACATCACTGGATATCAGCAACCCTAAATCTCAACATCACCACTATATCTCACTAGTATATCATCATCACAAACTGAGAATTGACCTTACTCTATGTGTTGACATCAATGACAACACATATTGCCAACAACACCCACTATCAAGGCTTTGAAGATAATCACCACAGAAACCAACTTTGCACTATCTTTCACAAATAATCAAACTTTTGATTATCTTTCAACTAATACATAAATATAGGAATATGTGACTAGGAATTCAAATAATAGTTTATAACTTGAGTTTGGTAGTTTATAGTAATGGTGGAACATAAGATTAACCGCAGTAAATATATGACTACAAATATATTGTGATCATTTCCCAACAACAACAAATAATAAATGCATTCAAACTTGTCAGCATATTTTAAACATTTTCAAATCCATTCATTCAATCCTCTATCTGGGTAAGTGTAAAAAGATGGGGGCCAAAAAGTGGCCACATAGTTTTGAAAAAAAAAAACATAACGCAAGCGCGTTATTACTTCCTATAAATAAATAAAAAAGCACTTCACTTCATTCCATTTCTTTTTCCTTCTATATACCCGCGACCTGCAAACCCTAGGAAGCGCGCTCGCATTTTGGAGATCTCAATTCGACACAAAAATCTTTGCAATTCGTCACCAAAATGCCTCCATGACGTCGAGCACGCCAAAGGAGTGAGTTTTATTTATTTATTTGTTTGAATTTGTTTCTAAATAGGTAGGTTTGAATTGATTTTTGATGTAAATTTCATTAATTGTCAGGAAATGTCAATGCACCTCCTCCTCCTCCTCCTCCTCCACAAAATCCTGCAGAACAACAACCTCTTCCATCCATTCCTCGACATGCCCCTAGAACACAAGAAAATATAATGGGGCAAATTGAAAACAATAAAAAAGAAATTGAAGATATAATTGCAAGGTTGAAAGATCCTTCCACTTCAACCTTGCATAGGTCCACGCTTGCTGAATCTCTTGAATCTATGTTATCAAATGTAGATTCAATTAGCAAGCAAATAACTAGTTGGACGGATAAGAGGAGAGAGTTTAGAGATTATTATGCAGACAAACTGTCATACCAAGATGTGAAAAAATTATAGATCACAAAATTAGACTTATGTTCGATTTTCACAAATCAACATCCACCCATTACATGCAAAAGGTTTCCTATCCATTGGTGCAACAACCAAGCGATAAGGGACAATTTTGGCCAGAGGTGGTGGATGGTTTTTGACCATCCTCCATGCAATAATAATGAGGTCCCACAATACTTTTTGAGGAAACTCTACTGCAAGTTTGTCCTCAATAAAGTGCCAAACTATTTTGATATGCGAGACTTCCAGGGTAGAGGTGGGGGGTCAGCACAAGATAGACCAGGGGCACGTCTTGACCCACAATGGGTAGCGAGATGAGTAATCAACAGAGTAGCCCATGAGCATGTTTCTATCCCTTCCATTGTGAAGGAGAGTGTTGAGGTCGATACACTTCAGTCCATTAGTGCCTTGACCCAGAGCATCATAGAGCATGTCGGTCCTGCAGCACAGAGTGGGTTGGGAGATAGTGCGAGGAGTAGGGTCCCACCCCATGCTTGTCAGGCTTGCGGGTCAGCCTGTGGTTATGACCCCATGGATAGTTAGGACGTAGGTGCACAGGCTACATCTACAGCTGAGCAAATGGTGATGACAAATACCCTACTGAGTGAGACTTTCAGCCTTAATACTCAGGTAAATATTAGCAAGTTTATTGAATTTAATTTATTAAATTTTATTTTTGAAATGCAAGATTAACTAATTTAAATTGATGATTTTAATGAAATTTCAGGGTCATAGCGTCGATGCAGTTTTCAGTGGTTCTCCACCTGCATTTTACACTAGATCATCTACTGTCGGGGTATGTAACTAGTAAACAATTATAAATATTACATGTGAATAGCATCGTTATATGAATCGTATTCTAATATCTGATTTTGGATGTTGAATAAGTTAATACTGTAGATTTCACGGCAACACCAGCCAGCGGTGGTGGACTTCAAAGCTTTACAGAGGTAATAAAATAAATAGTTTAATGAATGAATTGTACTTACTAGATTTTTGTATGTGACTTGTGTGCTTTATTGTGTGTACTTACTAGATGTTGAATAGGTTAATACTGTAGATTTCATGGCAACACCTGCCAGCGGTGGTGGACTTCAAAGCTTTACAGAGGTAATAAAATAAATAGTTTAATGAATGAATTGTACTTACTAGATTTTTGTATGTGACTTGTGTGCTTTATGAACGTGTGTGTATGTTAGGAGCCATGATTTGCATCACTATTATAGTTTTCATAATTAAATAATGTTGTTTTATTTCCAGATAATGCAGGCTGCGGAGACACCTCCCCATGTTCATAGGGCAATGGAGCAGGGTGTGGCCTCTACGATTCATAGCTCCATGGCATTGACAGAGGTATGAGGCAGATTAGTAAATTTCAATTTACATTCATTGTTATAATTGCCTATTTTTGAAAAATCGAAAGATTATTGATTTGAAGTTTAATTTATATTTGGATGGTTTCTATAGGACATGACATCACCACGGCCTATTCCTGCTACTGAGGCAAGTGAGGAGACAGACTATATGTTAGTGGTAAGTGATTATTTTGTTAAATGTTTCATTTTTTATAACATGTAATTTCTATATATTAATGTCTATACTTTTTATTGTAACAGGTAAAGATGTAGGAAGAACTAAATAGGATGAGCATCCCTCGGGTTCGTAGTAGACCACCCACATGCGTGTCTCCATCCCCTAGAAGATCAAAGGCTGCCCGTGATCTATTCTCTTCACCAGCCAAAGGGGAATGACTTTTTATTGTGTTCCTTTGTTGTATGCCTATATGGCATTTGTGGACATATATTTTGTATTGTATATAGTTGACATTGTGTGCCTATATGGCATTCTTGTAAGCCTATATGGCTATATTGTATATATGTTATACTTATATCGACAGATATTGATGTAAGCCTATATGGATATTTGGTTAATACAAATCTTTTTTATTGATGGCGTCCATACTTGCATTATAAATCCATGTTTGAATGGATATTTGTAGATGGCTACTTCAAATATTTAAAGTCCAATTGTATTACATAGGATGTTTGTTGATCCAATAAGCTAGCTATTGTTATTCAAGTATCACCTAAACCTCATATTGGAACTAAAAGATAAAAGTTGTATTTAAAAAAAAAATGAATCATGTTGAACAGAAAATATTAATATTCTTTATGAGTAGCATAGAATGTCAACTATATGCAATACAAAAAAATGAATCATCATGTTATTCTTTATGTTTGAGATCTTGAAAATGACTAAGTCTGGTAGCCTGATATCCTGAAACACTAGGATGAATATCCAAGTCATTAGGATGATTGCGCCTTGAGAAAAAGTCATTAAGATGAGTGCCTAAAGGAGACTTTCTTAAACATTCAAACATTGAGCAACAAGCATGAAGGGTTAAAGCGCAATTTGCAACTCATAAAGCCTCAAAAGGGTGCCCAACTTAGAGAGAGCATTCATTTAAGACAAGGCGCCCATTGACACTTGTTCCACCATAAAAGTGCACCTAAGGTGGAAGGAGAACAAGCCTCTAGTAAGTGAAGCGCACCTATTGTCTAAACCACTTCATTATGGCACCCTAGCACGAGGAGGAGTATATAAGTCAATAGGAAATGGCGCCTATAATGCAAATGAAGGACTAAGTGGCATTTTCAATAAGCATCAATTCACCTTGAGCTTTCAATAAATACATCAAATTGAGCCCCATAAGCCTAGGCGCCCTTTGCCTTCAAAAGAACCTTGTATCGATGTCAAGAGTTGGTCGTATCGGCAGACCTTGGTTAGGCTTCGCCGATAGTGGTCTGTCTTGCCGACGAGTGTGGTTGGAAGTCGAAGACATCGGTGTATCGGAAGATAATCCCATCGGCGCATCGAAAGAGTAGTTGAGAGATTCACCGATGAAGGGGGTCACACCGACAGTCAAAATCCATCAGCATATTGGCCCAACGAGATTAGAGTTCACCGATGTTTGGAGTCTCACTAACGGGTGTGGTTCGAAGGTTGTCATTGGTGAGATCGGTGTGTCAGCAAAAGAGTTTTTGAGTGTGCCAATGGTATTAAGTCCTACCGATAGGTGAGGGACTTAGAGTCTTGTATCAGAGTGACAAAGACATCGGTGTGAAAGGATATAAAGTCACCAATAGCGGTCTGTCTGACCGATAAGAGTCAATGATGGGATGTTTGTCAGAAGTGAAATCAAACAGAGTCATGGTGGCATCGGCCTGTCGGCCGATGAAATTTTAAGCTCACCGATGGTATGTTGTCTCTCCAATAGTGAGTTCGAAGGTTCAAAAGTTGATAATTCTATGCTTCCACTATGTGCTCTGCATCAGACACTCATCCCTACTATAGTCTAGCATTCTCTAGTTGTGTTCCCCCCTTTATTTTTATGAACGCCTCTGGAAGTAATGTTGAGTTACTTGTGATGTCCTTATTGACTAGTGTTGTTTTGGATTCATGTGTAGTCCTTGTTCCTTATAGTCTATTGTCTACCTGACTGTTTGTTGTAACTTATTGAACCACTATGATTTTGAATATTTAGATTTAGAGGGCATTAGACATCAAAACTTCTTGACCTTTAACAACCCAACCTAGAATCAATAGATTTTTGTCCATCCCAACTATTCTAGTCAAGACAAAGCATGTTGATTCTCATTCAATCCAAAGTTCATTAACAGGATTATCTTATCATAATATTTAGGGAAATGACCACCTAGATGGACAATGATGTGAGCTATCGATAAAGAAACCTGCAAGAAGTATAGGAGGCACGAGAATCCCTCCATGTTGTTTATCAAGTTGAATCATCTATGACACATCATGTATCATTAGAAAATATTCTCGAAGAGAAAGCAAGTGAAAATACTCAAAACAACCCATAACAAGGTGGAGAAGTTTAAAGGATGGAGGTTGCAATACTTTCCAACCTCATAGCCACACTAGTCCAATGGATCAGGATAATACTATCAAGCATCCACATAATAATAGATAATCAGACTCGGAGGTTAAATTTACCCAACTTTTATCAGCGTGGTTTCCCCCCAAATATTTTCCTACTAGTTTTGGCGCCTTGAAGTCTAAGTGCATGAAAATCATTCTGAGTTGGCAACCTAATCCAATGACTTGACACGGATCCCAAAACCACCTATTGGACCAATAGGATCCTAGGCGCTCACTTCATGCATTATGATTTCTAGGTGCCAGTTTGATGCTCCATCACAAGGAAAGTGTGGCCACACTTGCAAGTGTTTTTCTTCAGGATCTAGGCGCCAGTTGAAGGTTGTAGTTGCCAAGAAGAGCACCTAGCAAGAGGAAGTCTTTTGGAGTCTCCAAAACACATAAAACACTTGACTAACAACAAGATAACTTTTTCCCAAGTTAGGCGCATCAAGAGGGAAGTTAAAACATGAATAAGCACCAACTTGTCTAGGCGCAAACTCAAGCTTGTTGAGGATACACATGGCGCCCAACATTCCTTGGTGATTTCATGAACTTCAAACGCTCAGAACTATTCAAGGAATGCCCAATGCCCCTTCTTGATGATAGGCACCAAAGTGAGGGTGGAATTGCGCCTTGATGGCATTAGGCACTATCTAGAGTATGCTACTCCATGGAAATGTGCCTTCTTGCTTAGAGTAATTCAAACACTCCAAGGTCTTCAGGGACCAATTCCCCAACTTATGAAATGTCCTCCTTCATTTTAAAACACATTGTAATGCTCCAGAGAGATGACTATACCTAGGCGTCCATCTAGGTTAGAAATGCCTCCAAAGTGTGCCTTCTCTTTTAGAATGCAAAACCAGGTCCAAAGGTGCTAATAAATTGAAGCGCTTCTTTGGAAAAGTCCTAGAGGTTAAGATGCGCCTTGTCTTAATGAGGTGCAACTCTTGGGTAAGAAAGCTTGTAAAGTGCGCCTAACTTAGTGAAGAGGTTGATAAATTCTAAACCCTCCCTGGAACTTAGATTGCTTCAATTGAAGATCATCTTGCACCAATACATCACCAAACTTTCAATCACAAGATCAATTCAAACTTAGGCGCTCATTAAAAGTCTTTACAATGTTGGCGCATCTGAGAGGTTGAACTGGCAAGAGATGGCACCTAGCTTCCTCAACCTTGTTTCAATATGTTTGAGTTCCAAAGTTAACTCAATGGTATCAAGATGGCGGCATAGAGTCTTTGGACTAGTTCCTTAGAGTTTCAAAAACATTCTGGATCCTTGAAAATTCCTCCTACATGCTTGGGTGCCATTTCAAGGTCCTAGAACCATGATGTAGCGCCTTATTGCTCTAGGTGCCCATTCATGATTGTGCAACTTGAGATTGGTGCCTAGAGTGAATAGGCTTTCATCCTGACTTAATACACTGCCTCCTTCTGACAATTTTTGGGGCAACAGAAAACCTTTCACCACGGGCAAATGTCTCAGAGATATAAAAACTGAGAGAGGTTATTGTAGAGGCACTCTACATGATCACGTTGCCTTAGACAGAATATTTCTAAGTGACACAGTTTTCAAGTAACATCTCGTCAAAGATTGCTTCTTTTTTGCACTTTGGACTCTTCAGGGATATTGTCAGTACAATGTAGCTCGGACTGTTTCAACATGTTTGGGTGAAAAATAGGACCATGCCTAGCGTAAATGTACCCATCTGGACGCATTGGAACAGTCAGTTTGGTTGCATTAGGAGCAAGACGAAAGTTACACCCCTTTGCAACTTTACACTGCCTCCTTCTGACAATTTTTGGGGCAGCAGAAAACCTTTCACCACGGGCAAATGTCTCAGAGATATAAAAAACTAAGAGAGGTTATTGTAGAGGCAATCTACGTGATCATGTTGCCTTAGATAGAATGTTTCTAAGTACATGATTTTTGAGTAACATCTCGTCAAAGATTTCTACCTTTTTGCACTTTAGACTCTTTAGGGATATCGTTGGTACAATGTAGCTCGAACTGTTTCGACATGTTTGGGTGAAAAATAGGACCATGCCTAGCATAAATGTACCCATCTAGATGCATTGGAATAGTTAGTTTGGTCGCATAAGGAGCAGCACACCAAAAATGCGAAAGTTGCTTTGTGCAACTTGACAACATTGACACTTTTTTGTAACATGACTCAAAGACTCAAACTAACCCCAAATGACTCAAAGTGACTTAAAATCACCTTGATTTTGGCGCCCAATGTACATTATAGAGGTCTAGGTGCTCCTTATCATTCAAACATCTTAGATGAGTGCCTAGGAAAGGAAAAAACTCTAAGGTTCATCATCATGAGCACCTAATATCAAGAGACTTTAATGGCTCAAACCTTAGCATGGAGTCTTAAGGTGCATTTCATGTCTCTTTTCATCCATTTTGGCGCCCTTATGTAGATTTTTCAACTTGATTTGGTGCCCTGTATGTGAAGGAAGATCTAAAGGCATGAAAGTGGATGTCGTTTTGCAAGAGTTTGGATCATCAAAATTGAAAGAAATAAGTCTATTAAGCTTGGGCACCCTTGGTCTTCTTTTCATTCATTATGAGCACCTTGGGAGAATGGTATATAGGTCATCATCATGATTGGGCACCCTAGATCTAGAGTGTTAGAGAGATCATCAAATGGTGTCTAGAGGAAGTAGGGTGAGTTATGAGTTTGGTTGCATCGGGAGCAGGACACAAAAAATGCATAACATAATGATATAAAAATATGTATATGTGTAAAAATGTAGGAGGAAATAAAAAAAGACAAACCTTACAAATTAATGTGCATACTTACAACTCAATGTAACATGACTTTACAAAATCAATGTGAATACTTACAAATTAATCCAATGAACCATCTGGGTCTGCTCTACTCTTTATTGTGTCAAGTATTGCTTCATAGTCAGACTCACGCACCTTCCACAAGATTTTGTTCAAAGGTCTACCCTGATACTTTATCAAATAAACATTGGATGCCACCACAAGGTTCGAGTAATGAAGAATCTTCTGATGCGTGTCAAAGTCCTGAAATAGCCAAATATTAACACTCTTATGTGGGTACCTTCTAAGCCATGTTCCAGTAATAACCACTGAGCCTGTAGGGTATTCGATGTTTTCTCCATCTGTAACAGGGGCCTCCAATTTCTTTTTGGCCTCAACACAACGATATAAGTAATAATCTGTTCCCTCTTCATTATCTTCATCTGTAATAACTGCATATACGTGCCCTACATTGATATGTGTAGCAAATTAGATAAAATTAGTCAACATTACAAAAACACTACAAAGTAAGATGACATTACCTGGTTGAACTAGATGAAATTAGATGCATATACATGCCCTATATTACCCGGTTGAACTAAATATGATATGTGGTCAAAGTCAACTGATGATTCCATCTGTGTTAGTTCCAGTGCCGTCGGGGGTCGATACGTGTCAAGTGGGCTAAGATAACTTAATTGCCATTCGTCAACCCACTCCTTTGACTCGTACTCATCCCAGAGCCCAATTGTACAGGAAGAACAAAAGCATGACATCTTTCATGTATGGATACTCCATGAACCTGCAATTGAGCTTCTGAAAGAGTGCATCTCATTTGATCCTGTTAGTGTACAATAGTCCTCATATGGTGCAATGTTAGTATCATCTATTAACCAAAAAAATCTATGAACTGAAGACTTACCTTCATTACCTAGACCCATGGAAGCATTACACCACTCGACAATCAATTTTGCATTTGTCAACTTTGCATTTTCTTTATACTTTAACTCTTCTCATGCTATGGCTCTTTTGATACATGCTCCTGCACCATCATGCTCCTCCTTTCCATGCCCGACCTCACAAAAGTTCCACATATGCTGAATACCTATAAAATTATGCCTCCTACTCAGCCAATAGAAATTCTGCGAGTTCTTGAATTGTGATGCACAATTATCCGACCATATGATATGCTGACTGAACGACATGCCCCTTCTAGCCAAATCATTGTAGAACACCTGAAAGCAACCTTGCATGAACTCTGTAGAATGCGTGCGATCATCACTAATATAGAAATTATACTCCCTTATGATCTTTTTGTCATCCTCCATACTATCATTCGCATGAATGAATGTGATGTGCACAAATATAGAAACCTGTGTGGAGTCATAATATTGTGATTGCACCTCACGCTGTGGCTGTAGACTATAGTTCTCTGTAAAGTCGATGACTGAAACAATGCTACCAACTGGAAATGTGTCCTTGCATAACTTGAATTGCAAGTCCAACCATCGAGCTCTATGGGCATGTCTTGCATACTCATACACTATGTTGTCACGAAATATAGGCATAAACTGATACGCTGGAATATTTTCAATAACCAATTCACACCTCTTTGCTTCTTTACCATCTTTTGTATTGTATGCCACTGTTTTATACTTGCCAAACTCTACTAGTTCATTTCCAACCGCATGTGTTCTTTCCATATGATCACATATTGGCAAACCCTGCAAGCCACTGCAATGATGACATGTGCCATCCAAGCATAATTTCTTGTAGAATATTTGACCTTCCTCTCTTTCACATAAAATTCTTGATATGACGTCTCTTAAAGATGTTGGTAGGGCACATATGGCACAACCCTACAAATCATTGTTAGTATGCATATCTAAACATATAGACCTATAAGCATCAAAATGGTTAGAAAATTCAATATGTAATCTACAACAACAAGTAGTGCGTGTGTGATTTATCTTAACATAGAAAGGTTTTAGCATTTCAAAATATCTTTGACAAATTTTAATTTGAGGATACGTCTCTAGAAATTTACCATAAAATTGTGTTTGAGTCTCATCCAAAAAATGCTTTGGATGTGGCTCGCGGTTCTGACTACTGATTCTCCTTCTAACCACATCCCTTTGATTCAGAGATACCCTTGTGTAATTCTTCCAAAAGTCTTCAATTAGTGATCTCAATGCTTCAACAATTGGTTTATCTTTTCGTGGTAGTCTCCCCGAGAACACCCATAATTCATTGGCATTAGTGTCCTCAATTCTTTGGCGTCTTCCAACAGTTTTTGATAAAGTTTTCCTATTAATTCTCAATTCTTGACTTGTCTTTCTAAGGAGACGAGCTTTCCTCGTTTGACTACTTACTATAGTCGATGTAATCACACGCCGTGTTGCATTACTAACTTTTGTGCATGAGGTGTTACCCACACTCTCATACGCACTCATTAGATTCTTAACAATAGATTTTTCACTTGAAGCCTCTGATGTTCTCAACCCAAGAATCTTCCTGATAGACCTATACTTTATACTTCGCATTACTTCAATGAATAGTTGACATCTTGCAGTCTCATTTAACTTTTCAAAGAACAATCTCCAAATCTTATTAGCATATCTTCTACAAGTACGTTTTGGAATCTTACCTTCCATTGGCTGCAAAATATTCTCATCAATATCAATCAAATACTTTGGCTTTCTATGCAAAATTCTAGGTGGTGTTAAGTTAGGTAAATTCATCTCAACATTAGGAATTTCATCAATATTTAAATGAGATGGATTAGATGGCATACCTTCGATCGAAGATGGAATAGATGACATACCTTGAGGTTGAGGTGGGAACGATGGCGTACCTCCTTCATCACATGTGAGTGATGATGTACTCTCAACTTGAGATGTGGTAGATGGTATCCCTACATGTTGACTTGCGGTAGAGGACGTGTCTCCAACTATGGTATTCATATCTCTCATACCACGAAGTTTTTGCATTCGTTCTCTTTGTGCCACCAATACCATATCTCTTTGTGATGGTTGTGGTTCCTCTTCAATTGGTATGTCTTCATTTATCGTGTTCAATTTCCTCCTCTCACGAAGTTCCCTCATAGCCATTGCTTTCTTTGCATTCTTAGCTTCTATCTCTTCTTGTGTTGGTTTAATTCTTGATCGTTTCCTCGGCATGATGGAGAATTTTTCTATAGCATGATAAAGAGACCAATATTAGTTCCTAAGAAATGAATACAAGATAATAGTGGGATTGTATTTTTATTATGTTGTAAGGATTTATTCTTGTATAGTTTGACATCATGGTATGTTAAGGTCTGTTTATTACACATAATTATTAAAGACCCCAAGTGTAGAAAATATACATGGCATCATGTGAGATTGTAGGTTGCTTTCTTGATTGGGAATGTGTCTATTTTAAACATGTATGATAAAGCATGATAAAGTAATTCAATCCGAAATAAGGAAAATGTAAATAACATGCATGTAAAGATTTGACATACCTAAAAAATGAAGATTCGAATGGAGAGAGTACCCAATTATGTAGTGTTTTTTTCTTCTTGCATCAAACTCCTCAACAATTTGAGTTTTTCACCACTTGCTTCCTTTTCAATGTTAAATTGAATAACACTCAAATATAATTACTAACAACAATACTATTAACCAATCTATGATGTTAAATTCCTAAAATTGAATCACAATTAACATTGCAACACTACAAAAATTAAAACTTGAATGATATATATCAAACTTGGTATGAAAACTATGTTATTTCCTCCTTCTCAAGTTGGCAAAGTAGAAAAGGTGGTGGAAAGATCATGCAAAGGTGGTACAATGTGTCAAATGTGCATGTGAACTTCCCAACAGCATGAAAGCACTTCTTTTTTGTCGAAGCACGCGCAGAATCAGTATGGAAATAGAGTATGTGGGCCTGGATCACAGGGGTCAACACTTTTTTACCATTTCTATAGCAAGACAAAATGCGCTCGCGTTTTGTCCTACTATAGATTGATCACATCCTTTGGATTAATCACATCTCTTTCCAAACCTTCCCCTTCAGACTTGAATGACCACAAGGTTTTTGATGGAGAACTTTTCCTATTTCCTGCAAGAGCTTGCCAGATGCTCCACCATATGATAGGCATAACAATGAAGGGGCAAGCCCTCATAATCAAGTTCTTGATAGAAAATGCCCATCGAGGAAGAAAGATAGATCTTCTTTGGAAGCAAAAGTTCTAGTTTGTGACAAATCCTTATCCAAGCATAAATAGCAGGGGTTCTGTCAAGTGATTTCCAATCCACTTCCACAAAGTCTCTAAACCCTTATCCTTAAACCCTCCAACCCTATCCCTAATCCTTATACCCTCCACACTCTACTTTAACCCTAATCCCTTGACCCTCAACCCTATCCCTAAACCCTTGACCCTCAAACCTCAACCCTCAACCCTCAACGTCAAACCCTAATCCCTCAACCCTTAACTCTGATCCCTCGACCCTCAACCCTATCCCTAAACCCTCAACCCTCAACGTCAAATCCTAATCCCTCAACCCTTCACTCTAATCCCTCAACCCTAAACCCTATCCCTAAACCCTCAACACCATACCTTAAACCATAATCCCTCAGCCCTCAACCCTAAACCTTATCCCTAAACCCTAATCCCTCAACCTTCAACCCTAATCCATCATCCCTCAACTCTAATCACTCATCCCTAAACCCTAAATGCTATCCCTATTCCTAAACCCTCAACAGACTTGATACTATACCTTAAACCCTAATCCCTTATCCCTAAACCCTCCAACCCTATCCCTAATCCTTATACCCTCCACACTCTACTTTAACCCTAATCCCTCAACCCTCAACCCTATCCCTAAACCCTTGACCCTCAAACCTCAACCCTTAACCCTCAACATCAAACCCTATTCCCTCAACCCTTAACTCTGATCCCTTGACCCTTAACCCTATCCCTAAACCCTAAACCCTCAACCCTCAACGTTAAATCCTAATCCCTCAACCCTTCACTCTAATCCCTCAACCCTAAACACTATCCCTAAACCCTCAACACCATACCTTAAACCCTAATCCCTCAGCCCTCAACCCTAAACCTTATCCCTAAACCCTAATCCCTCAACCCTCAACCCTAATCCCTCATCCCTCAACTCTAATCCCTCATCCCTAAACCCTAAATGCTATCCCTATTCCTAGACCCTCAACATACTTGATACTATACCTTAAACCCTAATCCCTTATCCCTAAACCCTCCAACCCTATCCCTAAACCCTTGATCCTCGAACCTCAACCCTCAACCCTCAACGTCAAACCCTAATCCCTTAACCCTTAACTCTGATCCCTCGACCCTCAACCCTATCCCTAAACCCTAAACCCTAAACCCTCAACCCTCAACATCAAATCCTAATCCCTCAACCCTAAACCCTATCCCTAAACCCTCAACACTATACCTTAAATCCTAATCCCTCAACCCTCAACCCTAAACCTTATCCCTAAACCCTAATCCCTCAACCCTCAACCCTAATCCCTCATCCCTCAACTCTAATCCCTCATCCCTAAACCCTAAATGCTATCCCTATTCCTAAACCCTCAACAGACTTGATACTATACCTTAAACCCTAATCCCTTATCCCTAAACCCTCCAACCCTATCCCTAATCCTTATACCCTCCACACTCTACTTTAACCCTAATCCCTCGACCCTCAACCCTATCCCTAAACCCTTGACCCTCAAACCTCAACCCTCAATGTCAAACCCTAATCCCTCAACCCTTAACTCTGATCCCTCGACCCTCAAACCTATCCCTAAACCCTAAACCCTAAACCCTTAATCCTCAACGTCAAATCCTAATCCCTCAACCCTTCACTCTAATCCCTCAACCCTAAACCCTCAACACCATACCTTAAACTTTAATCCCTCAACCCTCAACCCTAAACCTTATCCCTAAACCCTAATCCCTCAACCCTCAACCCTAATCCATCATCCCTCAACTCTAATCCCTCATCCCTAAACCCTAAATGCTATCACTATTCCTAAACCCTCAACAGACTCGATACTATACCTTAAACCCTAATCCCTTATCCCTAAACCCTCAAACCCTATCCTTAATCCTTATACCCTCCACACTCTACTTTAACCCTAATCCCTCGACCCTCAACCCTATCCCTAAACCCTTGACCCTCAAACCTCAACCCTTAACCCTCAATGTCAAACCCTAATCCCTCAACCCTTAACTCTGATCCCTCGACCCTCAACCCTATCCCTAAACCCTAAACCCTAAACCCTCAACATCAAATCCTAATCCCTCAACCCTTCACTCTAATCCCTCAACCCTAAACCCTATCCCTAAACCCTCAACACTATAACTTAAACCCTAATCCCTCAACCCTAACGCTAAACCTTATCCCTAAACCCTAATCCCTCAACCCTCAACCCTAATCCATCATCTGTCATCCCTCAACTCTAATCCCTCATCCCTAAACCCTAAACGCCATCCCTATTCCTAGACCGTCAACATGCTCGATACTATACCTTAAACCCTAATCTCTCCACCCTCAACACTCTTATTTAACCCTAATCCCTCAAACCTAAACCCTATCCCTAAACCATCAACCCTCAACACTATACCTTAAACCCTAATCCCTATCCCTCAACCCTTAACCCTTAAAACCTAAACCCTATCCCTACACCCTCAACACTTGACACTATACCTTAAGCCTTAAACCTTCATCCCTAAAGCCTCAACCCTCAATCCTCAAACCTTCAACCCTAAACCCTATGCCTAATCCCTCTACCCTCGACACTCTAACCCTAACCTCGACATTAAATGCTAATCCATCAACCCTAAACCCTAATCCGTCAACCCTAAACCCTACCCCTAAACCCTCAACCCTCAACACTATACCTTAAACCCTAATCCCTTAACCCTCAACCCTAAACCTTATCCCTAAACCCTAATCCCTCAACCCTCAACCCTAATCCATCATCCCTCAACTCTAATCCCTCATCCCTAAACCCTAAATGCTATCCCTATTCCTAAACCCTCAACAGACTCGATACTATACCTTAAACCCTAAACCCTCCAACCCTATCCCTAATCCTTACACCCTCCACACTCTACTTTAACCCTAATCCCTCAACCCTCAACCCTATCCCTAAACCCTTGAACCTCAACCCTCAACCCTCAATGTCAAACCCTAATCCCTCAACCCTTAACTCTGATCCCTCGACCCTCAACCCTATCCCTAAACCCTAAATCCTCAACCCTCAACGTCAAATCATAATCCCTCAACCCTTCACTCTAATCCCTCAACCCTAAACCCTATCCTTAAACCTTCAACACTATACCTTAAACCCTAATCCCTCAACCCTAACCCTAAACCTTATCCCTAAACCCTAATCCTCAACCCTAATCCGTCATCCCTCAACTCTAATCCCTCATCCTTAAACCCTAAACGCTATCCCTATTCCTAGACCCTCAACAAGCTCGATACTATACCTTAAACCCTAATCCCTTATCCCTAAACCCTCCAACCCTATTCCTTATCCCTTAACCCTCATGATTAATAGCCTTGAACATAAAAAAATTTAAGGGGAACATAACGCGAGCGAGTTTTAACGCGCTCGCGTTATGTCAAACATGACAAACAACAGACTTGTGGAAAAGGAAAATGCAAAGCAAAACATAACGCGAGCACGTTATAACGTGCTCACGTTATGTCAAACATGACAAACAACAGACTTGTGGAAAAGGAAAATGCAAAGCAAAACATAACGCGAGCACATTATAACGCGCTTGCGTTATGTCTTGCTTTGGAAATCCCAAGCCTTGGGCTTGGGATTTGCTTTGGATTTCCAACCCAAAGGCTTGGAGTGCCTTATGAACAGTCACATATGTGTTTTTCCATATTCTTCAAGATTTCACATAATTTCGTTCGTTCTAACCCTCAGATTTGCACGTGTTTCAAGGTCAAACAAATCAAACACCTGGGTAATGTTAGACTTTCTCTTAGCTATTTGACAATGTGATTTTTTTCACATTTTAACAATATTAAGTCTTTCATCTTTAATTTCTTTTGTTTGTGTGTCCGTTTTTGGGCAAAGACCACTATTTGGTCTTTTTTTCATTGTAAATTAACTATTTATTCAAATTTCAAAAAAATTACATATTTAGAAACTAGACTCCATTATACAAATATTAAAAAAAGAAAAAAATGATTTTCAATTAATTTTCAAAATTTATAGGGGTAGCACGGCCAAAATTCTATTTTTTAGGATGTGTCCACTTTGAAAATTAGTAAAAAATCAAATATTCATCAAAAAATTATTAGAAAAATCGGGCATAAACTACATGCTATTAGCTAATTTCTCACTGCAGTGATTTTAAAAATACCAAAAAAAAGTTGACCTTTTGAGGGAGCCACAAAACATGCTATGTTATGTTTTTTTGACAGAAACAACACCAATTTCTGTGGCTCCCTCTTTTGAACCCCTTAATCTATGCCATTTTCAAAAAAAATAGTAGTTTAGAAAGTAGACTCAGAGCACTACGAACATTGTTTTGGTTACATCTCCAAATTTTGAGTGTAACTATGCTCAATTTCTCATCCAAGGCTAGTATTTCCTGATTTCAAAAAAAAAAAAAAAAGTGGCCACTTAATACCCCTTTTTGGCCCCCCATCTTCTTGCACTTACCCATTTTACATGCTTGAATCCCAAGTTCATGACATTGGCTAGTGAAATGATAACACAATTAAATATCATCCAATTAGATGAAAATGCAAAGATTGCCAACAATATATTTAGTGGATGAAATGCTTATAAATACACCATGTTTTGTACTACCTTTTTTCTATAACCCTATATAGAATTACTCTACATGTTGCTATAGTTTTTCCAGACTACTATCTACGATAAAATCATCAATTATAAGTTCAAATTTTTTTAGTAATTCATTTCCTTTTACTTACATTTTCTTAATTCCGTGTTTACAATTGCTTGAAAATGATATATATGTGTTTGATGGGAATTAAAATTTTGTTGAAGATTTGTAGATTCCCCTTGGAACATAATGTGGAGTTCATGTGTTTGTCAAGTTCTTATGGTATTAGTCAAGTTCTTATGGTATTAGTCATGTGAAATTATAAATTGTTATTCAAGTTATTAGGTTCTTTAGTGACAAACAATCAAATACCCTCAACATAGCACAAACAAAAGAATGGTGCTAAACTTCAATTGATAAGTATTGCCATTTTCATACAAATAATACTAGTATTTGACAAAACCATGAAAATCTTCTTTTTGAAGTTCCCAATGACCCGCAACCCATTGTATTACTTAATTGGTGACCCTTACAAATTTCTTATTGTGGTTTCAAGTATCCGTGGGTAAATGACCAGTTGTTTGGCAAATATTACTTAAAGATGTTACGTTTATGTTGAGATTTGGAATATAATTAAGTTTCATCAATGAGAGAGTTGATATGCCACCTTGTTATAAAAAGATTATATATTTGTATTAGAATCTTATTTCATGAATAACAACTACACATGTATTTGAGACAATTAGTATGAAACTATTTTATATATACACTTTATATTAGTATATGTCATATCACAACATTGACAATAAATTATATATATAAACTATAAACTCTCTCCCACCTATCTTGATGAAACAAATTCTATTTATCTAACATTTTAAATATGAACAATGATTGCATCCATTGATATGAACCTTACGAATCTGATTTGGTTGAATAAATATATATAATATGATTGAGATTTGGAACAATTATATATGTCAAATATTACCTAAAGATGTTACATTTATGTTGAGATTTGGAACAATTAAGTTCATCAATGAGACAGCTGATATGCTACCTTTGTTATAAAAGATTATATATTTGTATTAGAATCTTATTTTATGAATAACAACTACACAGGTATTTGGGACAATTAATATGAAACTATTTTATATACACTTTATATTAGATACCCAACATGGTATTTGTGTAAACATGTCTCTAATGAATAGGATTTTTTGAAGAGACCCAACAAACACTTATGAACAATAAAAAACTTGAGAATTTTTATCCACCAAACAAAATAAATCAGGATCACAATTATTGTGAAAATGTATTTTAATCTTCTCTTCCCATTCTTATGAAGAGACAAACTTGTTGAACCTTCTTTTCAACTAAAACTATTTCACTCTTTATTATCTTAAGCCTAATAATAGTTGCTACATTGGTTAGCCCAATGATACTCTTATTTCATTGGGTGAAAACATTAGTAACCCTTGGTTTCAAATCTCTTTATCTATTTTTGGTTTCTAAATCTTGTTATTTGGGGAATGATACATGGTTGCTACATTAGTCAAGTTAATGCTACTCTAGACCTATAATCTTGTTTAATTGGCGTTTAGGTGAAGACATTACTCTCAACTTACAAATTGAAATATTCAAATATTTAAATTAGTACATTATATAGACCCATTTTTTTCTTAATGGGTAATCAAAATTTTGTTCGTTTGTGAAATATTTTGTTATCTTTACATTAACAAGTTTGGCACCAAGCTATTTAAAGGATAACAACTTTTGCACTTTCTTAATGTTAGACATCACTTCTTCCTTAATCAAATATAAACAGGATGATGAGGCTCTATGTTGACCTTGATAATTCTTTTACCTATATAACTAGTACCCCCCACTATTAGAACTCTACTCTTCTTATCCATATTCTTATGTACTTCTAGTCTCACAATTCAATTTTGGCCTTGTTTCTCCTTACGTATACGTGAACATCTTGTTCCTTCCTCTTTTTGTTGCTAGAGATTTGTGTAAAAATGTCTCTTCTGAATGTCATGTATAGGAAGAAAATCATTTCATAATGTTGTAAGACAATTTTATGTAGAGTTAATTTTAGAGATTGAGTTTCACGGGTCATAAGGGAGATCGCACGATAGTGGTGCACCCTAACTTTAGAGGTTGACATGGCCTTGTACATGTCATGTTGGCACTAAAGAATTATTTTTCCATGTAGTCAAGGATGTGGATAGTTTAAATCTTTTCTTCTACCATTGTTCTAACCCATCAAACGGGTGGACCCCCTGTTCTTTAGCACCATCTCCCTACTACATGTTTGCATTGAATTCTTTTCACCATACTAGCATACACATTTTAATCAAATGCAAAGACATTTAAATGGCATGACTCCACACTCAACTCTCACACAACTACATTTACTAAGTGCACCTCCATACAAGTGCCTATATTAGATGGAGTGGGGAAATGAAATAATAGTGCCATCAACAATTCAATCCATTATATTAAACAATGCACAAGGGTCTACCAAACACTGTAATTGCCCCCAAGTGATAATGTAGAGGTTGTTTATATATACTACCTAAAAACAGTTATAACTTAAGTTTGATAGGTTAGAGTGATGGTCAAGTTACATAAGAATACAATTTGCACATATAATTGTGTTCATAGACACAACCATAGGGATAGTAGACTTCCATTGAATTATTGTTCTTGGAGATGTATCATTCTCCATATAACAAGATAGATAATCCAAAAATAGAAGAAAAATTTTGAAATCAAAAGTTACTAATGTTTTCACCCAAAGGGTAATGAAACAAGATTATAAGTCTGGAGAAGCATTAAATTGACCAATGTAGTAGCCATTATTAATCTTTCAAAATAATCAAGAGTGAATCTAACTTTACAAATTATCTCACAAACAATTAAAATTTTGATTATCCATTAGGAGAAAATGGGTCAATATAATGTTCTAATTAAAAGATTTGAATATTTCAATTTGTAACTTAAGAGTAATTATTCCACCTAAAGGCTAATGAAACAAGATTATAGGTCCAATCCTTTTTATATTATATTTATAGGTCTAGAGTAGCATTGAACCAACCAATTTATAAAAGTGATGTGGAACCTAAAATATGTCCTCCTACAATCCTCTTTTATATTATATTTATAACTTTTAGGTTCCACATCACAAGTGAATCCAACTTAACTATGATTATGATAGACAATCAAAGTTTTAATTAGGGGAGAAGGCATGAGAGGTGCACCCTAACTTTAGGGGTTAACACATGGCTTGTATGTTTTGTGTTGGCACTAAAAAATTATGTTCCCACATAGGTAGGGATGTGGACAATTTAAATCTTTTGTTCAAGTGTATATTGTGAATGAACCCTTGCAAGACATAGTTACACTTTAAGAATGAAGTCATTAAATCCTAGGTACATATGACACATGTTTAACACAATGGTACAAAGTCAATTTTTACATAGACACTAAAAAGATAATCATGTATTCATCTAAGGGCTAATGAAACTCTATATCTTTTTAGATAGTAATTGAAGAGATGGTTATGTAATCACATAAGGGGTAATGATACTCTATCAAGATTCTTAAGCATTCAAATAAGCAATGTAGCACCCATTATCAAGGCTTTGAAAATTATCACCACAAAAATCAACTTTTCACTATCTTTCACAAATAATCAAACTTTTGATTATCGTTCAACTAATACAAAAAAATAGGAATATGTGACTAGGAATTCGAATAATAGTTTATAACTTTGGCAGTTTATAGTAATGGTGGAACATAAGATTACCTGTAGTCAATATATGACTACAAATATCTTGTGATCATTTCCCAACAACAAAAATAAATAAATACATTCAAACTTGTCAGTGTTAGTTTTAGGATCAGAAATGAAATAAGCAGAAATACAACAACACATAGAGCAATAAACACAGCAGGTACCCTGGGAAAACCCTCCAACTCGAGGGAGAAAAACCCAGCAAATATATCTCTTATATATTGAAGGAATAGGAGCAGAAATCTGCTTACAACTCAGGCCCAACACAAGGGCAAATTTGATACAATGAATAATAGCACCTCTCCTAGATACAAAGATACAAATGAATATGTTTCTCCTTGAAATCTGCTCTGCTGCTAAAGAATGACCGAACTTCTGCTGGAGGTGTTAATGAAGTGATTGAATCGATGTATATATACAAATCAAGGTGACTCTTTATATGCGTTGGCGACTCTTCATATGTGTCGGTGACTCTTCATATGCTTAGGTGTCTCTTCATATATTTTGGTGTCTCTTCATATATTTTGATGTCTCTTCATATATGACTTTTCATTGAGTTGATTTGAGTAAATCTCCTGACGCTACAATAACATCAACACTCCCTCTTAGCTAAGGAGATATCTTTCCAGTTATGTCATGGAGTCTCTCAACATGACACCCACAATGGCTACACCTATTAGTGAGAAGAATTTATCACAGAGTCTCTCAACATGATATCATCATGGAGTCACTCAACATGATGTCCACCATGGCTACTCCCATGAGTGGAAGAAAACTAGTGCACAAGTGCCCATCACGGAGTCACTCAACGTGATGTCGTCATGGAGTCTCTCAACATGACGTCCACCATGGCTACTCCCAGAGGGTGGAAAGAAACATGTGTACAAATGCCCATCACGGAGTCACTCAACGTGATGTCGTCATGGAGTCTCTCAACATGACGTCCACCATGGCTACTCCCAGAGGGTGGAAAGAAACATGTGTACAAATGCCCATCACGGAGTCTCTCAACGTGATGTCGTCATGGAGTCTCTCAACATGACGTCCACCATGGCTACTCCCAGAGGGTGGATAAACACAAGTACAAGAGAATCATCACGGAGTCTCTCAACGTGATATCCACAATGGCTACTCCCATTAGTGGAAAAATACATCGTCATGGAGTCACTCAACATGACGTCCACCATGGCTACTCCCAAAGGGTGGAAAGAATCACATCTCCATCTTAGAGATGGACAAGGGCTCGCATCTCATATTTCTCCATCACAGAGAAATATACACTATAAGGGCTTTCACCTCATACTTCTCTGTCATAGAGAAATATACATTACAACAGATCTTCATGATGATGTGACTCCCTCTGAAGCTCCAAGTACTTGCATCAACCTTCTGACCTTCTCGTCCAAGATTGCCTGCAATGCTTGCCTTAGAGAAACAGTTTTCAACGCATGCCTCTGGCACTATTGACTTGCGAGAGTTCAGGACTATCCTCCTTGATCTCATCCCAGATCACTTTATTTTGAATAGGTTTGCAGAGCTACCAAAATCAAATTCAGATTGATAGTCTTGTTCAATTCTGTTCTCAACAGCTGAAGAGGTCTTCCAAGTACTGCAACCCACTTAGCTGACACCTTCACTTCTTCTCAGTGAGTCACAGAACTCCCTCTTGATCCCTACCTCAGAGATTGCAAGGAAGTGAACTCCCCTCCATTGATTTATCTCAGAACCTTAGTCCTTTTCCCGAACATGCTCTCAACTCGTGCCTTGAATTCTTGGAATTTAACTCCCTCTGAATGTCATTTCCTCCTCTTCGAAGTGGCTGATCACCATGACAATCTGTAAGGGTTCTCTGTTGTTTAGTGTCTTCATCTTTCTCAATCTTTTTTTTTTTTTGCTGATGCAAATTCCTCATCCAAGGCTGACCCAACCTTGTGCCCTCGAGAGATGTCTCCAGTGAAGTTATGTGCCACCAACTCAGTTCCATGGCTGCAAGCTATGACTCCATGATTGTTCATTTATCTAGCAGGCATGCCATCCTCACAGGATGTCTCAAGCTCTTTCTCCCTTTGAATTACTTATGCAGTCTCTCATCATCCTTTTGCTCCTCGATCCATCCTGGAAGCATTTTTAGAGAGATTACTAATAGTTCATAGAATCAAATTACCCCAAAAAGAAATATTCAGACCAATGCTAGAAGCATACATGATTTACTATTCCCAATGTTAGTGTATGAATTAGCTACATCATTATTCAAAGGCACACACTAAAAATACTTATCTCTTTATTTTGATGCTCTTTTCACTTCATCTTCATCCGCTGTAGAAACAAAACTTAATAGCCTAGGCCTTCATTTGCCCCTTTATGCATCCCGTGAGTTCTCGTATCAACCGTGCAGCCTGCTACATGTTCATTATCAGCCACTAGATCAAACACTTCGCCCATCTGCTCATGGAAGCGGTGCAGACGCAACCTGCTATGGGCATCCCACGCATGCACCATGCCATCAATAGACAGAAATGCTTGCCACATGTTCAAGGTCATGAGAACTTTTCTGATATGATATAATTACTATTGCTGCTGCTGGTGCTTGTCGAGTTACTATCTGCCACTTCGTCAAAGGAGAAGCTGCAAACATCTTCGAAGTCTGTAATTCGACATATTCTAGCAGCGCCATTATCTGACGCCGTCAAAAATCAGTCTTTGTTTATCTCCACACTTTCTACTATAAGATCTTGTTCATCAAGAGCAATTTCCTTTCTGCTGAAAGGCAACCCATAGTTTTCGAGTCTGAATGCCACAAGCTTCGATCGTGTCACCGTTAGAAGAATCCCATCACTATTCACCCTCACACGACCAATGTGCTCTACCTGCTTCGTCAACAAATGCCATCCTCTGGAGTCAAACAACCATTTCCACACTTTGCCATCATCAGAAACAGAGATAAAACCTGTCTCCAGGACAAGAGTAGAATGCCCCAATAACATGGAAGAAGTGGCTTGTTCTGCATAAGCAGGCAGCTCAAAGGGCTTGAAACCAGATACTTCTTCTAAATTTATTCTGTGAGCTTTCTCTATCTCAAGTTCTAAAGAGTAATAAGAAACAACAATTATTGTTGGCGATGGCACTGATGTGCCCATCAAGGGCATTAATGTTTCCAGCATACATAATATATAAGTTTGCTTCCCTTCCTTTCTCTTCCACTCCATTGTCGCCTCGCAGTTTGGGATCGGCGGCATCCATCAGGCTCTCTCTGGTATACAATTCCGACACCCCTTCCAAAGGATACACTCTTAATAATCCTGACACATACACATGCTGCCATGAAGACGATCGGGCTCGTGGAGTGCTTTCAAAACAAAATGAATACTCCCGATGAAATATGAAGCATTGCACCATATAAACATTGGACATTACAACAATACCTTTGAACATATGCAAAGAGTACATAACACATATAAAACTTGTACCATGTGCACAGGATACCATTGAAAGCATTGGACCTTGGAGATACTTGGGCCATCAAAGGATGCCCAACTGTCACGCTGCATCCTGATAGGAATACCATTTTGTCAAGCCCGGATGAATCGAGCCTCCACCTGATCACCATCCTTGAGTGGGGAAAGAGAAACCAAATGGATATACAGGAATCGGTGACCCTCAGCATATGAGTTGTCTGCGGGGTTTCTCGCTGTGGTCGTACAATCTTGCCAACCTAAAATCCCCAAATCTTCTATTGAGCTCTGAGTTCAACAACACATTGCTCGATTTAATGTCTCTGAGGACAAACCTCTTCTCCCACTGCTCGTGCAAATACAACAACCCCGCAGCGACTCCATTGAGAATATTATATCTCTCAGACTATCGTAGCACCGCTGTGGGTCATTCAAAGATCAATTTATCGAGGTTGACATTGGGCATATAGATGTAGACAATAAAGAGTTACTTATGTCGCCTGCACCAGCCCCACAGTTGCACCAAATTCCTATGCTGCAGCCGCCCCATGCTTGTGATCTTGCTTAAACAAATCTGATCAGATCTTTTCTTAGACCCGCTCTGATACCATGTTGAGACATGGACCAGCTAGGACTCAAACCTAGGACCTTCCATTTGCTGCTGGAGTGCTCTACCACTGAGCTACTGGCCCCTCTTGGACCAGTCCATCGTTGGTCCGGGTGTGGCTTACACCAACACTGTGTTGATGTTATTGTAGCGTCAGGAGATTTACTCAAATCAACTCAATGAAAAGTCATATATGAAGAGACATCAAAATATATGAAGAGACACCAAAATATATGAAGAGACACCTAAGCATATGAAGAGTCACCGACACATATGAAGAGTCGCCAACTCATATAAAGAGTCACCTTGATTTGTATATATACATCGATTCAATCACTTCATTAACACCTCCAGCAGAAGTTCGGTCATTCTTTAGCAGCAGAGTAGATTTCAAGGAGAAACATATTCATTTGTATCTTTGTATCTAGGAGAGGTGCTATTATTCATTGTATCAAATTTGCCCTTGTGTTGGGCCTGAGTTGTAAGCAGATTTCTGCTCCTATTCCTTCAATATATAAGAGATATATTTGCTGGGTTTTTCTCCCTCGAGTTGGAGGGTTTTCCCAGGGTACCTGCTGTGTTTATTGCTCTATGTGTTGTTGTATTTCTGCTTATTTCATTTCTGATCCTAAAACTAACATGGTATCAGAGCCAGGCCAGGCTAGGAGCCCCAAGCACACGAGGGGTGTGGCTTAAGGGGGGGTGTTGGTGTAAGCCACACCCGGACCAACGATGGACTAGTCCAAGAGGGGCCAGTAGCTCAGTGGTAGAGCACTCCAGCAGCAAATGGAAGGTCCTAGGTTCGAGTCCTAGCTGGTCCATGTCTCAACAGTCAGCATATTTCAAACATTTTCAAATCCATTCATTCAATTCTCTATCTTACATGCTTGAATCCCAAGTTCATGACATTGCCCAATGAAATAATAACACAATTGAATATCATCTAATTAGATGAAAATGCCAATATTGCCAACAATATATTTAGTGGATGACATGCTTATAAATACATCGTGTGTTTTGTACTACCTTTTTTCTACAACCATGTATAGAATTACTCTACATGTTGCTATAGTTTTCCACTACTATCTACCACAACATCATTAATTGTAAGTTCAAATTATTTTCATGTGTTTGTCAAGTTCTTGTGGTATTACTCGTGTGAAATTATAAATTGATATTATTTATTGACAAACAATCAAATACCCTCAACATAGCATAGGCAGAAGAATGGTGCTAAACTTTAATTGACAAGTATTGCCTTTTCATACGAATAATAGACTACAATTTGACCACACTGTGAAAAGCTTCTTTTCAAATTTCCCAATGACCCGCAACCCATCATATTACTTGATTGGTGAGCCTTAAAAATTTCTTGTTGTGGTTGCAGGTATTCCTGGGGAAATGACTCGTTATCAATGAGATAAGTTGATATGCCACCTTGTTATAAAAAGATTATATATTTGTATTAGAATCTTATTTTATGAACAACTACACATGTATTTGGGACAATTAATATGAAACTATTTTATATATACACTTTATATTAGTATATGTCATATCACAATATTGACAATAAATTTATATATGTAAACTCTCTCCCACTTATCTTGATAAAAAGGATTATATATTTGTATTAGAATCTTATTTTATGAATAACACCTACACATGTATTTGGGACAATTAATATGAAACTATTTTATATAGACACTTTATATTAGTATATGTCATATCACAATATTGACAATAAATTTTATATATGTAAAAACTCTCCCACTTATCTTGATAAAACATATTCTATTTATTAAACATTTTAAATCTAAACAATGATTGTATTTATTGATATGAACCTTACAAATCTGATTTGATTGAATAAATATATATAATCTTTTAAGTATTTTTTAGTTTTTGATATGAACCTTACAAATATGATTTGATTAAATAAATATATATAATCTTTTAAATAGTATTTGATTGAATAAATATATATAATCTTTTAAGTATTTTTTAGTTTTTTGATATGAACCTTACAAATCTGATTTGATTAAATAAATATATATAATCTTTTAAATAGTAATTGACCCCTCTTAATTCTGTAATTACTGGCCCTCTTCCTTATGTAAAAACTATTCTTAAACATCATCCACTTGAAATTTTTTTATTTGTTTATTTGTTTGTTTGTTGGGGGTAGGGCCATATTTAAGCTTCAGCTTCCTGTTTGGAATGACATGCTTATAGATGACTGTATGTATAGATTTAATAAATGACAATAAAGATATTGCTGCAGCAATTTGGGTGTTCAGTTATGCTTTGTTTATTGGTTAATACATGTGCTGTTATTTACTGTGTAATGTGCAATATTCTGCTATGATGTGAAATGCTTTGTTTTAACATTTGGGCTCTTTACTCTAAAAACCAACATATCTAATAACAACAACACTTGTTTAGCCATGAAAGTAAACAGAAGCGTCATAGAGAAATCTGTAAAAGGGAGCTAATTACAGTATAAACTTATCGAACTCTACCGAAATGTTTACAGACAAACACAACCCATTGCTAATCAAAATAAAAGATATAGGTGAACTTTAATCATTACAGTGAGCAGCCTTTACCAGATCTTTGTTCATCTGCAAGAACATACTCATGTTCTTAGAAAGAGACCCATAAAGCAGGCAAAAGTAAAGATTTTGCTGACAATTATTTGTCAACCAAAAAAAACCTATTTATTAACATCCATAACATGATAAATTTGGTTGTACTTACCAGCTTACAAAGAACTATAACAATTCTTTCTTTTCCTCCAAAAAGGAGAGTGATCCACAATTACAGTCAATAGACAATTCATGTCAGAGGACGAAAACCCCATTTGCCCTGAAAAGCATTTCTTCCAAATTGGAGTGATAAAATTGTCAGAATTCCAATCATGGTCCCCTTTAAAAAATATACAACTGATTTCTTCCCTATCACTGCATTCTCCTCCTTCTGAACAGAATTCACACCAGTCTGCTCTCTATTCCACTGAGAAACTACAGCTTTTATTAACTGTACATCGTATTGAAGATCCTGGATTCTCTTTTTCAGATCTAGCAATGCCTCATACAAATTAATTAATGGAGAATCTGTCTGAATCGAAGCAGCCATTGGGATTCTTCCCCTAATGCTTCCATTGGATTCCTCAGAAGAATTATAAGGGGGCCTGGTTAAATCAGAATAACAACTTAAAGCCTCCAACTGGGCATTAACATTATAACTATTATTATCATTACCTCTACCATTCAGCAGTAGTATTCTTTCCCCTGGCGCAGAAATATTGCGCTGAAGGTTCCTTATGACTTCATCTTTTTGAATAAGCATGGTTGAATATGAAGCCAATTTGTTTTCTGACTCTGCAATTCTCTCCAAAGCTTCCCTTTTGAACTCAGAAAATTCCTTCTCCAGCCGAATTGTCTGTAAACATTTGTTACAATGCAGCGGCTGTATAAGCTCTTCCCTGTTTATGGGTGTTGCCGAAGCTAGACGCAATTGAAAAGAAACATTCTGCAATTCATGGTTAAGACCAGAGTTGCTGCATTGCAGTGTGTAGAAATGATGTTCCTGCAACTCCTGGATATTCGTCTCCACATAGCATTTAAGGTATAGTTTTCGGCAATCCCACCTTCCTGCTAATTTTTTCGTTCTGCTTAAAGACGCCAGATTATCATCAGAAGATTAACATAAACTTAAGATGAAAGACCAAGCCAAAAAAGAGAAGCTTACCCGTCAGGAGTTGGCATCGTCTGCAGGGTTAGCTTCTTCACCCGGCTGTGAAACTATGCGTGGGAATCGGTGTTTTTTGTTCCACCATAAAGCACAGTATACAGAAGCTAGTAAAATGGGTCTTTTACAAACAAAGATAGGGTTCACCATGGCTGTTTTTAAAATGGATGATGTTTAAGTAGAATGTTTCGTGACCATTCATAAGAGTGTTTGACCTTTTAATTTTAACACCACCTTATTTCCCTTCTACATATTCACTTCCTAATTGCATTTTGTGCTTTACCTTTAAAACATTTGGTATTATAATCCAAAAACAAAATAAACAACTTTTCCAAGTATAGTAGATAAATAATTAGTATAGTTATCTTAAACACATCTTAGTATAGTAGAGAAATTTGTCCCCAAACGTCCATTGGATCGCGAACTCCATGAGGCCAGAATAGTCCTTAAACACACTTTTTAATCTTTTTTCCTTGATTCGACCAAGGAAATACATTTGCCTATAGCTTTTTTAATATAGTCACAACATGACATTTTGTTGATGTCATTGTAGAACACCTCTTGATGTAATTGGTATTTGTATTGTTAGGAGGTACAATAAATGAGTTAATATGGAAATTTGAAATAGATAATATTATTAGTATTTGTCTTTAGCAATACTATTATAACCATAACTATGTAACTATATACATTTGTTAATCAATTATATGTTAGGTTTTTTTCTACCAAAAATAAATATTTGTTTTTGGTAAAATAAGCATGTAAACTTTTTAATTAGAAGTATTAAAAATATTAATTATTGACATTCTTATTGGTTGAAAATTGTCACCTCTTATTGAAGCTTCACATTAATCAAAATAATTAATAATGAACTTTGTACATTTTTGACCTATTAATGTATTGAAATTTAGATTTTAAATATATGTTGGGAGTGCAACCAAGTCTTGGAATAACGTGTGCACATTTTGTAAATAATAATCATGTCTAATGACAAATCTCACAGATGTAGAAGCCTAGATGGGAGGGCACATGCCATACCTTTATCGAATAATGCACAATATTTAAGTCTTATCATAGGTGGTGGGGTCCCCTACCATCTAATTATAGTGTGGCTATGAGCTAATTTGTAAATTAAAATTAAACGAAAAATTATAGTGGTGTATCAAAACACTCCCCTTGAGGTGTGGGTCTTGGCTTTTGCTTGGTTGCATGTCTCCTTGATGCCATCATGCTTCCTTTTGAAGTAGGATTTGGCTTTGTTTCTTTGCATTTATTGCGGAACCTTCTAGGTTGCCACACTTGCAATTGTTTTGCAACCTTCCATAATTCTATAGTTTCTACTAGAGTCGAAGGTTTGACAATGCACGACAATGGATCCCTTGCTCAACCGACCAAGGAAGTTTGTCCCCGAGGTGTTCCATGAGGTATGTCCATTGAAACACCCCTAGATGTGGTTTTCCCCATTCCAAAGTTTGATAGTGCATGTTGTTGGTTAGAAAATTTAGTTTGATAAGATGTTTTGTGGGAAGGGTCCCCTCTAAAAGCATGGTCAAAGATAGGGTGACCAAGGCTTGGGTCCCACATGGGATTTGCCTTAATGCTATGTAAAACCTTACCAAAGGTCTTTTTATCTTTTGTTTTGCCAAAGCAAGCCATGCTAAGTCTATTCTTAAGCATGGACCCTAGTTTGTTCACAATTGCTAGTTTTCTCACCCTAGACTAGATCGTCTAGGTGGAGTTTCCTAGATTACCTTTGCCATGTTGGAATTTTTTGACTCAAAGAACCTCCTCCTTAGGCTTTATTGTTTGTGTCAAACCAAACACATTTTCATCTCAACCCTAGAAGAGGCTCTATATAGAAGTTGACCTCTCCAAAGATCTAAAGGAGATAGTTGATGTTTAGATTGGACAAATGAGATACACTCAATGTGTTCTCTATCTAAACTTACCCAATACATGTTATCAATGTCAATCCTTTGAGCACAAGGTTTTGGATCTTACCCTTTGGCTTCTATCCATCCTAATCCTACCACTCAATTCGTTGTCGAGTCTACACCTCCTACAAAAAAGAAGACGGTCTAGTATGGTTAGTTGCAAAGCTAAGATTCCTAGTAATAGTGGTCCTCCACCTAAGCTCTCCTCAAGTTCTGGTAGCTAGTCCTCAAAAAATCAAGGTGCATTTTCAAAATCTCCATACATGGGGGAATCCATTATTTCTCCCCATGGGGAGTTGTTTGGTGAGGCGAATAAGCCAAATTTCTCTTGAGCATGGCTAGCAACATCAGTTTTGTCACTTCAAGAGGTCGTCACTACTCATCACACTTCCCCGCTCCTGATAATGCAATAGAGCTCCTACGGCCCATTAGTCAGATGGAAGAAGGAGAATATGTGCAAGAGAAATGATGACCTATCCAACCTTTCATTCGAATAGGTGGTTTCAATTCAGAGTCCAGGTCCATCTAGGCTCATAGTTACTATTATCCTTTGAAAGGATTAAGAGTTGGGGAAGCTCACCTCCCTCATGCTCTATCCATGAACATGTCCTATTATTTGAATCCCCATAATAAAAAAATAAGAAGGTTTTATTTTCTATTTGTTTTGATGTTGACATATGTTCAAACCCTCCTTATCAATTATTGTATAATAGAAATGAGGATTCTCATCTTCTTTTTGAAGTTGTAATCAATTTTGGTGGTAAGTAATATATCATAAATTTTATTTTTATTACCATCAAAATAGAGAAAAGAAGATGAATGACAAGTAAGAGAGGGTTTAGGAACTCCTATATTGTGGTGTCATCCATCAGGGAAATATGTTTGTCACTACACAAATTGTACTCTTCAATGTATATTTCTCTAACCATGTTGGCAAGTTCGTTAGGTACATGCACATCACAAAATAAATTTAGTTAGCATTGTGCCATATGAGGTTGAATCAACAAAACATTATTTAACGTGAGTTCCATGCTTTTCATCTAAGATGACTTATAGAAGGCATAAATGTTTCTTTCTTTTCAAAATCAAGGTGAAGATGATTGCCATCAAGCTTTATTTTTCAATTGAATCATTAAATCCCCTACCATAATGTCAACTTTAGATGTGATATCTGATTTCTTGGAATCATCACTTTGTTCAAACTAGAGGTTGTCATAAGTTTTAAGGTTCATTAGGTAAGGATCATTCAAAACATATTCATCAAATGTGTTATTACTCTCCTCATTAATAGAATTGGGGTTCCTATAAATCTTAAAGCTACATAATGATGAATCATTTGTCTCCCCCATCCAAAGTTTCTTATATATCTCTTGTTCAAGTAGAGATTGTATGCTCAAAATCGTGACTCTATGGCCTTGAGGGTAGTTGAGTTGGTTTTGGTGCACACACAGACCCTCTCTCCTTGCCACGGGACAAACCACCACGTCACTCTTGCTCTCATGGAAGTAGCTAATCAAGAGGAGGCGAGACACAGGGGTGGTTTGGCTCGTTGGAGAGATGGACTTTGTAGAGAGGGGTCGGCCAGTCCTAGGGTCTATGTTGTAGTGCGCTTGTGTAGATGTGGTGTTCTGTGACCATAGTTGTAGAGATAACTATATGACCTGAAGGGTCACTAGTCACCGTTCTCCTGTTGGGGTTTTGGATGTTCCAACATTGTGTGGGTAGGTTGTTGTTCTCGTTGATGTTTAACTGTCATTCATCTTGTTGGATGAATGCTTGTTGTACTAAGAGTTGTCTAAATCTCTCTTGTTGTTGTTGAATGACTAATGGGTCTTGTTGCGGTCTTGGGTGGATCTCCTCTATCTCGTCGAGGATTGCCCTCACCCACTCACCTCTCAATCCAGGGCACATTCATGAGCCGAGACAAGAGATAGGTGGTTTAAGCTACCCTTGACTTGACCTAGGGTTTTAACTTAGGGTTTGTGAGACCTAAGGTTTGACTTTGCGTTGACTTTGTTTGATCTTGTGATGGAATCAAGGGTTTTGACCAATGTTTGATTGTAGTTGACCTTGTGTTGGGACCAAGGGTTTGCAAACCTTCTATGTTGCTAATGTTTTTGTTCTTTTTGGATTTTATGAATGCAAGCAAGCTTATATGAATGCAAAACTTCTTTTTGTGCTTTTTTATGTTTTTGGAAATCAAAAGTGATTTTTCTTAATCTAAGAATTAGAAAATGTATGCAAGCTATGATGAAGTTATCTAATACAATGTACCCTATGTTTTTGTTTGTTTTCTAAATTTAGATGGATCAATTAATCTAAGAAAGGGAAATTGCTTTTAATATATAAAATTTGAAAGGGAAACTAATTTAATAATGCAAATCTACTTAGCCTATCAAGGAAAAAGAAAACATGTATTTTACTATTCCCAAGAGCATTGAAGTTTTGATTATCTAATTACTATGAAATAAAAAAAGCATAAAGGAACTTAGAGATGCGTGAACCTCCACTACCCTTAGAAATCCTTGTAATGGCAACCTCAAATCCTTTTGTAGAAGCGGGGTGATCCTCTTGGTGAAAAAGGAAATGGAAGCAAAAGAAGCTTTGAAGCTTTGAAAAGAGCTCAATGAGAGCTTGATGAGCACTGTGGCTTGTGATGTGAGTAGCATATGGACGCGAACAAGCTTTTAGAAAAGCTAAATGAGATAACAAACATAAGCAAATGGCTCCTATGTCCTGTATGAGCATGAGAATGATTGATTTGGAGAGTAGTAACCTACAAGAGTTGTGTGCCCAAATGAATTGCCCCCCTTTGTGCTTGAGGGAGGGGTATTTATAGGTTGGAAGAAGGGATGAGAGGTGAAGAAGAAGAAGATTTAACTCAATTTGATTGGAGAGTTAACTCAGAAGATTCAAGAGTGATCTGGGCTAAAATTGGAGTGATCTACCCAGTAAAAGCTTATCACTCAAGAAGAAGTGAAGAAAAAGGAGTGCATGAGAATGCAAGGGAATGCTTGAGTAGTTAATTAAAGATGAAATGGAGCTAATTATGCTTGTGTAGGTGCATGAAATAGTTAACTCTATATTTGGCACAAAAATCCATGCAAATAAGAAGAAAAATGAGTGAAAACGAAGCTTTTTTGAGTTAGAAACTCAAATTTTTCCACAGCTAAAAACATGAGAGGGTCACCCATGGGTCACCCCTTTCACCATTTAGGGTCACTCGGGGGCGACCCATGGGCAACCCTTAGAGGAGGGCACCTGGGTGGAAGTACATGATGGGAGATGGTAGAGGAGATGAAAAGGACGGGATCTACCTCTAGAAATAGGTCAATCATGTGTGAAAATCCAAAACTCCAATTGCAAAAGTAGGATCTCCCAGGGGAGATCTGGGAATAATAGGGGGAGATTTGGATAGGTTAAGTGAAACTGAAAACCGAAAGCAGGAGATGGCTAGGGAGGACCTCTAGAAGGCCACTAGGGGTGGGAATGGATGAAAAACATTGGGGAAAGGTGAAAACTCACCTACAAGATGCATACAAGGCTTAGGAATAGGGTTACAAGCATAGGAAATGCAAATCGACAAGTGTTGAAAAAGTGTCGAAAGCGAAGAGAGCGAAAAAATGACAAAGGGGAAACAACACAAGGAGGAAGAAAAGACACGTCACCAAGAGAATTGCTACTAAGAGGATGTTATTTCATGCTTACATGTATGTGACAAGGATTATGACTCATCATAGGGGTCCTCGTAGAGGTTGTACGTGATTTTGGTGCTTACAGATACGGTTGAGGTCATCCAACTAGATAATTTTGGTATTAGCCTTAAGACAAAGCAAATTGACTTCTTAAGCTTGTAATTTCATGCTTTCAATTTTTTCAACGCTCAAAATCACATCTAAATAAATTGAATTATTAATAATAAGTTTAGTGTATTTTGGTATTCTTGCTACATAAGTACCAAAAAATCAACAATACCTTCATTTTTCCTTCTTCGCAACTAGAACATGACTCTCCATTTAGATAACTACTTATGCTTAAATCTTCAATCAACATGTCATACATTTGGAAACTTATTTAATGCACATTCCCTTGCTCATAAGCATTTATTTCATTGGTTTCCAAATTTCCAACATCATCATCATGAAACTCATCATCACATACATTAGAATCCTTGGTTGTGTTTTCATTGTCACACTTGTCCTTGAGTGCATCAACATTACTAGTTGTTACTTCTTTAAATTTGAGTACCGTTGGACTATCTACCAAGTTAGAGGAATCTTGGCAATCAAGATTTTATTTTACTTTACTGGTTGAAACATGTTCTTAAACTTCTTCACTCAATGGAACAAAGCCATGTCCTTTCCTTTGACTCTCTAATTCTGAATTCATCGACTCTTCTTCCTTTTTAGTTCTAGGATTCATCATTTCCTTGAGAGTCATATCCAACCTTATGATTACCTCTAGAAATATAACTTCACCATGCTCATTCATGTTATGAAGGTGACATTAATCATGTAAACTTATTTGTTTAAAAGTACTTGAAAATATAAGGACTTACGTAATGTGATTTAATTTCTCAATTACTTTTAGAATATCTAATTCAAAACTTGGCATGACTGGTGGTGGTGTAGAATTGATGTGTTGATGACTTTATTCATTATCATTCATTAGAATATATTCAATTACAATCTCCAGAAGTTCATCATTATCTTCTTCACGTGTCTCCACATTATCATCTTGCTCAATTCTTGATACACATGCATTTGTGGTTCGACCTTGTTGATTCATCATGTTGATACGATCTTCCATCTCTTAAATTATTTCTTGTGTAGTGAAAAATATATTGAAAGGTTTAGAGATCTCATTGTCAGAGTTGTCAGTAGAGGCTAAAGGTTCCATATTTTTCTTTTCATGTGGAGTAACTAGAGCAACATCTTGATTCTGCTAACTATTCATATTCAATGCTAAAGGAAAGAAGTAAAAAATTTGTTGATTGGCTATTTGTGGTTGTTGTGGCATCCATTAGCTTTAGCTTTAAGAGGTCATTGAATCATTTTATTGTTCTGACCACTAAAGTTGTTGAAATCCAATGTCTCTTGTGTTTGTGCATACTGATTCAATTGAGTATTGTGAAAGATCATGTTTTGTCGATAATCCATTTGATTCAATTTTGAAATTAGACTTGATTAAGGATAATTAATTGTATGACTAAATGTCATTCTTTACATATTTTGTTGATATAACATTTGATTTTATTTTGGGGTTTAATAAAACTTACTGTGCATTCCCTGTTATGTACGATCATATCCCAAGTGGGCTAATGTTAAGGGTCTTTGTAAAGCAGCTTCCACTGTGATTAGTCTTGGTGTATCTCTTACAAGTGTAGCAAATGTAAGATCCAATCCCCATAAATAATACCTTAATAAATCAAATTGATTTGGCCTATACATGATATCAACTTTTCCCAAAGCTTGGTAAAATTATTTATTGAACTAATCAATACACTGACCCAAGTGTCTCCTTATTGCTGCAAATTGTAAGAAACCTCCTCATGGATCCATATTTTACCCAAATTGTCTTAAGATTGTATTTTCCAATTCTACCCATGAATGTATGGAATTTTGCAGAAGGCAAGCATACCATTGACATGTTTCATCACAAAAGTGTTAACAAATAGTTGACAAGCAATTCCTTCATGATTTATCTACATTTTTATCATCAAATCTTTGCAATCTTTGACGTGCTCAAAAACATTTTTCCCAACATTAAGGGAAAATATAAGAAACCAATCACATGCATTCACAGGGATTTCGTGAAGACCTCTAGACATACACATAGGACTTGCCATTCAGATGAAATAACCCCTAATTCTATAAAAAATATTCTTCAAAATTTAGCATAATAGACATTCATTATGATTCTCCTTTTTTGAATTTTTTGAAAATTTTACATTTTTTTGGTATTTTTGGGTAAGTGCAGGAAGATGGGGGGCCAAAAAGGGGTCTTAAGTGGCCACTTTTTTTCTGAAATCAAGAAATACTGACTTTGGTGAAAATTTGAGCATAGTTACACTCAAAATTTTAAGATGCAACAAAAACAATGTTCGTAGTGCTCCGAGTCTACTTTCTAAACTACTATTTTTTTAAAAAATGGTATAGATTAAGGGGTTCAAAAAAGGGAGCCATAGAAATTGGTGTTGTTTCCGTAAAAAAAACATAACATAGCGTGTTTTGTGGCTCCCTCAAAAGGTGAACTTTTTTTTTTGGTATTTTTAAAATCGCTTCAATGAGAAATTAGCTAATAGCATGTAGTTTATGCTCAATTTTTCTGATAATTTTTAATGAATATTTGATTTTTTACTAATTTTCAAAGTGGACACATCCTGAAAAACAGAATTTTGGCTGTGCTACCTCTATAAATTTTGAAAACTATTTGAAAATCATTTTTAAAAATATGTGTAGAATGGAGTCTAGTTTATAAAAATGTAATTAATTTGAAATTTCAATGAACGATTAATTTATAAAGAAAAAAATTATCAAACACTGGTTTTTACCAAAAAATGGATACAAACAAAAGAAATTAAAGTTGAAATGCTTAACATTGTCAAAATGTGAAAAAAATTACATCGTTAAATAGCTAAGAGAAAGCCTAACATTATCCAGGTGTTTGATTTGTTTGACCTTGAAACATGTGCAAACTTGACGGTTAGCATGAATGAGATTATGTGAAATCCTGTAGAATATGCAAAAACACGTCTTTGGACGTTGGGAAGGTACTCCAAGCCTTTCGATTGGAAATCCAAAGCAAATCCCAAGCCTAAGGCTTGGAGATTCCCAATGCAACATATAACGCGCTCATGTTATGTTTTGCTTTGCATTTTTTTCTTTTTTGCAAAAGTTTGCCCGATGTTTGTCAAGTTTGATATAATGCGAGCGTGTTATAATGCCTTCGCGTTATGTCTCGCTTGGAATGTTTTATGTTCAAGTTTGTTAAGTATGTTTGTATACATATTTGTATTTATGTATGTATGTATGCCTATATGTATGTATGTATGTATGCCTACATGTATGTATGTATGTATGCTTATATGTATGTATGTATGTATGTATGTATGTATGTATGTATGGTTGTATGTATGTATGTATGCATGCATGCTTGTATGTATGTATATATGTATGCATGTTTGTATGTATGTATGTATGTATGTATGTATGTATGTATGCATGCATGTATGCATGTATGTATGTATGTATGTATTCCTATATGTATGTATGTATGTATGTATTTATGTATACTTATATGTATGTATGTATGTATGTACATATGTATGTATATATGTATGCTTGTATGTATGTATGTATGCTTGTATGTATGTATGTAAGGGTTTTGGGTTTAGGGTATATAAGGACCTGAGCCCATATAGTTTTTAGGGTTGAGGGATTAGGGCTTAAGTAATAGGTTGAGGGTAGATGGTAGAGGGTTAAGGGTAGAGGGTCGAGAGATAATACTTAGCTTGTTGAGTGTATAAGATTAAGTGTGTAAGGTATGGGGATTACGGTTTAGGATATTGAGTTTAGGGTTTACGATATGGATTGAGGGTATATAAGGCATAGGGTGACTTGGGTTGAGAGTATATGGTTTAGGTTTTAAGTATAGGTTTGAGGCACAATATTCAAGGTTTAGGGTGTAAGGGTGAGGTTATAGGGTATAGGGATGAGGGTTTGTGGGTGTAGGTTTTAGGGTTTAAGACATTGGGTTGAGGATTGAGGGATTAGGGCTTAAGTATATGATTGAGGGTATAGGGTAGAGGGTTGAGAGTTTACAGTTGAGGGATAATTTTCAAGGTTGAGTGTCTAAGATATAGAGTTTAGGGTTTAAGGTTAAGGGTACAAGGCATATGGATGAGGGTTGAGGGTTTAGGGAATAATTATAGGGTTAAGGGTATAGGGTATAGGGTAGAGGTTTGAAGGTTGAGAGATAATGTTCAAGGTTGAGTGTCCAAGGTTAAGTGTATAGGGTATAGGGTTTAAGGGTTTAAGGTTTAAGGGTATCTAGGGGTTGAGAGTTTAGGGTTTAATGGTTTAAGGTTTGATGGATTAAGGGTTTAAGGGTTGAGGGTTTAAGGATTAAGGGAATAGGGTTTAAGGTACAGTGTCAAGGGTAGAGGGTTTAGGGTTTAAGGTTTAAGGGTTGAGGGTTGAGGCTTTAAAGATAGGGTTTAGGTTTGAGGGTTAAGGGATTAGGGTTTAAGGGTTGAGGGTTTAAGGCTTTAAGATTAAAGGGTCAAGGGTTATGGTTTAAGGGTTGAGGGCTTAAGGGATAATGTTCAAGGTTGAGTGTCCAAGGTTAAGTGTATAGGGTATAAGGTTTAAGGGTTTAAGGGTATTTAGGGGTTGAGAGTTTAGGGTTTAAGGTTTAAGGGTTGAGGGTTGAGGCTTTAGGGTTGAGGGTTAAGGGATTAGGGTTTAAGGGTTGAGGGTTGAAGGATTAGGGTTGAGGGTTGAGGGTTTAACGTATAGGGTTGAGGGATTAGGGTTGAGGGTTGAGGGTTGAGGGTTGAGGATTTAAGGTATAGGGTTGAGGGATTAGGGTAGAGGGTTGAGAGTTTACAGTTGAGGGATAATGTTCAAGGTTGAGTATCTAAGATATAGGGTTTAGGGTTTAAGGTTGAGGGTATAAGGCATATGGATGAGGGTTGAGGGTTTAGGGCACACGTATAGGGTTGAGGGTAGAGGGTAGAGGTTTGAAGGTTGAGGGATTATGTTCAAGGTTGAGTGTCATAGGTTAAGTGTATAGGGTTTAAGGGTTTAGGGTTTAAGGGTTTAAAGGTATCTAGGGGTTGAGAGTTTAGGGTTTAAGGGTTTAAGTTTTGAGGGATTAAGGGTTTAAGGGTTGAGGGATTAAAGTTTAAGGCATAGTGTCGAGGGTAGAGGGTTTAGGGATAGGGTTTAGGGTTTAGAGTTTAAGGTTTAAGGGTTGAGGGTTGAGGATTTAGGGTTGACGGTTAAGGGATTAGGGTTTAAGGTACAATGTCGAGGGTAGAGGGTTTAGGGATAGGGTTTAGGGTTTAAGGTTTAAGGGTTGAGGGTTGAGGCTTTAGGGATATGATTTAGGGTTTAGGGTTTAGGGATTAGGGTTTAAGGTATAGTGTCAAGGGTTGAGGTTTTAGGGATAGGGTTTAGGATTTAAGGTTTAAGGGTTGAGGGTTGAAGCTTTAGGGATAGAGTTTAGGGTTTAGGGTTAAGTGAGAGACCTAGATGACTAAGGACGGATGGAGAGGTAGACAAGGAGTGACTGAGAGACCTAGAGAGAGGAGAGGTAGAGAGGTGAGGGGGAGACAAAGGTGAGAGATAGAGAGGTGAGGGGAGAGATAGAATAAAATGAGAGAGTGATGTTGACAACTTGAGGGAAAGATGGGTAAGGAGGAGGGAGAGAGGTGGAGAGGAAGGGAAATATCTAGAGAGCTCTGAGAGATTTACAAGTGAGAGACCTACAATTGAGGGAGAGAGGGGTGAGAGAGATAGGGGAGAGATGGGGGTGAGGTAGATAGGGGAAAAGCGAGGTGGATAAGGGTTGAGGGTTTAAGCCTTTAGGGTTTAAGGGTTTAATGGTTGAGGTATTAAGGGTTTAAGGGTTGAGGGTTGAGGGATTAGGGTTAAGGTATAGTGTCAAGGGCCAAGGGTTTGGGATTTAAGGTTTAAGGGTTGAGGGTTGAGGCTTTAGGGATAGGGTTTAGGGTTTAGGTTTAATGGATTAGGGTTTAAGTTATAGTGTCAAGGTTTGAGGGTTTAGAGATAGGGTTTAGGATTTAAGGTTTAAGGGTTGAGGGTTGAGGCTTTAGGGATAGGGTTTAGGGTTTAGGGTTAAGTGAGAGACCTAGATGGCTAAGGAGGGGTGCACTTTACGCAGGGTCAATATATTTTATTAAAATGCCTAGGATGTCCCCTTTTAAGTTACAACTTAAGGCACGTGCTTCAATTTACCTTAAGTTCTGAGCAGCATGGTCCTGTAACTCATATCCTATCTACATTTTGCATGTGTCTACTACAGAAATTACAACCATAACACTCATACATTGCTGTGAAGGGAGTTGCAATTGTAACATTTGACAAAAATCCCCCTTTCTTGAAATTTGTAATGTCTTTTAAAAAATCAATTTTGTGCTTATCTTGCAATCATGGCATTCCATGGGACCACATTTCTTTAAGGCATTCCATCAAAAAATTCATGTGCTTTGTCTTTGCTACCACATTTTGCATACATGTCTATTTGTGGACATTATATTGGTAGGTCATACATTAGAAAAATGGCTAGAGCAAAGTCACATGATAAATTCTTGCAAGGTAGAAATACTTCAAAACATTTTGCTTTCCATTTTCCTTGTGTTCTTAGTGCACTTGTTTTTTCATCATGGTTGAGTGACATTTACTCTTCTACATGATGATTGTACATACATTTTGTATGAAGGGTTGAATGACATATATTTCATTTATTTGTGTGGATTCATTTTTTAGGAACTAATATTTGTCACTTTATCATGCTACAAATAAAATTCTCTATAATGCCGAGAAAACGATTACGGATTAAACCAACATAGGAAAAGAAAAAATCTAAGAATGCAAAGAAAGTAGCAGGTATGAGGGAACTTCGTGAGAAGAAGAAATTGGACACGATTGTTAAAGATATGCCAATTGAAGAGGAACCTCAACCATCAACAAGAGATATGGTATTGGCGGCACAAATGGAACAAATGCAAAAACTTCGTGCTATGAGATATTTGAATACCGTAGTTGGAGACATGTCCTCTACCGCAAGCCAAGATGGAGGGACACCATCTACCACATCTCAAGTTGAGAGTAGATCAACACTCACATGTGAGGAAGGAGGTACGCCATCGTTCCCACCTCAACCTGAAGGTACGTCATCTACTCCATCTCCAATCGAAGGTATACCATCTAGCCCATCTCATTTAAATATTGATGAAATTCCTAATGTTGAGATGAATTTACCTTTGACAACACCACCTAGAATTTTGTATAGAAAGCCAAAGTATTTGATTGATATTGATGAGAATATTTTGTAGCCAATGGAAGGTAAGATTCCAAAACACACTTGTAGAAGATATGCTCATAAGATTTGGAGAGTGTTCTTTGAAAAGTTAAATGAGACTGCAAGATGTCAACTATTCGTTGAAATGATGCGAAGTATAAAGTATAGGTCCATCATGAAGATTCTTGGGTTGAGAACATCAGAGGCTTCAAGTGAAAAATCTATTGTCAAGAATCTAATGAGTGCATATGAGAGTGTGGGTAACACCTCACGCACAAAAGATAGTAATGTCACATGACGTTTCATTACATCAACAATAGTAAGTAATCAAATGAGGAAAGCTTCTTTCATTAGAAAGACAAGTCAAGCATTGAGAATTAATAGAAAAACTTTATCAAGAGTCGTTGGAAGGCACCAAAGAATTGAGGACACCGATGCCAATGAATTATAGGCATTCTTAGGGAGACTACCACGAAAAGATAAACCAATTGTTGAAGCATTGAGATCACTAATTGAAGACTTTTGGAAGAATTACACAAGGGTATCTCTGAATCAAAGGGATGTGGTAATAAGGAGAATCGGTAGCCGAAACTGTGAGCCACATCCAAAGCATTTTTTGGATACGACTCAAACACAGTTTTTTGGTAAATTTCTAGAGATGTATCCTCAAATTAAAATTTGTCAAAGATATTTTGAAATGCTAAAACCTTTCTATGTCAAAATAAATCACACACGCACTACTTGTTGTTGTAGATTACATATTAAATTTTCTAACCATTTTGATGTTTATCGATCTATATGTTTAGATTTGCATACTAACAATGTTTTGCAAGATTGTGGCATACATGCCCCACCAACATCTTCAAGAGACTTCATATCAACAATTTTATGTGAAAGAGAGGAAGGTCAAATATTCTACAGAAAATTATGCTTGGATGGCACATGTCATCATTGTGGTGGCTTGCAATGTATGCCAATATGTGAACATATGGAAAGCACACATGTAGTTGGAAATGAACTAGTAGAGTTTGGCAAGGATAAAACAATGGCCTACAATACAAAAGATGGTAAAGAAGCAAAGAGGTGTGGTTTGGTTATTCAAAAGATTTCAGTGTATCAGTTTATGTCTATATTTCGTGATAGTATAGTGTATGAGTATGCAAGGCATACCCATAGAGCTCGATGGTTGGACTTGCAATTCAAGTTATGCAAGGACACATTTCCACTTGGTAGCATTGTTTCAGTCATTGACTTTGCAGAGATCTACAGTCTATAGCCACAGTGTGAGGTGCAATCACAATATTACAACTCCACACATGTTTCTATATTTGTGCACATCAAATTCATTCATGCGAATGATAGTACAGTGGATGATAGAATGATCATAAGGGAGTATCATTTTTATATTAGTGATGATTGCACACATTCTACGGAGTTCATGCAAGGTTTCTTTCAGGTGTTCTACAATGATTTGGCTAGAAGGGGTATATCATTTAGTCAGCATATCATATGGTTGGATAACTGTGCATCATAATTCAAGAACTCATAGATGTTCTATTGGTTGAGCAAGATGCATAATATTGCAGGTGTTCAGCATATGTGGAACTTTTGTGAGGTCAGGCATGGAAAGGGGGAGCATGATTGTGCAGGAGCATATATCAAAAGAGCCATAGCATGAGAAGAGTTAAAGTATAAAAACAATGCAAAGTTGACAGATGCAAAATCAATCGTCGAGTGGTATAATGCTTCGATGGGTCCATGTAATGAAGGTAAGTCTTCAGTTCGTAGATTTGTTTAGTTGATAGATGATACTAACATTGCACCATATGAGGATTGTTGCATGCTGACAGGATCAAGTGAGCTACACTTTTTCAGAAGCTCAAATGTAGGTTCATGGAGTATCTATGCACGAAAGATGGCATGCTTTTGTTCTTCATGTACAATTCAAGCATGGAATGAGTGCAATTCAAAAGAGTGGGTTGACAAATGGTGGTTAAGTTATCTTAGCCCACTTGACACATATCAACCCTTGACGGCACTAGAACTGACACAGATGGAATCATCGGTTGACTTTGACCACATATTAGATCTAGTTCAACTAGGTAATATATCTACTTGCATAGTTTTTGAAATTCTTAATGTTATCTTACTTTGTAGTGGTTTTGTAATGTTGACTAATTTCATCTAATTTGCTGCACATATCAATGTAGGGCATGTTTATGGAGTTATTGCAGATGAAGACAATGAAGAGAGAACAGATTATTACTTGTGTCATTGTGTTGAGGCCAAAAATAAATTAGAGGCCCCAGTCACAGATGGAGAAAACATCAAACACCCTATAGGCTCGGAGGTTGTTACTGGAACATAGATTAGAAGGTACCCACATAAAAGTGTTAATGTTTGGCTGTTTCAGGACTTTGACACACATCAGAAGATTATTCATTACTCGAATCTTGTCGTGGCATCCAATGTTCATTTCATACAATATCAGGGTAGACCTTTGAACAAGACCTTGTGGAAGGTGCGTGAGTCTGACCATGAGGCAATACTTGACACAATAAAGAGTAGAGCAAATCTGGATGGTTCGTTGGATTAATTTATAAGTATGCACATTGATTTTGTAAAGTCATGTTATTGATATTAATGTATTGCAGTTGATAGTTAGACCTTTCGTTTCTATATTTCAAGTTTACATATGTTTTGATTCGAAGTTTACATATGTTTGTCTTTATTTTGCTACTGCATTTTTACACATAGACAATGAATATTGGGTAGATTATATGCATATTTATGGTTTCACCATTTGACCATTTGGAGACCTCAATTTGCAAACTTGACCTTTGCAGACCTAGATCAGACTTGGGAGACCCTTCCTCAATGATCATTTCACCTGAAACATCAACCATTTCCATCATATCCATCCAAAATATATCATCTTTCCCTCATCTTAGCATTTCCATCCATTATCATAAGCTAGTCATCACAACCATCATCCTTAGACCTTGGTCCTTTCGTCCATTAGCCTACCCTTATTATCTTATCATTGTCATCATCATCGCTTTCATCATTGACCATCCTTATCTTTCTATCCAATCTATATCCTATCATATCATATTCAATCTTTATCATGTTTGATAAGAATTTGTTCAAGGAAAGAAAGTGAGAGATGATGCTATAGGTGGATTTGAACAAATGAAGTCAAAGATTCTTGAACCTAAGACTTCCATGGAGAAAATATAACTGGAAATAGATGATAAGGAATAAGCAATATCAAATGTAAGTGCAAAAAAAGAGAATCGGTGCGGTGGACACATGAAAGTATTCAAGACATTGAAAACTCTATCAAAGGGATGTTGTTGTCCTAAGCGTTGATGACATAGAAGCTAATCTAAAGCTCAAAGTAAAAGATATAAAAAGAAGTTACAAGATTATGAAAAGGAATAATAGGGAGTGTTAACAGGTAATAGCATGGTCTTGTTTCTCACCCAAACATGCCGAAACAGTCCAAGCTACATTGTATCAACGATATCCCTTAAGAGTCCAAAATGCAAAAAGGTAGCAATCTTTGATGAGTTGTTACTCGAAAGCCATGTCACTTAGAAAAATTTCATCTAATGCCACAGGATCATGTAGGGCTTCTCTATAATAATCTCTCTCAGTTTTTGATATCTCTGAGGTGTTTGCCTGTGGTGTCAAGTTTTCAATTGATGGAAAAAAGGGTCAGATGCATGCAGTGTAAAGTTGCAAAGGGGTGTAACTTTCATTCTGCTCCTTGTGTGACCAAGCTGACAGTTCCAACACGTCTAGATTGGTGGTTTTATGCTAGGCATGGTCCTATTTCGCACCGAAACACACCGAAACAGTCCAAGCTACATTGTACGGGCGATATCCCTTAAGAGTCCAAAGTGCAAAAAGGCAACAATATTTGATGGGCTATTACTCAGAAACCGTGTCAATTACAAATAATCCATCTAAGGCTATAGGATCACGTAGGGCCCCTCTACAATAACCTCTCTCTATTTTTGATATCTTTGAGGCATTTCCCGTGGTGTCCAGTTTTCAGTTGATGGAAAAAGTGTCAAATGCATGCAGTGTAAAGTTGCAAAGGGGTGTAACTTTCATTTTGCTTCTTGTGCAATAAAACTGACAGTTCCAACATGTCTGGATGGGTACATTTAGGTTAGGCATGGTATTTTTGTACACCCAAACATGTCGAAACAGTCCGAGCTACATTGTATCGATGATATCCCTTAAGAGTCCAAAGTGTAAAAAGGCAGCAATCTTTGACGAACTATTACTCAGAAACTGTGTCACTTAGAAAAAATATGTCTGAGGCTACGGGATCATGTAGGGCCCCTCTACAATAACCTCTGTTGGTTTTTAATATCTCTAAGGCATTTGCCCATGGTGAAAGTTTTTTCGATGCTCCAAAAATTATCAGATGCATGAGGTAGGCAACTTTTTGTTTTGTTCTTCATGGGGCCAAACCATTAGCGCCAACACATCCATTTGGGCACATCTATGCTAAGCATGGTCACAACCCTTCATTATAAAATGGTCATAGTCTTTCCTATTCGAAGGGTCACAACTTTTCGCCTTTGAAATGTCACAACCTAAATCATATCATCACTATTCGTGAGAACCTAAATTCATTTATTTGCAATATTGCCTTAGGTTGTATTTTTAATTGTATTGTTCAAGGATGTTATGGATTTCTTTCTCAATGATAAATTGCTCTCCCTTTTATGTTAGTGCTTATCAACCTAGAAATCATTTCAACAAACAACATTTTTAATACACATGGAGTAATCTTGTTGAAGATACATCTGGTCATGAAGCAAACAAATAGATATACGTAATACATGAAGTATGAGGCATACACGTAAATACATATAATACGTGAAGTATACATAGGAAGCATGAAGCATACATGTGAATACATGTAATACATGAAGTCTACATGGGAAGCATGAAGCATGCACGTGAAAACATGAAGTATACACAGGAAGCATGAATCATACACATGAACACGTGAAGTATACACAAGAAGCATGAAGCATACACATGAACGGTAGCATGAAGCATACACGTGGAATGGTAGTATGAAGCATACATGTGGAATGGTAGATGTCTTCCAAGAATTATATGACAAACTTCTAGAGGTATGAGGTCACATGTAATAATGTCTTATTTTTAGTTGCATACTTCAAAGTGCATTGTATAATTACATGAATTTCCTTACCATGCTACAATGATCCTACAAAGTATGGGCTTAGATGTGTAGTGGTAGAGAGACCTAGGTGTTTGATTGCATCATGTATTATTATATTTATATGATTGATTTAATGTTCAATAATCTTAGAGGAGAATAATGTTTAAACTTTATATATTTACAATTATATAAAGGAAGAGTGCATGTAATACAATTGGACTTTAAATATTTGAAGTAAACCATCACAAATATCCATTGAAGCGTAGATTTATAATGCAAATATTGACACCATCAACAAAAAAATATGTGTATTAACCAAATAGCCATATAGGCATACATCAATATATGTCGATATAAGTATAACATATATACAAAATAGTCATATAGGCTTACAATAATGCCATATAGGCATACAATATGTCCACAAATGCCATATATGCATACAACAAAGGAACCCAATAAAAAGTCATTCCCCTCTAGGTGAAGAAAATAGATCACGGGTGGCCTTTGATCTTCGAGGGGATGGAGACGCATATGAGAGTGGTCTACTTCGAACCTGAGGGTTGCTCCTCCTATTTAGTTCATCATGGAGCTTTAGTTGTTACAATAAAAAGTATAGACATTAATATATAGAAATTACATTATAAAAAATAAAATATATAACAAAATAATCACTTACCGCTGCCAAATAATATCTCTCCTCATTTTCCACAGTAGTAGGATCAGGTTGTGGCATTGTAATGTCCTATAGAAACCATCCAAATAGAAATTAAACTTCAAATCAATAATCATTTGATTTTTCAATAATAAATAACTATAACAACGAATGTAATTTAAAATTTACTAATCTGCCTCATACCCCCGTCAAAGGCATGGAGCTATCAATTGCGGAAGACACACCATGCTCCATTGCCATATGAACATCAAGAGGTGTCTCCGCCTGCATCATCTGAAAATAAAACAACATTATTCAATTACAAAAACTAGAATAGTGATGTAGGTCATGGCTTATAATGTATGAGATAGTCAACAAAATTTTGAGTACTTTGGTAGACGTGTATGAAAAATGTGGTAGCATAGACAAGGCAGTGAACTGTCTAAAATTTTTGAGTGAACTGTTTGATAAAATGCTTTGGTAGACATGTATGGAAAATGTGGTAGCATAAACAAGGCAGTGAGATGTTTGAAAAAATGCCTCAAAGAAATGTGGTCTCATGGTGATGTCCATCACCATGAGACCACATTTCTTTGAGGCATTTTTTCAAATAGCTCATTGCCTTGTCTATGCTATAGCTTACTATTATGCTTTGATAGATTTTTTCCAAGCATCCATAGCATAGACAAGGCAGTGAACTGTTTGAAAAAATGCCTCAATAAAATGTGGTCTCATGGAATTCCATGACAAGCAAATGCAATTGGCAGCTCCTCCTAGTTATTAGTTATGCAATGTGAAGTAATTACATAACTGCGTATGTTGACTTTCTAAAAAACTATATTATAATTGAAATCATCTATCAACATCTAGTTATTAGTTATGCAATGTGTAGTAATGTTGAGTTTGAAATATGTGCAATGCAATGTAATCAACAATATGAATATAAACTATAAAAATCTAGTAAGTATAATTCATTAATTAAACTCTTTATTTTATTACCTAAGTGAAGCTTTGAACTCCACCTCCACTGGGAGGTGTTGCCATGAAATCTCCAAGATTAACCTATTCAACATCCAAAATCATATATTAGAATACCATTCATATAACAATGCTAATCACATGTAATATTTATAATTTTTTACTAGTTACATACCTTGGCAGTACATGTCGTAGTGTAATATGGAGGTGGAGAACCACTAAAAACTAAATGAATGCTATGACCCTAAAATTTCATTACAATCATTAAACTAAATTAGTTAATCTTGCATTTCAAAAATGAAATTTAATAAATTAAATTCAATGAACTTGCTGACATTTACTTGAGTACCATGGCCGAAAGTCTCATTCAAGAGGGCATTTATCATCACCAACTACTTAGTTGCAGATGTAGCCTGCACACCTACGTCGTGACTATCCGTGGGGTCATAACCACAAGCTGACCCGCAAGTATGGGGTGGAACCCTACTCCTCGAAGTCTCCCCCGGCTCACATTGTGCTGCAGGACTGGCATGCTCTATGATGCTTTGGGTCAAGGAACTAAGGGACTATAGTGTCTTGACCTCAACACTCTCCTTCACAACAGAAGGGATAGACACATGCTCTGTTATGCCCTTAATATTGGTGTACATCAGGTTATGCATAGTTGGCTTGTGGCTATCTTAACTCCTAATTAAGTCATGTTATCATTATTATATTATTATTTAGTTAGTTAGGTTGACCTAGGGCTTATATAGGGGTGTGTCTATTTGGCTTAAGCATAATTAGGTATATATAGGAGGATGTGAGTCTTATTTCATCATATATTGTGAAGTGTGTTCTCATTGGAGATACTCAGAGGTTTGCCCCCTCAAAGTGGCATGTTATTCTTAGTTATTATCAAGTATTTGCAGCATATTTCATATCATCTTCTTCTATTGTGCAAGTTATTTCATTACAAGTGGTATCAGAGCATGATCTTGGCACCGTAGAGGCAAGGTTTTTTCTCAATATTGGAGGCAATTTTGGGAAGAGCATATCTTTCAGATTTTAGCAATTTTTTTACTTTTATTTTTAAAGGGTTTTTGAAGGCCATATTAAAGAAGCTACAGTCCAGATTTTAGAGGAATTGGAGCAGAATTGAGTGAATTATTGCAAAATTACGGTTTCTACACAATTTATTTGGGATCTACATATCTCTCACATCCTGCTGAATTGGAGCAAGATTTTTATTGGGTTTTTGAAGACATACTAGAGGAGCTTACAGTCCAAAATTTGGAGAAATTGGAGTAGAAATAAGTGAGTTATTACAAAATTAGGGTTTCCACAAATATTTCTCTCAAGGTTGTAAATCTGCTTATTCCTTGGAGATTTTTCTGGGTGAGAGGTATTTTGGCCCTAGTAAGTTACAATAAAAGTTTTAGAGAATTTAGGTTTCATTTGTGTGATTTATTTCAAAATTATTGGTTTCGATCATGTCGGGGCCTCCAATAAGGGGCAAAAAGAATGTTGTCACACCAGGGAAGACTCTTGATAAGGATGGGGTAACAATAGAGGATATTAATCCTAATGAGGAAATCATTAAGGTCAAGGAAGACATTTCCTTAATGAAGGTGGATATGGGTGACCTAAGAAGAGATATATTGGATATACGAAGCATGTTAAGCGCCTATATGAATGAACCAAGAAAGGAGTTCTCAAGCAACCAAGGTGAAACCTCCAATAATACAGACACAAATCTTAATACTCCTATGGGATCTACGAATTTGTTTCTAAAGGTGGATATGCGCAAGTTTGATGGCAAGGATCCTCTAACATGGATAAACCAAATGGAGAATTTTTTTGAAGTACATCAAATCCCAAATGGACAAAAGGTCACAATGGCTTCCCTATATCTAGAACCAGATCAATTCATTTGGTATCATTGGCTTTGTACTCGTCAAAATAAGAAGGGTCTCACTGTCTCATGGTCAGTTTTTACGGAGGAACTCCAAGCACAATATAGCAATAGTGTGACAAACAACTTCTTTAGCCAACCAGCTAAACTTCAACAAACATGATTAGTTAAGGATTATATTCAGCAATTCCAAAAACTATCCTTAAGAGTGGATACAATTACAGAGGAGAACTTGAATGATTTATTCTTGGGTGGTCTCAAGGATCACATTCAACATGAGGTACGCATGTTCTGTCCAAATTCTATCTCTGAAGCAATGATTATGGCGAGACAAGTGGAGGAAAAGTTTTTGGCTAATAGAAGGGAGGAATTACCTAGTAATAGAGTTGACAAGGCTCTTGCACATCATTTACTCATCCTATTAGGTTGACACCTCAAAAATTGGAAGAGAAAAAGGCCAAAGGGTTATGTTTCAACTATGACGGAAAATATCATAAAGGACATAAATGTGATGAAAAGAAGTTGTTCTACATTGAGGCTACCTATGATGAAGATAAGGATGAAGAAGATCTAGTGGTGGTGGTAGAGGACTCTAAAGATGTCCAACCAACTATCTCTTGTCATGCACTATTAGGTAACAATAACCCACAAACACTCAAGGTAAGGGGTTTCCTTAAAAAAAAAATAGTGACAGTATTGATTGACTTAGGGAGTACACATAACTTCATCAACAAGCAACTAGCAGCAAAGTTAAATTGTTTTGTCTACCCTACCCCCGAATTCTAGGTTATGATTGCAGATGGTGGTACAGTCAATTGTTCAGGGAAATGCCATAGTATTAAACTCACCATGGGAGACTACATGATAGATAGCCCTATGTTTGCTATACCCATGGCTAGAATAGACATTGTTTTGGGAGTTCAATGGCTCACTACCTTGGGCACAATTGAGATGAATTTCTAGGAACTATTCATGCGCTTCTACTCTGGGGATAAAAAATATGAGCTAAGGAGTTTACATGCAAAGAGTCCATAATTGGTAAGTGCACACCAAATGTCACTAAAAAAGATGTGGATAAAGGTGTGGCTCGATTATTATCAATGGAAGTGCAACAACCAAAGATTCCTACTTCACCTTTTAGGAAAGTAGTTACAGTTTTAGATCACAAGGGGGAACTTGATTTGTATGGGCCTCATAAAGGTTCAACAAGGACTAACAACATCGACTTCAATTTGAGGTTACCTAAATCAAAAATCATACAACCTTTATACCATATCTCTATCTTGGAGAATGCTAGTAGACTCAAAAATCCATCCAAGACAATGTTATCGGAGCTCGATGAAGGAGGAATCATATTGGAACCATAGTGCCTTCATCAAACATGCACAAAGAAGATAAGTACTAGAACTCTCATTGCGTATCTCATCCAGCAGAAGAATCTACCGATTAAAGATTCCACATGGGAGGATGAGTTTATTCAGAAGAATCCACACTTGATTAGCATTGAGGACAATGCTTCTTTGAAGAGGGAGGGCATGCTATGCCCTTAATATTGGTGTACATCGGGTTATGGATAGTCGATTTGTGGCTATCTTAACTCCTAATTAAGTCATGTTATCATTATTATATTATTATTTAGTTAGTTAGGTCAGCCTAGGGCTTATATAGGGGTGTGTCTATTCAGCCTAAGCATAATTAGGTATATATAGGAGGATGTGAGTCTTATTTCATCATATATTGTGAAGTGTTTTCTCATTGGAGATACTTGGAGGTTTGCTCCCTTGAAGTGGCCTATTATTCTCAATTATTATCAAGTATTTGCAGCATATTTCATATCATCTTCTTCTATTGTGCAAGTTATTTCATTACATGCTCATAGGCTGGTCTAGCAAGTGCTGGTCTTGCTGGCTGTTGTGGGTCAAGACGTTCCCCTAGTCTATCCTATTATGACCCCCCACCTCTACCCTGGAAGTCCCGCCATATCAAAATAGTTTGGTACTTTATTGAGGACAAACTCGCAGTAGAGTTTCCTCAAACAATATTGCGGGACCTCATTATTGTTGCATGGAGGATGGTCAAAAACCATTCACCACCTCTATGAAAAATGGTCCTTTATCCCTCGGTGGTTGCACCAATGGATGGGGAACCTCTTGCTTGTAGGGTCTAGAGGTTCATTTGTTCGTGGGTTTGTGAAAAGGGAACATAAGTCAAAGTTTGTAATTTTTCCATTTTTGACTTGTTCATAAGATAACTTATCTACATAGAATTGTCTAAACTCTCTCCTCTTAGCCAACCAACCAGAGATTTCCTTGCTAATTGAATCTATATTTGATAACATAGATTCAAGAGATTGAGAAAGTGCAACTCTATGCGAGGTTGACAATGCAAGATCTTTCAACCTTGCAATTATGTCCTCAATTTATTTTTTATTATTTTCAACTGGCCCCATAAAATTTTCTTGTGTTCCAGGGGCATATTGAGGAATTACTAGAGGTGTTTGTTGTTGGGGTTGTTCTTCATCAAGTATTTGGTGTTGATGTGATTAAGGATTTTCAGGATAAGGAGGTGCATTATCAATTCTTGTAAATTAAAGAAATTTACATAAAAAAACCACTTAAATCTAGCTATTTAGTAACAAATTCACACGCAAAAAAAAACTTACTCCTTTGGCCTCCCTGACGTCATGGCGGCATTTTGATGAAGAATCAGTGACAATTTGGTGAAGAATTTGGCCTCCAATAATGTGAGTGCACTCTCAAGGGTTTGTAGGCCACAGGTTTGCAAGAAAATGTAGAAATGATAAATGATAAATGTTGCTTTTTTTGTTATAAATAGCTATAACACGCTCACATTACAGCATGAGCACATTATAGCCTTAGTGCTGCCGAGCCTTAGGCTCGACAACACCAAGCCATAACGTGAGCGCATTATAACGCATTCATGTGATGGCTTTTTAAAAAAAATTAAGAATTTTGGCCACTTTTTGGCCCCCATCTTTTTGCACCCGCCCTTTTGAAAAATGATAAATTTAAATAGCAATGGAGAAGGCAAATTAAACATCAAAATAAAATAAAATAAATTATCCAAGCATTCCTATCATAGCCCTCCTTCTAGCACCATTTATGTTGATGTGAATTTTGACACACCAACTTTCCTCTAAGTCGTGAAGCACCACAGGTTGGAATGGCAAAGGTTCTCCTGATTGGAAGATGACTAGCCTCAAGAGTCTTCATCAATTGTTGCACAAGGCTTACCAAAACCCCTCAATTGGAGAGAACTTTGGCTGGTCCAATCAAGGGGCTATTATGAACATTAGGAATCATCCATATGAAAAAGAGATTCATTTAGTGCAAATAAAACACTATTAGCTAATGTTAATCATCAATTTCACTTTCAAACCTATTAAAACATGGTTAAATTCATTAAAACCATCATATGTTCTTTGAAATTAGAATTTTACAAACTAGAAGGTAAACAACTATTCATGAAATTCATTCTAACCTTTAGGAATTTGATCCTAATTTTCAAGACAACAAGATGCCTTTTATGATTGAAATTTATCATTGAATCCTAAACTAAAATTGATACGAGAAAGATAAAAAGAAGATGGGAGAGGAAAGGGTTAAAGAAAAATAAAATTGAATCTGAACTCATCTTTAATCCTCCTATACATTATTCTATTAATGGATAGATACAACTTGAAACCAATCTTCATTGAACCCTTTATCCACAATTCCAACACGAGACAATGTGATCTCCAAAGGAAAAGCCATGTGTGTGATTATTGTCAAATTCTAACAAGCATGAATTATGTTCATTTTACCAAAAAAATTGCCTCACCATCAACAAGGCATCAATGGTTAAACACATGTTAAATCCATCAACATTTGGGGAATTAAATGCATACAATTGTGGAAAGAAAACAAATTCAAGATTCAAAAATAAAAACATAAAAAACCATAAAGATTCAAGTGAAATTTGATATCTTGTAATTATATTTCAAGTTTCACGAGTTTCTACCAAAAAGAACCTAAAACTAAAACCTTAAAACAAAACTCAACCAAAAAAGGAGCCCATACAATGAGCTTTAGAGGGGTATATATGTTGCAAGTATGTGCTAATCGGTGTTGTCATTGATGTCAACATGTTTGTGTTGTCATTGGTGTCAACTGTGAAGTTTGATGTGGCTGTTGTTATTTGATTAAGTTGTTGTGTTAAGTGATTTTAATGCCTTGTAGAGGTGTTGATGATGTTAGTAGACTGTTCTTGTTGCTGAGTTTCCGAGTGCTTTTGATAAAATTTGATTAATACTGAAAATAGTGTGTTGAAGAGTCTTTTGGCTTACAGAATACTGTTTGAGTTTTTTCTCTGCATTTCTTCTGTGTTAGAGATCTGAGTGTGTGGTTTGGATATGTTGTCAAGAAGTGTTTGAAGATGCCAAATCTAGAATTTGGTGCTTCAGATTGTTGTGCAGTGGAAGTTATGTTCACCAGTTTGAAGACAGTCTCTGATAGCGTTTGCAATGTGTATGAGAGAAAGTATTTTACTCCACATTCCTTTGCAGAAAGGTTTCAGGTGTTGCGGTTCTAGATATGTGTTCATAAGAGCCTTATCTATTTTCATTCCAAAGGGTTTGTGATTTGGTGCTCCAGAAAGTAATTTATTGTGTGGCAGAGTTTGACAGTGTTGTTGTGTTTAGGTGAAAGTTGTTGTGGCTGAATTTGTTGGTTTCCAGGTGACTTCAAGATGTTTGTGGGTGGTTCTAGATTGTGTTAAAGTCTTGAGTATGGTCCACATGTTATGGTTGTGATCATGGAAGCATGTGATCAAGAATTTTTTATGTTTACACTATTTGGTCGATCTTAAATGTTTGCGCTGATTAAGGAGTTGATTTGGTGATTATGTGAGTGTTGTGTAGTGTACCTAGATAGATTTGGGTCTAATCTAAGACATAGAGTGGTTTGCCTTCATTCCTTTGTGTTGTGGAATGTTTAGGTCTAGACCTAATTCAAATATTGTGTGCTTGCCGACTTTGGAGATTGTTTCAAGGATCGAAGATTGTGTTGCCGACCTTGAAGATTATTTCAGAGGTAATGATGGTATAAATAAGTCTTAAGGATTCATGGATGCATGTGTGTGAATGGGGGATGTGACATTGTGATGCGAATTTGATCAGGGTAGCAAGGGCTTTCATGTGTTAGGCTACTAGATGTAGTGAACAGAAGGTGTCTACAGTTTTTGGTGATGCTATGAAGGTGTTGTGTATGTTGTGATGTATAATGAGCTTTGTTGGAACTAAAATCCATGCATAGGTTAGATACAACTATATCAGTTCAAAGTCCGGTAGTGAGCCATTCTTTTCTTCCTTCTTTCTTTTTCAGTGGGCAGTGAGTCCACTAGGACAGTGAGTCCCCTGCAGTGAGCATTCTCTCTATGCAAGTGAGCCTTTGTAATTCAGTATTGTTACTTCATTATATTGTGAGCTAATCCTCACTATGGTTTTTCCCTTTTAGGGTTTTCCACGTAAAAATCTGGTGTTCTCTTGTGCATGGTGTTGATGTGTTTAAGTTTTTGTTATCTGCTTTTCATGTTTAAACTTCATAACAGATTAAGGGTTTAAGTGAATTGATGTGGATGTGATTATGTTTATGAGGATTTGAAGTTTTTGATACAACTGATTCACCCCCCCTCTCTTAGTTTTCTTGTGCCTTCAACAATATAAAGGTGTATTGGGGATAGGGAAGACAAAAGTTCATTCCCTCCAAGAGTCACAAAAAAACAAAATACATGAGAATGTGAAGAGTCATTTGGGTATTCCTTCACATTCTAATTTTGGCTGTGTGCAAAAAGATGGGGGACCAAAAAGTGGCAAAAACCACTTTTTGGTCCAAATAAGCTATAACACGAGTGTGTTATAACATTATAATGTGTTAATGTTATGGCTCAATAGTGATTGAACCTTAATTTTTGTTGTGCAAAAGATAGGGGACCAAAAAGTGGTTAAAAACCACCTTTTGGTCCAAATAGGCTATAACACAAGTGTGTTATAGCATTATGGCTTGGTAGTGACCAATCCTAGGCTCAATTACTATCGATCCATAACATGCTCACATTATTTAAAATAAAAGCAAAAACTCAAAACCCTAGGATCGGTCATTATTGAGGCATAACATGCTCACATTAGGCTTGGTCACTACCAAGCCATAACATGCTCACGCTATTTGAAAATAAAAGAAAAAACTCAAAACCCTATGCTCGATCACTATCAAGCCATAACATTCTCACATTATTTGTAAATAAAAGCAAAAACTTAAAACCCACAACCTTATTTGCTCCCAAACCTTCAAGAACATGATAGGGCTCTTGTGTGAGCATGCTTTGAGGTTGCTCAATTAAATTTCACACAAACACAATGCCTCCATGATATTCTCACACTCCATGAGGTCATTTGTGAACTTCATGAGATCAACAAGCTCAACAAGGTAAGATTTTATGTGTTTTTTTGTGATTTTGAAAATGAAACATTTATTTTTGCAATGTTTTGATTCATTTTTTTAAAAATTAACAAATGAACCCCATCAAATGCCTCCAAACCAGGTAATTCACCAACTAGAGGGCATGATAAAATTCTAGTTGAAGACGGGTCACAAAATAACCCTCCCCAAATTCCTCTATCAATTTCCCAACATCCTCATGAGACACAAACAAACTTATTATGGCAAATCGAGGAAAATAAAAAATAACTTGAAACATTGAAAAATGCCAGTGCAACCAATTCACAATGAAGATCCCTTGCAACATCCTTGGAATCAATTATTTCTCACATAGATTCCATGATCAACCAAATTAACAAATGGTCAAATTATAGGGAGAATGCATGACAATTTTATTCTACAAAATTGTCATACAAACAAGTGAAAGATAAAAAAATATTGAAATCTAATCTATGTGCCTTGTTTATTGATCCAAGAACTAATGAGCAATTGCATATGAGTTCCAAAAGATTCCCTATTCATTGTTGTCAACACCAAGGAATAGCTCAAAATTTTTGGGATAGGTGGTGGATGGTTTTTGATGATCCACCATGCAACAATAATGAGGTGCCACAATATTTCTAGAGGAAACTCTATTGCAATTTCATCCTCAATGACATTCTAAATTATTTTGACATGCAAGATTTCTAGGGCAGATGTAAAGACTCTGCATAGGATAGGGAGGGGGCACATTGTGCCTAGGACCACCCAATGAGACCCCTAGCCATGCCATCTTTTCAACATGTCACACTCCCTTCAAGCGTGAAGGAGAGTGCTGAGGTGGAGATGTTGCAGTCTATCAGTTTCCTCATGTAGACCTTACTACAGCATAGTAGGCATCTTTCACAGGCTAGTGAGGGTGAAGCTAGCAGGTGTTGACGGTTCCCACACATTTTTCATTCCTGTGGAGATCTTTGTGATTATGAATATGAGGATGTTAGTAATACAGACATTGGAGAGGATGCTCCATAATTTCAAGATTATACCACAAAGGGATAGGATTAGGGACACGTCCATATTAGACAATATGGTAACAATGGATGAGTTGTTGGATAAGACCTTTAGCATTGATGCACATGTAATTATTAATAAGTTTCTTAAATTTATTATATTTCCTTTTGAAATCTGTAATTAACTATATTAATTTATTATAAGTCAAGAATTAATGTAAAGAATTGTATGTATTATGAAATTCTGGAGTCAAAGTACTCATCCTGCATCTGTCGGTCATCTAATGCAAGGTTATGAGGTGATGTCGAGTCCATAGATATGTAATTTGTAACAAAATAGTAAATATACTACATGTAAATTTTTTTTTGTCATATATCAATGGTAATCTTAAAATGATGATTTGATGATGAACAAGTGGATGTTAGACCTTCAACATCACAAGGAGTTGGTGGGGTAGTCATGTATCAAGTTTCACTGAGGTAAATTTTACTATTTTTAATCATTATGCATTCAAATAATGTTATGTATATTTTGGTCAAATAATATTGTTCTATTTTCAATTGATGACATCAATTCAAACTCCTAATATTCATGATACAATGAAGGTGGGCATTGTTGCAGTTATTTTGTCTTCAATGCCTTTGACTGAGGTGTGAGCCAGTAATGTAAATGTCATTATGTATTTCTTGTTTTATTTCACATCATTTAATGTAAATAAATGATATTCATATTTACTCTAATTTGCTTCTTCATGCTTCTCACGGGAGGTCACAACTCCAGTTCGTGCACCTAAAGATGAAGAGATGCAATGAATAATTGAGAGGGATTATCAGTTTGCAATAAGAGATTGATTACTTATGTCATTGTATATTTCATGTGTTCTATATCAATGTGTATATTGTTTAATTGTATTAATAGGTGGAGTTCAAATAAACTTATGAGAGGAGGTCTAGTCGATAGATTAGAGAGTAGAAGTCATCAATTGCTTCTCCACCTTCATGACAGAGCAAGGGTTGTCAACTATACGATAACACTCCATAGGACTTTCTATGTTAGGATATGTTGTTGTATGCCTATATGGATTTGTAGACATACATTTTTGCATTATTGATGTATATCATTGTATGCCTATATGGCTTTGTTTATACATTCATTGTGATGGGTCTAGTTATTAGCTAGTTTTCTTATGGTTTTATGCAAGTTCCAAAGACATTCTCAGACATTATCTTACACATATTTCTACATTATGCTATCTCTTATGTTCATTATGCAAACCTAAACCTGATTATTAAGTATATGGAAATATGGTTTCAATATGATGACTATTGCATGATTATGTGTGGAAATGTATAGATTGTAAAGGATATATGTGCTTGGTTATGGTTGTTAGTATTGTATGCATGTTTTGTGAACTAACTCTTGTAGCTGGAGAAGATGGGCTATAGCCCGCAACAACTATAAGGTGCAGCCCACAGCCAAAGAGTTCCCAGATAGCAGAGCAGGGGAAGTTCCAAGATCAATTGAATGCAGTAGCTATAGCATGGTTACTCATTGTGAGAGTAATTAATAAAGACAATTGAAGAAGGATTATGTTGCAGCTAGGAGTCTAACCTGACTAATTCAACTAGTCCACGTTCCTCTATTTCAGCAAGAAATTCCAATTTCATTAGGACTCTTCTTTCTTTCTTTTTTCAGTTATTAGTTACTTGGCATTTATCACACTCATGTATGTAGAGAGTGGTGATTTATGATTTCAATTAAGAAACCTTGTTCCAATAAACTCCCCCGTGCCTATATGTATGGCTTGATGGTTGAGGTAGTTTAAGTTTTAAGTTTTAAGTTTTCAAGTTTGAAGTAGATTGTTTTTATCGCAGATATAGCTGCCAAATATTTTTCAAGTTAGTTACATAGATAATGTTTATGTTTTTGATGATGAATGCATGAATAAAATCTGCCAATAGAATCTTATGTGATATTGTAAGTATTGTGTAATGAATGAATTGGAATTAGTATGACTGTGTTAATCTGAGCAACTAGATTTGAGTTAGACCAGTGGAGACAATCACTTGAGCAAGGGCCACTCAAGGTAACTGTCCCTCACTTCATTTTCTGTATGTTATTATGTTATAATAGTCAATCCATAAATGCATTAGATTCTTCAAGATATTCTAGTTGTTTAACTTGTTGTACTCTGAAGTGTAGAGTGTATGTTAGGAGTGTAGGATAAATTATCAATATCAAGTTAAAACCCTAGTGTTCGTTTCTTTACGGTCATTAGTTACAGTCTTATATTGCAAGTACTTGTAGCAACAATATCAACATTGCTTCCTTTATCATTGTGCAGTTTGAATTATAACAGTTGTATTAGGATAAGTTAGATAGTCTAAAGCTTTGAAAGCACATACAGTGCCAGTGCCATTACAAACTTACTAGCCCTGGTCGATAATTCAATGAAGGTCTTTTCAAGGGTTATAGTGGATTGTTCAGTTAGGTTTTTCCTCTGAATTGTGTGATTGCCACCAAGTTTACTAGACATAGCAAAGACTCTACACATTATACTCATGACATTATGCATACACTATATGACATTTTCAGCGCATTATGTATATGAAATTTTACATTATATATATGATGATCAATTATGGTTATAGATGTTGTCATATTTAATATTTCTATATGATGTTATCAGATTTTAGACATAGGTATACAATGATATACCCTGAATCATGACTTGTGTTATGCCATATTATCATTTCATTTTATTATGAGCTTATTTGGGTGAGTGTGAATTGTCTTAACATGAGTAGGTTTGTCCTTTTTGTTGGAAGTAAGAGTGTATTGACTTACCCATGAAGGGTATGAACTTACCTAGGGTTTAATTCTACATAGGATAGATTATATGCCATGTTTAAAAATTTTGAATTGCCTACATGTTCTTCAATGTTTCCATGAACCTCTCTTGAAAATGTACAAGTGTTTCGATCCATGTTTGATCTCTCTTAGTAAAGAGGGGTGATAATTTGTTATAACATAATGTTATTAGGGGTCATACCCTTATAACATTTATATAATATTCTAATATAAGGTTATAAGACCTTATGTTATAAAACATATTCCATTTAATAATTAATAATTAATAATCTAATAACTAGTAGATTATTAATTAATTACAAATGGTTGCTTTGAATGGGTGTGACTAATACCCCTTTAGATATTATGCCACCCCTTCTCCTTTATTTAAGGAGGTTCTCTCTCATTTGAGAGTGTGTGAATTTGGAGTTTTATAGTGAATTATGTCACTATGCACATGAGGTATTATTGGCCATGTGGAAGTATGTAGAGGAGTATATCCCTAGGTTCACTTTATTCTTTAATAGACTATATTTTGTAAGTATTTTAATAAAATGATGTTTTATGGGTTTTTTACCTGAAAGGGTTTTCCTCGTGTATATCTTGTGTAATGTGTTAAATCTATGCGTGTATAATGCTCATTCTATATTTTGTTTATAATGATTAGTATCCTAAGATCCTAATTTCTAACATGGTATTAGATCAAGTTAGGCTATACTAATCATTTTGACAGGTTATACTAGAAGATATGGAGAACTTGATAGGAAACCTCTTTATACTCAATCAACTCATATGCAAGGCCATCTATGCAATACATCTAGTGTGTCTTTTCTATTTTTTTTAAATTATTTCATCAGAGCCAAGTTAGGAAAATCTAATCATTTTTTTACAAGTGATATCTCAAAGAATTTTTCATACTAATCTCTTTTCCTAAGACATTCATATAACATATGATTGTGATTGCCAACTATTTGATTGTTAGGTGATGTGTGATGTTTATTTTTTACTATTATATTTCAGAATTTAATTAATTAAAAATTATATTATTACAAAACCTTTTAGTTCCAATTCTATAGCAAGTTGTGCTTCTTTTAATAGATTAATGTTCTTTGTAAAAGTCAAAAGATGTGTCTCTTAACGTGAGGGTAATAGTCATATGTCATGACCTTGTCACCCTCCTTTCAAGTGAAATGAGTGTGTTTCCATATAATTTCAAATGGTCTTCAATACATTGAAAATATTCCAGATACGTGTCTAATCTCCTTTCATTTTTTTATTCTTTCAAAATATTAAAAATACCTCCAATCTCCTAATATATCTAGTTTTGTTTTTGATCCTCCTCATAAAACTTATAATATTTGTTTTGAGATCACTTGTTAGCATTTTTCCTCAATTGTATCAAATACCTATAGCCAATTTTTTGATGTATATATATTTATATAAATTCAAAATAACTTTAATCATATTCAACTTTTTATTCTATTTATCATTCTAAATATTTAAATTCTTTACAAATGATATTTTCCTATATTTTCTGTAATCATTTCTTACTCCTCATTCTACATTTCTCTAACATACATGACCATTCACCCTTCAATCTTGTTTCATTTAAAGAGATTGTATTCCCCCCTTCAAGGGGATACAAGACATAATCTTGTCAACTAAATGGAAGTAAATTATCTTCATAAACAAATTATTGAAAAGAGTCATGTGACCCCAATCTTTCAATATTACCACTACACCTCTATAAATCAGATTATATAAACTTACAAATAAATTAGTGATAAGATATCACATTTTGTATGATTAATCATACAACATATAACATACAATATACAAAATTAAATTAAATTAAATTCTACAATATGTGATATGACTACAAAATATGATATGACTATTAATTTTACATAAACGGTTTCAAAGCCATATATAAAGGGTACCAAAAAAAAGAGCACATCCCCGCAATGATAAGATACTAATATGTATGAATGGTATAAAAAATATTTTATAATATACAAGAAAACTTCTAAGTATGCTTTAGTGGCATTTTTTCCTCCTTATAAATAGCCCTCCTCTTTATAAAACATGGAGGATGTACCTTCAAAGAGGCACGATATCATATCCCATCATTTCCTCTTATTAAGGAACTTTCCTCACATTTTCTACTTAGGATTTAAAATTAAGTTGATGTGGATTAAAATGATAATAATTAGACCCTAGTCCAAAGCATGTCGAAACATCCATCCCGCTTCCTAATCATGATCCAAACATCCCATCAATTCTTATTCCCAATCCCACACCATCTCCTATTGATCCCCCATCATCCCCCATCAGTCTTTCACCATCTTCTATCAAACCTTCACCATTGCCTATCGATCCCATCCCCAATCCACAATCCTATACTCTTAGTTTCGCTACCTTCATCCATGGTGGTTCTCTCATAGGAGAGGAACAACTTTCTTCCATCTCTCATCCCCCTCCATCTAATAATGGACTCACATCATGTTTCCAAAACAATGCCCATCCCATCACACAACGTATGCTCCAAAACATGAACTATCATGGTAAAGGCCTAGGCCTTGATGAAAATGGAATTTTGGAGCCCATCCATGTCAAAATCCATCCACGTGCACGTGGCCTTGGCTATACATCCCAAGGTAAACAATCCAAACATGTTGGTACCACTCACACACCTCCCAAATCTACTTCATCCAATCCCAAACCTGGTGCATCTCATCGCACCTCCAAAACATATGTCGCCATCCCTCCTCCTCCATCTTATCTCATCCATCAATCCAAAAATCATGTGACCATACATCTCCCTAAGTCCACGCTTCCTCCACTACTCCCAACTCCTAATATCCCTATCCATAAATCCCAATGCCCCAAAATTCCTAATCAAGATCAACTAAAGCACACATCGTCCAAACATGAAGCTACCATCAAAAACCCCATGGGATTCAAAATTAATAATTTGGATGCCTCCCTACATAAAGCACCAAATCCACAAAAGCCTAAAGAGCATCATGTCGTAGGGCATCGATACGTAACATCTAAGAAAAATCCATCTAACAGGCTACATAAACCCACACCTCCAAAAGCAAAAACAAAAATGGTGTGGGTCCCTAAATAACAAGAAACAAATCCAAGTCGAGCATCCACATCCCATTCCATCCCCAAATCCCAAAAATCCTACTCCCCATCAAAAAATCCTCAAAATCTTAAGTCTGTTTGGGTCCCTAAATTCCCAAATCAGCAATCCAAAAATCCCCCATTTTGATCCTACAAATCCATCATGAATCCAAAATCCCCATTACTCCCCACTCCCCCTCCAGATCAAAAGCTTCAAAATCCCTTACAGTGTGTAAGACAGTTGGTCTTGATTCCCATCACGACATTCTGACACACCTTTATCCCCCCATCATATATCCCTTATCTCACATATCCTTCCCATCACATCCCTATGGTCCATGCTTTTGCATAAACCCCCATTTCACCATCATCCATCCTGATGCAAAGCAAGAGATGACTCTAGTCTATAGACCCAATTTTCACAATAATGGGCTTCATACACCAACTCTCTCTAGTTTCACAACCCAACTACACAATGCACCAAATAAGGGTTTCACCATTCCCAACTCAACAAAGGCCATATAGGACCCAATCTCAAGTAAATCAAACACTTACCTTTCACCCGGACCAATGGCTCTTAGTATTTCCTTTACAACTAGGCTATTAGCCTTGTAGCCCAACTTAAGGATCTGCTAGACCATAACTTTTACTGTAGATAGGATCTCAATGAAACCAAAACATTTCTAAGCACCCATTATCCTGTTTGTTAACATATCAAAAGATGGGTATAGATTGTTTTTTTGGACATAGGCTTCAAAATCCATGACAGACCTATTTGAAACTAGGCCTATTAGGCCACATTTACAAAGAAAGTGCCTTCAAAACTTGTCACCAACCCCTAATCACTGCAGACAGTCTTTAGTCTAGTTGCCAAACTCCCAATTTTCATACTTTTGTCCTATGTTATGGCATCAAGGTACCCTAACCATGAAATCCTTGGTTTGAAGTCATTTTCATGAGGGTTTAATGGAAATATGGGTTCCACTCCCTTCTAGACTCTGCCACCACTTGGAAAACTTCCAATATCATCTGCATAAACTCACAAAATCAACATTTGTCCCTTTCAAATTGCAATTTCTCAATTTCATGATTCAAACCTCACTTTTTCAAGACAAAATTATATAAACTCTTAGGGGACAGTCCTCAAAAACACCACCCATTCTCATTTTTATTCACAAAAATCATTGGAAAAACCTAATTCCTATCTATTCAGACCCATTCCACTTAGTTACAGGAATCACAGTAGTTGGAATGGGTCAAAATGTCACATTCTTACTCTCAAACCCTGTTTTGACAGTCAAAAGGTAGTTTTCAGAAATTCGAAGATATCTAACTCAAATCAAAATGACAGACCCTCTAAATGGATTCAAATGAAAGGTAACAAGATTATCTAACACCCCAGATGCATTTCCATCCTTGACAATTCCATACAAGGGAGTAGTACGGTTTGCAATAGGAGAAAATAACAGAAAAATGTGAGTTTCAGCAGAATGATTGTGTTTTCCTCAACATTTCTTCTTGCAAATTTGTGTCCCCTCTTGTTTCATCGATTGGAGAGAGTTAATACATCATTTCAAACTATTTTCAATTGATGTAACCAACTTCTTGGTGAGAGATTCATTGGTTTTCTTCCAAAACTGATTAAAATATGAAAATTACATAAGAAATACTTATGGAAACGTTACTACTTAACCCCCCTAAATGACTCTAGGACTTATCACATGACTTCAATAGATTAAACATGACTCAAGTTCATGCATCATGACTCCAATACATTTGAAAATTGGTCATCTTGACCTTATTACATGTAAAATAGAGACCAAAACATTATAACTTGTCCTAGGATGACCTAGAACTTCACTATGATAACCTTATTGACTAAGGTGCCCCTACACCATACAACTCAACTGGAAAAACTTATGCCACATGAGTTGTGGTTGATACCAAATCCTCCACCCTTCATGCATGTTCCTCTGGTCCACTATCTCCTTCCACTATCCCATGCATTGTGCTCTTACAAACTGCCTTGCATTTGTAGTTGCATATGACTATACTATTGCATTCAGACCTATCATTGGTTCTTTCCCTGTTCCCTGAACAAAACCAAATGGTACTTCTTCATCCACACTTGCAAACAAATACATGTTAGTAATCTTTTGCATTGACTTCTTCCTTAAGTCATTCCCATGCTTGTAACTGCCCTTATCATCTTGTCCTTCGTGTCTTTTCACCCCTGTCAGCAGTCCCACTGTCTTATCAGCATTATGTACTACTGTACCTGCAGATCTTACTTGTTCTATAGCCTTACTTTGCACCAAAGGACACACCATTGTTCCTATCATGATATTAGTGATCCAATCTACTACCAACTCATCCTTTATACCTGATTTATTCTTCACATCTGTTGTTGTGGCACTCTCATTTTCTTGCTTAACATTTACAAGTTCTTTCTTCCCAAACATAACAATCTTGGATTTACCCTTTCCTTTCTCATTGTCCTGCAAAGATGTTAACCTAGATGCTTTTCCATCCTTCTTGATGAGATATGTGTTTTCTCTACCATCATACATAGACCTTCTGTCAAACTACCATGGTCTCCCTAATAGCAAATGGCAGCAATCCATTGGTAATATATCACATAAGACCCTGTCATTGTACTCCCCAATATGGAAGTCTACATATGCTTGTTCATTCACCACTAGAGTTTGACTATCATTCACCCAAGAATATTTGTATGGTGCTACATGAGGTATCTTCTCTAAATTCAACTTGTCTACCATCTCCCTAGACACCATGTTATCTTGAGAACCTGAATCAATAACAACTTTGCATATTTTACCTTTGCATTTGCATGTGGTTTTGAATAAGCTCCTTTTTTGACTCATGTCTTCTTCCTTAGGTATTTGTAACAATGTCTTTCTTAACATTAGAGCCTCTCCTGATTCTGGATTAGCATCAATTGGAGTATTTGAATTTTCACTCTTCTTCATGTACCATTTGAACTCTTCTCTCATTTCTCCTTTCCCCACCACTTGAAGTGGAACCTTGCTTCTCAAGACACTTGAATGTTGGGTGCCCATACTCATTGCAATGATAACATCTTCCTAAAAACATGTTTGAACTCCTACCTCCTTCAAATCTGCCTCTTGTGCCTCTCCATCCACCTCTGAAATCAGATTGCTCTTGTCCTTTATTGGTCTCTTCTTGATTCTCACTAGCTTGTCTTGTTATAGGGGCTGATCCTCTCTCTCTTATATTGCTTCCTCTTCCTCTCATGGACTTATCTTGTCTCCTTTTCATCTTCTCCTCAATCCTAATTGTCATTTGATAACATTCTTCTACACTTGTATGGTTAGCCAAAACCAATTCATCTTGTATATTCAATCTCAAACCACCCAAATATCGAGCAATCTTTTTAGTTTCATTCTCATGATGACTAGGCCTCATGCTTAACTTATTAAATTCCTCAGTATATGATTTCACATCCATTTCTTTTTGCCTTAAAAATTGAAGTTTTTTAAACATTTGAACTTCATAGTCCTTGGGTAAGAACTTACCTTTGATTTTTGCTACCATCTTGTCCCATGAAGAAATCTTGGTCTTTCCTTGCTTTCTCCTCTCTGATTGTAGATAATCCCACCATAACAAAGCATGACCCTCCAACTTGGTTTTTGCAATCTTTACTCTCTACTCTTCTGGCACATCTTCACATTCAAAATGGTTATCTAAAGTTGCAATCCAATCAAATAACTCCTCATCTTTGAGGCTTCCTCCATACTTTTTCACATCAATTTTCACCTTCTTGTCTTCTTTTATTGCCTTTAGCAACTTGGCCATTCTCTGATCTTCAGGATCTAACTCTTCATCTACATCTTCAAATTCTTCACCATCCTCTTCTTCATCTGTTTCACTCTCTTCCACTTCTCTTCTTTTGTTTGTCTCTAGGGCTGCAAGTTTGGCTTGTAGGGCTTCTGTAAGCTCTTTCATCTTCCTCATCTCTCTAGCATGCTTTTCCTTCATCTCTTGCAACTCTCTAGCAGTACCAGCACTCTTTAGAGGCATCTTGATAACTTGTCTCTTTAACTTCTTCACAAACCTACAAAACCAATCACAAGATCTATTCCCTAATACTTTGATACCACTTTGATGTAGAGCAAGAGATGACTCTAGTCTATAGACCCAATTTTCACAACAATGGGCTTCATACACCAACTCTCTCTAGTTTCACAACCCAACTACACAATGCACCAATAAAGGGTTTCACCATTCCCAACTCAACAAATAGCATATAGGACCTTATTACTCCTTAGGGACCCAATCTCAAGTAAATCAAACACTTACCTTTCATCCGGACCAATGGCTCTTAGTATTTCCTTTACAACTAGGCTATTAGCCTTGTAACCCAACTTAAGGATCTGCTAGACCACAACTTTTACTGTAGATAGAATCTCAATGAAACCAAAACATTTCTAAGCACCCATTATCTTGTTTGTTAACATATCAAAAGATGGGTATATATTGTTTTTGGACATAGGCTTCAAAATCCATGACAAACCTATTTGAAACTAGGCCTATTAGGCCACATTTACAAAGAAAGTGCCTTCAAAATTTGTCACCAAACCCTAATCACTGCAAACAGTCTTTACTCTAGTTGCCAAACTCCCAATTTTCATACTTTTGTCCTATGGTATGGCATGAAAGGTACCCTAACCATGAAATCCTTGGTTTGAAGCCATTTTCATGAGGGTTTAATGGAAATATGGGTTCCACTCCCTTCCAGACTCTGCCACCACTTGGAACACTTCCAATATAATCTGTATAAACTCACAAAATCAATATTTTTCCCTTTCAAATTGCAATTTCTCAGTTTCATGACTCAAACCTCACTTTTTCAAGACAAAATTATATAAACTCTTAGGGGACAGTCCTCAAAAACACCACCCATTCTCATTTTTATTCACAAAAATCATTGGAAAAACCTAATTCCTATCTATTCAGACCCATTCCAATTAGTTACAGGAATCACAGTAGTTGAAATGGGTCAAAATGTCACATTCTTACTCTCAAACCCTGTTTTGACAGTCAAAAGGCAATTTTCAAAAATTTGAAGATATCTAACTCAAATCAAAATGGCAGACCCTCTAAATCGATTCAAATGAAAGGTAACAAGATTATCTAACACCCCAAATGCATTTCCAACCTTGACAGTGTTGTACAAGGGAGCAGTATGGTTTGCAACAGGAGAAAATAGCAGAAAAACGTGGGTTTCAGCAAAATGATTGTGTTTTCCTCAACATTTCTTCTTGCAAATTCATGTTCCCCTCTCATTTCATCGATTAGAGAGAGTAAATACATCATTTAAAACTATTTTCAACTGATGCAACCAACTTCTTGGTGAGAGATTTGTTGGTTTTCTTCCAAAACTAATCAAAATATGAAAATTACATAAGAAATACTTATGGAAACGTTACTACTTAACCCCCCTAAATGACTCTAGGACTTATCACATGACTTCAATAGATTAAACATGACTCAAGGTCATGCATCATGACTCCAATACATTTGAAAATTGGTCATCTTGACCTTATTAAACATTATAACTTGTCCTAGGATGACCTAGAACTTCACAATGATAACCTTATTGACTAAGGTGCCCCTGCACCACATCCATACCATCCATAATCCACATCATAATCTGTCCATCTCACTCCATCTCCATCTCATGCAACCATCTATCAACATCCATGCACATAATGACATTTGACATGGTCCACGTGCACCATCTATCCACATGGGAAACTTCCACCTTGCTATGGAAACTGACACTTGAGTCCCCCTCATCCTACATATCATCCTTTTCCCCTATCCAAATTCATCCATACTACAAAATATTCCAAAAAAATCAAAAAATCAAAAAATCAAAAAAAGCAAAAAAGCAAAAAAGCAAAAAATCAAAAAATCAAAAAATCAAAAAAGTAAAGAGAAATAATTTCATCCAATGGTGAAAACCACTCCTTGTGGCACCTTGGGCAAGTACCATGATCAAAGACCCTCGTTGGCATCATGTGTAATCCTCCATCCATTTGCACCCTACACTTGGGGGCAAATTGCTGCTAGCCTATCATTTCCCCATCCCATCCATCTACATATCCATTAATCCACTTCACTATCCCTATCCACTTATCCTATCATCTCTTATCCATATCTCCCATCCTATCCTATCATCATCCCATCCTATTTCCCTGCTTGTGATCCTTTTAAGGATAGGGGCAAAATATGTAAAACATGCTTTGGACACCTCTTGACATTCTTTCCTTCCAAGCATATCCTATAATGTCCATCCATCCCCAACATCATAACACTTGATCATGCATGACATATCTATATTGGGGCATCCTTTTCCTAAGTGACATAGTCCTTCGAGATCACCTTTGCACTTCCTCTATCCACCTCCCCTCTATCCTCTATCCACCATCTATCATGCTCTATCACCTACCTATCCTCCCACATTCCCTATCCCTTTCTCCTACTCCATCATTCCCCTATCCCCACATCCCCTTCCTTTTACTTGCTCTCCACTATCTATTATCCATTATCCATTATCCACTATCCCTTTATCATTCATACTTCTTATCCATTGTCCCTTTATCACTTCATCCCCATCACCCTGTCGTGCCTTGTCAATATAATCGACTTTCCCTTGTCATCAGTATCTATCTTAAGCCTACCTACATGCAAACCAATACATTCCACTCCCAACAATCCAAATTCCCATATATCCCAAAGCCCAAATCACAAGAATGTCATCATCAATGCACATTGCAATCTAGCATCATAATCAAAATCATCCAATCACATCCATGGTCTTATTCCCATCCTTGATGCAATCCTTTGATCCAACAATCATCCATCATCATCATCAGGATACATCATTCCCAATCCTCGTGTTGTTCTTATCATCAAAAACACAATCCAACATCATCAATCCATCCATCTTTGGCTATTCCTCTTGACTAGGGGCAACATCACGTTTGTCTTTGAATCAATTTTTGTGCATGTGTGCTTGCTTGTGTATATGGATTATCTTTTTTATCTTGCGTCAATAGGGGTCCCTGTAACCTACCGGCCACAACAGTATCACGGTCTTCCATATCATGGTGCTATTACGGCATAGGGTTGCTTGTGACCTTATTAGTTGCCTTTTACGCATGAGACACATTGTCACCCTAGTTCCTTATACCTTGGTGCATAAAATCTCATGCCATATCAAATAAGGATGGCTCTCATATATCAGTGCAACATAACGCATACTCCATGGGGTCAAGAATTGTCATTACTCCAACTAATATTCATATCTTGCATGTGTTGGAACAACTTTTTACATACTAGTCATCCTTTTGCATCTAAGGCCATTTAATACCTTTTGTGCACTAAGGACTTATGCTCTAAGTTTTCTTCCTCACACATCTAGGCAAGGTTGTATTATGTTGGGCATGTATATGTTGCATCCATCTATTTTCCTCTCATCCCATCCTTCTATCTCATCATTTATCCCCCATCACCCCCTTCCTCCCATCCCTTGCACCCAACATATCTTATCCCCCCAATCCATGTGCTCTTTTAAATTCCACTATCTTCTTTCTAATCCAACCATCTTCATCCTTTTGAGAGTGCACCCGCATTCTTTGAACCCGCCTGCCCTCTTGAGGGGGCATCATCCCTACCATCATCTTTACCATCATTCCTCCATGTCACTCTAGCTTTGAGTGGTTGGGACATCTTTATCCCTAATCCTATCACCTCCTATATCCTTTCCAATGTTGTGTTTCATCTTTCTTTGAAATTGTGCTACTTCGTAACACCATCTTAGAGAGGGGCAAAATGTAGGCACCTAAAATTGTCCACTCTTCGTGTCATCCTTAAACCATCACTAATCATCTGTAGATAGCCCTAAACCACCATTTCTCCACAATTAACTCAATAAACGCATGTTTAAATAGTTAATTAACCAATTCCCCTTTAATCCATGATTTTACAATATTTTATTGTTAAAATCACTATTCATGTACTTTCAACTATTCATCCGTACTCGTATGGTAGTTGCATCAGTACCTAGCACTAGCCAAAATGATTTATTAATCATTTACACTTGCCTATAGTCCAAACATTAGATAAATTTAATTTATCTAATATCCCCTTATCCCATCCCATGAATTAAATAAATATTTCTATTTATTTAATCCTATTTTCTACACTTTTGATTAGGTCACCTAAACCTAATTAACTAACCTAATCCCCCACTTGCACAACCTAAATCTTTTAATTTAATCTTGGTCAAATCCTCTCCATTCCCCAAAATGTACAAAGGCATGGGCCTCTTGTACATATCCACATGGCCTTCTTACAAAAGACATGGTCAAGGACCCATGTACAAAGGCCCTCTTGTCCTCTATCCACTATTTCTCCAATTTTAAATTGGGCATGTACCCATGCTCCCAATTTAAAATTCAAATCAATTCCAACTCATCCCCTTTTCCTCTAATTTTAAATTGGGCATGTACTCATGCTTCCCAATTTAAAATACAAATCAAATCCAACCCATACCTCCCATCTACCAAGACAATCTCTACTGCAAGCCAACCCCTAGTCCTTTTCAGTCAGGTGTTGTGTTGTCTACCACTTGTACTACTTCATCAGTTGATGCTACCTTGTATCAGCAGTTGGTTGGTTGCCTTCTATACTTGATACATAGTTGTCCTAATATTTCCTTTGTAGTTGGTCTTGTCTCCCATTTCTCTCAAGATCCTCATGAGAGTCATTGGAACGCGGCCAAGCGTATCTTACGGTACATTCAAGGCACTATACAATTTAGAATTCACTACACATCAAGAGCTACTAAGATTGTGGGCTTCACTGACTTAGATTGGGCTGGTGATGTTAATGATCGGAAGTCCACTTATGGCTTTGTTTTTTTGTCTTAGTTCTGGTCTAGTTGCTTGGCCTTGGCAAGAAGCAAACTGCTATTACATTATCATCAACTGAGGTTGAATAACAAGGAGCAATATTGGCTAGTCAGGAGGTTCTTTGGTTTCGATAGTTGATGATTGAGTTTGGCTTTCCTACTCATCATCCCACTACTCTTTGGTGTGACAATCAGAGTGCCATTCATATTTCTCACAACCTAGTGAAGTATTAGCACACTAAGCATATTGAGATCCACATGCACTTCATTTGGCAGCTCATTCAGGATGGTGTTCTTAGTTTAGAGTATTTGCCTACGGAGCAATAGGTTGCAGACATCTTTACCAAACCTTTGGCATCTACTCTCTATCTTTTGTTGCGATCAATGTTAGGGGTAAAGGAAGTTGTCCTTGGGGGGGTCTTAAGGAGTTCTCCTTCCTTTCACTTTTTACTTTTCAACATTTTCTATTTTTCTCTCTTTTGGAGAGGAGTTTCCTCCCACAGGGTTTTTCTCCTTTTCTCCAGTTGTGAGAGATTGCATTATAGTTGTACATGGGTACCTAACATGGCCTTGTTGCTAGGACCCATTTTGCATCTCATATTGCATAATGATCTCCCTAAGTTGCACTTAAGGGGGGGTGTTAGAGTAGGCTTAAGTTTACTTAGGCTACCCAACAGTTACATTATTAGATGTGTCATTATTTAATAATGTTTAGGTGCCTTTGTTTTTTGTCATTGAGGTAGTTGGAGGTTGTTGTTCCCGTACCTCATCACACCCGGCTATATATTCTGGGGTTTGTACATTGTATTATATCTCATTTCATCTCATCTCAATATATTTTATTCACTACTAGTGAAATAGCTTCTTTTTCATGTTTCTTCTCTCAATCTTTGTGAAGGTTATTTGGTGTGCAAATTGGATCCCTGGGTGCTCTAATAGAGGGTAACCCACCCTTCACCTTCACTTCCCCAAGGTATAAAGTTTTTGGGGGCTTAGCCTAAATGACAAAATCCCAACTTCCAAGAGGTGTGTCTTTCAATTCACCCCCAGCTCTTTATACTTCGTCAAAACACTAGAGTTGAGGTCATCTCCTTGGAGTATGTGTGTCTCCAAGGCAGGCCTCCTAAGAAAGGGTGACAAAATTGAATCAAATGGTGTTTTTGATCTCCAAGATCACCTGGCAGCACGAGGAGAGAGCATACACACACACTTGACCCACACAAGCAATGTTAATTAACCCTTAGAAATTGAAATGTGTGATGTGAATATGAAGGTGCTCAAAGGGTATTTTTAATTCCCAAGATTTGTTTGCAACACGAGGGAAGAGCATACACACACCTCTAACAACAATCACGCTCACCAAACAAAGCAAACACAAGTTCTTTTATGCCCAAATCCAAATGTGATGTCACAAACAAGTACTTTATCAAAATGATAGATATACTAAAACTTATAAATAGATGATTGTGTATAGTGAATTAAATGCCACTAAGAGATTCTTTATGATTTTCTGAGCAATTTCAAAAAAAAATCTCCTGATTTCGATTTAAAATGCAAAAGTTATGCTCAATTGAAGATTGCAAATAAAGGTTGAATTTAAACAAGTGCACCTATAAATCCATGTCATATATGAAGATGAGACCTGCACCAATGCAAAGTACACATGATCAACTTTCCAATGACTATAAATTTGTAAAAATCTGATACAATTTGACCATTTTATGAGAAAAATCTTTCCCCAATTTGAAATTTAATTTATGTTTTTTTTGGAATTTTTTAATTTAAATTTAAACAAATAAAATTGAGAGTGTTTAAACATGGAGTGCCTAGAACAAAGGTCTGTGTTGTATGGATCCATATAGTATAGACCAAAAAATTTAAAAAATTTCAAGAAAAAAAAAATGGTAGCCAAATAGGACAAATTATATATGTACCCTAGGGTTTTCAGGCTTCTTGAATGCAATGATGAGGTCAATTTTGGCATACAACACTTCCTACGAAAGCTCACCTCCAGATCTACAATAAAAGGATAACAAAAACTTGCAAAACTAGGGTTAATCAAGGGACATGGGTCCCACTGGGCATGCCAAATGTATGATGCAGAAATGTGAAATAATAAACAGAAATCAATCACAATGAAAGCTTCTATTTCATAATCTACATAACCTCAAAATGAGCAAAGGACTATCAAAATCAAAGGAAAACAATGAAACATTGTTATCACAATAGCCCTTGATGCACCATGACAAGTGGTGGATGTGTTCCAATGATGCTTGATACTGATATTTGATGTATAAATGTTGATTTCTCACACTAGCAACATAACAATACTTGAAAGCCCATGTGATAGCTAGGCATTCTAGGTAGATCTTGTTAGGATAAATGAATTGATTGATAGTGATATTTATATGATCTTGGATGTGGGAAGGATATGACCTATTTTCATGATGTCGGATAAGACTAATAGGTAAAGGTGTAGAAGGATTAGGATATGTGAAAAATAATTAATTAAATAATAGAATTACTTAATTAATTATAGGACAAAGTGGGAGAAATAAATTAATTAAATAAATAAAATTTATTTAATTAATGTGGCTAAAGGATGGACTAAACTAATTAAATAAATATAATTTATTTAATTAATTTAGGAAATGGACAAAGATTAATTAAATAAATAAAGATAATTTATTTAATTAATTGGATAATGAAAGGGGCCTAGGATGAAAGTGTCACAAGATGAACATGCAATATGGCATCTAGGTGATGTCGTAAGGACGAGGTCAAATGTAGGTGTCTACAATTATTCTAAGGAATTTGATGAGTTCCATAACTATGTAGTTATCATAAGACAAAAGATAACTCCATATACACCACAACAAATTGTGTTGCAGAAAGTATGAACCGAACAATAATGAAAAGAGCCAGAAGTATGTTAAGAGATGTACAATTGGATAAATGATTTTGGGTAGAAGCTGTGAGCATTGCTTTTTACTTGTTAAACAAATCTTCTTGTAAGGTTCTTGATTTGACACCTTATGAAGTGTGGATAGGTAAGAAACCTTCTGTTTCACATTTAAGGGTTTTTGGTTGTGATACTTTTATTCACGTGCCTAAGGAAAAGTGATCTAAGTTGGATCCAAAAGCACAAAAATACATCTTCATTGGATATGGTGAGAATGTAAAAGGTTATAAGCTTTGGGATCCTCTAACCAAAAAAGTTATCTTTTCTAGAGATGTGATTTTTAGGAAACTTAGATCTATTCCTAATCCTGTACAACCAGAAGAAAAAGAAAGGAAGAGGATAGTGCATTTTGATTTACAGCAAGAAAATGCACATCAGGAAGAAAAATGATGGATCAGGGGATGGAGAAGAAGAAGATTGAAGTGAAAGTTCAGATGAGGAAGACTTTGTTATTATAGAAGAAGTTGAACATACAGAAGAACATGAGGAAGAATTTCTTACTCCACCCTTGAGAAGATCCATAAGACAATAGAACCCAGTTGATAGGTATAGCCCACCAGGTTTTCGTTGTGTATTTACTTTATTGAGTACTGATCATGAACCTATATCCTACATGGAATCTATTCATGCAGATGATAGTGGGTCTTGGCAGCTAGCCATGCAGGAGGAGATGATGGCTTTAGACTCGTGTGACACTTGGGATCTTGTACATTTGCCCAAAGGAAGAAATGCCATAAGATGTAAGTGGGTCTTCAAGAAGAAGTTTGGAGCAAACGGTTCATTACAGAAGTACAAGGCTAGATTGGTAGCCAAGGGCTACTCCTAGAGAGAGGTAGTTGATTTCGGTGAAATTTTCTCTCCCGTTGCTAAATTATCTTCTATTAGATTTATTTTATCCATTGTTGTAGCTTATGATTTTGTGTAATGTCCCCATCTCTAGCATGATCACCTAGCGAGGAGAGGGTTAGTCTATTCATCATTCCTGTAGGCTAATTCATGTGATAAGAGAATGTCTTGGTTGAGCTTGGTCATATAGAGGCTTGGAAAAGAGAATGTTGCTATAGGATTGGATAATGGAATGATGATTTTTAGTGGCTCAACTATTTTTTATTGATGAAACAAAGTCGGCAAATGACTTTTGGTATTTTTGTGGTAATTGTGGAAAAGTAAAAAAAATTTAAATAATTAGCCAAGAAGGAAAGCGACCCAATTGGAGAAAAGAAAAATTGGAAAAATATGGGAAAAATGGAAAATAAGGCAAAAAGAAAAAATATAATATTTAATTAATTGAAATATTATATTATTTTCCCACAAGTGGCCACTCAAGTCAAAAAAGGTAAAAATAATAAAATATTGATATTTTATTATTATTTTTATCTCTCCAAGTGGTCATCCAACATGAGATAATAAAATAATATTATTTTATTATTTTTATATTTCCTCCAAGAGGTTGTCCAATTTGTGGAATTAAAAAGAAAATAAAATAAAAATATTTGATTATGGCTGTGGACTTCAAAAAACATAAAAATATGTTTGATATGGGAGCCCAAGTGAGGAAAACTAAAAGGAGGTCATTTGGGGTTATTTTCATCATTCGTGTATTTGACATTTTGACATCTTGGAGAGTTTCTCTTGGCTGCAACTTTGTTTCAGTGTGTTCTAAGGATGAAAACCCTTAGATTTGTTGCAAGTATGTGCCTAACCGGTGTTGTCATTGATGTCAACATATCAGTGTTGTCATTGGTGTCAACTATGCTCTTGTTTACAGCAGAACAGTCCAGTAGTTTGCTCCGCATTTCTTGTAGAATGAATATCCTTGTCTACGGATTGAAAGTTGTTTAGATGCATGTTTGAAGATGCTATGCTCCAAGTTTGAGCCTCTGGTATGAAGATTTAAGTGAGTTATATTCACCAGAGTGAAAACTACTTTTTCTGTGTATTTGGTGGTGATAGGGAGAATGTATTATGCTCTGCATTCCTCCTCAGTTAAGTATTTCAGTCTGCGGTTCTGGAATCAAGTTTGTAATGATGATAAGTGCCTTCAAATCCAATGGTTCATGATTTGGTGGTCCGTAAGCAATCTTTTCTTTATGACAGTAGCTGACAGTGTTGTTTATGTGCTCCGGTTTGAAGAATCTTCTTGACAGAGTGGTTAGAGATTGTGCGGTTGTTCTTGGTGATTACAATGTGCTTGTGGATATCTCTTGATCATGATCCTACCTTTGGATTGGTCTACAAAGAGAAATTTGGATCATGGATGAAGATTGTTCTTAGAAGACTTAATGTTAACACCAGTCTTGGCTGACTTGGTTGATTTCACTACTTGCGGAGATACATCAAAGATTGTGGAAGCGTGTCGTGGCGTGGAAGATTGCATTTGAGTCCCAGCTAAGGCATAACATGATCCACATACATATTTCCCTTAGCTAATTTTGTTTAGGTCCAAACCTATTTCTATGTATGTTTGTAATGCCAACCTTGGAGATTGTTTCAATGGTTGATGAATGTAATGCCGACATTGATGTACATTCCAAGGTTGATGAAGTGTATAAAAACATGTAATGAAGTTGGAAAAAATATGTCCTTGTGCAAAAATGTGAAGATAAGTGTGAAGGTGTAAGAAGAGCAGAACAGAGGAGTTATATTGTGCTTCAATGGAACTAAACCCAGGCATGGAGTAGATGTTATCAAATCAGTTCACCACCCCTTGGCAGTGAGCTGATCTTGGCAGTGAGACTCAAAATTTGCAGTGAGCATATTGGGCAGTGAACCCTAAGGCAACGAGCCTCTATTTTTTGATATTGTTATAACATATACATTTCTGTGGGCTAACACCTGCCATGGTTTTTCCCTTTTAGGGTTTTCCACGTAAAAAATTCAGTGTCTCATGTGTTGATGATGTTGTTGTGTTGAATTTCTTATTTCATGCTTTCGTAATTAAATCTGAATAACAGTGAACAAGAGTTTGTTGTGTTAATGTTCATGAGTGGTCAAAGTTTTGGAGACAACTGATTCACCCCCCCTCTCAGTTGTCTGGTGCATTTCAACAATTGGTATTAGAGTCAATTCATCGGAAGTAAGCCTAATAGCTTAAGGTCAATCCAAGATGTCTTTTAAGAAGGAAGCTCCACAGTTTGATGGGATAAATTATGCTTTATGGAAGGTACAAATGAAAAGCCATCTTCTGTCTTGGTTATAGAGTATGGAAAGTGACAGAGATGAAGTATACCATGCCTTAGAATGGTTTAACAAATGAAGATGAAATCAAAGAATATGAGTTAAATATAAAATCTAGGGATGCTCTATTAAGTGCCTTGTCTGATACTGAGTGGGTAAATGTCATGGATCTAGATTCTGCTAATGAAATCTGGGAAAAGCTAAAAAATCTGTATGAAGGAGATGAATCTGTAAGAGCCAAATTGTAGGGCATGAAAGTGAAATATGAGGCTTTAAAGATGAGCGAAGATGAAAACATAACAACGTACATGCAAAAGGTTGATGAACTTGTCAATGGAATAAAAGGCACGGGAGGAACTATTGATGAGAAGGAAGTTGTGATGAAAATTCATAGGTCATTACTTAAGTCATACAGTCAGAAGGTAGCTGCAATTGAAGAAGTAATGACTGTGAAAGATGTCGATAAGGATCAGTTGCTTGGAAAGCTTACAGCCTTTGAGATGAGAGAGTTTGGTGATGCTCTGCCAAAGGTTGAGATTGCTTTCAAAGCCAATACTTCAGAGAAGATCTCCAGAGCTGAGAAGTACAAGGTGGAACCTGATGATGAGCTTGATGAAATTGAAGCCAACTTTGTTGACAGACTGCAAAGAGGTTCTGGTAAGTTCAAAGGCAAATTACCTTTCAAATGTTTTACATGTGGTAAGGTTGGTCACTATGCCTCTAGGTGTCCTAAGAGAATTGAAAGAAATAGAAAAAGATTTGAGAACAAACCTAGGGTTCCAAAGAAATGCTACTATGTTAGAGATCTTGATGATGAAAGAGTGATAGATGACGAATATGATGATGCTAGTACTAGTGCAAATGAATGCTTGTTTATTGCAATTAAAGAACCTATATATACTAATCCTACTAGCTGTGCGAAGGAAGAAAAACTAGTGGAAGAGAATGCTTTGGCTGTTCAGGTTGAGAAAGATAAGGATGAATGGATTATTGACAGTGGATGCTCACATCACATGACTGGTGACAAAAGTAAGTTTGTGAGTTTGGAAAAATATGACGGAGGACTAGTTAGGTTTGGAGATAATGCAGTTGGTAAGGTTTGTGGAAAAGGATCTATTTCTTTTGATGGAAAACACAACACTAATAATGTCTTATGTGTGAAGGGTTTAAACCATAATCTTTTGAGTGTTGGTTAGATCCGTGTGAAAAAGATTATGATCTGAGATTCAAAGATAACGGGTGCAAGATCATGGAAAGCTCCAGAACAGTGATTGCTACAGTAAAAAGACCAGAGGTAACATTTACCAATTAAGAGGAACTAATGATCATTGTTTATTAGCTTAGACAGATGAGAGTTGGTTGTGGCATAGAAGGATGTGTCATATCAATTTTGACAATTTGGCGAAGATAAGTTCTACACATGTTGTAAGAGATCTGCCTAAACTTGTGAAGCCTGCCAACACCATTTGCAAGGAGTGTCAATTTGGGAAACAAACAAGAACAGTTTCAATAGCAAAGAACAATTCTCTACTGGATTGTTGGAGCTAGTACATATAGATTTGTGTGGTCCCACAAGAATAAGAAGTCTGCAAGGTGATAGGTATTTTATGTTGCTTATTGATGATTATTCTAGAATGACTTGGGTCACTTTTCCAAGAGAAAAATCTGAAGCCCTAGACAAGTTCAAAGTTTTCAAGGCAATGGTTGAGAATGAGTTAGAGTTGAGGATCAAATGCTTAAGGTCTGATAGAGGAGGTGATTTCACATCAAATGAATTCAATATTTTTGGTGAAGAATGAGGGATAAAGAGACAATTGTTTGCACCTAGGACTCCTCAGCAGAATGGAGTTGTTGAAAGAAAGAACATGATAGTTTAGGAGACTGCTAGGACTATGTTAAAGGAAGCTGACTTACTGTAAGTATACTGGAGAGAAGCCATACATGCTACTGTGTACATCCTAAACAGAGTTCAAGTCAAAGGTAACAACTCTAAAACTCCTTTTGAATTATGGTATGGAAGAGTTCCTATAGTTAAGTATTTCAAAGTCTTTGGTAGCAAGTGTTATATCAGAAGAGAAGAAGAACTAGGCAAGTTTGATGCTAGATGTGATGAAGGAATTTTTCTTGGTTACTCTACCAAGAGTAAGGCCTACTGGTGCTACAATAAGAGATTGAAAAAGATCATTGAAAGTGCTAATGTCAAGGTGGATGAAGACAAGGAAAGAATATCATATCTGAGTGGTTGTGAATCAGATGTACCTGTGGTTATAGTGAATGAAGAAAAAGTTGAGCAAGAAGACAGTCAAGATGAAGAAGAGGCTCTGGAAAATGTTGTTAAGACTCCCAGGTATGTAAGGATTAATCATTCTGAAGATCAGATTATAGGTGACAAAAGGAAGGGTGTACTGATAAGGAAAAGAGCTGCAGAAGAACAAGTGAATTACTATTTGCTTTCAAAGGTTGAACCAAAAACTGTAAATGAAGTTTGCAATGATGAAAATTAGATAAAAGCCATGGAAGAAGAGCTGATGCAGATAGAGAAGAATAAAACTTGGGAATTAGTTCCTAGACCTGCTGATAAAAATGTCATTGGAACTAAATGGGTTTTCAGGAACAAGTTGAATGAAAATGGAGAAGTTGTAAGAAACAAAGAAAGGCTTGTGTGCAAAGGATATTCTCAAATTAAAGGAATAGATTTTGAAGAGACTTTTGCTCCAGTGGCTAGGATTGAAGCAATCAGGATATTTTTGGCATTTGCAGTTCACAAAGATTTCAAAGTGTATCAGATGGATGTGAAGTCTACATTCTTGAATAGTGAGTTGGAAGAGGAAGTTTACATTGAGCAACTGGAAGGGTTTCAGTTATCAAACCAAGGTAATATGGTGTACAGATTGAAGAAGGCATTGTATGGACTAAAGCAAGCCCCTAGAGCCTGGTATGGAAGGTTAGACAAATATTTGTTGCAATTAGGGTTCAGTAAAGGCACTGCTGATAGCAATCTCTATTTCAAAATCAATGATAATCAAATCTTGATTTTTGTAGTCTTTGTTGATGACATTATCTTTGGAGGAAATGAAGGTATGTGCATGAAGTTTGCAGGAAAGCAAAATGAATTTGAGATGTCTATGTTTGGTGAAATGAATTTCTTTCTAGGTCTACAAATTACTCAATCAGATAAAGGAATCTTCATTTCTCAGTCTAAATATGTGAAAGAGTTGTTGAAAAAGTTTGGGATGGAAGACTCCAAACCAGTATGCACTCCCATGGTGACTGGCTACAAGTTGAGCAAAACTGATGAATCACTTAAGACTGATCAGAAAAGATGCTGATCTATGATTGGAGGATTACTTTATCTAACTCAAACTAGACCTGATATAATGCATGCAATATGTCTTGTGGAAAGATTTCAAAAGATCCTAGAGAGTCACATGTGATGGCAATCAAGAGAATCTTGAGGTATTTGAAAGGCACATCAGAACATGGCTTATGGTATCCAAAAGACAATAATTTTACTCTTAGTGCGTATACAGATGTAGATTGGGCTGGAGATGTTGATGACAGAAAAAGTACAAGTGGAGGTGGTTTCTTCTTGGGAAATAGATTGGTTTCATGGCTGATCAAGAAGCAAGATTCAATCTCCTTGTCTACTGCAGAAGCAGAGTATATTGCAGCAGCATGTTGTTGCACCCAAGTGTTGTGGACGAAGCAAACTTTGAAAGACATAAGAGTTGTGTATGAAGATCCAATTGCAATCTTTTGTGACAATACAAGTGCCATAAACATTTCAAAGAATCCAGTGATACACTCAAGAACAACATATATCAATAAGGTATCACTTTTTGAGAGAAAAGGTGACAAAGAATGAAGTAAAGATGGAATATGTGTTCACAAAAGGATCAGATTGCAAATATTTTCACTAAGCCTCTGCCTAAGGATACCTTGAGTATCTCAGAGAAAATTTAGGGGTTATTACCCCTCCTGCTCTGAACTAAGATGCATAGGAATGCATCAATCCAGTGGTGCCTAGAGCCTCAATCATTAGTGGGGTTAGTATAAGTTCCTAATAATAAGCAATAAGTATTTATAACAGAGAAATTTTAATTTGATCAGAGTAGTAGAGTGCAAGTATGTGCCCTTTACCATTGATGTCAAAGGGGGAGAGAAATCATGTGAAAAACTCAGGGGGAGAAGAGAGTGCAGATGTATAAAAAGAAAGGGGGAGTATCTTGTCTTGATGGTCTTTATAGTTTTTCACATCATATGTTGCCATCAATGACAAAGGGGGAGATTGTTGCAAGTATGTGCCTAACCGGTGTTGTCATTGATATCAACATATCAGTGTTGTCATTGGTGTCAACTATGCTCTTGTTTACAGCAGAACAATCTAGTAGTTTGCTCCACATTTCTTATAGAATGAATATCCTTGTCTGCAAATTGAAAGTTGTTTAGATGCATGTCTGAAGATGCTATGCTCCAAGTTTGAGCCTCCAGTATGAAGATTTGAGTAAGTTATGTTCACCAGAGTGAAAACTACTTTTTCTGTGTATTTGGTGGTGATAGGGAGAATGTATTATGCTCCACATTCCTCCACAGTTAAGTATTTCAGTCTGTGGTTCTGGAATCAAGTTTATAATGATGATAAGTGCCTTCAACTCCAATGGTTCATGATTTGGTGGTCTGCAAGCGATCTTTTCTTTATGGTAGTAGCTGATAGTGTTGTTTATGTGCTCTAGTTTGAAGAATCTTCTTGATAGAGTGGTTAGAGATTGTGCGGTTGTTCCTGGTGATTACAATGTGCTTGTGGATGTCTCTTGATCGTGTTCCTACCTTTGGATTTGTCTGCAAAGAGAAATTTGGATTGTGGATGAAGACTGTTCTTAGAAGACATAATGTTAACACCAGTCTTGGCTGACTTGGTTGATTTTACTACTTGCGAAGATACATCAAAGATTGTGGAAGCGTGTCATGGTGTGGAGGATTGCATTTGAGTCCCAGCTAAGGCATAACATGATCCACATACATATTTCCCTTAGCTAATTTTGTTTAGGTCTAGACCTATTTCTATGTATGTTTGTAATGCTGAGCTTGGAGATTGTTCCAATGGTTGATGAATGTAATGCCGACATTGATGTACATTCCAAGGTTGATGAAGTGTACAAAAACATGTAATGAAGTTGCGAAAAAGATGTCCTTGTGCAAAAATGTGAAGATAAGTGCAAAGGTGTAAGTAGAGTAGAGCAGAGGAGTTATACTATGCTTCAATGGAACTGAACCCAGGCATGGAGTAGATGCTATCAAATCAATTCACCACCCCTTGGCAGTGAACCACCCATTGGCAGTGAGCCTCAACATTTAAAATGAGCATATTGGGTAGTGAGTCCTAAGGCAATGAGCCTCTGTTTTTCTTTATTGTTATAACATATATATTTCTGTGGGCTAACACCCACCGTGGTTTTTCCCTTTTAGGGTTTTCCACGTAAAACTTCTGATGTCTCATGTGTTGATGATGTTGTTGTGTTGAATTTCTTATTTCATGATTTCATGATTAAATCTGAATAACAGTGAACAAGTGTTTGATGTGTTAATGTTCATTAAGTGGTCAAAGTTTTGGAGACAACTGATTCACCCCCCCTCAGTTGTCTGGTGCATTTCAACAAGATCTTGGTGGTTTGGATGAAAACCCATCCCACATTGAGAGATAGATTCACTTAGGATCCATTATTGAGCTTATTTGCAAGTTTTTTGGATGGTTTGGAGCTTCAGCCAGCTAGGGTTTGAAAGGAGAATTTGTAATCAACTAGGGTTTGAAGTGTTTTGCAAATTGAAGGCTTTGATATTCAAATTTGAGTTTGTTTTTGATACTTTTTCATGAATAAGTTGATTGGCAAGGGTTTGGAATTGAAGCGCTTGGTTTTTGAGGACAAATTTATGTTTTACATCAACATTTGACAATCTAATTTTGTGTTTAAGACTTCTAATTATTCATATCAGGTGTAGATTTGAAGATTTTATGGCATGAATTGATGATATAATGGCATATTTTGCATTTAGGGCATAAACACCTCATTCCTACACCTAGCTACTACACATTGGAGGAGTATTTGGCAAATTTGGGCTTGGGTTTTGAGATCTGATTTGTGATTAGCATCTACAGTCATCAAAATTAGATTTATATCAACGACATTCTCCTCTTATCATCATTGGTTGTCATTCCAACCTAGGCGGCCAACTCTAGTTTCCATCGCTACACTTTGGAGTGGTGTTTGTTGATCATTGGGATCGTAATTGTACGCATATGTAGGTCTGAAACTGTAATCAGACATGGCTGTCATATCATTAGCATTCTCCTATGTATTTGATTGATGTAATTCCATCATCCGGGTATGTCAATGAAGAAATAAATTTCATATCTTTAATTTGAATTTGGTTTACTAGTCGTTCTATCATTTTTAGTTCATCTATGTTGTGTACTTTCTATGCTATTATGTTTCAATTTCATCACTACATCATTGCAAAACCCTACATGCATTGAAACAACAAAAACACAATAAAAACACTCAAAAATCAAATTCATAAAATTAGAACAACAGGGTGAAATTTGAATCAGAATTGGTAGGGGTTCTTACATTTTGAAATTGAGCAAATGGATGTTAAAACTGCATTTTTGCATGGAGATCTTGAAGAATAAATTTATATGCAACATACTATAGGTTTTGAGGTAAAAGGAAAAGAACACTAGGTTTGCAAGTTAAAAAGATCTCTTTATGGTTTAAAACAATCCCCTAGAATGTGGTACCGGAAGTTTGATTTATTTTTTTGAAATTGGGTTTTTTTAGAAGTGAAGAGGATCATTGTGTCTACATTCAATGTATTGATGATGATATTCTAATTATTACCTTGTACGTGGATGATATGTTATTTTTCAGTAACACCAAGGGTATGATCAGTGAGTTGAAAGCTCAACTTTTAGGTGCAATTGACATGAAGGATCTAGGGGCAGCCAGGTATATTTTGGGAATAAAGATCAAAAGGGATCGAGGTAACAAAAAGATTTGGTTATCACATGTGAATACTATTTTGCACAGATTTAGCATGTAGGATTGCAATCCAGTTAGAATTTCTTTACCAGTTGGTACTAAGCTTTCATTAGATATGTGTCCTAAGAATGAAGATGATTTAGAGGATATGTCTGGTGTGCCATATGCTAGTGTTGTAGGAAGTTTGATGTATGCAATGGTTTGCACTAGATCAGATATTGCCCAAGCAGTGGGAGTTTTGAGTAGGTTTATGTCTAACCCTGGTAGACAACATTGAAATTATGCAAAGAGGGTTTAAGATATTTGTGTGGTACTTATGATTATTGTTTGGTTTATTTTGGTACTAACAATGTGGATAAGACATTAGACATACAGGGTTTTGTTGATGCAGATTGGGTAGGTGACTTGGATAGTCAAATGTCCAATAGTGGCTATGTGTTTACTTTGTTTGGAGGAGCTATGAGTTGGATGAGTAAAAGGTAGCCCGCCGTTGCTTTATCCACCACCTAATCTGAGTATATGGTTGCTGCTCATGTCTCTAAGGAGACAGTTTGGTTATGAAGATAGTGTACATGTATTGGTTTTGATTGCATGATTATTTAGATTGGTTGCGATAGCTAGAGTGCAATATGTTTGGCCAAGAACCCCATGTATCATGCATAGACTAAGCATGTGGATGTTCAATACCATTTTGTTTGTGAAATGATTGCTAATGGTTAGATTAAGTTGAAGAAGGTTGACACCCATGAGAATGTTGCAGATTCACTAACTAAACCTGTGAGCACATAAAAGTTTACATGGTGCAGGAGGGCCATGGGCCTTGTTCCTAGTACTTAGTTGTTTTATGTTTTCTATGGGTGTAATTACAATGTATGATGTCAAGTGGAAGAATGTTTGGATTAAGGTGCCCTCACCTTTCAAATCCTATGCAATTTATTATTCTTATTATTGTTTGTAAATCACCCATAAGGGATGAAAGGTTTCACCAAGTAGCGATCTTATTTCAGCCGTATGTTTGATCCTGGTACCTAACATATGTTGGTTATGGAGTACATTTCATTTAGGGGGGGTGCAGGGGGTTACCCCCTGTGGGGTTTGGGGGGGGATGACCCCCCTGACGGGGGGTTTGGGGGCCGCGTGCCTCAGTGGGGGTTCAGAGCATGCCCTTGAAAGCCACATTATATATATATTCATTGTAAATCTAGACCATTCATCATTAGGTCATAGATTTGAATGTAGAGGTTAGGTTGGCTTTTCTTGCCTTAGAAGGCAACCCCTTTATGAGGATATTGTATTATGACTGTGAATGAGTAGAGTAGAAAGTTGAGATTGGAAAAACAGGCACTGCTGGATTGAAGACAGAAGAGGAGATTGATAGTGTTGTATTTTAAACTTTATTGAAGTTAATACATACTGGTGCATCTATTCTTGTGTGGAGTTTTTTCTTGAAAGGGTTTCTCCACATAAACATTGTGTTATGTGTTTGATCTTTTGTTCCGTTATTTCTTTGTGTTGATTTCATACTATCTCCATATTGGTTCTGCATAGTTAAATATCTATATTAGAGTTGTAATGAGATTTTCATTGATAGTTGTTTACTTTCATTTCTAACACAAAACCCCAACCCTTCCAAACAAATTTTCTAGCTCCCAACACATACAACTAGCAAGAGGAACAAGGAGAGCAAAAATGCAAGCAAGAGGCACAAATAGAATGAATGGAAAAATGAACTCTTTTCTCCACATAAGCCAATTTCACTTTTTAAAAAGCCCTCTTTTTTAATTTCATATGGCGAACCGCTTAATTCAAGCCATTTTAAATAAAAGACTTTTGCATTTCTTTTTCACTTTATTCTTAATTTCTCTTTTCCTTTATAAATAAAACCCTTTCAATTTCCAAAGCGAACTTTATGCAATTTTTCCTTTTAATTAAAATGATTAAATTCATCAATGATCATTATCAATTTCCTAATGCATTTTCTTAATACTTGACGCTTTGCCTAGTTAACTTATTTCAATGAAGGCAAACATAGGAAAACACATCAATTACATTTGCATAATAATAAAATAATTTATTGATTAAATCATATATTTCCTTTTTAATTAAAAATGAAATACTAAAAATAATTAAATGTAATTAATCATAAGAGTTGAACAATCTATGGAAAACACATAAACACATTTGGGTTTCCACACGATCCAGAATTCTAGAAGCAACTGATTGAGAATTAGACTCATAGGGCTACACAAGACTCATCTCATATCTAAGGATCGAGTGAGACGAGGATAAGAACACAACACTTTAACTCAAGTCGGTTGTCTCTAATTAAACCACCATTGGGAGAAACTTGTGTTTGCACATTCAATAAAACATCAACTATATATGCACAACACAAGATAGTCGAAACACAATATATAACAACCAATGATGTATTATCCATGTCATGATATCAAAACTACATCTATTGAAAATCATCTAATTAAAACATGATTTAGATAACAAATGTATAATAAATAACCAAAATGTTAAATTCAATGAATATATACATAATCACATAACATAACTTGAAAACAATGAAGTTGAAACACTACAGTGTCCAAGCATATAGAAATCCACACATATAAATCTAGGTACAAAATCCATACACCTCGATGGCAATCCGCAATAACATCATCGACAAGTGCGATAACAATACCAAAACACAAAAGGAGTCTAAGAATATGCACATCCACATTCATGAACTTAAAATACATGATCCATACACCTCACTAGCAATACAAAAATAATATCATTGACAAGTACGATATAGTATCAAAATTCAAACACAAAATGAGCAACAAAACGAGGCACAACAATTGGGGCCTTACAATAGTTATAGGGTTGTAGCTCAATTGGTGAGGGTGTTGATATGTTCCTTGATCATGCCATCCACTAAGTTCAAATCCCTGAAAGTGTGATTGGGCCAGGGTCGTCCCCTGAGTGATTTTGATGGATTGGATCCCCCTTCTTCTAATAGCTTAGTAGAAGGATGACTTCTAATTTAATGGACCCCCTTCTTATGACAGCTTAGTAGAAGGATGACTTCTAATTTAAATATATGCTCCCTCATAATATTATGGAGGACTATATAGACTATATAAAAAGAGATATACCAATATTTACACTATCCAATTGTTTAAAAAAAAATTGAAATATGCACTTTCAATCATCTACACTAAGGATATCCACTATGTGCCCCCTTTTATCCTATCATATATTTTTTTAATAAAATTGAATTTTCAAAGTCCTCAATGAAGTGCTTTGCACCTTTGCCAACCATTTGAAGGAAATTCATGGGTCTAAACGGGATGCCGCGTAATTAGCATTTGAATGCCTCGTTACTCTATTTCATAACCGCATAAATCCACTCCTTCGCCGGTTTCTTGACCATTTTTTGTGCTCCTCAGAGAATCACGATCTTGGTCTGGTTTTCTTCTGGCAAGTGAATGAAACAATCTTTGTTTTTGGAGAGAAAATCTCCTTCTGTGGAGGTAGAAACGTGCAACCTTTCTTTTGAAAACTTGTACTTGTAGGGCTTTCTACATTATTATGGGTTATAGAGAGGCCTGCTGTTTTTGAAGTGCCCGTGTAACTTTCTTCCTAATTTTCTTTTCATGTTGTATTGGCATTGTATGAGATGGGTTTTCAGTTCAGTTTTTTTTAAAAAAAATTAAATTTAATAATTAAATTGTGTGAATTAACATGTGAAAGGGCTCGGTACAACCTAAATTCAGATGATCTGAAAATTAGTTATCATGTTGTACTGTCATTGTATGAGATGGGTTTTCAGTTTTTTTTTAAATGTGTGAATTAACAAGTGAAAAGGGCTCGGTACAACCTAAATTCATTATTTCTGAAATTCAGTTATGAACTAAACAAAGCAAAAAAACAGCAAAAACAAGATTACGGTACATTCCATCTAAAATCGATTCCCTTCGGTCACATGTTTAGGAATGTCATTGCTTCGGCAGGAGAAAAAATGCTTTGCGGCATATTGTCTGGTGGATAATTCACAGGTTTATGAGCAGAGCTTTTCTTTCCCCAAATGAAAACTCCGATGACAGAATTCTTTACCAAAATGTTCCCAAACTTAGCTCGAACTTTATGATAAATAACGACACAAATAACCAATGGCAGAGTTTGATTTTACTGACACCAAAATTTGGGGCTAATAAAAATGCAAACGCCAAATCTGAAGCCTCACGCATTTTCTGCAATGACTTTTCTGGGAAGCAACTGGAACAAAGATTTTCACATTTTGCTGTTTGTTCCCAATCCTATAATTGAAGTTTGAGCTGTATATATATATATGTGAATGGAGGGTTCTACAGCAGTTTGTTGCCTGAAAAATGTATTGCTAATTAGCTGGGAATTGCTCCCGATATGCTTTTATTGCATTATATTCAGATTCGAGAACATGCTTTTCTTCCTGCAGTATATTGATGAGGCTGGACTCTGTAGACCTATCTGTGAAAAATCATATAGCATACCCATTTGAGGGTTTTGCTTCATGTGAATAGTTGTTTGTAATCTTGCTTTTGTATACCCATATGTAAATACTCATTTTAGGATATCTAACTGTAGTATAATAAAATACCCGTCTGCAAAATATGCCCATCAGTGCAACTCTACACCATGAATTTTCAGGTGATCATCTATCTTGGACATTCAGTTGGAACGATATAAGTCTTTATAAATAAATATTTTGATTTGCCAATTTAAATGTCTGTAAAAACTTAGAAGTTACCTGGTTCTGTTGATAAGAAGGCAGTTTATATCTTGTCTTGATAGCTTTTGTGTGAATATAGCCATATTGGTTCTCTTCTTTATGTTTTCTCCTCCTGATATGATTTTACAACGAGGCTTCAGCTTGCTTTTAACAGTTTCTACTAATTGTAAAATTAATACGTGATTCAATTACAATCAGTAGAGGGTAACTTTTACGATCTTATTCAATTGTGTTTATGTTAAAGAATTTTTTTACCGATTTTAGGCCAAGTGAGCAGTTTTTAAGACAAGGATAAATTTCTTTTTCTTTAGCTTCTATAAAAATATTTTCTTTTTGACATATGGTTTCTGTTTGATCAATTTTCCCCTTCTTTTAAAACCTAGCTACATTTTCAGATGTAAATAGAAGCAACTAGCAAGCTTTCAATCTCATCAACCAGATTTTTGGTATTTTCCTAGTAGAGAAGCAATTACCTTTATCTTTTTTAACATTTGGATTGGAGAACGTAAAATTACGCTTTGCATCAAAGCAACTTTGTTCTCCTTTATTTTTGATGTTGTGTAATGGCTCGAATGTTGGCTCACAACATCCTTATTGGTCATTGTTAACATTTTACTAAACTGCCAACATGGTTAAGAATCTTTCAGGATTTTTTCAATGCTCAATGTAGATTGGACTCATTCAGTGATACTATTCTGTAGTCAATAAAATCGTTAGATTCTCTCCCCAAAAGTAAGGTCCTCTGTATCTAGTTTGTTGTCATAACAATGCCTCAAACATTGACATTCCGATTGAGGTTTAATATCCACTGTTGTATGCAAACTCCCATAATTGTATGTACTTTATTATCTAAAGGTTGTTTAATGAAATACATTGACAATACATCTTCCAATATCTAATTCATCTGCTCAATTTGACTCTGTTTCTGGGTCGTATGTAGTAATGAAGTTCAACTTTGTCCCAAGTCCTGTGGAACAATTCCTATCGAATATATAATTTGCATCATGGGTCTGTGACTGAAGCAAATTTCTGGTGTTAAATATCTCACGTGTGTCCTAAATTCCTAATTCACTACATCTGAATTGTTATTCTAGAATATGCAAGGGTCTGGTAACTGCAGTTGTTTGATAGTGAAGGTAACATTTAACAAAGGTGATTTTTAATAGTATTTAACCATACAACAGGCTGGATGGCGAATCTATCATACCGGCATCAACAATGTTCCTCTGTTTTATCAAATTCTAGGTTCTTATCAGGGTTCGACATCACACAAAACTGTAGAAACAATATTTGAAATCCTTTGCATGGTCTCTAGCAAATCAGATTGATGCAAATTATAGAAGGCAGCTATTTTTTTTTTCCTACTAAAATTTTTAATTCAAGCACAATTCTCCAACCTAAATGCATTGTACATTTTGAGCTTTGGAAAATATATTTACAAATGGATATTTAATTAACTCTGCCTATAATTAAGATACCGAGTTTTGGATAAGGCTGCAAATCCAAATAAATTTGCATATTTTTAAAAGCAAGTGCAAGATCTGAAAAAAGCCATGAATTCAGATAACTATACCTATTTTTAAGAAGCATAAAGTTTGGAATTTTTGAAACATTGTAGTTGTAGATATGAAATCCTGTAGATTCATTGTACATATATGATTAGCTTTTCTGCTTTATATTTTCTGGCCATTGACTTACCAGACTGCAAATGCTTCCATTTGGTCATGCTCTTGGAAGATGGCAGCAAAAATTGCTGACTTTGGATTTGCTAAATGCACTTGCTTTAAAATATCCAAGCCTTTATAAACAATGTGTACGTTTGACCATTTTGTAATCTTGCTTCCTTTTCTGAACACTTATTACCAACTTAAATAGAAACTTACAATGTAATTTACATTGCTCATATTCCAATGTGAAGCAATTTCTGTACAAATACAAATAGCAACTGCAGGAATAGCCACTACATGGCCCTTGTTCGTTAGGTTTCAGTTGAGGGCCAAATTAAAAACCGCCTTTTTAACAAATCAAAATTCAAAAATTGGTCATCAAGCCAAGAAATTGTTGAACTTTTAAAATGTAATGTCCCTTTTAGGAACAATACTAATTTTACCCTAAATTATCAGTTTCCAAGCAAACAAAGGTTTAGAGAGTACCTTGGCTTGATTTAATTCCTGCAAACAAGTTAGAAAACACTTACAATAGTACATTAGCCTCATGAAGTATACACTTGAATACAAAATCATAGAGTATACACTCGAATACATAGTCATGAAGTATATGCTAGTCACAAAATATGAATACACATAATTTGCATTAATACATGTAAGTATACCATCGGACAATTGGCAAGAGGATTCGGTGCATCCCATACTACATCGCGGGTCCACCATCCCAAGGTCACTTGATATACACATGTAATACTAAAGTATACAAAATAAAGAAAGATCATATATAGCAATGTAACAATTCTCAAGTACCATGTGGGTCCAACCATAGAGAGGGGGGAGTGGAATGTGATGAGGTGTCCCAAGTTTCCTCTACCCTAGGCCCAATAGCAAGACCTTATCCTCTGTTGGCCTCATGTGGTCCTTAACCGATGGTCCTTAACCATCATCATGAGGTGGCGTACCTAGTGAGGGCTTTACGCCGTTCCCCTCCATCACACCATCCCTTCCTCTTATGATTGAAGATCCTCCTTTTCATTTATTCCAATAATTGATTCAAGTGAGGATAGTCCAGAAGGCTGCAATAGGGTGTCCTAGATCCTCAACCCTAGGCCCAACAGCAAGACCTTATCCTCTGTTGGTCTCATGTGGTCCTTAACCATCATCATGAGGTGGCGTACCTAATGAGGGATCATTCGCCGTTCCCCCTCCTTGCATTGGCATCAATCAATCAATCAATGCTAGAATCAAATTATTATTATCCATAATTTCAATAGTATTGGCATCAATTATCAATGCTTTTAATTGTTATAATTATAAGTGCATTTAAATATATTTATTTATTTTTATATTTATTAAATAAGCATAACTATAATTATTCAAAGGGGTAGATTACATTACCATTCTGTTATTACCTTTATAATTATGTATACCACTGCTGTTATATACATACCTGGCTGCCTTTATTGCTTACTCCTGCTGTGTACTTTTCCAATGTTAAATATTGCTTACTTGCAGATTGTCTGATCTGTTAATAGATGTCAATTTGGACTCTTTGTTTCTAATATTTTATTGCTTTTATAATGCTTCTGTTGTTCCCAATCCTGGCTGTCTCTATATTCAGAGATATTATTAATATTTCTTTTCCATTCCCTATGCCTTCGATTACCTTCCATTCTTCCCTTTTATACTCTCCAAAAGGTATGGGATCGGTCAAGGGTTATGTCCTTTCTCTTCATGCTGACTTTTCAACACACCCCTTGACATCATCAGCGCTGCCTTTGTTTTATATTTTGCACGTTGTTTTGTTATGACCCTTGCGTGGGTCCCATCCTCTATTGGTTTTTAAGTTTGAATGTTAGCTTTTGGTAATAATTGCCTTTTTTATAATATTTAGTTTATAGTACTTACAATATTTAATCCAATTTATGGTGTTTAAATATATTAAATATATTTGATTTGTAATACTTAAATTAAGCATATTTAATATATTTAATTTCTTATTATGTAAACATATTTAAATATATTCAATTTTCGGTTTATAGATATAATAGATTTAATGTCATTCATATCTTTAATTTGAATGAGTAATACACAATTGATTCAACTATAAGGACATGACATAAAACCTCTAGTAGCTATTTTCCACCCAATCCTACATCTAACTATTGAGAAATTCATATTTAGGTAATTATAAGTTCTGTGGAAACAGAGTTACAGATTAGCTATTAGTGTTTAGATTATGTGAGAGAGGAATCAATTCACTGGTCTTGGCCTCAGCAGCACATCAATTCACATCATGTGAGAGGGGCATCAATTCAAGCTTGAAATGCCTGGGTGTTACTTTTCTTTACAATAAGGGAACATCTGACAAGCACGGTCTTATATTTTTTCTTTCTTGCCTTTATATTTGCTATTTGTCTATGACTTTTAATATTATCTGTTTCATGACATTGGAGCAATCTTCAATCTTACTTATTGATACCGAAGCTCTTCCCATATTTTGTGTTTTAGCCATGTCAGTAAACCTACACAGGTAACAAAATTTACCTTAACTTGCTTTTAAGTGATTGAAATTTTGGTTGGCTTGAAGTTTTTAATGCACTAAAAGATGAGCTCTTCTTGGCTATCAAATGTTTGTCCATGTGTATTCAAGCAATCAGGAGGCTTTTTTGAATAATTAATTTTTACGGTTTGCAATACAGACCAAGAACACATTTCATGCATGGTTTATCAAATGCATTATGAATGCATCCACAAACACTCGAGACTTGGATATCAGAAATAATTTTTTAACAATACCTTGAGTGTATTCAATGGTTGAGATTTCTGCAGTGTTCCTATTTAGCTACGAAAGTTTCTGTGTTTGTTATGCATTCTTTTTTTGTATCTTGAGAAACCAAATTATTTCATTTTTAATTTTAAATATTTGACAGAAAAATTCATTTTAAACATCAAACAAAAGGCATTTCTAATAGTAATTAAGGTTGCCACTCAATTTTTTTTGATGTGCAAGGTTGAACATCAAATTTAAACTTTGCTGGGGTTTAAGATTGACATCAAATGTACTAATTTTGAGATAAAATGCAGGTTAGACTCAGATGTTGAGGGCTTGTGGATGAACAACTCAAGTGATGGATGGCAATTACCAGCTTCCGAGGGCTGAGCTCTCCAGCTACAAATACTCATATGTTTGTGAAGATCAACAAGGATTTCGAATAATTACAAGGCATCATGTAATTGTAAGAAGGAACAGGATGCAAGAATTTTTGCTGTGGTGCGCAGTTTTTGGATTGATGGCATGCACTTGCACGTTACTTTCATCCACTGTAAGCTTGCTTTGTATAATTTCTCACTTGAGTGACTGATTTTAACTTGAAAGTTTCCATTCCTATCATCTGCCTTCTTTTGCAAGTCTGGTGATATTGTAAAAATATGTATCTTTATATTGCCATGGCTGCTCACTTTTTTTGCATTTTTTGTCTTATTGAACATTTATTTTTCTGTGTCTATAAGGCATTCATGGAATAGATTTCTCTGCACTACATTTTTCTTATATATATTGGATAATCCCAGTAACATTGCCCCAATGATTCTACTGGTGAATGAAAACATAGCCTTTTTTTTCAAGTGACTGATTGTAGTGTGTGTTTTGGTTTTGGTTGCAAAGAAAGGTGGCACAAGGAGCTAGTTTTATTGGCATGTATATTCTATGCATTTTGGTTGCTGCAGTCATACATAGGAATGGTATTCAACAAGGTGAGAAGAAACTTCAACTTCAATACGACAAATTTTGTTTCTCAGATAAATGCTTGTATGTTTATTCTAACAGAAAAAATTGTTGCAAAACAAGAAGTATTATCCCTTTGCAGAGGATATTGAAACAGATCTACATTTCCTGCCACCTGGTCAATGCATTTCTATTGACTTGACTGCTAAACATGCTTGCCATGGTCTTAGAAATGCATTAATGTTGTATTGAGTTCTGTTTAAATTTGAAATACACGCCTCCATGTGAGCTTTTTGGGATGTAGGAAGATGGAAAATTGACAGATTCTGTATGTGATATTTCTCTGATATTTTTATTATTTTAGGTGCAAGAGAAAATGCATTACTTTTTAAAATGGAATGATAGTTTTGCCCTAGGTTTATGGGATGTGCAATGTATCTTTTTGCTTTAGCAACTTGTTTTTATGTGACTTGCACCTTTGTCTTATTTGTTCTTCTCCATATAAAATGTTTTCAGCTCAACAAAATTCTGGCTATGTAGGTAGCAGAGTAGTGATGCTATGTGCCATCTATTTTATTTTTTGTTCTTATGAATATATTCGAAGTTGCAACTTTTAGTAGTTTACTTTCGTATTGATTTGTTTAAATGGACCTGGTATACTGATATTAGCTACTTCTTTTTGCAGTTGAGCTAACACTATGACTAAATGATCTCTTAACCTAGGCAGATCATGAATTGTGGATGATTGGTATGCTTGAAACTAACAACATATAATATTAAGAGCTAGGGCTCAACCCCTTCTCAGAATGAGGTTTGTGTTGGTAAATGTAGATAGCTTTCCACTTATCCCTTTATTGACTGCTGCACTTCTATAGATAATTTTTATTTGCAATAGTAGCCTGTTTACTCCATATAGATGGCTTTCCACCTTTCGGGGAAAAGACCCTGGGTTGATATCTTGGTATCATCCTTCTTCTGGATCTAATATTGCTTAGAGTTGCTTGTGTGCTTTGTGGGTTCCCTTGCCTTGTGATTCTGGTCAATGTACACAAGAGATAGGTCATAGAAGAAACGACTAATGGAAAATATTTTGTTTAAAATATCACAAAATAAAAATTTTAATAACTAAATAATGTTCATAGCAGAAGCTCCAATTAATTGAAAATAAAAAAGTGTTGGGGGTGTGATAATCCCATGTTGATAATAATTGTTATCATAGTTACCAGGTTTGAAAAATTTGATTCATTCTGGAGGTAAAAAAAAGTTGAAAGTTTTGAAATTTAAAAAATAACTCAGTAGAATTTATATAGGAATTGAAAAGTCCAGACCGAATCGGACAGAATTGGCCAGTCAAAAAATCCTGAATTGCGATGGATTTGAACCAGATCCAGCTGGATTTGTAACTATGATTGTGAGACAAGTTTGTCATAATGCATTACTGATTGCATGCACCAAAGCTTTGCCAATCTGGAAGCAGTCTTTGGGGTGAAAGTCTCAGGGTTCATGTGTTAGCCTCATTCTCTTCTCCGGTACTACTATCTCTTAAGAGGTGTTTGTTTAATTTGTGAGTCCACTTGCCTTGGGATTATGCCAATGTATATTAGAGAAAGTTCTTTGAAGAAACGACTACTCATGGAAATTTGGTCATTGTGAAGACATTGACTGCACGCCATATAAAATCCTACAAAATAAAAGTATCTAAAATAGATTTAGTCATGAGTGCACATGCTGTTTAACATTTGCCATTATACTGCATTCTGTTCCTGATCCCTGAGTGCTGCATCCTGTTACTAAGTAGTTGTTTATTTTTCTTTATACACAGGATTGCCCAAGATATTCAAATGCATCCTTCAACATGCAGTCTACACCCCTCAGCAATAATATTGTATAACTGTATAGCTTACGATGGAGCAAAGCAATCTTTCATGATACAACAAATTCTTGAAACCAATAAAATTTGGCACTGTTTGAGATTAGCTGGACCAATTTTGTTTTAATCAGTACTTTGAAGAGGTCTAGTACTTGCAGTTGCCATCGTCATCTATTTTTTATTTTTCAGTCCAAAATTCATGTAACAGTAACATGCTACTGAAAATAACCACAATTTTCAGACACTTCCATATCTGGAATTCATGTGCTATATTCAATTTTGCTGACGATCAATTTAAAATCAGATTCAAACAAATGAATGACTAATATCTTGCATGGGGTTCAGTTTATGTCTATTTGTATGTAATTACTACACCATGAACATAAGAGGCAGATTTACATGACAACTCATACTAGATTCTAGCAGAATGAACCGACTAAGCAATGCACAACTGAGTGTGACACTGTCTGCAATATGTTTGCATCAGTGCTGAGAATTCTTTCATGCTTCGATGTTGAGAACAAGATAGCAATTAGTAACAAACAGATTACCTGACAGAAACATTTTTTGTGACAATGTTTCTGAAATGCAATTACAAACTAAGCATGAATGGAAGGTGGCAAATTACCAGCTACGGCTGTATGTGACCTTCAACATCGACTTATGATCTCATAATTTATTCTCTGCCTGGCAACTGTTTTTCAGCCATAGTAAACAGTCACATAGCAAATTGAGGGTTTATAATTTCAGAAATCTCTTCATGACCTTGAAAGTTTGAAACAATGTATTTGTCTCCAGCAAATAGTTTATAGAATTAAACAAATATTATGGCATGAGAATGGACATTATAGGTCTCCAGCTTTATGAATAGAGACACAAATGAATACATGTCACACTTTCATACGAGATCTTACTTAAGATTTCAAAGATTAATCACTACTCAACATTTCATTTTTGCAAACATGCACTATAAACTCAGTGCATCTTTTACAGCCTTCAAACATCTAAGCTGTCCTTAATCTTCTTGCAAACATAGTCCCCAGTCCCTTTCATGCATTTTGGAGCCTTCTTTCTTGGTTCACTTCCACAGGCATGAATTGGATAAGCAAAAAAAGGTGAGAGGTTCAGAAAGAATAATGGTCTATTACTGAATAAGGGCTCTAATATGAATGAGACAACAAATCAAAATATAATAAAATACACATTGGCAAACAAAAGATATGGTGATAAAGCAACAGCAATTACATTTACATCATGAATTTTATATAGTACAACAATGAAAAACCACCACAATCCTAACCATGCAAGTAATTAGGAAAAAGTGTCTGATAAACAATAAAGACTGTAGACATTTGGATTAGGAAGTAGCATTATGATTAGGTATAACATGCAAAGTTTATATTTAACGTTTGACCTTGGATAATCACCATTTAGAATGACACACCAAATTCTATGTCAAACTCACCAAAACATGTTAATGGATGTGACTTGATTGCTGTATTTAAATGGTGTTTTTCCTATTTTCAAATAAATATATACCTATTTTTAGGTTTTATGATGTTTTATGATATATGCTAAAGCCCAAGATTGTTTTAGTTGTAGTATCGCTTGGCATAGCAAACTTACTTCTAACATCTTTTTATAGCTTCTGACTTTATACCATTGCATAGTGACATACCTATTTTTAGGTTTTATGATGTTTGATTATATATGCTAAAGCCCAAGATTGTTTTAGTTGTAGTATCTCTTGGCATGGCAAACTTACTTCTAACATCTTTTTATAGCTTCTGATTTTATACCATTGCATAGTGACATACCTATTTTTAGGTTTTATGATGTTTGATTATATATGCTAAAGCCCAAGACTGTTTTAGTTGTAGTATCTCTTGGCATAGTAAATTTAACTTTTAACATTTTTTATAGCTTCTGGCTTGACGCCATTGCATAGTGACACCATGCCAAGAAGTATAATGCTGTTCTGACAGATATCTTGAATAGGTTTTCATTCAAGAAGATTTTATGTGCAGAGTCGGTTGTGGTTATGCCTACACTCGGTGTGCAACTCGAAACATACTATAGAAGGTAGCATTCTTGTGCTGTTTCTCATTTGATTGTAAAATCACCCACAAAGAAAGCAAGAAACAATTGATGCTTTGACATTAATAAATAATTTGTATAAAGATTTATACATGTTCATATCTGCTAGGGTTCTTGGTTTCCAACTTTCTATTAGTGGTTTCATTTTTATTTTGGTAGGAAAGAAGATTATATCAAATCATCTTGCAACAAGCTGAACACATAAACTGAAGTCAAAAGCAAGAAGAACTCTCTTGAATACTAACATTCCCACCTAATTCTCAAAAAATATGATATGCATTCATCGAGCTATAAATTGACAATTCTGGATTTAATAATGTCATACATATTTCTTGTAGAATCCTTGCTAAGGAAGAGGAGCACCTCTGCCCTTTATTAATATCTGCAGTATCTGTAATAGACATAACCATGAGACAGAAAAATGGTGTGTACCATATAATATTATTCTCCATTCAAAAAACGGGTTATATCAATGCACATAAATAAAACCTGTTTGCATGGGACTCAACTACCCACAACTATCCTCTAACATTACTAACAAAGCATTAATAATTTAACATACTAAAGGGGTGTCTCACAAGGAGATGCATACTCTGTACATTATTTTATTCGAAACTAAATAAAAGAAATACTTGGATGACTAGACCCAACAAACACCCCTTGATCCAAAGGGGACCTGTTGTGACGTCTTCACACATCGCCCCATTGCAAATAGGGACCCCCTCTTTTTTCTTGCTTTTTGTCTTTGTTTTGCTTTAGGTTTAGTTTTTCTCTGAACTTGTAGGGTTTGGTAGTGTTGTTTTGCCCAAGTATTGATATATTCTAGCTAAGGAGTCCGTATCTTCTCATCCTGAAGTCTGATGTCCTGAAGCCCTGAAATTGACTAAGTCTGAAATCTAGTGGATCCTCAAAAATCTAGAATCTGCATGTTAAATCCCATGGATCCGAGACCTATCTCAAACATCCTGGAAGTATATTTCAAAATATTTAAAGTATAGGAACTTAAATATATTTTTAAATATACTTCCAGTCAGGGCACTTCAAAATCGGGCAAAAAAGTTTAAGTCTTGGACCTTGGGCCGAAATTCCTCACCCATGAGGAGAATGCGCTCCAGATTAAGGGAAATTGTTCATCAATGAACATTATGCGCCCTGAGAGATGATGCATGTAAAAATGAAAATTATCATACAATGAAAGTTTGAATGGTCAAAATTCTTGGAGTTCATTTGAAGAGCTTAGTTCAACAGTTAGAAAATTTTGTGATTGGGAAAAGTGGAAAATGTTTATCAATGAACATTATGCGCTCCAGGAAGGCAGTGCTGATATGTGCTGGACAACTGAGAGGGGGGGGGGGTGAATCAGTTGTCACAAAACTTAAAACACTTTCTGCAATTCAAACATTCATCACTTATCCACAATTATTATGTTTTAACAATGAGAGCATGAAATTAGAAACTTAACCACAGATACAACATCAAACACAAGAGACATCAGATTTATGTGGAAAACCCCAAGGTGGGGAAAAACCACGGAGAGGATTAACTCTCAATATATATTGCAATCTTGAAATAGTGATATTCAGGTTTGGTCACCCCATGGGCCTAAACATACTGGCTTACTGCCATGAAGAACAACTAGGTCTAGCAAGCTCACTGCCACAACCCTAAACCTAGCAAGATTACAATAAGGGCTGTTAAGCCCTATTCACTGCCACGATCAACACCTTTCATTGTTTGCAACTAAAGTATAATAATTTCCTGCTTTGCCTTTCCTCTGCTCTGCTCTTCCTCTTTTCTTCTCTTCCTCTTCTTTCCTCTGCCCCTGCTCTACTCTGCCTTTGGACCTTTCTTAATATATATTCATTTTCGCTCCAGGACACCTTTTCCATGACTCAACTACAAGTATTTATACACTACAACCTTGGAATGATCATCAAGGTTGGCATCACAATCATCAACCATTGGAACAATCTCCAAGGTCGGTATTGCAAACATTTACAAAATAGGTCCTGACCTATTACAACTTTATGCAAGGGAAATGAAATGCGGATCACGCCACGCCTTAGCTGGGACTCAAACACGATCTTCCACTCCACAACATGCTTCCACAAACTTCCAGAGATCTCTGCAATCATTGGGATCAACCAGGTCGGCCAAGACTAGTTACATGTTACATTAACTGGGAACAATCTTCACACACCATCACAATTTCTTAATGCGGACCAAAGTCCAAATAGGAACATGATTAGGAGACATCCACAAGCACGCTATAATCATCAGGAGCAACCGCACGAACCTTAACCACTTTATCCATAGGAGTCTTCTCACCACAACACATGAACTTCATTGTCTTCAACTGTCATAAAAGAAAGATAGCTTGCGGACCACCAAACCACGAACCATTGCAACTGTAGGCACTTATCATCATCCCAGACTTCCCTTTAGAACTGCAGAGCAAAATATTTTATTGCGGAGGAATGCAGAGCCAAATACTATCGTCTTGTCTCAATTGAACTTACAGAAAAAGAAGGTTTCACTCTGGTGAACACAACTCACTTAGATCTTCATGCGGATGACTCAGACCCGAAATGTAGCATCTTCAGACATACCTCTAACTTACTTCCAATCCGTAGACCACGATCTTCAAGCAGGAATAAATGCGGAGCAGTTTACTGGACTGTTCTTCAGCATACAACTCACTGCCTGTACTGCACTTCTCTGAAACTCACTTGTTTCTTTCGGAGAGGCTAATTTTCTCAATATCCTCAATATACAAGTCCTCTAAACAAGTAATAGAATAAGATATAGTTGATACCAATGACAACAAGAATATGTTGACATCAATGACAACACCGATTAGCCACATACTTGCAACAATCTCCCCCTTTGTCATTGATGGCAACATATGATGTGAAAAACTGCAACAGCCATCAAGACAAGATTCTCCCCCTTTTTCTTTACACACCTGCACTCTTTCTTTCTCCAAAATTCTCCCCCTTTCTCTTACACTATTGCACTCTAAGTTTTCACGTGACTTCTCTCCCCCTTTGACATCAATGGCAAAGGGCACATACTTGCACTCATCTTCTCTGATCTAATCTCTCTTTTGAACTCTCTGACTACTACCCCTCAGAAGTAGCCTTAAAAAGCATCAATCCGGGCACCTGAACACTTCTGGACTGATGCACTATTGTGCATCTTAGTTTAGAGCAGGCGGGGTGATGACCCCTAACTTTTCTCTGAGATACTCAAAAGTATCCTTAGGCAGAGGCTTGGTGAAAATGTCTGCAATCTAATCCGTGGTAGAGACATACTCCAACTTCACTTCATTCTCTGTCACCTTTTCTCTCAAAAAATGATACCTAATGGATATGTGCTTTGTCCTTGAATGCATCACTAGATTCTTTGATATGTTGATGGCACTTGTATTGTCACAAAAGATTGTAATTGGATCTTCATACACAACTTTGATGTCCTTCAACGTCTGCTTCATCCATAACACTTGAGTGCGATTACATGTTGCTGCAATATATTCTGCTTCTGCAGTAGACAGGGATATTGAATCCTGTTTCTTGCTCAACCAAGATACTAATCTTTTTCCCAAGAAGAATGCACCTCCACTTGTGCTTTTTTTGTCATCCACATCTCTGGCCCAATCTGCATCAGTATATGCACTGAGAACAAAGTCACTGTCCCTGGGGTACCACAAACCATAATCTATTGTGCCTTTTAAATATCTCAGAATTCTCTTGACTGCCATCACATGTGATTCCTTGGGTTCTGCCTGAAATCTTGCCACAAGACACACTGCATGCATTATGTCAGGTCTGGTTTGAGTCAGATAAAGTAATCCTCCAATCATAGATCTATACTTTTTCTAGTTTGTCATGGGTGAGTTATCATCTTTGCTCAACTTACAACCAGTTATCATAGGTGTGCATACTGGTTTAGAGTCTTCCATCAAAATTTCTTTAACAACTCTTTCACATACTTAGACTGAGAAATGAAGATACCCTTATCTGATTGACTTATCTCCAAACATAGACATTTCAAATTCACTTTGCATTTCTCCAGCAAAAACTGAGCACATACCTTCATTGCCTCTAAAAATAATATCATCAACAAAAACTGCAACAATCAGGGTTTGTTCATCATTGATCTTGAAGTAGAGATTATTATCTGTAGTGCCCTTATTGAACCCAATCTGTATCAGGTACCCGTCCAACCATGCATACCATGCCCTAGGAGCTTGTTTTAATCTATACAATGCTTTGTTCAATCTGCATACCATGTCCCCTTGTCCAGATGACTGCAATCCTTCCGGTTGTTCAATATAGACTTCCTCTTCCAACTCTCCATTTAAGAAGGCAAATTTCACATCCATTTGATAAGCCTTGAAATCTTTGTATGCTGTAAAAGTTTCTTCAAAGTCTATTCCTTCAACTTGAGCGTATCCTTTGCATACCAATCTTGCTTTGTTTCTTACCACTTCACTAATCTCACTCAATTTAATCTCTGATTTGCTCATCTACAATTCCTTTTATTTGTCAATGCACCTTTGCTCTTTTTACCCAAGAACTAGTCTTCAGTGTGATACTTCTGAAACACATATAATGATCTTCAACTACGAAGGCATACTGATCCAATTTCTGTTACTTTATATTTTGCCCATATTTTAGTCATTTTGTGCTTCCGGACCAAAATCCTTTTGTGCCTTGATCTATAGAGTTCCTTTCAAGCAATCTGTCATGTAAGTCCTCATATCTTTGTGCCGAATCTCAGCACTGACTATCTGGCTAGGGGATTTTAAAAATTCCAATACAGTTCCCCCTGAGCCATTACTCACAATCTACTTCTCGAAGGAAGTAGCTACTCCGGAGCTTGGAGCAGACTCATCTTTTCCTTCATTTGTTTCCTTCTTGACCCAAACCTTGTTCATTTCTTCCTTGACTTCTGCCAGATCAACCTTTTCCACTGATTTCTTCAATTCTTCTTGATTATCCTTCTTCATGTTCTTACTTCTGCAAAATCTTGCAACATGTCCAGGTTTGTTGCAATTAAAGCACATAGTATTTTTCAGACCATTGTTCCCTTCATTCATCCTTGACTTGCATAGGTTAGCTTTATGCCCAAATTTATTGCATATATAACAGTAGCCACTAAAGGATTCCATTTTCCCATTTGTCCCATAGCCTTTTCTCACTTGGCTTCTACACTCATTTGCTCTATGTCCCATTTTGTGGCAAGCATAGCATCTAATGGAATTCTGACTAGAGAAGGATGGGATATTTTGATTCACCCTATTTCTACACCAATTAGCCTTGTGACCAAATTTGTTACATAAATTGCAGTAACCATTGAAAGAATAGTACCTTTGAGCGTTTGGCTGTCTAATTGATAGTTTTTTGCTTCTTTGATTCTGAGTCCGTCTGATCTTGTCCTCTTCCTGACTTGTTCTGAATCCTTTGTCTTTTCCAAATGTTATGCCTTCTCTATCATCTTTTTGTTCTGCTATCAGCTTATCATATTTGGCAGCACTCACATTGAATTGATCTCTTTGAGCCTGTACATGTTTCAGATCAGCTTTCAAGTCTTCAACCTCTTCTTCAAGTTTCATGCAGTCTTTAATTTTGTTTTTCAGATAATTCTCAATCCTTGTCTTTTCTTCAAAGTTCTCTTTTAGAGTTTGTTGTAACTGCCTGATTTGCCTTCTTAAATCTTCTTTCAAATCCATGTCTTCATCTGCAGTTCTTGAGTTGTCTTTGTCAATATTGGCAATTAAGCACATATTCATTTGATTCACAACAGCTTTGTGATCTTCCATATTGCATTTGGTGGTCTAGGAACCTTCTTGTTTTTCAATTTGCAAGCCCTTGTTGGTTGGGACTGAATTCTCTTAGATGTTTTCAATAACCTTGACATTTGTACTTTCCACGATCCTTCCCAATCTATTGTTGTAACACTGGTAGGCTCTGGTCCAGGATGAGTATCCAAGAAAAATGCCTTCCTCATACTTAGCATTATCCTTTTCTATTCTGATGAGGCACTTGCTTCCAAAGATTTTGAAATATTTCACAGTGGGTATTGATCCACACCATAACTCAGCAGGGGTCTTTCCTTCTTTGGTTGTTACCTGAACTCTGTTTAATGTATAGACAGTGGTTTGTATTGCCTCCTTCCAAAATACACCTGGTAAACTTGCTTCTTCCATCATTAATTTTGCATTCTCTTGAATAGTTCTACTTGCTTCTTCCATTATTTTACTTTTGGTAGAGCTGTTTTTCTATCCCATAGGTTTCACAAAATATACTGAAATCATTTGAGATATGTTCTTCTTGTTTCCCAATTCTTAGGCCTTTGATGTTCATGCCTAGCTCATTTTCAAGGGTTTCTTTAAAAATTTTGAGTGCCTCCAGAATCTCTGATTTATCTTTTAAAAAGATGACCCAAGTCATTCTAGAAAAGTCATCAATGAAAAACATAAAGTACCTTTGACCATGGAGGCTTGGTAATCTTGTAGGACCACAAAAGTTTGTATGAATTAATTCCAATCGTTCAGTGGAGAATCTTTCCTTATCTTGCCATGCTTTTCTTGACAATCTTTGACATTTCCTGCAACTGATGTTGCTTGAGTAATCAATCTCTGGTAGATCCTTCACAATCTGAACTGAGTTTAAGTCATCAAGATTTGTATGGCAAAGTCTTTTATGCCAAACCCAACTTTCATTTGTCTGAGATGTGTATCCAAGAAAGTCACTTTTTCTGAGATGATAGAGGTTCTTTTTAGTTCTTTTTGCAATTGCTATTGTAGCTCCAGATTTTTCTTTGACTTCAAGAGAGTCATTCTCAAATACAAACTTGAATCCCTTCCTGCATAACTGTTCGACGCTTAAGAGATTTTGTTTCAAACCTTTTACATAAAGAACATCTTTAGAAATTTGTCTGTTGCTAAAATTTGTCGATCCTATTCCATAGACTTCAACAGTGTAGTCATCTCTGACCCTGACTAGCCCTTAATTGTATTCTTCCAGACTAACGAACTTACTTCTGTCACCAGTCATATGGTTTGAGCAGCTATTGTCAATAACCCAACAATCTTCATTACTGGTACAAGCTTCAGACCATCTTCGATGGTTGTCATTTTGTTCTTCGTGAATCGCTTCCTTGGACAATCTGTTCTTGATATCACTTGATGAGCATTCGGTTGTATCGGAGAGTATTTGTTTTCCTTTTGTCTCCATTTGGATCTCCCTTGAGTTGTTAGAGTCTTTTAAAGGGACTTGGCTCTAATACCAATTGTTGATATGTGTCAGACAACTGAGAAGGGGGGGGGGGGTGAATCAATTGTCACAAAACTTAAACACTTTTTACAATTCAAACATTCATCACTTATCTACAATTATTATGTTTTAACAATGAGAGCATGAAATTAGAAACTTTACCACAGATACAACATCAAACACAAGAGACACCAGATTTACGTGGAAAACCCCAAGGTGGGGAAAAACCACAGAGAGGATTAACTCTCAATATATATTGCAATCTTGAAATAGTGATGTTCAGGCTTGGTCACCCCACGGGCCTAAACATATTGGCTTACTGCCATGAAGAACAACTAGGTCTAGCAAGGTCACTGCCACAACCCTAAACCTAGCAAGATTACAATAAGGGCTGTTAAACCCTATTCACTGCCACGATCAACACCTTTCACTATTTGCAACTAAAGTATAATAATTTCCTGCTCTGCCTTTCCTCTGCTCTGCTCTTCCTCTTTTCTTCTCTTCCTCTTCTTTCCTTTGCCCTTGCTCTACTCTGCCTTTGGACTTTTCTTAATATATATTCATTTTTTCTCAAGGACACCTTTTCCATGACTCAACTACAAGTATTTATACACTACATCAACTTTGGAATGATCATCAAGGTCGGCATCACAATCATCAACCATTGGAACAATCTCCAAGGTTGGTATTGCAAACATTTACAAAATAGGTCTTAACCTATTACAACTTTATGCAAGGGAAATGAAATGCGGATTACACCACGCCTTAGCTGGGACTCAAACACGATCTTCCACGCCACAACACGCTTCCACAAACTTTCAGAGATCTCTGCAATCACTGGTATCAACTAGGTCGGGCAAGACTAGTTACACGTTACATTAACTGGGAACAATCTTCACACACCATCACAATTTCTTAACGCAGACCAAAGTCCAGATAGGAACATGATTAGGAGACATCCACAAGCATGCTATAATCATCAGGAGCAACTGCACGAACCTTAACCACTTTATCCATAGGAGTCTTCTCACCGCAACACATGAACTTCATTGTCTTCAACTATCATAAAAGAAAGATAGCTTGCGGACCACCAAACCACGAACCATTGCAACTGTAGGCACTTATCATCATCCCAGACTTCCCTTTAGAACTGCAGAGCAAAATACTTTATTGCGGAGGAATGCGGAGCCAAATACTATCTTCTTGTCTCAATTGAACTTACAGAAAAAGAAGGTTTCATTCTGGTGAACACAACTCACTTAGATCTTCATGCGGATGACTCAGACCTGAAATGTAGCATCTTTAGACATACCTCTAAGTTCCAATCCACAGACCACGATCTTCAAGCAGGAATAAATGCGGAGTAGTTTACTGGACTGTTCTTCAGCATACAACTCACTATCTGTACTGCACTTCTCTGTAACTCACTTGTTTCTTCCAGAGAGGCTAATTTTCTCAATATCCTCAATATACAAGTTCTCTAAACAAGTAATAGAATAAGATATAGTTGATACCAATGACAACAAGAATATGTTGACGTCAATGACAACACCGATTAGGCACATACTTGGAACAGGCAGAGAATCATCATCAAGGATGCGCTCAAGAGGAGGAAATTTCACAATCATGTGGACAATGCATGTAGACTTCAAATCAAAACCTTCAAGCAATCATTTCCACTATAAATAATTTGCAAAATTAGACAAAGTCATGAAAAGTTTCAAAAGTGAAAAATCACCTAAGTATAGAGGTCGCAAATTGTTCATCAATGAACATTTTGCGCCCATCTAGAGGAGTATTCTTGCACAAAAGGAAAACGTCCACTCAAACATTCTTGCAAATTGATGCCATTTTATGAGGATTTAATACAAGGGTGTTGAAAAAAAAAACTCACTAAGGGTGTTGGAAAGTTTGAATTGAAGATCAACACTAAGGTTTGAGGGAAATTGTTCATCAATGAACGTTATGTGCTCCCTTGGAGATATGCTTTCAAAATCAAATTTGCTAAAACCACTTGAAACCCATCAAAGTACATTGGAATCATTTGAAATCCCTAAGTGTTCATGTCGAAGAAGAGAGAGGAATCAAACTTGACAATAAAAATGCGTAAGTGTGGAGGTCGCAAAAGAAGGAAATTGTTCATCAATGAACATTATGCGCCCTAGGAGAAGGACAATTCACTAACTTAGGAATTGAGGTTGCATTCCCAAATTGTATGAAGATAAATCCTTAACACACTTCAAACTTATGAAGACTACATTAAAACAATTTGTCAAGTGTTGGTCAAATGTAGTGATGAAAATGAGGGAAAATGTTCATCAATGAACAATATGCGCCCTATTGAAGATCTCATCTTTGGAGTCAAGATAATAGAATATTACTTTCCTTAGTCAAATTCATGAGAATGCATGAAAAAAAAAAAATCAAATTGCTTGAGAAAGTTAGAAGAAATAAGAGATCTTATGAAATTGACTAAGTACAAAAGGAGGAAATTGTTCATCAATGAACAAAATGCGCTCTTAATCCGCCCTTAATGTCAAAAGGAAATTTTGCCTAAGTCAAAAGCAAGTCGGCCTCAAGGAGAAGAAATTGACTTTAATTTTGCAATGAATAACTTTCAATTTCTCATATATGTTAATGAGTTTGATATAATGCTCTCATGATCAAATACTATGACTTGTAATATTTTATTTTGCAGATATCAAAGAATCTGGAGGGCAAGATAGGCACTTGTCAAGAGGAGGTCACTTCAAGGAACATCCAAAGCATTCAGAGGAGACGACTTCATCGAAGGAGATTCCACATGGAGATGTTATCGAGTTTCACCCATAAAGAAAGACTTCATCGCCAAGGCGGAGGAAATGCACTTCATTGCATCAATGTTTCACTGGAAAGAACATCAATCCATCTTGCACATCCAAGAATCCAACATAACAAGAAGAACATCCATCCAAAGGTTCATTTCCAGGAATTCACACACAAGATATCCTCTACTTCAAGAGTCCAAAATCCTGCACAAGAACAAGAAGATGAGGAGAAATGAGTCAATCATCACAATTTCATGAATTACATCAAGACAACAAGAAGTTTCCAAAGTTCCCAAATTTTCAAGTTCCAGAAGCTAAGTTCCAAAGGTGAAAATCCAAGTTTGAAGAAAAATGACATAATTTGGGTATTCTAAGCAATGTGAACAGGGAGAAGATCAAACTGGTTCGCTCAATGCTAAGGTGGTTGTCATTGATCATATCACATTTCGCCACATCACTTATCTTTATTCAATGCATTCACACAAATAACAACCTAAAGTTGGCGCCTACCTTGGGATGCTCCAAAGATTCCACTTCAAGCTTATCTTCTTGAAAGCGTGCCTTCATTGCCTATGAGTTTTTATGTACACGGGTTGTGTCAACTTTTACTCTTTTTTAAAAATAGTTGGTTGTTGTAACAAATTGTTTATGTGGTGTAATCTAGGCCATTGGCTTTGCTAATCAATCCTAGCCATTCATGCGATTTTGGAGTCTATAAAAGGCTCACTTCTCTCATTTGCAAATATATAGATAGAAGAGTAGGAGTAGATGCTGTCAAAAATAGCAAGTAGAGTAGAGGAAACTCTTTAAAATTATTGAAGAGACATTGTGAAATTGTTGTAAGAAGACTTCCAAGATCAATACAAGCTCATTGTTGGTTCTCATGGTGATTTTGTGTGGTTGTGGAATGTTAGCATAGTTTCCAATTTCTTGGATATGATTGAGATGTGTTTCCAAGTAGAATAGAATAGATTAGAAAGTTCATTGATGTGATGAGTATATGTGAAGATATTTGATGAACTCCTTTTGGTTCATACTTTTCGTGGTTTGTTGAAGGCAACTCACTTTGCAAAGTTAGACTGAACCTTCATTTGCTTTAGTTCGATTGTGAATACTTGTTCAAGCTGCACCAGTTGTGGGTGTTTGGATGGAGATTTACAATATGAAAATCCTTGAAATACCTTAGAAGATTGCATCGACTTCGTGTAATTGTTGGTTCTCATGGTGAAGCGGAGTTTGGTTTTGTGAGGAATTTGTCTATCATAGCATGTTTCATTATTTCATTGTCCTTAGAATAGCTTTCTCAATCCTTATCCTTTTTCATTTTCTTTCATAGCTGGTTAGAAGTAAGTTCCACTTCACAAGAAGGAGAATAACATATTTGAGTGGACAAAGGAGCCAATTCAGCGTAAGTCCCTCTGTGAGTTTTCAGCAAATCACATCAACTATTGATTCTATCCATTGCAAGTCAAGACCTGACATATCATGAACCTTGGAGTTGTCTCATTGGATCACATTGCTTAGCCTTTGAGAGACTTTGTTCAAGAGAGGATAGAATACTTAGTATTTTATTCTGAGTTTGCATGTGCATAAAAAACACATCAACAGGACCAAAAGATGATTTGGAGCAACATGACTATGAAGTTATCCAATAACACCAGCCAATTGGCCCTTTGTACATCTAGTATTGATCAACCTATGTGTTGTGATGTCATTACAACATCGCCCCGTTGAAACGGGGACCTCCTTTCAATTTTGATCTTTTGGCTTGATTCTATCTAGAATCCCCCGGGAATAAGGCAGTAGGCAGGAAGTTGAGGTTAAGCTTGATTAAGCATTGAATAAATTGCATATGCAAGCATAGTCAAGGAGGTTCACTCTAACTCTAAGCTATGTGGTTCGTTGAAATGTCTACCCGTGATAATTCATGATGCCTTAGAATGTCCGCTCCAAGGCTTACATTCAAATCCGTTAATTATGCAAGGCATGTTTAGAAGTCCGCTCAAGCGGACTTGTATTGGTCCTTTGAAATGCTTGTTCAAAACAAAATCTACGTCGGTTTCCCACGTCCGTCCAAGCGGACCTTTGGATGTGCTTTGCAGATCTTTTCTCCATCCTAATGCCCAATACCTTCATGAAGCCCGCCTTGTTTAGGATCATTTTGGGAAAACTAACCATTGGCTTCGTTTATGTTTTTCCTTGGCAATTGACGTGATCACTTGGGTGGACTCCCACCGTTTACTTTCAAGACTGGTGGACATTTTCAAGGCACGAGGAACATTTTGAAATTGCACGCTAAGTTCTATTGTCCGCTCAGTTCGCTAGGAGCGGACTTTGTCAATCATTTGGTATTGTTTGCCTTGGCAGTCGAAGTGTCCGCTTAGGCAAGACTCCCGTGATTTATTAGCAACGCGCATACTCACAACACGCTCTATGGCGGACGTTTGAGTTTCTCTTGCAAATTGTATAGTATTCGTGTCAAAGTGGAGAATCCGCCTAGTATGCTGGTTGATGGCAGGAGTGCCTAAACATAGATATTGATTCACACGTCTGCCTCTCCCCATTTCTTTCGATGGTTTGGATTCCTGACCAGGGTCATTCAGGGCGCACAAGGTAGAAAGATTTGGTCTAAATTTAGCATTATCCAAAAATAGTGCCTTACGTAAATGCTATTTGAAGCATCTTTTGAATGCATCGACTGTTTGGCGCAAGTTGGAATTTTCAAGGCAGAGTAGTGGAGTCTATTCATAGTGGATAACGCTACACATTCTCCAAATATAACATCTTCGTTTGGTATATTGTAGCAACGCTCTTATCAGAGAGCATTCATCGGGGTTTAAACTTTCAAGTATTCGCAGAAGAAATGGGATATTTGAACTGATTCGAGGATGAACGCCATTTAGGTATTGATCGGTAGCACCATAATAGAGTTTTTCGAGTATTATCAGAGAGCATTATCGATTTTAGCTGAGGATTTAGGCAGCGTTTAGAGGCATTTGGTGCTTCGACAGCATCGACATTTCCGGACACTTGTGATCGTAGAAACTAAATAAATTTGCCTAGGTAGTGAGCTGAATTGTTTAAATATCAGTGGATGTAATTGTAAAATTAAGGATGCGGGTATTTGAAGAACATTTGTTTATTTTAGTTTGACATTCCCACAAGCTGATCATAATGTGAAAATGGCAAGTTTAGAGCAAAATTTGTTGAAAAGTTGGGATAGGCTTTGCAAATCCCGTGTTAATAATTCTCTTTGAAAGAACAAGGTGATTTTAAATGACATATTTCAAATCCCGCATATGTTAAGTAATGAGATTTTATCCTTTTGCACCCTTTTTGATGTATTATTTCAATATGTTAATTTTGGTTATTCGTGCAGGTGAGCAATAAGTGTGAAGGACAGGCAAGCGATTATGAAGAGTGATATGGAAGGACAGTGGCGGAAGGCTTGTGTTGATGCGTGTTTTATGACTGCAACAAACATTAGAATAAAACATAGAGTATTCTATCCTCTTTTGAATAAAGCTTCTCAGACGCTAAACTGCGTGATTGAATGAGACTGCTCCAAGGTTCCTTTTGTGTCAGGTCTTGACTGGTGTGGGATAGACTCAGTGAAATGATGTGATTTGCTGGTAATCACGAGGGGGACTTACGTGAGATTGCTCCTTCATGGACATGGAATTCACTGCTGGGACTCGGACTTGGATTTGCAGGTGAATGGAACTCCTTCACAAATGGACAACTTGGAATTCCCACGTTCCACTCTTGAAGAGGCGGATGATTTGGCAATGAGGCTTTGGAAAACTAATCCTAATGAAGATCCAAAAGAAAATGCAAAAGATGAGGTAAGGGTTCGGGAGTCTAACTAATTGATGGAAGAGGACTACTGCTGAGGATGGAAACTGGAACCAGTCCTCTGCTTCGTCATGAGACAACAACTAGGCAGGGATGGTGCTATCTTCTAAGGGGAAGTAAGGATTTTCAGACTGCTCCTGCAAGGGACATGGAACTGGATCGTGCAGAACAGTCGAAGTTAGACTTGGAATTAGTTCAGGCTAACCATGCATGATGATTTGCAGGCCATAGATCACCAATGGTATGAACAGACAGATTCAATCATTCAACAGTAATAATCTCCATCATTCTAACTAATGAAAAGCTTTGAAAGAAAATAGAAATGAAACAACTTAGATCTTGGAGCTTATGATTTGCTTCAAAGAAGTCAGAAAACCATGCCACAATCCAAAGAATATCAAGAACACCAATCTTCAATGTCCATATATTGATTTGGGAATGTCTTACAACAATCTTGCTGATTCTTCAAAGTTCCTTTGCTCCAAAAATGAAGTGCAACAGAAAGGAACAGCTAACTAACTACTTGCTCTAAGAGCCTAAGAAATGAAAGAAGAAAGAAGGCCCCTTCAAATGAGGCCTCTCAGCCTATTTATAGGCAAACATAGCCCAAAGGAGGAGGTGAGGAGATCTGATCTCCTAAAAATCCGTACAAACCCTAAAGAGATAGGGATGAACATGTCATAGGCTCCATGGGATGCTACCACCTGTCTTGGACGCCACCTGCTCTGGATGAAAAGTTGCCACTTGTCTTGGATGCCAGGTTGACTAAGCTGCTTGGTAGGTAGGTGAGACCAGTCAATTGTCTGTTTGTCCTGCTCCTTGGTCGCAAATTCCATGGTGTCCTGGAGTCCTTTATCCTGAGCGCAGATTCCAGGGTGAACAGGATTTTCATGTGGAGGAATCCTTCCGAGAGCAGGGGCGCATTTTCCTTAGGGTCCTGGAATGGAATTCCTTTCTGAGTTGGAATTCCCTGTTGTGGAATAGAATTCCTTGTCCTAGATTCCTGGGTTGGAATTCCTCATCCTTGGTGTGGATTCCCGTTCTTCCTGATGGATGGTGAACTGTACTCTTGTTCTTGGTTTTCCAAGGATTGATCCTTTTGTCCGGAACTGGAATCCTTGATATTGGACTTGGAGTGTATTTTCTCTTTTCTTCTTGTGGAATTCACATGTAGTCTCCTTGTCTGGCGTTGGAAGTAGTCCTCCTCTCCGGTATTGGAACTCCATGATGCTTGAGATAGTCCTTGATCATCCTTGAGCTCCGTCTTCATGGAAGCCCATCCTCGTCCTGGATTCCTGCGAAACAAGGGAAACCTCAAGTAGTCATGATGAACAAGGTCCTTAAATGCAATGCAATCAAAAGATAAAACAGGAACTAAACTTGCATAATTGATCAAATTAGCTTATGAATTCCTGAATAAACAACGGATTTTCTTCACTTTTTGGTATCCTTCACACTTGGACTAACTTCTCCTTCATTCCAAGGTTACGAGGCATGGACAGGAGGAATTTCCAGGTCAGGGAGCAATTTCCAGGTGGTCGGGGATTTTCACCTGTCGGGGATTTTCCAATGTTGGGGATTTTCTAATGTTGGGGATTTTCTAATGTCGGGGATTTCTTGATGTCTTGGATTTTCTCCCTTGGAGTGATTCTAGAACTTTTTGTTGAAATCTGGCTAAGTCTTGGAATGTTGCCTCCTTGAAACCTCATTCAGATGGAAGTGTTGCAATTTTGCATTTTGTGAACAGGAATCCACTCAAGTTGAATCTTCTGGAAGGAATTGGAATCTATCTGGCATGCCTTCCCACAGGTCTTGGAGTCTGGTTATATCTTCAGGCTGGGTCAGGAGGGTCATTCTGCAGGATTTCATGAAGGTCAACACTCCATTTTGGACAGGAGCTATCTGTGGAGGGATTGGAAGAAACTGTCCAAGAGCGCAAAATTCCACAGGTGTAGGATTTTGCACCCAAGGACAAAAACTGTCCTGGAGCGCACATTGCCACAGGTGCAGGATTTTGCGCCCAAGGACAAAAACTGTCTTGGAGCGCACATTTCCACAGGTCAAGGATTTTGCGCCCAAGGACAAAAACTGTCCTGGAGCGCACACTTCCACAAGTCAAGGATTTTGCGCTTTTGACCCTGCTTGTCCAGTTTCCAGGATTTTAGCTAAGGACTTATCTTTTCTTCAGTTTTGAGTGGGGTTTCAGTTTTGCAGCAGGTACACTTTTAGCTTTTTTTTTATGGAGGTTCAATTATCGACACAGGATCCGAAACACGGAGCTTTCGTTTCTTCCATCTTTCGTTTCTTCCATCCCCTCAAGGAATCTCTCATTTCTCTGGTGAAAGATAGAGCTCGTTCCTTCCATCCTTTGTTTCTTCCATCTTTCGTTTCTTCCATCCCTCTTGAGGAATCTCCCATTTTCATGGCGAAATACGGAGTTTTTCATTTCTTCCATCCTTCGTTTCTTCCATCCCTTCAAGGAATCTCCCATTTTCATGGCGAAATACGGAGTTTTTGTTTCTTCCATCCCTCTCAAGGAATCTCCCATTTTCATGGCGAAATACAGAGTTTTTGTTTCTTCCATCCTTCGTTTCTTCCATCCCTTCAAGGAATCTCCCATTTTCATGGCGAATTTATCAGATAGTCAGGGAGGAATTTTACAGGTCGCAAATTCCTGACAGTCAAGGAGGAATTTTCCAGGTCGCAAATTCCTGACAGAACAGGGTTTTCCACCTGTCAGGAATTCCTCCAAGGCAAAAAGTTGCAGCTTCAGGGTGGGTCTTGGAATGGAATGATCCTTGAATTCCTTGTTTTGCAAATTTCACTAAGTGAAGGAATTTTCCTGTCCGGAACTCTTGCAAGGTAGAAGGTCGCCCTTTTAGAGTGGGTCAAGGAATGTTTAGTTTAGGAATGTTCTTGTCAAGGAAAATCCAGTTCAGGAATTCCTTCCCGTCAAGGAATATCCAGTTCAGGAATTCCTTCCTGTCAAGGAATATCCAGTTCAGGAATTCCTTCCTGAGGATCTTGGGTTTTCCTGCCCTGAACTGTGGAATTTCTATTCACTTTGGATGAAGCTTCTTGACATTTGAACGAGGATTTATACCTTGGAACGAGGAACTGCCTCTTTTATCATGGAACCCCTGTAGTCATCTTTGGAATTTTCCATTACTTCAAGTCAAGGATTGATGAGTTTCGGCAAGGAATGACAAGCCCTTGGTGCACCCCGAACTCTGGATTTAGAACTTTGGAACAAAAATCATGGTGGGTTTTAGAGTAGGGCCCTAGACAGGGACTTAGGACAAAGACCATCGGAATGGGATTGCGAACAAGGACCTCCAGACTCTGAAGTTTGAAACATGGATTGGAACTGTGGAACAAGAATCCGGATAGACCTTGGAACGAGATTCTGGACAGGAATTTTTTGGAACAGGATTCCTGGATAAGGAACTTCTTATTCGTCAAGGAGTCTTTGATGGTGACAAGTTGTCATTGATGTCAAAAGTATGTTCAGTTGCCTTTGTTGTTGATAGGAGCAGGAGCAGGAGACATCATCTTGTGTGTTCTTTCTATTGTTATATCACAGTTTGTGTTTATCTTGTTATCATAAGGTCAGAACAGGTTGTCAAGATCAGATGTGTTGAGCATTACAAGCAGAAGAGATCAGTACATTTGAGATTTGATCTTCATTCATGGTTTACTTGGTTCATACAATTAGTTGGAGAGATGTGTTCTTCACAATGTCATGATTTATTAGTGGACATGACATATTCTTGGTAGGCATGTATCAGGAGTGGTCTTCATTATTCATTAGGTTGATGATATCAGTTGTTGGTATTCAAAGGTTTGCAATGTGTTGCAGACCACCAAATTATGATATATTGATTTGGAGAAATGTATTTGAAGATTGCTTGGGTTTGAGTTAACATCTTCATTGTTTAGTTCTTTCTAGTGTGTTGTTCTCAGTGTATATGGCAGAGTTGAGGTTGATGTCATGGTGTTGGATTTACCTGATCATGATGGCTGTAGGGGAGTTCCTTCATGTTTCACTTGGTTCGGATTTTATTCAGGGTGTCTTCAAGATTTATAAGTAATGGTGATGCTTCTATGTTATGAAGTTCAATTATCTTCTTTGATTGGTTTATTCTTGATGATGTTAATTGGAGATTGGTAAGGTTCTTTTTGCATCATGATTCAAATTCTCTTTATTTCAGAGTGTGGTCTAAACTTTAATAAAGGTTATATAAGGGAGTATAAATCCTGATACAATTGCTCTTTTTGTTCTAATTTAAAGGTGACCGGTTATTCAAGGTGGATGTCACTTAAGTGACAATGTTAAGGGGGTTGTCCTCATGGTGCAACCGGCCCCATTACCTTGTAGAACTTGAAGATCCGGTAGTCTTCTTTATAAATTGGTGCCCGTGAAATAATCAAAAGTTCTTATTAAAAATCAAAGGTGAAAATTTAAGAGCGGTGGGCGCGAAATCTATGGTTCTATTTGAATCTCCTTATGAGCGCGTGGGTTGCTTTTTGAAAGATTTTTAAAGTTGTTTTAAATCTTCAAAATGTGGTGTTGAAAGGCTAAGTATATGACATGGGTTTGTGTGTAGCGTTGGGGAGCTCGATGCATTTTGTGGAGAGTACAATTTTATAGCAAAAGACTTTCAAAAGAAGAAATTTCTCAACATTGGTCTTAATTTTTTTTTCGAAGGAAAAAGGCATTTTTTTTTGGAATGCTTTATTTATCTAAAGCATATGTGTGGGTGCGAACTTATGCCTTGATTTTAAAAGTTTTTTTTTGGAAATTTGTTAAATTTCTATTTTATTTAAAAGGCATGAATTCATTATAGAAAGTATAGGAGTTTTTTTTAAGGAGTTTTTTTTGGAATTGGTTGATGCTTTTTAAAAAGCAATATTTTTGGAAAACTATTTCAAGATTCTATTTCATGCCTTTGAAGAATTGAGTAAAGATTTTTTTTTGTGAGAAGATTGGTTTATTTTTTTTGAAGATACAGAGACGGTGAAAGGTTTTCATGAGGATAATTTTGTGAGGAAGATCAACATGATTGAATGATGTTTAATGGAGATAATTTGTCTTGTGAGAAAATCATGAATTTTATTTTTATGAGAAAGAAAATATGAATCAGGGAGAAGAAGAAAATAAATTGAAGATTTATTTATTATTTTTGTTTGCAATTAGAGAATGTATTTTTGCAGGAATATGAATCAAAATTGAAGAGTTTATTTGCAGGGGAGATGAAGAAAAGGAAATGTGTTTTTTTTGCAGAGAAGTGAAATTCCAAGAGTTCTGTTGTTTATAATTGCAAATATTGTGTGATCAGATGCAGGAGAAATTTATGAAGGAATGTGAAAGGTTCCAAGGCATTGAAGAGACAAATTTGTTTTGCACATTAAAATAATTACAGAAGATGAAAGGTGAAAAGACATTCAACTTGTTTAAATTTGTTTTTCAGGTGCATTGATGGTGTGAATCAAAAGGATAGAGATGAAACATACAGTGTTGTGAAGTGTAGTTGAATGAATTAGAATACAGATTTGATATGCAGTGTTGTTGAATGGATTAGAATACAGGATTGATAAGCAGTGTTGTTGAATGGATTAGAATACAGGATTGATATGCAGTGTTGTTGAATGGATTAGAATACAGATTTGATATGCAGTGTTGTTGAATGGATCAGAATACAGGATTAATTTGCAGAGAAAATTATTTATAGAGATTTGTATATGAAGCTTGTTTGCAGAAGTATGTAAAAGAAAATGGTCTTGATTTGAAAATCAAACAGGAGGTATAAGATTGTATACAATGGTGCAAATCTGATTGAACGGCAATCATGTCTTGCACACAAAGTTTGATGTTTTGTTAATAGTGTTTGTGTTTGCCAGTGAGGCACAGTATGCCAATGAGGCTTGTGGTCAGTGAGACCATGGTCAGTGAGACCTCTGTATATGTCAGTGAGACATTTGTAAGAAGATTTTTCATTTAAGCCAGTGAGGCAGTTCTGGAGTGGTTTTTCTACCCCTGGAGGGTTTTCCACTCGTGCAATTCTTGTGTCTTGATTCATATTGATCATCTCTCTGTGATTGTATGTTTTACTCATGAGTTTTTGTTTATGTGTTTGACAAAGTTATGTGCATATGTGTTTGACAATTCAATGATAACCTTCTCTCCTTGTGCTCTCCAAGTTAAAGTCTGTAAAAAGATTCAAAAATTCACACAACACTGATTCACCCCCCCTCTCAGTGTTGTCCTTAACTCCTACAGTCTTATGCTGAGGGTGTAGGACTTGGACCTTTCCTATGGAATGATGGACATATGCCATGGATTGGTCAGTTTTGATCGAGGAATGATAGTCAGGGTTTCACTTATCCTCAGGGAAATTCACTATTTCAAGCATTCCTAATGTTCCCTGTGAGCTGACTGCTCGGACATTCTTTCTTAGCTTCATGGATTTGAGCAAGAAACTCCAAGATCAAAGCAAAAACGACAGCGAAAGCGAGAAAAGAGGGGGTCCCCATTTGCAATGGGGTGATGTGTGAAAATGTCACAATAGCTTGCACAGGGAAAGTTCAATGCATGGAGGAGTCTTGTTCAAGAACATTCGAGGGGGTAGACATCATCGTCATACGGAGTAATGCCTACATCAAGATCATCATTTGCGAGAGAATGAGAGAAATGAATAGGTTCATCAAGCAATCCATGAATTATTCATTCAAAAGTACAATTGCATGATCGACAACAACAAGAAATTTGACAAAATTCCCAAGTTTTCAAGTTCGAAGCAGCCAAGTTCCAGAGGTGAAAATTTGAAGATTCGAAGACTACTCCAAAAGATGACAAAATTTGGGAAAATATTTTGAGCAATATGAACACAAAGAAAATCAAACTAGTTTGTTTCATGCTGAGGTGGCACGTGCACAACATTGATCCAATCCATAGTTCCGAGACTCGGACTCGGCGCAGACTCGGCGAGGGTCACTCGGCTCGGGACTCGGCGCAGACTCGGCAAAGTGAAAAACCCAAGAAATTTAGAGATTTTTAAGGATTTAAAACTTGTTTCATGCACCTTTTATTAAATAAACCTTAAAGACACAATAACATCATCAAATAGAAGCTAATTGGATCACATACACAAGTATACATCGATCACATAAGTATAAATGCAAATTGTAGCTGAGCTGCTGAAGGAAATAACACACTTAGATATATAAATATAGTCAAATGTATACAAAACTCATGGAATATGATATCCATGACATCAAAATGATCAAATGTTCCAAGCAAACATGAAGTATCAAAACAATAACTAGAAGTCTATGGCTCAGAGGAGCCTGCATCCTTCACCTTCCTACGAAGGCGTAAATGGTAGGTCTTCAATGATGCAACAGCCATAATCTCTGCCTGTGACTCCATGCCACCCTCACCAGCATCAGATGTGCCCGTGTCTGCTCGTGCTCTATCCACCTCCTCTGCCATGGCTATAGCCTCAGCCTCTCTATCTGCTTAGTCAACCCAATCAAAGTCCTCATCACTAAAGATAGGATCTGTAGCCTCAGTGATCCACTCAGATTGTGGATCGACCTCCTCTAGCGTGATTGGTGTGGAGTCATGGTCAAAAATCTGTTTGTGTCTAAGTCGAAGGTTGTAATGAACATACACTAGGTCATTCAACCTCTCCACGGACAATCCATTGCGCCTCTTGGAGTGTATGTGCTCAAACATACTCCAATTACGCTCACAACCTGAAGCAATGCATGGCTGGCTCAATATGCGAATGGCAATCCTCTGAAGGTTTGGTGTTTTAGAACCAAACATTTGCCACCATACATCTGAGATGAGAAAAAGAAAAAAAAATCAATCTCATTTCCAATTTTAAGTCTCAAGTTTCAACATTTAATAATAATATAAAAAGAGGAAAATTATGCCCTTAAATATATTTTTACCTGGCTGCAATGTTGTCCTACTCTTTTTGCACATTAGACGAGAAAAGAGGTCTCCTTGTGCACTAGTAAAGGCCTCTATCTCATGGACTATCGGTCTAGTAATTGCAAGCGCCATCCGCTCTGTCACTGAGTAGAGCCCACCAAGAACCTCATCATCCACCTTAAAATTAGGGCGGAATTGGAATGCCGGATTTAGGAAATAAGCTGCTGCATGGAGGGGCTTGTGAAGCTGGTGCTGCCATCTCGTATCAATGATCTCCCAAATGGGATGATACTTACCCTCAACTCCCCCATAGATGGATCTAATGGCCTCCTTGGCCCTATCCATGCCCTCATATATGTAGCCCATTGCGGGCTTCTCCCCATCAGCAACTCGGAGGAGAACTACCAAGGGCTCGGTGAACTGCAAATATTGTGAGACATTAACTTAAGTGTGAATAAAATAAACTATAAAGTTAAACAAATAAAAGAAAAATATGAATATGAATTAAAGAATACTAGAATTGAATTTTACAGTTACCTTCACAATCTCTGCAGCAGGTGTCCAAAAGCCTGGCTCATCAAAAATGTAACTTGCCACTTCAATCCCTGCGGTGGAAGTACCATAGGATGAGGAAGTCCACTCCTCAGCAACAAACATACGTCTCAAAGCTCCCTTTGACCGAATCAAGGATTGTAGTGTGATGAAATTTGTAGCAAATCTGGTGATGCCAGGACGAGCCAACTCCCTTACCCCCGTGTATTGCCTCATTAGGCTAAGGACTCATGTGTGATTGTATATAAATTTGCAAATATTTTTGGCGATATCCACACATGTTTTGATCCATGGAAGCTTGCCTAAATCCTCCAATATGAGGTCAAGGCAATGTGCGGCACATGGAATCCAAAATATTGTTGGGTGCCTCTCCATCAGTAGTCTACCTGCAGCAACATAATTTGCTGCATTATCGATCACTACTTGAACCACATTCTCCTCACCCACCTCAAATAGGACTTCCTCTATAGCCTCACAAAGGTATGTGGCATTTTTTACGTGTTGAAGCATCAATTGACTTGATGAACACAGTGCCACCTGAAAAAAGAAGCAAAATCAATGGTTCAATAAAACATAAATTAAAAATATTAATCGTTAAATCAAATTCAAAATTCAAATTATTCAATGCATTGAGGGAAGTACAATTACTTGAAGAGGAAACAAGAAAATTCAGCAATGTCCTTTTTTTTTTTCTGTCGGTCCAACCATCGGTCATGATGGTGCAACCCTTGTTGCTCCATACCAAGTGCTGCTACTCTATTTCAGCTTTTACATCAGCCACCTTTTGTGTCAAAAGTGGGCCCCTTAAGTCATCTTTAGTAGGGCCTTTGAACCCCGCCCCACAAATAGTTATGGCATCAAGCATATTTTGCCAACAAGGAGACCTAGCACATGTAAAAATGAGAGTTTAACTTTAAATTTGAATTCAACATACATAAAAAATTAATATAAAAATTCATGAGACAAAGAATCAAACTATAATAGTATAAATTTTAAAACAATCAAACAAAAAAGAATTACCTAGCTGCATGGAATGGAATGGTGCAATAGTACCAAAAGTCGCCAATTGCTTGTCTAGCTGCGTCATGTGCCTCCTTGTTCCAACCCGTGCTCTCAAGCGACGGTTGGGAACCAGGAGTAGTGTGTGGCACAAAAAATGAATCCAACCTAGATTTACGAATTCCAGAACCAATGCTAATACTACCACTAGCACTAGCAGTAGCGGCAGCACTAGCAGTAGCAGTAGCGGCAGCACTAGCAGTAGCACCAACAGTAGCAGAAGCACTAGCACTAGGACGAAATGGAGGCTTGGAAGAAGCCTCTCCAACACCACCAATGCACGCTAACTCCCCCCTTTGCCTCTTTTTCACTTCTTTTTTCATTTCAAATGTTTCTAATTGTACTTGCACCTCACAAACAACCTCAACAGGTGCATCTTTGCATCCCAAAGCATCATGGACGGCTATGCGTGCAAGATGGTATTTCAATCTATTAATGCCTCCATGAAAAATTGTTTTGCAATAGAAACATTTTGTTTGTCCTTTTTTTTGCCCTGGAAAATTTTCAGCGTGTTTCCAAGCTGGGTCCTTTCGAACTGGGTGTGAAGAGTTAGACATTGTGGAAAATACAATTTGAACTTGAAATCAAGGCTGCTGCAATAACACATAAATACAAAAAAAATGAACATTTGTTAATTCATTTATAATTATTAAACTAATGCAAAAAAAAATGTAGGGTTTGTTTCAAAAATATGTAGGGTTTGTTGATTGTTGAATGTAGGGTTTTTTAATTTGTTGAATGTTCAAAGTTCAAACTTCAAACAAAAGGTAGGGTTTTTTAATTTGTTGAATGTTCAAACTTCAAACAAAATAAGTAGGGTTTGTAACTTTGTTCCAAAAAAAATTTGAAATTTTACAAAACAATGCAATTTTTGCTAAAAAACAAAAAAAAAACCAAACAAAATCAAGCTTACCTCTCTACTGAAACTTGAAATGAAATGCAAAGTTGCAAACTCCTTCCAATTGCTGGTAGAGAGCTCTCAATGCACCAACTCTAAGTATGAAGCTGCTCCAATGCGATTTAATGATGGATTTTTCGTTCTACCTCCTTGCTATTTGCCCTACAATGCACACTCTTATTTTTGCTCGCAACTCTCTTTTCTCCTCCTATTTTGCCAACAAAATGAAATGAATTTACTTTAAGTGTAATAGAGGCAATATAAGTAAAAAAAAATCAACTTTTGACTTGAGTTTTTCTGTTTTTTTTTATAAATTTTTTCTCATGCCTGCGTCGGCCGAGTTTCATGATCCGGAATCGTCGAGTTTGGGTGAGTTTGGCGAGTTTCGGAGAATTGGCGAGTTCGGGCGAGTTTCCAGCCGGGTCCGGGTCCGAGTCTCCAGGACTCACCATGCCTTGCTCGGCTCGTGACTCGCCGAGTTCTGGCGAGTTTCGGAACTATGATCCAATCACAGTCTGCCAGATCATCTGCCTGCATTCAATGTTCTAAAAATAGTAATTTCTATAACAAACTGCCTTGTTGTCTCAATCTTGGCCATTGAATCTCAAATCGATCCTGGCCATTCATGTAATTTTGAGGCCTATAAAAGGGCTCACTTCTCTCATTTGTACAAGGGATTATTAGAGAGAGAGTAGGAATCAAGCAGTAGGAGTAGATGCTGTTAGAGTAGAAGTAGATTAGAGGAGACTCTTTGAAGTCATTGAAGAGACATATGAAATTGTTGTAAAAATACATTTCCAAAATCAATACAAGCTCATTGTTGGTTCGCATGGTGATTTTGTGTGATTGCAGGGTGTTAGCATGGTTTCTAATGTTCGAATATGATGGAGAGATGTTTCCAAGTAGAGTAGAATTAGATTAAAAGTTCATTGATGTAATGTTTATATGTGAAGATATTTGATGAATTCCTTAATGGTTCATACTTTTTATGATTTGTCGCTGATAAGTCATTTTGCAAAGTTAGCCTGAACTACATTTGTGTTAGTTTAGTTGTGGATGCTCGTTCAAGTTGCGCCAGCAGTGGGTGTTTGGATGAAAGTTTACAACATGAACATCCTTGAGTTTCCTTAGAAGATTGCACCGACTTCGTGTAGTTGTTGGTTCTCATGGCGAAACGGAGTTTGGTTTTATGAGGAGTTTGTCTATCCTAGCATGTTTTATTATATCATTGTCCTTAGATTAGACTCTCTTAACCTTTTCTCTTTTGCCTTTTCTTTTCATAGTTGGTTAGAGTAAGTTCCACTTCACAAAAAGGAGAATAGCATATTTGATTGGAATAAGGAGTAAATTCAGCGTAAGTCCCTTTGTGAGTTTTAGCAAAATCACATCAACTACTGAGTCTATCTATTGCAAGTCAAGACCTGACATCTGGAACCTTGGAGTTGTCTCGTTGGATCACATTGTTTAGCCTTTGAGAGACTTTGTTCAAGAGAAGATAGAATACCTCGGTATTTTATTCTGAGTTTGCATGTGCATAAAAAACACATCAACACTATGTTGACACGTCTACTGCAACTGCAACCTAACCTTCTATCACTATGCCCTACTCCAATCGCAGACCTTGCAGTCTCTAACCTGACACGAATATGAGCACCATCCTAGGAGTACCCATCCCATCGATCATCTGTACCTGTACTACAGTATGAGCATTCATGGGAATACTCAACCACATTGATCACTCACTATAATGATAATTTCGTACCTTGTGTATGACACATCTTACCTAATGTCCAATGACTATAACCACTTTGTAAACACTTTTGGTGGTCACAATCCCCAGTCAGTGTACAATCACCCAAAGATTGATCAAAACCAAAACAATCTCTTCCCTCCCATTAGTTGAGAGTCGAGAACTCTATGCAGCATAGATACCACTAGATAATTAGTCTTCTCCTCATTGATGGTATTGTTGATGTGTTTTTTTATGCACATGCAAACGCAGAATAAAATACTAAGTATTCTATCCTCTCTTGAACAAAGTCTCTCAAATGCTAAACAATGTGATCAATCGAGACAACTCCAAGGTTCACGATATGTCATGTCTTGACTTGCAATGGATAGACTCAGTAGTTGATGTGATTTGCTGAAACTCACAAAGGGACTTACGCTGAATTGACTCACTCCACTCAAATATGTTATTCTCCTTGTTATGAAATGAAACTTCTTCAAACCGGCTATGAAAAGAAAATGAAAAAGGACAAGGGTTTAGAGGGCTAATCTAAGGACAATGAAGTAATGAAACATGCTAAGATAGACAAACTCCTCATAAAACCAAACTCCGTTTCGCCATGAGAACCAACAACTACACGAAGTCGGTGCAATCTTCTAAGGAAACTCAAGGATTTTCATGTTGTAACTTTCATCCAAACACCCACCGCTGGTGTAGCTTGAACGAGTATCCACAACTGAACTAAAGCAAACGTGGTTCAGGTTAACTTTGCAAAATGACTTATCAGTGACAAATCATAAAAAGTATGAACCATTTAAGGAATTCATCAATTATCTCCACATATAAACATTACATTAATGAACTTCTAATCTAATTCTACTCTACTTGGAAACATCTCTCCATCACATTCGAGAATTAGAAACCATGTTAACATTCCTCAATCACACAAAATCACCATGCGAACCAACAATGAGCTTGTATTGATTTTGGAAATGCAGGATTACAACAATTTCATATATCCTCTCAATGATTTTGAAGAGTCTCCTCTACTCTACTCCTCTTGATTGATCTCCCCCTGATACAAATGAGAGAAATGGGCCTTATATAGGCTTCAAAATTACATGAATGGCCAGGATTGATTTGAGAATCAATGTCCAAGATTGAGACAACAAGGCAGTTTGTTACAAAAGTTACTATTTTTAGAATCATTGAATGCAAATGGATGATGTGGCAGACTATGATTGGATCAATGTTATGCATGTGCCACCTCAGCATCGAACAAACTGTTTTGATTTTCTTTGTGTTCATATTGCTCAGAATATTTTCCCAAATTTTGTCATCTTTTGGAGTAGTCTTCAAATATGGATTTTCACCTCTGGAACTTAGCTTCATTGAACTTGAAAACTTGGGAATTTTGTTGATTTTCTTCTTCTTGTCTTTGATGCGAAACCTGAAGTGTATTCCGTTGTCTTTGAACTTCCTTCTTGATTGGAACGTATCCTTATGAAGTCTTGTGTATCACTGGAAGTAACTTGCTTCTTTGGCGTTGGAATTCTTGCATCCACCTCGAACAACTTTGTTCATCCTTGAATTCATCTCGAACATCTGATCCTTCAATTGATCATCCTTATCATGGAACATTATCCTTGGAAAATAATTCTCCTGCATTCCTACACAAACAAAGGAAATTCAAATAGTCACATTGAACAAAATCCTTGAATGCAATGAAATATCAAGATGAAGCATTAATAAATTTGCAAAGAATTATATTCAAGAATCCAGCTTGGAAGAAGTGAATAATAATGATACTTGGGAATAATAATACTCCTTCACAAATAATTCGCCCTTCTTGAAAATCTCACCTAAATACATGTCTAGGGTGAATTACTTTATTAAAATTCCAACAATGTTTATTTATCACTTTTCTTTTACCTAAGCCAACTCACTTAGGAATAAAATGAATTTCATTTGTTTGTCTTGTAATTTTGCACTCTTAATAAGTTCCTTCACTATTTTAAGGCGCACTTATGGTAGAGTCTTTCACAAACTTAGCACATTTCCCTTGTTCTCCCTCTCAGGCTCTTGGACGCATTTTCCATCAATCCTTTCACAAAGTAAAAGCGTATTTTGCATGATATCGTTCACAAAAGTTGGAGCGCAATTGACATGTGCCCTTTCACAATTCCTTAGTCGCAAATTTCTGATGGTCTTTCACTAATTTCTTAGGGCACATTTTGGGAGAAGTCCTTCAGTGATGAGCGTGATTTGTAGGTAGTCATTCACAAAACGTTTTTTGCACCTTTCCTGAGTGCATTCACGAATTTAGGGCGCAACTTCCATTATGTCTTTCACAGATGAGAGAAGATCATTCACAATGTTAAGCTTTGAGCGAGGATTTCTTGACTTCATGCACAGGTTTAGCGCATTTTCTAAGATGCCTGGAATAATTTGTAGCGGAGGTTTTATAAGCTTGTTCACAATTTTTTAGCGTGAGTTTCCTTTATTCATTCATAATCTTGAGCGGGATTTTCATGTTCTTATTCACATTTTCTTGAGTAGATGTTGGCGCATTTCTTAGGGGATTCTGAATAGTGTTCGGCGCACATGTGATGGTTGTTCACAAAATTCAAGGGCGCATTTCACTGATGTTCATTCAATCTTTTCTTGTTGCAAATTTCTGAGTGCTCATTCACAGTTTGGAGCGGATTTTTTGGTGGGCCATGTACAACTTGAAACTAATGCTTTGCAAACCGACTATCACCATGCACTCAAGCGGACCTTCTAATCTGCTACGTGTGAGAAGAGTGATGAAAATTGCACGATTGGAGGAATAAACGCTAAGGAGAATAAGCGACATTTTGGCATGTCATGTATAGAGCGGACTTTTTGATACGCTATGCATAATGTTCGGTTTCACCCTTTTCAAATCAACCACTAGTCTACCTCTAAGCGGACATTCCGACGCTAAATGCATAGTATACACGATGTGAAGGGGATAAAAATGTGCGCTCAAATAATAGTGTGCGGACTCCTTAATACATTATGCATAATGTGAAGACTTTGCACTATGTAAATCTAGTTATTGCTAAACGTTTGGGGCAGACTTTTTGCGTGTCTGTGCATAAAACAATGTTCAAAACCGTTTGCATCTATGTAGAATCTCATCACTCCAACAAACCGGACGCCAACTTGCTCTCTATTGACCACGTTCACACAAGTTTGAAAAATCCGAATATGTGCTTAGGCGAACCTCCTCATGTGCTATGTATGACGTCTTTCATCTCTTGCAAAGTGATCTTGCTTGGAGCGGACATTGCAAACCATTGAGCATGGAAATGAGAAATTTGAATTACGATGGGTCTGCGAAAGTCCACCTGGGCGGCAACATTAAATTTGCTTGCAGATTGCAAAATCGCCTAAAGCATATACTTCGGCGGAAGTTTTGGCATGCTCCACATGCAATACATGACATGCAAGCGCTTATGAAATGAGCAGATTGTTCAAACCATCATGCATGATACTTGGAAAATAAGAATTGCAAAGGGACTATAAAGGTCCGCTTGAGGCGGATATTTGAGTGCTTTGTGTATAATTCGAATCCTCGCATTTTGAAAAGTAACCACTAAACATGCACCAAGGCAGAGGTTTAAAAGTATCATGAATGATTGAATCCCACCTTATGCGAAATGGCCTCAATTTTGCACCCAAAGTGGACTTGCGGGTCCCGCATACAGGTTTTAAAAAGAATGTGGTTTGCAAAGTCTAGTCGGATGGGCGCTCTAGGCGGTCGATTTAAACCATCAAGTTTGAGGAATTCAGATTGCCAAGGGACTGCGAAAGTCTGCCTGGGAGGGTCGTTTAAATGCACCATACATTATTTACAAACTCTTTATTCAGGTAGGAAATTTAGAATGGGACTGTTGATGGTTGTTTTTCAACAAGTCAACAATAGAGTGAAATACTGAGTATCTGACTCTCTCTTGAGCAAAGCCTCTCGGATGCTGAACTATGTGATCAAACGAGATAACTCCAAGGTTCCTTCTAATAATGTTTTCGGTAAGAGACAGCTCAGCGATTTAAGTATGATTTTGCTGTTAACAAACAAAGGGACTTACACAATTGTTCAAGTAACTCGTTGTTTCAAAGACTACGGAAGTGAATACTAGAGAATCTAAGTACTGCAATTGACGCGTATGATTTAGCAATGGGTGTTCTATGGTTCTAATCCTAACTTAATGATAAAAAAAAAAGGCAAAAGATGTAGGGTTTAGAAACACTAATCTAATCCTAAATGGAAGGACGTTTACTACTTAGAGTGAAATCGAACCAAATCCTGCTTCGCCAAGATAAAACAACTACACAAGAGAGGTGCAATCTTCAAAGGTACACAAGATGTTTAAATCAATTATGCTCATGAAAAATTCAACAAGCATAAAGACCAAATCACACATCACCCCATTAGGAATAGGGACCCCCCCTTTTTTGAGCTCTGTGCTTTCAATGAGTTTTCAATGAGATTTTGATGATGACTTGACTCATCTTCCTCTGCCGATATGGTAATAATTTCCTCTCCTATGATCTTTGTTTCAAGATTAGGAGGCAGAGCAACTTGCAATAATGAAGAATCTTGATCAAATCCCATCTAGATAATGAATTTTGAGGTCAATCTTGAAGAATGTTTGAGACCCTGAAAAGACTAAGCCTGGAGCCTGAAATCCTGAAAATCCTGAAAAAATGGCTAAGTCTGAAATCTGGCGAATCCTCCAAATTCTATATTTTGCATCTTAAATCTGGTGGATTCGGGACCTATCTCAAACATCCTGAAAGGTATATTGAAAAATATTTAAAGTATAAGCTTATACTTAAATATATTTTTCAATATACCTTTACTCGCGTGATCCTGAAAAATGCCTGACGATTCCAGAGGATTCAAAACACTGATCTAGTGCGACAGGGCACTTAAGTGGCGCAAAATCTTGGCGCAAAATCACGAAGGAAAAGGCGCTTGAGCTAGAGGATTTCAATCATTGATCTGATGCGCCCATCTACACCTTGATCTAATGCGAAAATGCTTGAGGATTTCAATCCTTCAACTGATGCGCCACCAAGAAGGAAGAAGGAGATTTGAGGGTTTTGACTTAAGAAAGGTCTAGTTCAAAGAGGATTTCAAAAGGTGAAGTGATGCGCCAAAACTCAAGGATTTTTGCCTTTCAACTAATGCGCTTCCCCAAACATTCAACACAAGTGTTAGAGTCAATTCGCCAATGTGAAGCCAGAGGATTCTAAAAGCCTATCCAATGCGCTAGAGACCAGAGGATTCCAATCCATGAAGTAATGCGCCTATCCAAGGTTAAGCCTTCAAGGCCAAGTCTGGAAGATCTTCAGTGCCTCATCTAATGCGACCTCATGAGGGAGAACTCCAGAGGATCCCAAAAGTTGATCTAGTGCGCCCAAATAGTTCCAAGATGAAGTTTCAAGGACCCTTATCCAAAGCGCAATTTAGAGGATTTGAAAACTTGATCTACTGCGCCCTACAAGGAGGAAGGTAAGATTCAAGGTTAAGCCTCCAAGGTTTGAGTTTAAAGGATCTGGAAGTCCCAACCAATGCGCCAACATCATGAGGCTTCCAACAAGGTCATCTAATGCGCAACATGAGGTAGTGATCAAGGTTTGAATCTAGAGGATTCACCAAGCTCATCCAATGCGCCAAACACCATGCATGATCTATTTCAAGGCAAAGGCCATTTAAATTCATCCAAGTTTGAAGACTTCAACCTAGTGAAGTGATGCGCCACCTCCTAAGACCCTTATCAAAGCGCTCAACAAGAAGAAACCAAAATTGGCATCTAATGCGCCATGTATGAAGGGGGAAGGAAGTTTATTTTTGAAGATCTTAAGTTACCCATCTAGGGCGCCACACATAAGAAGAATCCAAATTGCCTAACCAATGCGCCACTCCCTTAAGGAGTCTTAAGACATGATCTAATGCGCCATGCAGGAGAGGAATTCAAATTGATGATCTAATGCGCTAAGGTCTGTTGTGACCAAATCACACATCACCCCATCGAAACTGGGGGACCCCCTTTTTGAGCTCAACTGCTATGGGCAGGAAACTATTTTGGCTAGGGTAGGCAGTGAAGACGTTAGGAAGAAGAGGATCGTCTGGATAGTTTTGAGGGTTTTGAATACTTCTGGAGCACCTTCGCGGAGATATAGATAGATGATTGAGATGAGGTTTCGGAGTGTTTTGGTGAAGTGAGCGCCCTAGGATTCATATACAAGGTCGAATTATCACTTTGAAGTGTTGTTTAGTGCTTTGGAGTACCTTGAACAACTTCCTCTAGAGTAAAGAGTGTCTTGGGTTGCCTTTTCATCTTTTTGAAGTATGAAGTAATCCTTGAAAGTCTTGAGTTGAATTCAGGCTTTGAAATGGTGAGTTCAGGATCATGATGCAGTATCTTAAAGACAAATAGGAGCGCCCTGAGGATGGAGGAGTTCCTTGGTGACTGAGGTTGTTTTTGCGCCCTATTGTGAAATGCGCCCTGAAGGATGAGCGCCCTGAGGAGTTCAAACGCCTAGGTCATGTTTTTGCGCCTAGGATGCCTTTGTTGGTGAATGACTCAATGAGAATTGTGCGCCTAGGTCATGTTTTAGCGCCCAAGCTACTTTAGCGCCTAAGTGAAGAATTTGAAAGTCAATGGATGAATTTTGCGCCTTGGAGTAGGTTCTGCGCCCTGAGGTCATTTTTGCGCCTTGGAGTAGGTTCTGCGCCCTAAGGTCATTTTTGCGCCCTATTGTGAAATGCGCCTTGAAGGATGATTGGCGCCTTCAATCAATTGAAGCGCCCTGAGAGAGTTTGAAGTGTGCTTTGAGAATGATATAAGCACTTAGTCTAGAGTTGATAAGACATTAGAGTGCCCTTCCTTGGGATAGCGCCTTCACAGGAAGTAGACTAATCAATTGAAGCGCCTTCAAGGAGAAGTTGAAGTTCCATTTGGTGCGCCTTGAGTGGATGACTGCTAGAAGGATTGGAGCGCCTTCACACCAAAGGAAGAGTTGGAGCGCCTTGAGTTTAGTTAGAAGTTGCCTGGAGTTTCAAATGTGCGCCCTAGGAGGGTATTCGATAGATGAAGTGTGCCTTATGATAGAAGAGCGCCATTGTGAAGGAGCCCCTAGAAATGCGCCTTGCACAAGTGAGTTAAGTACCACCTAAATGCGCCTTCAGAAAGAGTCAGGTTACAAGAGAGTTTTGGGCGCCCAGTGGGAACAAAGGTAGTATGCGCCTTAGATTGATAAAGTTGAAAGATGCACATGAAAGGTCAGAAGAATGAGCGCCTTCATAGGATGAACTAGAAGGATGAACAGAGTAATACTCCTTGAGTTGAGATGATTAGAGGATAAGACACCTTGAGTGATTTGGAATGTCTTCAAGAACTTGGGAAAATCACTTAGATGATGTTAAGCACATTCTGGACTTGTGACTACCACCATAAGCGCCTTGGGGCTAGGTCTGGCGCCTTGATAATGTCTAAGGTGGCACCTTAATGGTATTTTAAACATGATGAGGTGAGCTATCATTCCCAGATTATCAAAATTTGCGTCTATGTTGTTTTTGGCGCCTTAAAGAGATATGATGCTTGGAAATGATCCTTTATATCGGAGAAAGCGTCCTAAGTAATTTGAAGTTTGAGCAGGATGGTAGCTTGAGCGCCCTTTGTGTAAACTTACCTACTCTGGCGTCTTAGGAGGGCACTCATGGAGCGCGCCTTGGGAGATTTGATCGCCCCTAAGTGATGTTAAGCGCCTAAAGAAGCCAGAACAATGAAGATAAGCGCCTAAAGGAGCTAAGGTGATCAGCATATGCGCCTAGGTAGAGGAGTAATCGCCTTCAAAGAAGAGTTTGAGCGCCTAAAAGGTTAAAGTGCGCCTTAGTTGAAGAGTTTGGAATGCCTTTGTATAAATATGCGCCTAGGTAGAGGAGAAAGCGCCTTAGTGCCAAAAGCATGAAGAAGCGCCTAGGAGAAGAGAGTTTTGGCGCTCTCCATACAAACAAATTTAAAATTTTAAAAATTGCAAATATTAAACTAGGCCGACCCAGCCAGCCGACCTCATTTAATGAGGGGAATCGCCTATTTAAGGAGGGCGCTCCTTCTGTTCAATTCATTCATTTGCATTTGCAAGGATAAGGAGCAGCGAAATCTCAATAAGGAGCAGCGAAATCTCAATAAGGAGCAGCATTTTTGTTTTAAAAGTATTGATTTTGCCAAAATTGGAGCAGCAATTTGTGAAGACAAGGGCAGAATTCTAAGGCAGATCTGAAGTTTATCATTTTATACTGATTTTTTTGCATTAAAATCCAGAAATTTGTATTTTCTAAGGCAGAAAATTGAGTAAGAGGTATGTTTGATCACTTTTACTTCATCCAATTTCCTTGTACTTCTTCAATTTTGCAAATTTGTATTCAGAAATCAGACAATGCTCCAATAAAAATGACTTAGGATACCTTTTGTACTTAAAAAATTGAATTAGAATATGATAATATGATAAAGGTACTATAGAAGACTCATAGAATTTATCGTTTCAATCTACTTATTCGAGTCTATTCTTGCAGATAGATGGGAATGACGGCCAAGGAAAGGCAAGTACTCATCAAGATGGATGCCAAGTCCAGCATGCCGGAGTCCAAGCTAGAAACGCAGTGGAAGGATGTTGGCGACACCAACATGGGACACGTCAACTTGGATGAAGCGAAAGACTTCTTGCTCGCGATCACTAGGAACGAAGATATCAAAGCCATTGCGAAGAGCGGGATTGTACAAGCGGCTTGCTTTCCACCTGCTTTGCCAAGCACCGAGCTCGTGTTGGAATGTGTTCAACACTACGACAAGGAGAAAAGACAAATCATAGCCAAGGATGGAACTGTTCTTGCTTACCTGCAGAGGGAGGCTATCCAAGAGATCTTCAACATCCCGAAGGCGAAAGGAGTCTTCATATGCCCTACAACAGCTCAGAAGACGTTCGAAGGCAATACAAAGGTCTACATGCAAGAGATCGGGAAGAAGTGGATGAATGATTCATCTATGAAGATATACAATTCAAAAGACCCCAAGTATCACAAAGCTGACTTCAAGCGGGAGATAAGTTACTTGATCATGTTCCTGAATCGAGTAACAGGTAAGCCACAATCATCTACTTTCGAAGGATGGATGTATACTTATTTTGATCACATGTTTACAAAGAACAAGATGATTGACTGGGCTGGCCTTATAAGCCACTGCCTAGATGAACAGTTGGAAAACTTTGATGAGACAAAGTCTTTCTTCATGACTTCATACCTTGTGTATGTCTTGGCAAGAAATGTCGTTTACAAAGGACTAACAGCTAAGGGACAAGTAGGTACAAAGCCGGGACAGATCCTCTCCTATCAGTGTTACCCTCAGCTTCACCTAAAAAACATCAATCACTACAAAAGATTCAATGATGCCTTCGCTATGTTTATAGTGAGGAAGTTAAGAGGTGAGTTGCATCGGAGATTAACAGGTGCTGCCAGGAACTTCATCAAACAGTATGGAAGGTACTACATCCAGTATGATAAGTTCACCTACATCAGGATTCAAGGATTTACCTCATTCCCATATAGACTGCCTAGATATCCTTCAAACAGGATGGTATTGCTAGAGGTTTCCAGACAGTTGATTGAGTTTCATAAGATGCAGAAAGCAAGGAAGAAAGCAGGAGTTCAGTTTCCCCTTCAGTTAGGAAGGTACTATTCTTGTCCATCATTACAGGCAGCTGAGCATTCAGAAGTTGAGCTTCAAGCTTATCATTTGCATCCTCATGATTCGAGGAGAGAAAACTTTGATCCACATGGAGCTATCAAGCAGTCTTACTCTTCTTATAGGCATAAAGAGCAACTAGAAGATCACTGGGCTGATGCTATAGATGATGACGACATCCGGATGCAGAAGTGTTCAAGGCTAAAATGGGACTTGATAAGGGCAACAAAGGTCCTTAGAATTCCTGATCAGCTGGAAGGTGATAGAGCTCTTCTTGGAGATGAGTATGATAAGATTTGCAATTTGACTTATGAAGTCAACTGGTCAGACAGAGAAAAGGTTGATGATGAAGGATTGATAATGCCTGTTATTGCTATCACTGAAGAGCAAGTAGACAAACAAGTACAAGCTTTGCTGGATGAAGGTAAGAAACTCACTTATATTAAGATGGGAGAAGTGGATCCGCAAGAACAACATAAAGCACCTAGTAGGGATTCATGAAGTAAAGGAAGTGAGAAAGATTCCAGACAGGGAAAGAAAAGGAAACAGCTTGAGATTGTTCAAGGAGAATCTAGTAGGAAGAAGAAAAGGATAAGCATTGAGACTGCTTCTTCTAGACAACCCGGTGATATTCCACCAAATACAGACTTGGTGATTCCTGTTGAGAATGTAGTTCCAGAAGTTCCAATGGAAGAAGTACCTTCTAGCCCACATGACACTGAAATCATCGATGAAGCTAACATTGAGGAGAAGGATGATGCTGAAGAGGAGTCATTGCCTGTACAAGGAAGACAATTACAGCAGCAGCAAGACCTTTCATCACTACCGGAATGGTTACAAGAAAGAATTAGAGAAAATTGTGAACTTGAAAGTTGTCCTCCTCTTCCAGTAGATGAGTTACTCTTGGATATGTTAAAGGAGAAACCGAAGAAGAAAGCAAACATCCTCTCCAAAATCACTAAGGATGAAACAGGAGTAAGAAAAGTGCATGTAGCAGTTCCTAGGCTTGAGAAGAACATAGAGGACGTAACACCTGATGATTATGACATCAATACAGTCAATCTGGGTCCTTTGACTGGAATGCAAGTTGAAGAAGAGCTTCAGGATTCGATTGATAATGCTCGAGCTATCATAAGGCAAGAAACAGAAGGCAGAATCAAGGCTGAGCAAAGATGTCGTACCTTGGAGCAGTACATTCAGCATTTAGTACATCCTATTCATCCGCAGGAAAGGGTTGCTGCACCTGCATCTCTCCTTCCTCCTGAAACAGTTGGACACCTGGAAGAGTTGAAGTCTTCATCTCACAGATTGAAGGATTGGATGAAAAGATCTAAGGAGACTACATTCAGGTATCTAGGAGATATTATGCAAGTAAATGACAAGATTATTAGCTTAAAGGAAAGGGTACTTGCATTAATGACAGCCTGTGTTGAATTCAAAGACTTCAAAGATCAACATCTACCACACCTAAAGAGCTTGATGGAAACCTCAGTAGATGATCTGTTACATGCTGAAGTTATTGAAGAAGGTAAAACATACAACTTTTCCTCATGGTATTTCAGTCTTCGCATCAAAGGACAATTGCTGGATAAGATTGAATTAGATATGTCAAGAATTAGAAGTGTGCTTCAGAGAATTCAGGATGGAATACATGCTTCTTTGATGGAAATTTGCAATCCTTTTGGGGAGATGACCTTTGAGAATCTGAAAGAGCAAGTTCAAGTTTTCTATTTTCAGGAAAATGATATTACAGATGAGAGACTTGATAGTATATTCTCACTTGCTATCCACCTTGGCGACAACAAAGCAAGAATAACTGATTGGGAAAGGACACTTGGCCTTTATTCAATTGATGTGCTTGAAGCTGAAGGGACCATTCAAAATTCGCCAAGTGTACCCATAGAAGAAGTCAAGCGAATAGTATCCAAGTTCATTGAATGCCAAACTTCTAGTGAAGGATATTCACATGAGGATTCTTCATGAAATAATGATATATCATTCTCATCTTCTTGTGAGGCGTGCTTTTGTTCCTTTCTTTATGGCCGCCGTCATTTAATAAAGATAGCATCTTTTATTTAATATAGACAGTCTCCTGTATTTAATAAAGTTGACCTCTTTCATTTAATAAAGAGAAGTTTGTTATAACTACTTGTGATGTGGCTTGATCTGGTCCGCTGAATTCGCCGATCGATCTTGACCCTTCGTTCTTTTGGGGTCTATAAAAGGGCTCTTGTTGCTCTCATTTGTACGATTGGAAATTCTGAAATTGTTGCAAGAGCTCTCTGAGAAATAAAAGATTCATTGTCTTGGTGATTCTATTTGTGTTTCCGAGTGTTGCATGGTTTCAATTTTCAAGCGAATTATATTAGATTAAGTTTCTCTTTAAGTTTATGTTAGTTGATGAAAGGTTTCTTTATTGCTTTTTTTGGTGAAATCTCTAAGTTCATACCATTTGCAGTTTGCGGCTTGTAGATTGCAGTGCATGGTTAGCCTGAACAATTGAACATCAATTTGATCTTTATGCTTGTTGAGTCATTCATGAGCATAACTGATTTAAACATCTTGTATACCCCAGAAGATTGCACCTATCTTGCGTAGTTGTTTATTTTGGCGAAGCAAGATTTGGTTGGATTTCACCTAGGTAGTAAATTTCCTTCCATCTAGGATTAGTTTAGCATTCCTAAACCTTATATCTTTTGCCTTTTGTTTATCTATTCAGTTAGAATTAGGATCAAGAACATCCACTGTTAAATCATACGCCATTAATTTCAGTACTCAGATACTCCAGTGTCTACCTCCGTAATCTTTGAAGCAATAAGTCAACTTGAACAATTGCGTAAGTCCCTTTGCAGGTTAACAGTAAAATCATACTTAGTCACTGAGCATTTTCCTTTCAAAATCATCCGTGGGAACCTTGGAGTCATCTCGTTTGATCACCGGGTTCAGCATTCGAGAGACTTTGCTCAAGAGGGAGTCAGATATTTAGTATCTCACTCTAATTGTTGAATTGTCGAAAAACAACCATCAACAAGGTCTAGAGGATTTCAATCCTCCATCCAATGCGCCACTCCCTTTAGCAAGTAAAACTAAGTGTCATCTAAACCAATGTTGAGAGGAGTCCTAGAGCTTCATCCAATGCGAAATGTTGAGGAGGAATCAAGAATTTCATCTAGTGCGAAATGATAAGAAGATTTAAAACCTTGATCCAAAGCGCCACACATGTCAACATCTAGAAGGATTCCAATCCTTGATCTAATGCGCCTAGAAGCTTATGAAAATAGATCATGCTATTTCAAACAGGGAGATCATCAAGACCCCATCCAATGCGAAATTCAATGAGGAAGTCAAACACGAATCCAAAGGATATGAAGAAGGCTTCGAAAACATCATCCAATGCGAAATGCAAGACAAGAAGATTTCAATCCTTGATCCCATGCGCTTGAGGGAGAAGGAAATTCCAATTTACAAGGAAGATCACCAAGACCCCATCTAATGCGCCAGTCAAAGGGAGTTAGAAACATTTAATGATTTTTGCCTTGGAAAACGTGAAAATTGCATTTATTAAATAAAGATCAATCTAAATTAAATGTTTTTGCACTATAATAAAGGAGGTCGGCCCAGGTAAGAGGTAAAGTTTTAAAAGCAAATTATGTATATATACCTCATCTCCTTTTCATTTTTTATCATTTTCAAAGAGCAGATTTGTTTTCCAAGAGCAGATTTGTCTTCAAGGAGCAGCAACAAGAAGTTTTTTTAGAGAAGTACAAATTTGATTTTATCAAATTCAAGCAAGTGGTGGATCAAATTGCAAGGTATCCAATTCAAACCAGCCCATCAAGTAAGTCTGATCTGAATATTTTCTGGTCTGATTTTCTTCTTTTTCCTTCGTTAGATGCATTAAAATTGTTTAAGTATTGGTAAAATTTAAGAAGGATAAATAGATTTTCATAGATTCCTTGAGTTTAGATGGTAATATTTCATAATTACAAAGGGATAACTTCATAATTTAATGCATTAAGGTGGCTGAAGTGAAGATTGTGTTTGCAATTACTTATTCACGTCAAGTTTGCAGGAATGTCAATGATGCTAAAGAGTCATCAAAGAAGAAGAAGCTGGAACCACCTTCATGCTAGGAGTAAAGTCAACCAATTGTCATGTGGAGAAGACATCAAGTAGCTGCTCCACCATAAGGAAGGTGTTATTATCAAGTTGGAGCATTTCATATATTCTACTTCATTCAAGATCATCTTCCAGGAAGCATCATTCTAAGAGATCTACATCACTTCAAGAGGTAGCTGCTCCAAGATGTCACAGCAAGATATATCTCAAGTCCTCTTCATCAATGACATCATGAAAGATCCTACTTCAAGTTTCAAGTAAAGTTTTCCCAATCTTCAAGTATCTTTGAGAGGTCATCTACTCCACATCCAGAGAGGGTGTTGTCATCTACACTCCGAAGGATCACTTCGAAGATCATCATGCAAGATCACTTCATCAACTTCTACATCAAGCGAAGGCATTCATCCGTCTAAACTTCAAGACGTTACAACTTTAAGTCCAAGAGAGTCTCCTACTCTTACATGAAGGAAGCATCATCATCATCATATCTCTACTCTACTCTCTTCAAGAGGATGCATCCAAAGAAGATCATTCATATCTACATCCTACAAGAAGAAGAAACATTGCAAAGTTAGTCAAGCGAAGCAAAAAGTTAAGGTATTCTACTTTCAGTATGATGGACTTGATGAAGGTCAGCTGGATAGTATATTCACACTTGCATAAACGACTGGGAGAAGACACTTGGCGTCTATGAGTCAGATGTAGCAGTGGCAGAAGGATCCATTAAGGCGGCGACAAGTGTACCAATGGAAGATATTGTTCAAATTGTGTCTAGATTCATTGTATCTCATAGTACTACTACATAAAGGGCACATGATGTGGCTTCCTTATCTTCTTGGAAAGCGTGCCTTTGTTCTCTCCTTCATAGCTTCTTTCATTTAATAAAGTGAGCCTCCTTCATTTAATAAAGGATAGTTTGTTATAACTACTTGTGATGTGGCTTGATCTGGTCCGCTGATTTGGCCGATCGATCTTGACCCTTCTTTCCTTTGAGGTCTATAAAAGAGCTCTCATTGCTCTCATTTGAAGAGGTTGGAAATTCTGAAATTGTTGTAAGAGCTCTCTGAGATTATAAAAGATTCATTTTTTCGGTGATTCTATTTATGTTTCCGAGTGTTGCATGGTTTCAATTTTCAAACGAATATTAAGTTAAGTTATAAGTTTTCTTTAAGTTTAAGTTAGTTAATGAAAGGTTGCTTTATTGCTTTGTAGTGAAGTCTTTAAGTTCATACCATTTGTAGTCTACGGCTTGTGGATTACAGTGCATGGTTAGTCTGAACAATTGAACATCAATTTGATCTTTATGCTTGTTGAATTTTTCATGAGCATAATTGATTTAAACATCTTGTGTACCTTTGAAGATTGCACCTCTCTTGTGTAGTTGTTTTATCTTGGCGAAGCAGGATTTGGTTCGATTTCACTCTAAGTAGTAAATGTCCTTCCATTTAGGATTAGAGTAGTGTTTCTAAACCCTACATCTTTTGCCTTTTTTTTTTATCATTAAGTTAGGATTAGAACCATAGAACACCCATTGCTAAATCATACGCGTCAATTGCAGTACTTAGATTCTCTAGTATTCACTTCCGTAGTCTTTGAAACAACGAGTTACTTGAACAATTGTGTAAGTCCCTTTGTTTGTTAACAGCAAAATCATACTTAAATCGCTGAGCTGTCTCTTACCGAAAACATTATTAGAAGGAACCTTGGAGTTATCTCGTTTGATCACATAGTTCAGCATCCGAGAGGCTTTGCTCAAGAGAGAGTCAGATACTCAGTATTTCACTCTATTGTTGACTTGTTGAAAAACAACCATCAACAGGGACCATCGCCAAAACCAAACAAACTCCAGCCAAAAGCTCAAAACAGAGGGGTCGCCATCAGCGATGGGGCGATGTGTGATTAGGTCACAACATGTGTCAAGAAAATAAAAACCAAAAATACTACTAAATCACCATCTTTGTTGATGTGCTGGTAGCTAACTCGATGGATTTCTAGAAAGCTCTTAGAAAATGTTGGCAGAGTCCATGGACCAAAAGCCTCGGCAAAGCAAGATGCTTTAGGACATGATGTCTTTGAATCAGAGGAATCTCCGGTGGGTTTAACAACATGATGTGCCTCTATCTTCTTTTTATGTATGGAGGATTTCTTTCTAAAATGGCATTCAATAGCGTAGTGTCCCAAACAACTACATTCATAACATTGCACTTTTTCCTTAGTTTTGTGAGATGACTTGTGACTACTAGAATTGGCATATGAAGAAGTATCACTAGTCCAATTAGGATGCTGAGAAGAATGCTTATGTTTATGTGTGGAGGACTGTGGGAAATGTTTCTTTTTCACAGTTGTCTTCTTTACTTTGTGTTTACCTACTTTTGTAACATACACATCCCCTGTAGGAACACTTTTCTTCTTTGCGAATTGATGCTCATGTTGACTGAGCAATTCACACATTGATTCAAATGTTGCCCACTGAGTTGGAAGTAAGTCCATTCAAAATAATAGAGATCAACAAATCATTATCAATTTTGCCACCTGTAGTACTGTATTCTTGTTATACATTTTTCACCCTAGAGATGTATTTTGAAACATCTTCATCATCATTGAGTTTAGTGTTTAGCAATTGCGTTAATAAATCAATTTTCTTATATGTAGGTTGTTTGTGTATATAAGTCATTAAGCATTTTCCAAGCTTTCCAAGCTTTAGATTTAAGCCTCTATGTGGATGATGGCTTTTGAAGAACAAGAAGAATTTAACAGTGCTAAAGCTCTCTTATCTCGTTTTTGAAATTTAGACAACTTAGCAGCATCAGCAGAGGGGTGTAGGTTGATTCTCAACCAAATCCTAGAGGTCATTGAAAACGAATGCATTTTCCATGTTCATACTCTAATCTTTGTTGTTCTTAGGTGTCAGTTTTCCTGCTTATGAGACGAGACTAATTATTTTAGCCATATTGACACACAAAGAGAATAAGCCACAAAAAGGAGGTAACTACTGGGGTTTTGCCTTTACCTTCAAGCAGATCCTTATTACAATGCCTAGAACTCCAGAGATATCCTTATCACTCCAAAAATAAATGTATGCTTTCAAAAAAATTCTCTATGCAATACATGAAAATGTAAAATGCAAATTTGTAACTTAACCACTTTTTGGTCTTGATCTTGAGACCTGTAGGTGGGTAAATGCTTTTACAGACTTATTTGACCACTTCATCCATGCATGCACTTGACGCAATTTTTCTAAAACTGAGATATGACTTCCACTTGCATGCTTGTCTTTCATAATGTGCACTTAATGCAACAAAATAATACGCAGATTTGAACTTTAGATCTCTTCAATCCTAACATCATCAAACACTTTTACAGCCAACTCATCTATATTTCCATTGCTTTGTGAGTTTCAAAGAATATAAATAAACCTGATTTGTTTGGTCTCATAAAGTAAATAAAATAAAAGATTTGATCATTACATGCCAATGCACAGCTAGCAGCAAAGAATACACCAAGATAAATGTGTGCAGCAAAATTTTTCATTTCTCACACCACATACCTCATTTATAATGCCGTTAAGCAAACTAGCAGCAGATTCAAAAGATTTCAGCATGTTCAGGCAGCCTCCATGCCCAGCACCAATTCTCACACGCAAAACAGGTTTTTTTAATGCCTTACATTTGAAACACCCTTTCAGCATATACATGCCTCATTATTTTAATGTTCCTTTCCTTCAACACAGCGGTTTCAGGAGTATGCAGGCATTTCATTTTGTTTTGCAGCACATACAAGAAATTTTAACACCAAAGCCACAAACTTCAATGCCAAAACCAGCAACTTTCATTGCCAAGACAAATTTCAAAGCCTTTCCATCTTCATTGCTCCCCCACAGGCCCAGCATCTTACATTGCTCTGATACCACTGTTGAAAAATAGGCATAACCATGAGATAGACAAATGGTGTATAGTGTACCATATAATATTACTATCCATTCAAAAAATGGTGTGTATCAACACATATAAATACTTGCTAAGAGCAAGTTATAAAACCTGTTTGCACGGTTCAACTACCCTCAACTACCCTCTTAACATTACTAACAAAGCATTAATAATTTAACATACTAAAGGGGTTGTCTCACAAGGAGATGCGTGCCCCATACACTGTTTTATTAAAACTAAATAAAGACTTGGATCACTAAATCCAACAATCTGCAGTATCTATTTCATTCTTCCAAGCATCTTCTCTTGAATTCAGAAGCTTGATTCAGATGTGCTAAAGACTGTCCAATCGGTATCTGTACCCAACAACGAAATACAAGGCCAATGTCTAAGAAACAGTACACACATCTCTCACAAGTCAGTAACCAAAATACAATTGGTCTTGAAAGAGTCGAGACCATCTCTAGACCACATCATGCAAAGGGTTGTTCCTTGACATTCATTGTCATAATCTATGACTAATATGAGACTCCAGCCAATTCTGTCTCCATCATCCAACCTTAATATAATATTGAAACATATATGAACACATTTTCAAATTATTATCCACATTCCATTAGATACATCATTCAATATCGCTGCCATCCATTTTGCAGCTGTTAGCCATTCATGCCGTTGCCCCATATGGGACTGTTGGCCAAATCATGCCACCCGTAGAAGCAAGATGTAATGATTCAAAGTGAGTACTCAAGAGTATAATGCTACTGCCATCTGAAAGGACATAGTCAAATTGGGGCCCGGATTGCCTGTTATGTCCCCTCTGCTTGGGTGCTATGATATTATTAATTTTAATATAATAAAAGTGTTTTTTAACACTACCCTAATAATAATATAATATTCTAATGATAATAATAATATTAATATTATTAATAATATAAAACAAATTCAAATTTGGTTTTGGCGCTGACCTGGACTTTGCATCATGGCCGACTTGCTTTTCCTCATAAAATTCTAACAGGTATAAGAATGAATTGAATTTTCATTTTGGAGATCATCTGAGTTTTCATGATATTGAGTCATCTTTCAAGTTGAAACTGCATGTGAGGACGAAACCCCTCAACAGACAGACCACTGGTGAGGACGCAAACCTCTGTCACTTGGCTTCTTTGGGCAAATTCACCCAGAATTCACATTCTGTGCTGATAGAGTTGGTTGTAATTTCAGGGCGAATCAAGAGGCTGTCGAGCTCATATTTTGGCGCCATTTACATTCATCCTGGAGTGCGCAGCTACTTACTAACACACCAGATCTGAAACGCAATCATCCCTCTTGTGAGGAGGGCGATCTGAATCTCGGAGTGAATTGAGATATCTGAGGCAATTCCACTCCAGATATTCAGCACTTATACCCACAGCAGGGTTCGGGAGGAGATTCTGAGCTGAGCACTATCTATTTGAATATCAAATCCTAATTGCCATTTTTGAAGAATCTGGCCATGTCTGAGTTATCGCTGGAATACTAAATGCAGATTGGGTCATTGTATCAATCCAGGCGCAGCTAAGGACAAATCACAGTTTAAGGGATAAGACTAGCATGGAGGGATCTATAACTGTTGAGTTGAACTCTCATTGAAGTGATAGTTGCAACATCACCTGGGCAGAATTCAGGACTTAGGCGCATTCCTAAATCAGGTTATCACATACCCAGACCCTAGACATTGAGTAAGATTTGGCAGCGAACTTGAGGAATTCATTCTAGTTTCAAAGAGCAATTTCCAGACATCCATGCTGAGTAAAGAGAAACTCGTGCCTGGTCTAACAGGATTACCACATATCACATCTGGACCAACACACTGATCAGGAGTGGCTGGGTTATTTGATCATATGCAAGCCAAATCGGTCAATGTAAATGCTATGCTGATCACTGTCCTGCGAGTTATCATTAATAGAATTTCTGGCAAACTATATCAGATCTGGGCAGTTGTTTGCTCTGTGTGTGTAAATCTTTTACATCAGCATTTATATGGAATTATTGTTTGATGAACATTCTGAATCTAAATTTGAACCTTGTTTTTGAGTAATTTGCTGTGAAGTGAATGATCAGTTGTGCAGTGCATTAGACAATTTGAATTTCGTCTGTTTTCCCATTCAATTTCTTAAAAGGTATATTATATTGCCAATCAAAATTTGGTCAACATTGAACAGATTGACAATAAATCATGAATTATGCAATTAAATGATGTTTTATTGGGATTCAACTGCAAAGTTTTGAGTCAATTTTTATTGACCCATATTTCATGAATAGTGTTTCACAAGAACCCATCTCTCATGTGCATGAATGGTCCACTTAACTCTCATTGCATCTAGATGATGCTCATAGGGGTGAAGCATTGGGACTTCTTAGGAGGTCATTCATCCAGTACTACTTTGACTCAAGTGAGCTTAACCATGGAGTTTCCGCTAAGATCAAGTCCACTTAGCTTGCTACCCCATTTGGAAAACTATCAACAAGTGTTGTGCCTTATGAACCATTCATTATTGAGCTCCCTAACTCATTCATTTACATTTAGGTGGTATATGAATATTGACTCAAACTACACAGTTGAATCCCAATAAAACATCATATAATTTGATACACAGAGAAAACACCACTCAAAACTACGTAGTTGAATCCCAATAAAACATTATATAATTTGATACACTGTGAAAACACCACCTAAATGTAAATGAATGAGCTAGGGAGCTCTATAATAAATGGTTCATAAGGCACAACATTTGATGAAGGTTTTACAAATGCAGTGTCAAGCTAAGTGGGCTTGGTTTTGGGGTAAACTCCATGGTTAAGTGCACTTGAGTTAGAGTGGTATTGGGATGGGTGACCTCTCGGGAAGTCCTGATGCTTCACCTTTGTGAGCATCACCTACATGCAATGAGTGCTAAGTGGACCATTCATGCTCATGAGAGATGGGTTCTTGTGAACCACAACTATAAAATATGGGTTGATAAAGACTGACTCAAAACTATGCAGTTGAATCTTGATAAAACATCATATAATTTGATACATGACGAAAACACCACCTAAATGTGAATGAATGAGCTAGAGAGCTCTACAATGAATGTTTCATAAGGCGCAACACATGTTGAAGGTTTTGCAAGTGGGGTAGCAAGCTGAGTGGGCTTGGTCTTGGGGGAAACTCCATGGTTAAGCATGCTTGAGTTAGAGTAGTATTGGGATGGGTGACCTCCCAAGAAGTCTTGATGCTTCACCCATGTGAGCATCACCTAGATGTAGTGAGTGCTAAGTGGACCATTCATGCTCATAAGAGATGGGATCTTGTGAACCACTACTCATGAAATATTGGTCGATAAAGATTGATTCAAAATTACGTAGTTGAATCTTGGCAAAACATCATGGAAATTGATACACTGCGAAAACATCACCTAAATGAATTAGACAATTAGTTAGATAATACTTGACAAAAATTGCCCCCCTTTTGTCAATATTTTAAATTTTTTCTCTATTTATTAAATTTGAGATTTTCTCTATATTATTCATGAGTAGTGGTATAAGTTAAGCTCTTACTCTTGGGGCATAAAGTCATTGCAGAGTAAGAGTCCTGCTATTTAATGCCAACATCCCTTTATGGTACTGTTTGCCAAATCATGTCTCCCTCTTGTTGATGATTGTTTTTCGACAAATCAACAATAGAGTAAAATACAGAGTATCTAACTCTCTCTTGAGCAAAGCCTCTCGAATGCTAAACAAAGTGATCAAACAAGACGACTCCAAGGTTCCTTTTCTTATGATTTTATAAGGGATAACTCAGTGACTTTATATGATTCTGCTGGTAAACACAAAGGGACTTACACAATTGTTCGACAATTAGTTGATTCAATGAAAGAGGTGGACAATGGAATATCTAAGTACTACAATTTATGACGTATGATATTGCAATGATGTTCTTGATCCTAATTCTAACCAAATCGATAAAAGAAAAGGTAAAAGATGAAAGGTGTAGTGAAAACTAATCTAATCCTAGATGCAAGGATGATTACTATTCAAGTGAAATCAAACCAAATCTTGCTTCGCCAGCTCAAACAACTACACAAGATTGATGCAATCTTCTAAGGTTATACAAGATATTTAAATCATTTATGTTCATGAAAAATTCAACAAACATAGGGATCAAAGTTAAGCTTGATTTTGTTCAGACCAACCATACACTGCAACTTGCAAGCCGCAAACCACAAATGGTGTGAACATAAAGATTTCACCACGAACAATAATGAAGCCTTCCACCAACTAACATATACCTAAAGAAAACTTAATTTAATCTTAATACTCGCTTGAAGAAATCCAAACCATGTAACACTTAGAAACATATATAGAATCACCAAACAATGAGTCTTATATTATCTTAGAGAGCTCTTGCAATAATTTTTAGAGTCTTCAATCGTACAAATGAGAGCAAAAGGAGCCCTTTTGTAGACCTCAAGAATGTATGAAGGGTCAAGATCGATCGGCAAAGCCAATGGACCAGATCATGCCACATCACAAGTAGTTATAACAAACTCCTATTTTTAGTATATTAAAAGAGGCAATGAAGGCATGCTTTCCAAGAAGATAAGGATGACACATCATTAGCCTATGAGGAGTCTCCTTGTGAATATCCATCACTAGAATTTTGACATTCAATGAATCTAGACACTATCTGTTTGACATCATCAAAAGGTACACTTGGCATATTTTTAGTGGTTCCTTCAGCTTCAAGTACATCATTTGAATAGAGGCCAAGTGTCTTCTCCCAATCAATCATCCTAGCTTTGTTGATGCCAAGGTGGACAGCAAGTGAGAATATACTATCCAACTTCTCATTAGAAACATCATCTTCTTGGAAGTAGAAAGCTTGAACTTGTTCTTGCATATTATCAAGAGTCATCTCTCCAAATGGATTACATACCTTCATCAATGATGCATGTATTCCATCTTGAATTCTTTGAAGTACACTCCTTATTCTTGACATATCTGTTTCTACCTTATCAAACAATTGTCTTTTATTGCGAAAGCAATAATACCAAGAAGAGAAATCATATGTCCTACTTTCTTCAATCACTTCAGCATGTATCAAATCATCGACTGAAGTCTCCATCAAGCTCTTCAAATGCGGCATGTATTGTTCCTTGATAGCCTTGAACGAAGCACAAACTGTCAACAATGCAAGTACCCTTTCTTTAAGATCAGCGATCTTATCATACACTTGCATGATATCTTCCAGGTATTTATATGTAGTTTCCTTTGATCTTTTCATCCAATCTTTCAACCTGTGAGATGAAGACTTCAACTCCTCAAGATGTACAACTGTTTCTGGAGGAAGAAGAGATGGAGGTGTAGAAACCCTGTTCTGTTGACGAATAGGATGAACCAAGTGCTGAATATACCACTCTAAGGCTTGACACCTTTGCTCAGCTTTAATTCTACTTTCTGTTTCTTGCCTTATGATAGCTCGAGCATTATCAATTGAACCCTGAAGTTTTTCTACTTGCATTCCAGTTAATGGACCCAAATTGATTGTATTGATGTCATAATCTTTAGGTGTTATATCTTCTAGATTCATTTCAAGCCTTGGAACTGCTACATGAACTTTCCTTACACCTGCTTCATCTTTAGTGATCTTTGAAAGAATAGTTGCTTTCTTCTTTGGCTTTTCATTAGACATATCTAGAAGCAACTCATCAATTGGAATAGGAGGATATTTCTCAACTTCACAGCTTTCCTTGATTCTATCCTGCAGCCACTCCGGCAATGATGAAAGATCCTGTAACTGTTGTGTTGTGACCAAATCACACATCACCCCATTGGAGATGGGGACCCCCTTTTTTCTTGAGCTCTGATGCTTTTCATTTAGTTCTAGATGGTCTTAGGTTTGTTTACTCTGCCAATCCAACAATAAGTCTCTCTCCTAGAAGGTTTTGTTGTATAACTGGAGGTCTCATCTAGAACATGAACTTGCAGTAATGAAAGAGTCTCGATCAAATCGAAATGATGAACATTGAGATCAATCCTGATGTATGTTTGAGACCTTGAAAATGACTAAGTCAGATAGCTTGAAATCTTGAAATCCTGAAAAAATTGGCTAAGTCTGAAATCTGGTGGATCCTCCAAATTCTATAATCTGCATGTTTAATCCAGTGGATCTGAGACCTATCTCAAACATCCTGAAAGGTATATTGAAAAATATTTAAAGTAATATTTTTCAATATACCTTACCCTCTGGACCTTCAGTTTGGGCGAGGATTTACTCTATGAGGTTAGGCGCATTTCTCATTTGCAGACACCCGAACTAGCGCCTTAGGTTGAGATTCCAATATGCGCCCTTCATGTATCAGAAGATCCTTTTGGCGCCCTAACATGAAAAGACTCCAATATGCGTCTAGGAGAAAATATGTTTCCAATTAACCTTGAATTGGGCGCCTTGATAGAAAAGTTGTTAAAAGACCTAAGGAAGTGAAAATTTGACAAGTAAATGCTTTGTGAGTTTAGGCGCCTTACAGGCTACAAAATCTTGATTCTAGCGCCCTTGTGAGGGTCTTTGAAGATGTATTGGCGCCTTGAAGGAAAGCAAAAGTGAGTATCATGCATTTGGCACCCTGGAGTGGATTAGTGATGGAAGGTAACTTTTAGCGCCTTGGATGAAGAAGGCTTGTAAAGCACCTTTTAAGGAATAAAAAGACATGATGAATTGTGTTTTAGGCGCCTTAGGAGGGGTTGGATTAGTCTAAGCACCCTAGAGAAGCCTCATAAATCTACAACCTAGAATTGCGCCCAACGGGGTCCTTGAAACCATTAACAAGTGCTTAAAGCCATCAAAGGTCTAGAATGAGCCAAAATATCTACCTCTAGTGAGCATTTGAAATGAAGAATCACCTAAGGGGGTAAGGCACACTTTGCACCTATTTCAACCTAGGATAGCGCCTAGAAGTAAGAATGAAGGCTTTGCGAAGTCTAAACATGAATAAAGAACATTTAAAGTTTCAAGAAGTTGAAGTCTCAAGTAACACCTTAGAAGTTTGGGTCAATTTGCATTTTGTATAACCTCAATATTGCGCCTAGAGAGCATAGGAGTGTGAAACTTTAAGGGTTGGCGCCTAGTGAAGAAAAGTTGCATGAAATATTAAACAAGGGTGTGAAGTTTCACAATGCGAAGTAAGCCATAGGATAAGGCACATTCTCACTTCCATGGAGTTCTATATTTGCGCCTAAGAAAATCTCTTGCATTTTTCATCATGAAGTGAAAGGTTGAGGACGAATAACTTTCAAAACCATCTCACCAAGACTTCACCATGTCTTTGAACCCATCCATGATGAGGTAAACACCTATTTTACTTAGGGCGCAATTTCACGTTCAAAGCATCATAAATGTGCGCCTAGAGATTGAAGATCACATCTAAAGCTAGGCATGGATTTGCCTTTCTCTAGATTTCATTTGGCGCTTCTAATCAAAACACAAGGCGCATTTTCTTGTTTAGATAACCCTGTAAGTGCGCCTATGTAGGTGATGAGATGGAGTCTCGCGGAAGCAATTTCAATAGTAGGAGGTTGAGAGTGTTTTGAGGTCCTTGCGAGTTTAGGCGCTTATTATAACTCATCTCACCTTATGAGTGCTTAGTAATTAAGGAGGCTTGAAACTATAGGTTCAGGAGCAAGCAGACCTCTTAAGACGTCAGATGTGAGACAAGGTTTTTAATGTGTCAAACAAGGATTAGGTTTAAAGGACTCAAGGTGCACTTTCTTGTTACTGTGGTCATCTTAACCGCTCATGCTAGTTTTTTTACCCAATTTTGGTGCCCTCTAGTATCCAGATAACCTTTTATTTGGCGCCCATTATGTAATCTCTTATTTAATTTTGGCACCTAAGTATAAGAAGTTTCAAATTTTAAATTTTATAAAAAAAAAATTTTGAAAATCATATTTAGTACTTAAACTTGGCCGACTTTCTTTTGGCCGACCAGCATTAATGATGTAAATTCACTATATAAGGAGTGTTCCATCTCATTTCTATATCATTCACTCACAATCAATAATCAAGAGCAGCGAATTTTCAAGAGACAAGTGGCATTTTAAGGAGAGGAGCTAATTTTTCAAAGCAGACCTGCATTTTAGAAGACTGATTTGATATTTTTACTTCTGGTTTCTGCCATTTTGTTTACTGATTTTTATCATTAAATTCAGAAATCTGCTTTTTCTAAGTTAGAAATTTGATACAAGGTATGTTTTAATCATCTTTTCCTTCATAAAATTGCCTTTATTTATTTAATTTTGCAGAATTTCATAGCTTTATCATAAAAAATCAAGGTAAAATCTATCATTTCAAAAGTTACTTATTCAAGTCTTGTCTTGTAGATAGATGGGCATGACGGCGAAGGAGAGGCAAGTGATGATCAAGATGGATGTTAAGTCTAACGTACTCGACTCCAAGCTTGAAACTCAATGGAAGAACGTGGGAGACACCAACATGGGACAGTCAACCTCGAGGAGGTGAAGGACCTCTTGCTCTCCATCACAAGGAATGAAGACATCAAGGCCATTGCGAAAAGTGGAATTGTTTAAGCAGCATGCTTCCCACCTACCTTGCCTAGTGCTGAGTTAGTGTTGGAATGTGTTCAGCGTTATGACAAACAGAAAAGACAAATTATAGCCAAAGACGAGACTGTTCTCGCCTATCTGCAAAGGGAAGCCATCGAGGAAATCTTCAACATCCCAAGTCGGAAGGGAGTCTTCATCTGTCCTACAACTACTCAATGTACTTTTGAAGGCAACACTAAGCACTACATGCAAGAAGTAAGAAAGAGGTGGATGATTGATCCATCAATCAAGATATATAACTCCGAAGATCCTAAGTTTCATAAGGCAGACTTCAAGCAGGAGATAAGTTACTTCATCATGTTCCTGAATCGACTAATAGGTAGGCCTCAATCATCTACTTTCGAAGGATGGATGTATACCTACTTTGATCATGTGTTTGCAAAGAATAAGATGGTTCACTGGACTGGCCTTATAAGCCATTGCCTTGATGAACAGTTTGAAAGATTTGATGAAACAAAGTCATTCTATATGACTTCTTATCTTGTATACATCCTAGCAAGAAATGTCGTTTATAAAGGATTAACATCTAAAGGAGAAGTGGGTACAAAACCTGGACAGATTCTTTCACATCAGTGTTATCCTCAGCTTCACCTGAAGAACATCAATCATTACAAGAGGTTCGATGACGCCTTCGCCATATTCATAGTGAGAAGGTTGCAAGGTGAACTGCATAGAAGATTAACAGGTGCTGCTAGAAACTTCATTAAGCAATATGGAAGATATTACATCCAGTATGACAAGTTCACATATATCAGGATTCAGGGTTTCACATCCTTTCCATACAGATTGCTTAGATATCCTACCAACAGAATGGTGTTGCTGGAAGTTTCAAGACAGTTGTTAGAGTTTCATAAGATGCAAAGGGCAAGAAAGAAAGCCGGAGTTCAGTTTCCTCTCCAGCTTGGCAGATATTACTCTTGTCCATCACTTCAAGCAGCTGAGCATTCAGAGGTTGAGCTTCAGGCATATCATCTACATCCTCATGATTCAAGGAGGGAGAATTTTGATCCGCATGGAGCCATTAAGCAGTCATATTCCTCTTACAAACATGTAGAGCAACTAGAAGATCATTGGGCTAATGCCATTGATGATGATGATGTCAGGATGCAAAAGCGTTCAAGATTAAAATGGGATTTAGTGAGAGATACTAAGATACTAAGGATTCCTGATCAGTTAGATAGTGAAAGAACTCTTTTGGGTGATGAGTACAATAAGATCCGGAACCTACCTTATGATATCAACTGGGCTGATAGAGAAAGGGTTCATGATGAAGGATTGATAGAGCCTATCATTGCTATCACTGAAGAGCAAATAAAGGAGCAAGTACAAGCATTGCTTGATGAGGGTAAGAAACTCACTTATACTAAAATGGGAGAAGTTGATCATCAAGAACAACACATTGCACCTAGTAGAAGTTCACATAGCAAGGACAATGAAAGAGATTTAGGTCAAGCAAAGAAAAGAAAACAACTTGAATCTGCACAAGGAGAATCCAGTAAGAAGAAGAAAAGGATAAGTATTGAAATTGCTTCTTCCAGACAGCCAGGTGATAGTCCACTGAATCAAGACATAATGGTACATGTTGAGAATGTAGTTCCAAAAACTCCAGTTGAAGAAGTGCCTTCGAGTCCACGTGATACTGAGATCATTGATGAAGCTAACACCGAAGACAAGGATGAAGCTGAAGAAGAGTCATTGCCTGCACAAGGAAAGCAATTACAACAGTTACAAGATCTTTCATCATTGCCAGAGTGGCTACAGGAGAGAATCAAAGAAAATTACGAAGTTGAGAAATGTCCTCTTCCAGTTGATGAGTTACTTCTGGATATGTCTAATGAGAAACCAAAGAAGAAAGCTACTATTCTTTCAAAGATCACTAAAGATGAAATAGGTGTAAGGAAAGTTCGTGTAGCAGTTCCAAGGCTTGCAAAGAATGTAGAAGATATAACACCTGATGATTATGACATCAATACAATCAATTTGGGTCCATTGACTGGGATGCAAGTAGAACTTCAAGATTCAATTGATAATGCTCGAGCTATCATTAGGCAAGAAACAAAAGGCAGAATTAAAGCTGAGCAAAGGTGTCAAGCCTTAAAGCAGTATATTCAGCACTTGGTTCATCCTATTTGTCAACAGGACAAGGTTTCTACACCTCCATCTCTTCTTCCTCCGGAAATAGTTGTACATCTTGAGGACTTGAAGTCTTCATCTCACAGAATGAGGGATTGGATGAAAAGATCAAAGGAAGCTACATATAAACACCTGGAAGATATCATGCAAGTGTATGATAAGATTGCTAATCTCAAAGAAAGGGTACTTGCACTGATGACAGTTTGTATTGAATTCAAAGATATCAAGGAACAATACCTTCCACGTTTGAAAGGCTTGATGGAGACTTCAGTTGATGAGTTGATACATGCTGAAGTGATTGAAGAAGGTAGGGCATATGACTTCTTTTCTTGGTATTATGGCTTTCGCATTAAAGGACAGTTGCTAGAAAAGATAGAAACAGATATGTCAAGAGTAAGAAGTGTACTTCAAAGGATTCAAGATGGAGTACATGCATCCTTGATGAAGATATGTAATCCATTTGGAGAGATGACTCTTGATAACATGAAAGAACAAGTTCAAGCTTTCTATTTCCAAGAAAATGATGTTTCTGATGAGAAGCTTGATAGTATATTTTCATTTGTTGTCCACCTTGGTGCCAACAAAGCAAGGATGACTGATTGGGAGAAGACACTTGGCTTCTATTCAGATGATGTATTTGAAGCTAAAGGAACCATTCAAAACATGCCAAGTGTACCTTTCGATGATGTCAAACAGATAGTGTTTAGATTCATTGAATGTCAAGCTTCTAGTGATGGTTATTCGCATGGAGACTCCTCATAGGCTGATGATGTGTTATCCTTATCTTTTTAGGAAGCATGCCTTCATTGCTTCTTTCATTTATTAAAGATAGCCTCTTTCATTTAATAAAGATAGGAGTTTGTTATAACTACTTGTGATGTGGCATGATTTGATCCATTGGCTTTGCCGATCGATCTTGACCCTTCATTCATTTTGAAAACTATAAAAGGGCTCTTTTTGCTCTCATTTGTAAGATTGAAGACTCTGGAATTGTTGCTGAAGCTCTCTGGAATAATATAAGACTCATTGTTTTGGTGACTATATATGTTTCTAAGTGTTGCATGGTTTGGATTTCTTCAAGCGAGTATTAAGATTAGATTAAGTTTCCTTTAAAGTTTATGTTAGTTGGTGGAAGGCTTTATTATTGTTTGTGGTGAAATCTCTATGTTCACACCATTTGTAGTTTGTGGCTTGCAAAGTGCAGTGTATGGTTAGCCTGAACAAAATTGAACTTCAATTTGATCTCTATGTTTGTTGAATGTTTCATGAGCATAAGTGATTTAAACATCTTGTAAAACCTTATAAGATTGCATCAATCTTGTGTAGTTGTCTAACTTAGCGAAGCAAGATTTGGTTGGATTTCACTTGAGCAATAATTATCCTTGCATCTAGGATTAGATTAGTGTTACTGAACCTTTCATCTTTTGTTCTTTTTATCAATTTGGTTAGAGTTAGGATCAAGGACATCATCGCAACATCATGAGTCATAAGCTGTAGTACTTAGATATTCTAGTGTTTATCTTCTCCTTCATTGAATCAACAACTTGTCGAACAATTGTGTAAGTCCCTTTGTGTTTACCAGCATAATCATACTTAGTCACTAAGCTATCTCTTACAAAATCATAAGAAAGGAACCTTGGAGTCATCTTGTTTGATCACTTCGTTCAGCATTCGAGAGGCTTTGCTCAAGAGAGAGTCAGATACTCTGTATTTTACTCTATTGTTGACTTGTCTAAAAACAATCATCAACATGTTGTATTTGCTTTCCTTGTACAGGCAATGACTCTTCTTCATCTTCATCCTTGTCTTCAGTGTTAGCTTCATCAATAATCTCAGTATCATGTGGACTTGGAGGCACTTCTTCAAATGAAGTTTCTGGAACTGCATCCTCAACATGCACCACTATATCCTGATTCAGTGGAGTTTCCCCTGGCTGTCTAGACGAAGCAGTTTCAATACTTATCCTCTTCTTTTTCTTGCTTGATTCTCCTTGTGCGGATTCAAGTTGTTTTCTTTTCTTTGCTTGACTTGAATCTCTTTCATTATCTTTGCTTCGCGAACTTCTACTAGTACACTATGCTGTTCCTGCTGTTCTACTTCTCCCATCTTAATGTAAGTAAGTTTCTTTCCTTCATCTATCAATGCTTGTACTTGCTCTTTTATTTGCTCTTCAGTGATAGCGATGATAGGCTCTATCAATTCTTCATCATGAACCCTTTCTCTATCAGCCCAGTTGATATCATAAGGCAGGTTCCGGATCTTATTGTATTCATTGCCTGAGAGAGTTCTTTCATCATCTAATTGATCAAGGATCCTTAATACCTTAGTAGCTCTCACTAGATCCCATTTCAATCTTGAACACTTTTGCATCCTGATATCATTATCATCAATGGCATTAGCCCAATGATCCTCAAGCTGCTCAACATACCTGTAGGAAGAATATGATTGCTTAATGGCTCCATGTGGATCGAAGTTCTCCCTCCTTGAATCATGAGGATGTAGATGATATGCCTGAAGCTCAACCTCTGAATGCTCAGTTGCTTGAAGTGATGGACAGGAGTAATATCTGCCAAGTTGGAGAGGGAACTGAACTTCGACTTTCTTTCTTGCCCTTTGCATTTTATGAAACTCTAACAACTGTCTTGAAACCTCTAGCAACACCATCCTATTGGTAGGATATCTAGGCAATCTGTATGGAAAGGATGTGAAACCCTGAATCCTAATATAGGTAAACTTGTCATACTGGATGTAGTACCTTCCATACTGTTCAATGAAGTTCCTAGCAGCACGTGTTAGTCTTCTATGGAGTTCTCTCAATTTTCTCACTATGAACATAGCGAAGGCATCATTGAACCTCTTGTAATGATTGATGTTCTTCAAATAAAGTTGAGGATAACACTGATGTGAAAGAATTTGTCCAGACTTTGTACCTACTCCTTTAACTGTTAATCCTTTATAAACCACATTTCTTGCTAGGATGTAAACAAGATAGGAAGTCATGAAGAATGACTTTGTTTCATCAAACCTTTCAAACTGCTCATCAAGGCAATGGCTTATAAGGCCAGCCCAGTCAACCATCTTATTCTTTGTAAACACATGATCAAAATAGGTATACATCCATCCTTCGAAAGTAGATGATTGAGGCCTACCTATTACTCGATTCAGGAACATGATGAAGTAACTTATCTCCTGTTTGAAGTCTGCCTTGTGGAACTTTGGATCTTCAGAATTGTATATCTTGATTGATGAATCTGTCATCCACCTCTTCCTCACTTCTTGCATGTAGTGCTTGGGGTTGCCTTCAAAGGTACTTTGAGTAGTTGTAGGACAGATGAACACTGCCTTCCGGTTTGGGATGTTGAAGATCTCCTGGATGGCTTCCCTTTGCAGGTAAGCTAGGACAGTTCCATCTTTAGCTACAATTTGCCTCTTCTGTTTGTCATAGCGCTGAACACATTCCAACACCAACTCAGTGCTAGGCAAGGTAGGTGGGAAGCATGCTGCTTGAACAATTCCACTATTTGCAATGGCCTTGATGTTTTCATTCCTTGTGATGGCAAGCAAGAAGTCTTTTATCTCCTTGAGGATGACATGTTCCATGTTGGTGACTCCCACATTCTTCCAATGAGTTTCAAGCTTGGAGTCAGGTATGTTAGACTTAGCATCCATCTTGATCATCACTTGCCTCTCTTTTGCTGTCATGCCCATTTATCTACAAGACAAGACTCGAATAAGTAACTTGAAATGATGGATTTTACCCTCATAAACCTGATTTTTTTTAGATAAATTCATGATAATCTGCAAAATTAAATGAATAAAAGCCAATTTTATTGAAACATACCTTATATCAGATTTCTGATCTAAAAATGTAGATTTCTGGATTTAATGATAAAATCAGTCTTAAAATGACAAAAATCAAAGGTAAAATGTCATAAATTAGTCTTCAAAATGCAAATTTGCCTTAAGAAAATCTGCTCCTTGAAAAATTCGCTCCTCCCTTGAAAAATTTGCTGCCCCCTCTTGACTTGCAATGGAAATTATGTTGAAATGAAGAGGGAGCGCCCTCTATATGTAGTGGGTTTATTTGCATTTAATGCTGGTCGGCCAGCTAGGAGGTCGGCCCAAGGTAAACATTTAATACAAATGTCTCAAAATTTCAAAATCTAGAGCGTCAGAATAAGAATCTCTATGAAAGGCGCCACAAACTATCCTCCTCCCCTCTAGGCGTCAAGAATGGTGTTTTAAGTGCATATGGGCCCCAAGATCATCATAAAGACTTCTCATTTTGTTTGGATACCACAAAGGGGTAGGTTTCACATTGAATGTTACATCTCAAACTTATAATAATCAATCCTTAACAACTATCATCTCTCCTAAGGCGCTCATTATGATGGTAATGATTGGAAAGTGCGCCTTAAGAGATTCAAGGCCATTCCTTGTTAATTATGTTCACAACTTTACCTTATGATCAACCTCCCACACTTTACTTGCTTCAAACTTTAGTGATTACCTTACAAGGCGCTCAAACTTTGATAATCAAGTCCCCAAGGCGCTCACTGGAGTCTCTGAGAGTAGGAAATGTGCCTAGTCTTCATAGGTGGTTTTGCACTTGCAATCGATGGATAGTTTAGAATACCTCTTGATCTTTAAGGCACTCAAAGGTGGTTATAAGACTAACAAAATGCGCTAAGGCTCTTTTAGCCTCAAGTTTGTCATTTCAACAATGGGAAACAACTTAAAGTAACCCCCTTCTCAAGGCGCAAATTTTGATGATGATTCACGCATGTATGAGCGCCTAACACCAATTTGATTTAACCTTTTATCTTCCAATCAAGTTCAAGCGGTGGAAGATGACTGGGCGCCAACATAGATGAGTTTCCATTCTTGGGCGCTGATTTAAGATGGTTTGAGTGATAAAGAGCGCCCTACCCAACTTTGTTTACCCTTGGGCATTTGAATGAATCCTTTATCAAAGCCCAGAGCGTTTTAAGGCGCTCATCTAGATAAAAACTCGAAGTTTCCTTCTCAAGGCGCTATCATGATGTCATTTTGACTCTTACCCTTGGGCGCTCTTTTGGGATGGATCTGAGCATACAATGCGCCCATGTTTCTTTAAGCTTCCATACTCACCATCTTTTGTTCTAAATATATTTCTCATCTAGGTGCCAAAACTTCTTCAAGGATCCATAGAAGGGCGCCAAAGTAGGTGAGCTAAGGCATGAGATGCACCAATACTGTTGGGCGCTCCTATGGAATAGATCTGACTTCATGTTTTATTTTGGTATATATTCATAGATGAAGGTTTTGTAAGGTGGGTGCCCAAAATCTTCTCAACCAACCTTAATTCCTAGGCGCCAATGAAGGGTGATAGGAACTGAGAAATGCGCTTGGAATACTTCATTTGCTAAGATTCGCTACTAAGCACTTCTGATGGTTTCAATTCATACACAGACCATTTTATTAATGCAAACAACTCCTTCATACTAGGGCGCTCAAAATGGAGTACACAAATGAAATTGGCGCCTCACTCCTCTGTGTTTACCCTTTGATAATTCAAGGTTCTTGACATTTGAATGAATCCTTTAGGCGCTATCAAACCTCAGAACACTCTAAGGCGCTCACCCAGATAAGACTTGGAATTTACCATTGCCTAGGTGCTCATCTAGATGGTTTGAGTAATAAAGAGTGCCTAAGGTCTTTAAATCTAGATTTAGGCATTTGAAAGTTCTTAACACTAGACGCTTATGATGATGATTTCAACAACCTTAGGCGCCAAAATCAACACTTCAACCTTTTCTAGATTTATGGCTCTCACTTCCTGAAACATGTTTAAACTCAAGACCTTTCTCTAACACAAATTCTCCAATTTTGACCTCTCAGGGAATCTCTGTATTACATTTACAAAGCATGATTGGATGATTGACTCCGAGGTGAGCCAACTTTAAGGTGAACTGACTCTAAGGTGACAGAAAAACTAGGGGGTCCCCATCATGATGGGGTGATGTGTGATTTGGTCACAACACATCCCTCATGGCACCATTGGCTACTCAAGTCATAATTTCTGCTACCATTCTCTTTTGGGAGAGTGTCTGTCTACTCCACTCATCATTTTTGCCAGCACACCCAATAAGAATATTATCTAATTAACTCAGCATCACTGCTACAACCCCTTATTGGGACTGTTGGTTAATTGTATCATATAACCTAAAACAAACTGACTAGGGAGTGAATGGGGTCAGCAGACCTTTAAAAGCCAACTGCAGACACTCAAAAGTGCTTCTATTCAAAGCTGAAACAACATGTGTCATGTTCCTGCAGAAAGTCAACACTTAACCAGGAAAGCCAATGCCACATAAATAGGTCAATGCAACTGTAAAAATTTAACACAGCAAGGAATGCTTGATTCTACATTGTCAACAGCGATAACACAAAACTATCACAAAGTCAATGTTGCTGCAGAGTTGGCCTATGCTGGCACTGGCCTCTATAAACTGGTTCTAAATTCTTTTTTTGTCCGCTGCCTTGGGAGGTATGCTGGGCCTTAGGAAAATGGCAGGCCAAAGTGGGGATGGTCAACTGTGGTAACCAGTAAGCCCATAAATACATTCAATGAGATGGAAGTAGGCTGGCAACATGCAGGTTGGCTTTGTTAGTGGCCGTTGAACCAAAAGATCGACCTGTTAATGCCCGATACAACCACTTGACTTAACAAGCACGGGAGGCGGTTAAGCCCTTGTCACAAACCACCGCAGCGCAGCGCTGAACAAGAAGACCAAGGGTCACACCTTGCAACAATCCCCCCCCCCCCCCAGCGCAAGCGCGGGGTTTGAACCTGTGACCTCTGCTCTGATACCAACTGTAGTTGCCGTTGCACCAAAAGATCGACCTGTTAATGCCTGATACAACCACTTGACTTAACAAGCACGGGAGGCGGTTAAGCCCTTGTCACAAACCACCGTAGCGCAGCGCTGAACAAGAAGACCAAGGGTCACACCTTGCAACAGGCTTAGCCAGTCACAATTTAAATCAATAATCATTAATTCAATGAAGGTTGTCTAGGAGAGAGATTGGGTCTTTTTGACGTAATTAAAGTTAAATATTGTCAAACTAGATGTAACAAATCCCTTGCAATAGCTACACTGGGATTGAAAAACTGCAAAACATTCCGCAGAGATAAATAAAGCACTTTCAAGTGAGCAAGATTAGGAGTTTCTGTAACCAAACCCTTGTAGTAGGCTCAGGAGTCTTTTCCCTTGTAATATATTAAGTATTAGCAAATTGCCACATAGAGCATTATGTAGATTGCCCTTTGATGCCCGTTAAAATTAATTTTATTTTCCCTTTCTCCTGACATTTCAGGATACGTTAGGGGATTTGGCCAAGCCTTTAGTAGAATTTGACAGTTTACTTCTTAATCTCTTTACTAATGCAGAAATAATCCCTCCAAACATTCCTTCTTATTCTTCCATGTTTTTTATTTTGATAAATTGGTAAGACACTCACAACTGTCATCTTCTCTTAAATGCCGTTTTGTTTAGAAGCAACATTCAAGGGGTATCTTCCATAAAAAGTTACATGTGACTCTGCATTCAGCCTTATAGGGGTAGGCTTGCATTGTTGTTGTCACTTTAGCACAGGGAGCATGCGCAGCAGAGCTTGAACACAGGTTATTGTCATGGAAATTGCTCATTTAACACAAGACCGTGGTCCATTGGACTCCATCTTTTTCTTGGCTTTATGAGCATTCTACTTAGATGGCATGTGGAACTCAACTTGTACTCTTCTTAGTTAATTTTTGTCCTTTTAAAGGTTTCTGTCAGCCAGGAGTTGAAAATTCATGGTGTGAACTATTCTAGAGAATTTTGCAAAATGTCATGTTGAAAGATTTGGTTTTACAATCTTTTACTTAAATATGGTCCTGGAGCACAGACAAGAAGCAGAATGTGTCTTTGTGTGTCATTCTCATAAAAAATAAAAAATGAATGATAATATATTGACTTTGTATGGATCTCAGGAAATGCAAATAAGGAAATATGTGTGGTGAGGTTGAATTTCTCGTGCCTATAAAATACTTTACAGAAGACAGCAAAAAGAAAACTAATCAAAAGAATCGTTTCTTATTTTGTAAGTGAGCCATAGAGTGGTAGCAATGCACCCTCAGGTTTGCCAGATTGGCAATCACTGACTGAAATTTTAGAGAGTTGTTAAAAGTCTCATAGTAGGATGTCCCTGGTAATTGGATCATCAGACGCAATTCTGTCTTTGGTGTGGGTTGACATATGAATGATGAGCAAATAATTATGTGCTTATTAATTAATTACTTTTTTTAACAGATTGCTGGAATTCAATTATGTTATCAGCCAAACGTTTTGCATTTTTTTGCACAAAAATATTTGTTTCTAATACTAGTGCATTTGATCAAACTCCTTAATAATAATGTCTCTTCATCTGAAATGCATTTACTATGTGACTGCATATTTAGAGTGAAATTGCACAGAATTAGAAAATGCATTTGGCTTATAAGCATTAGAAACATAACTGGTACAACTTTTCTGATACAGGCATATATCATTTATTATACACAATGTTTTTGTCTGAAGACCTGTGACTCCTCTTCTTCTGCAGTGGGAAAATTTTTCGACGTTTTGTGCCTATCGGTAATATTCTAGCAGCAGTGATAAATGAAGCTGTCACACCCTTCACTTGTTATTGGTACTTGGCTTTGATTGTAAGAGATGAAAGAAAGCTGGCTTTGGTTTTTCAGGTAAGCACACACTGAAACTATGGTCTTGTTTAAAGAGTAGGCTGGCTAATCTTATCTTCTGTTCTAAAAAATGTTGGATCATCAGGAACTGCAACCACCATTGGACATGTTGGTTCCAACATGGAAATCTTTGTGCAGTGCCATTGCCAGTAAAATGTTGGAGCAATCAAACGATGGAGCTTGATCTCCCTCATTTGTTTAGAGTTCAAAAGATGGGATATCTTGGCCATTTTAAAAAATGGGTTGTAGACAAATTGTCCTTTTTTAATTGTGTGCAAACTAGAGCACTCATAATTAGATTTCTCAAATTTTTTTCTCACAGGCTTGTGTCAAGATTAAGTAGCACAGACTTTGGATTTCAAGAGCAAATCTGTTTTGTGCAATTAGGATTTATTTCTCCTGGCCAAGATTTTCAACTAGAGTTTTAACAGCTCCTTCATATGGGCTATTGTTTGGTCATGGTTGAAATAGGTTTTCAGTTTACCAATTTGGGATTGCCATGTGTATTACTAACTTGCTGTTTTACATAACTGTTCATTGTTTGCCATGGTAGATGTCTGAGGCACAGAATGTCCAGTCTATTGGGTATTTGTACTTTGCCAAACACAGTTAAGATTGGGAGTTGGTATTTGATATATATTAATCTCTTGCAGTCTACCCTTTTGTGGGAAATATGCACTATATTTGTTGTCTGACATTACTTGGGTCAATGCACAAGCATGTCCTTAATATAAAACCATTCTATGTTTAAGGTGGATACCAAATTTATGTCAGTATACAGTTGCATCTTTGAAGCTTGTCTGTCTTGATTATTGATATGAAAAATGTCTTGAAAATTTTAGAACATGCATTGAAATAAAACCAAAATAAGCTTTTGGAAAATCGAGGTTTTTGTAAATATTTTTATAATAAAGACATTTTTAGCTTGCTACAATGTTGCTATAGTGATTTGTTAAAGATTTCGCCCCTTCGAGGGCTATATGTTGCTGCTATAGTGTTGCAACATCATTTTGGGAGGTTTCTATAATAATTTCAAAATTTTTATGAGCAGATTTGCATTATCATTGGTTGGATTTGAGGAGTTTACACCATATTGGCAAATCCTAACTGTTGCTCCATCAATCTTTGGAGGGTTTGGATCAGATTTGACATTATTTTCTGGTTTCCAGCTCTAGCCATGGAGAGTTTGTTGCTGTATTACCATCATAAGTTTAATTTTCAATCATACAACTTGAGCGCCACCTTTGGGAGAGCAAAATCTATCATTTTCAACCTTGTGACAGTCATATCAGACACTAATTTGCATCATTCTAGCCTTAGTACATCATTGATCGCTACATTCTTCCAGCTGATTGCCATCATTTATATTCTTTACTGTTGTAGCAACCTCATTGGGGAGGTGCTACACTACATTAGACAGTTTGACATCATTCTACAATTCGTATAGAGGCATAGGGTGGCAAATTCATCATTGCTGTAGCAAGCTACAAACCGTACAACAATAAATTCATCCCCAATTTGGCATATTTCCAATCATATGGTTAGTTGTACATCATTTGACATTATTTGGATGGGTTCTCATCACTGCAATTTTTGAATATTGTGTTACATCTCCGAAAATCAAACATTTTATTGTTGCAATAAAATAAAATATCAGATTTGGGTTTATATGGTGATATTTCCAGCAACATAAATTTATTCTTATTATCACATTTGACTTATTTCCATTGATTGAGGGTTTCATTTTGGCTACCCATTGAATGGGAGGATTTGATACAATGTTTTCAGTCATTTACTGTTAGTAATCAACTTAATTTCTGATTGGCTGTTTCAGTTAGAATTTTGTTTCCAAAATTAAAAAAAATACAGAAAAATAAAAAAATTACAAAATTTATAATTTGGGGACATTACATTGATATTAGAGCTTTGATCTTGCTAGCTTGCAAGATTAGATCTAATTTTAATGCAACATAATAGCAAATTAGAAAAAGATCTATCGATCAAATGAATGAATAGGAGATTAGAACGGATTTGGAAAGATCATGAGACATGATAGGACAAACTTGTAGAAGTTGCTAAGGTGGAGAAAGGCAAGGAACAAAGGGAAGAGCCATTTCAACATCTCTCAAGAAATGATATGAACATGCATCGTGAGGAATACAAGGCTCTAAGTCAGACGGTCCGTAATGATTTGTATTTCAATGAATTCTACGATTTAAGGATGAAGAAGGGTTCTATGAGAAGAAGAAGAAATTAGTAGGAGCCAAAGAAAATGTTCTTGGAAAAAGAAGAGTGATTGGAAATAGAGGTCCAACAAGTTGCATAGGAATCTGCCATGCAAGGAGAAAGTAGAGCTCTTTTGTTGATTTCTAACAATTGCATGCATCAACAACATATTGATGAAGTCAAGGAGGAAAAGGCATCACTTGTTGGATGCGAAGAGCTCAAGATAGAGGAAGATGCCAAATCATGAACTATCTATCGAGCTTCTAGATGGTGAGTGATTGATTTTTAGAGTAGCATTGTGGATGGATATGTATTTGAGAAGAACATCGTGATTGACCCTAGCTCAGTTGTTGAGTTACATGGATGGAGGTGTTGAGGATATATCAACAATGTCTCTTTCAGATTAACCATAAATCGACTAAGAACTCCCACTGCTTGGGCAATATTTGGTTTTGTACAAACCATAGCATACATCAAGCTGCCAACAACACTAGCATAAAGAACTCTCATGTCCTCCACCTCAATAGGAGATTTTGGACACTCCAAAATAGATAACTTCGTCCCCAACATCAGAGGAATAGTCAACGATCTACAAGTTGTTGTGTTGAATCTGTCTAACAGAGAATTCATATACTTACTTTGGCTCAACCAAAGTTTTATGTTTGCCTTGTCTCTTCTGATTTCCATCCCTAGAATATACTGAACCGCCTCTAGGTTTTTCATCTCAAATTGTGTTGAAAGCTAAGACTTCAAATTAGAAATCAAGTTCTTTCCATTCCCAAAAAGCATATTGTCAACATATAAACCAATAATGAGAATGCGATCTTTATCCATCTTATAATAAACACAATGATCTGATTTCGATCTTAGAAATCCCAAACTCAACACAAAGACATCAAACTTCTAGTACCACATCTTAGGAGATTGTTTCAAACCATACAAAGATTTTTTCAGCTTGCAAACCTAATTTTCTTTATCTTAAACCATGTAGTGCTCTGGTTGTGACATATAAATCTCCTCCTCCAAGTCACCATGAAGGAAAACTGTCTTCACATCCATCTGTTCGACTTCAAGATCATACGCTGTTGAAGAGATAACAAGAATTTGATGGATGTCAGCTTTGCAACGAGAAAGAAAATCTCACCATAATCTATTTGTCAACCTGGGAATACCTCTTTGCAACCAATTTAGCCTTATACTTCTCAACACCGCCATCTGCACCAAATTTCTTTTTAAACGCCCATTTGCATCCAACGGGTTTCTATCCTTTAAGCAAAGGCATCAAGTCCCAAGTATTATTTTTTTCCAAAGCATCCATCTCTTCTTACATGGCCTCTTTCTAGGAATCTGCATCTTTCATATCCATAGCCTCTTTCAAAGTTTTAGGCTCATCAGTGTTAAAAATTAAGGCAAAAATACAATTATAATCAGATAATGAATAACTAAACTTTTTAGGTTGCCTCCTAATCCATGTAGACCTCCTCAAAAGCTGAGGTTGAGGTTCTTTTGAACTTGCAGAGTTGTTAGAGCTCTCCTCATCACCAGGTCCAGTAGGAGCTTTTGGTCCAATCTTCTTAGGGGTAGAAGGAAATTAAACCACATCCTCTTTTTTTTTTTTTTTATGGTTGTAGAACAATAGGAGGACGTACTTCTCTAAAGATAACACTTTTGTTATACAAGATTTTTTCGGCCACAGGATCCCAAAGCTTGTACCCTTTCACACCAACACCATAGCCAATGAAGATAGAATTAATTACCTTGTTTTCCAATTTTGACCTCTTCTCATTAGGCACATGTGCATATGCCTCACAACCAAATATTCGAAGATGTCTCAATGAAGGCTTTTTACTAGACCACACCTCCATGGGTGTCTTCTCAACAAGCGCTCAAGTAGGAGACCTATTAATCAAGTAGCAAGCATTGGCTACAACTTAAGCCCAAAACTTCTGTTCGAGGCTAGCTCCACTAAGAATACTCCTAAACCTCTCTATCAATGTCTTGGTCATCCTCTCTGCAACTCCATTTTACTAAGGGGTGTATGGAGTTGTCTTATATTTTTCAATCCCATGTTCTTTACAGAACTTCTCAGAATTTGCCGAACAAAACTCACCACCATTGTCAATCCTCAAACACTTAATCTTTTTACTAGTTTGATTTTCTACAAAAGCTTTAAACTCTTTGAATTGACTAAAGACTTCCGATTTGCTTCTAAGGAAATAAAGCCACGTCCTTCTATTGTAATCATCAATAAATGATACAAAATATACAAACTTAGAAATCGAAGGAACATTCATAGGACCAAACACATCAGAATGAATCAGATCCAACACCTCAGAAGATTTGTGAGAACTAGAGTAAAACTGAATAAGGTTTTGCTTTCCATATAGGCAATGTTTGCAAAAATCGAACTTGAGATTACAATCATTTTACCCCTTGACAAAATTCTTATTTTTTAGGGCTCTAAGACCCTTCTCACCAATGTGACCAAGTCTTTCATGCCACAACATTGTCTTCTCAACAGAAAGTTTCATCTCCAAAGCATGAGCACCCTTAGGTACCCAGAAAGCATAACCATCGAAAGTAGATGCAACACACTTTTTCGCTGCTAGTTCCAATGGTGAGGATGAAGAATCTGAAGCTCTCTTCTTCAAAATAGAAGAACAATTGCACTAAACAATGCATGCATCCAGCTGAAACAAAGTGCCTCTCTAAACACCCTTAGCAAGCACCATAACTCCTCTAGTCATCTTGCATCCTCCATTCGAGAAGACAACCTGCACACCCACATCATTCAATTGAAATATTGAAAGACGGTTCTATGCCAAACTAGGGATATGCGGAACACCACTGATCCCCTTCACTCATCCATTAGGGAATTAGATCAAGACTCTTCTATGACCAACAATCTTCAAGTGAGAGTCATCACCCAGGTACACTTTCCCACCATTGTATTCTTCGTACTTTGTGAACCAACCCCAATGTGAGGTCATGTGGAAAGAAGCACCAAAATCGATCAAACACACATCTTCCGATGCAGGGGTGGCCAAGGCAACAACAAAAGCATCACCATCATCTTGGGACTTGTCTGAATCGAAGAAGTTCTTTTTCTTCTTCTTCTCCTCCTTACACTCCTTTTGGAAGTGCCTAGATTTGCCGTAGTTCCAACACCGTGCCTTGGATTTTCTAGGAGACTTAGATCTCCCACCGGATTTGGATTTTCCTTTATTTACTTTCTTGTCCTTTTTCCCTTTGTCTTTTGATTGACGACGAACTATAAGAGCCTTCTTAGCTGTTTGAGAAGATTTTCTTCGCATCTCTTCAGACAGTAACGATGCAACCACTTAATCCATCTTGAAGGTGGTAGTGGTACTCCCAATGACCATAACAGGCAACCCATAGAACCTAATCTACAAGCATGTCCTCCATTTTGAGTTTCCACAACTCGAAATTACTGCCATTGAATTTCTCCATCTCTATTCTTCCAGATGTGCTTGCCATCTCCTTCCTGCAACAAGATCACAAAATCCTCTACACAAACTCTCACTCAATCGAAGATCAGTACAAAAAACCCTTTAGCCAACGAGGACCAAAAATGTTTAGGCTTTGATACCAACTGAAAGGAAGCATGGTAGACGGAATAGCTTCCTACATCGAACTAATGAGGGGAGAGTTATGCAAATTTTTAATCCTTACAGTAATAGAGAAGAAGATATGTATCATAAAACATAAATCAACAACATAACATAAACCAAACAAATATACGTGGGGAAAACCCTTTTGGGTAAAAAACCGCACTCCAAATCACAACCCAAATGTATTATTCAGTAAACAATAATGGTTACAATACACTTGCAAAGCTATAATCTTGCAGGGGTTCATAACACTGTTTTCAGAGCAATTTCGACAGCATAACAGTACCTGCAAATCAACATACAAAACTAGCTCCAAGTAGCACCTTATATAGACTTTACAAGCCATGAGAGGAAGCTTCTAGGAGGTGGGGCATCCAAATCCACATGGCACACTTTCCCATGTCCTCCTTCTACCCGTGACATTGGTTCAACACTTTCTAATTTCCACGAACACTTGTCCTATCCTGTCATAGGAATCTCCTCTACATGGGCATCCCAAATTTACTATTTCTGGCTTATGACAAATGCTCTTACACATCTTACAATTGTCATAGAATCTGCCATTTATGACATCACTTACAACTGTAAGAGAATATGTCATAACTGACTATTTTTGGAACATTCTCTTACAACTTGTCATAGGCCAACTTGGGCGCTCCAAAATGACTAAGTCAAAGATGCCTCCTACAGTGTCATACATGCAAATGAGACTTGTCTTCATCCCTTCTATTTCTGGCTTTGACACTGTCATAGAATTTGTCATATCTTACGCATTAGAATCTATCATACATCCTGACACATGACCTCTAGGTGCTGATACATGGCAAAACTATGCTAACTCAACATGGCAGGCCTACCTCTTCATATAAGGACAAAAATACATCTAGTCACCTTCGATGTAGGATGACACATCACCGTGCCAACTCCCACAAAGTGACAAAATAAGATTTACGTAGAATTTTACAATAGTAGGTAAAAATTACATAAATAAATAAATATCAACATTAGGAACTTGCAAAGGTTGAGACACCTTAATTCCCAACAATATTAAATCCATTCAGTGACTTATCTTCTTCACCGATGGTAAACCTTTTGGTACATTATCAGAGACAATGTCCTAAAATGCTTCCAACAAATCTGAGATTTTTGCTGGTACATCTTCACATTTCTTTTGGTTGTCAAAGCAAAGCACCGACTCTCGTGCTTCATACCATTCAAATTTTTCCTACTATCTACCAAGAAAATTCCAGCAGTACTACATACCTTTTCTTCCACTTCCTTCAAAGGCTTCAACTTAAGATGAACTCCATCCTTTGTCAGGGAATAGGTGTTTGCATGGCCATCATGGAAAACACACCTATCATATTGCCACATCCTTCCCAATAGCACATGATATGCATCCATCAGTAGGACGTCACACAACACCTCATCATGGTAGTCTCCAATCTTGAACTTGACTAAACATTTCTCATTGACCAAAGCTCTATGGTCCTTCTACAACCATGTAATTCAATATGGATGTGGATGCCTTCTCCTTTTCAACTTCAACTTGTTAACCATCTCGTCTGAAACAAGATTATCAGTGCTTCTATTGTCAGTAATAATATCACAACATTTGCCTTCACATTTGCACCTTGTGCAAAATAAACTCTTCCTCTGTTCTGGTTCTTCCTCCTCATTTAACAAGATTCCTTTGACAACTAGAGTTTCTCCCCTTTCAGTATCTTCAGAATGCTCGGACTGAGTATCTTCATCTACACATGCAACTCGTGCATCACCTTTAGGTATTCTATTTGTCCTTGATGTTATGGACACTTGTAGGCTCAATGTCCTCCACATTGGAAACAGGTTCCTCTTAAGCCTCCTCTTCCAGGTCCTTGTTCAGGTCTTCCTCTTCCTTTTCCTCTTTTCTCACCATTATTGTGTTCATGATGGCAATAGGAATGATTTCCTCTCTGATTTAGATTGGTGCTTGCTTCTTCACTTTTCTTTTCAATCTTCATTTCAGTCTCCATAGGATCTTCCACCAGTCCTTCCGCCATGACCTTTTCCTCTTTGCTTGCTTTCAAATATTTTATTCAGCGTCTCTTCCACCTTTAGAGCAAACTGGTATCCATCTTCTATGGTGGTCATTTTGACCAAGCTCAACTCCTCTTGAATACTTGGTTTCAACCCATTAATGTAATGGGCTACCTTGTCCTTGTTGGCCTCTACATGTCCTATTCTAATAATAATCTTATAAAATTCATCTATAGACTCCTTAACAGACTTGTTATTTTGTTTCAATCATTGTAGCTTTTTCAACAACTCCAACTCATAGTCCATAGGAATGAACTGCTTCTTTAGTTTGTCCAACATCTGATTCCATCTGGTAATCTTTCCTTTTCCTCTTCTATTTCTCTCTAACTAGACCTCTATCCACCAAATATTGGCGTGGCCCTTCAACTTCATTTTTGTAAACTTGACTTGTTCTCAATCCTCCACCTCTTCATACTCAAAATATTCCTCCATATAGTTTATTCATTCAATAAGCTCTTCCGGATTTAGATCCCTAGAATAGGTAGAAACTTCAAACCTAGGCCTCTTTCCAATCTTCGAAATGACCTTCAACAACCTAATTTGCTCAGGATCTCCTACAACATCTTGTTCTTCTTTGAATGACTCTTCTTCAGCTTCATCTTCGCTTTCTTCTTTTCTTCTTGGCCCAAACCCTCTCCGTAGCTCCTCTTGCAATGCATTGATTTGCATTTGCAGGGCTCTAAAACCCTTTTGTGTCAAAGCATTTCTTGCACCACCATGGTTTCTTCGTGGATGCATCATGATCTTCTTTTCTATTCAACCCACGACCACAAGTCCTAGTGTAAACTATCTCATGTTTGACGATTTGTCTACACACTTAGGAACTTCTGCTCTGATACCACTTGATGAGGGCTGTAAATCCCAGAACACACAAAAACACAGATTGTTCGCAGAAAATAAGAATGTTCTTTTATTGAATTGAAAACAAATCACATTACAGAAATTGGAAACAAATTGAAGGATGAAATCCTCAACAGATTGCAACACATTACAACTTCCTTTTCTCTGGATTTTGGAACCTTCTTCCTTTTGTAGCTTCAAATCTACTATGGTTTTCTATTTTTTCTCCTTTTCATGACTCACCACTTTCCCCTCCTTCACTACTACCAAAAGACTTGAAAAATGGTCATAAATAGCCCTTTTTGGGGCCTTCCATCCAAAATTTCAAAATTTGTAACTCCCTCCAAAAATAGCCCAACTTCTAGGAGCCATAAATTTTGATCCGGGTGTCTGATTAACGAACCGTTTGATGCGTTGGAAAGATCATGAAGAGATCTATGCCTTCATAACTTGCCTTACAGGTTATGCTCAATTTGGGGCCATACAAGGCTTCTAAGTGCCTCAAAATTAACTTTGAAACGTTTGCAAGGGTTTTTAAAGAAACAAAAACTTTAATATCTTTCAACTCACAAATGATCTTTAGCCAATTCCTTCACTAGAGGTTATATTTTTCGATTCTGGAGCTTTGAGTAAATTTTTGTTTCTATACGGGCTCAAATGCAAACTTTCTAAGAATAACATGTTTCTATTTTTAGCCAGTTGAAAATTTTGAAGGTTCTGAATCATTAAACAAATGGGTATCCACAAATACTAAAATTGAAAATAACAGAAAATAAAATCATCATTTTTTTGGTGATGCAAGATTCCACTTACACCATTGGATGCTCTTGCATTAGGTGTTAGCGTGCTACATTATTCTTGTGCTTGTGTATGTCAATGTGGAGGTTGAAAATATTGTGAGAAAGTGTGAGCACATTTGTAGAGCCGTATGTTGAAGGAAGGCATCTAAATGCTGTCCATAGCGTATCAATTTCAAGCATATAAAAATCACATTTTATGTCGATTTAATACAATGTTTTTTGTGCATGGAAGATGCTTCATATGAAGGAGGAGGCATTCTCAAAAGATTGTTGGCAGTATAAACTCTTCTGTTGGATGCTTGTTTTCATGTTGGGCATTCAAATTGTTGTGCCGGGGATTTAATCTGTTGTGTTGGGCATCTAAATAGCTGTGCTGGGCGTTTAAACTTCTATGCATCTCAGTTTGGATGATTATTTTGAGGTTTATGCTGCCTGTAGAGAGTGTTTCAAAGATAAAGTGCCACAACTATAAAATAAGATTGATGAAACAAAGAATTGGGCTGGAATTTGTAGAGAAAGGTGCATTTTTTCTTATTTGTCTCTCTGATTTTTCAAAATTTCTTGAAAAAATTCAACTTTAGATTAGAAAAGAATTTAAAATAATAAACATTATCATAAATTATTTTTTAAATTCTTTTTCTATTCTAAAAGTCAAACTCGAGTGCAAATTAATATAGTTCCATTTAACTAAAAAATATATTATTATGCACTTAAAAATGTAATTCGAAGCAAAATTGTACATATTATTTGCAAGCCATTATTAGTTTTGAAAACTCATTTAAAATCAAACATTGGGGAGATATAAGGGTTCCATTTGGAGAGATAAGGACCATCAAAATAAAAATAATGGCTACCATTGCACCCAAAATCATGTGTCCTGACTCTCAACTTTTGAGAGGAGACAACTATGTTTCCTGGAAAACTAAATTTGAAACCCAACTTGAGTCTGAAGACTTTTGGGATCTGGACATACAACTAGACCTGCACAATTGTGTTGATCAAACCAGATTTGATAAGGCCAATCAAAAGGGCAAATTGATAATTTTGTTTGGAGTGTTTGATGAGGTTCAACCTCACATTAGAACTGCCACTACTGCTAAAGAGGCTTGGGATCGCCTCAAAACTATTTATGAGGCCAAAAACCAAAATCAAATTCTTCATTTGCAACGTCAATTACATTGTTTGCAAACGTCAGTTACATTGTTTGCAAATGCAAGTGGTGAAAAAGTAGAGACATTTTTCAGAAGAGTTGTAGAGAAGTTATAGATGCCTCTCTTGTACCTATAGTCTTTAGAGCACTAACCCTTTCATTTCACATGTTTGTCACATGTGTCAATGCGGCTTGTAGAACACCATCCTTTAAAGAGTTGGTAAATTTGATTCAACAAGAAGAAGCAATCCACGGTGAGACTTCTAACTCCCAAGACAATCAGGCCCTCACATCAAAGTAGAAGGGAAAACAACCTGAATGTTGAAGTGGTTCATTAGGTTCATCCAAACCAATTTTGGATAACTCTTCTACAAATAAAAATAAGTGTCTCGTTTGTGGAGGAAAAGGACATGATCTCAATGATTGCTGGTACAATTTCTATGCTAATAGTAAATCTAGTTAATGAAAGCCGCAAAAACCTTCTTTGGGGGACAAGAAGAAGAATCCCCATGGCAGAAAGAACCCAATAGGTAACATGGTAATGTTGCATCTATAGGAGATTTAGATGAAGGAATTTTTTTATATGCTATCAAAACTCAAGTCCCCACTTCAAACAATTCTATCTGGTATATTGATTTTGGTGCATCTAGACATATGATAGGTGAACAAGAGTGGTTTTTTGATCTCACTCCAACCTCATATATGCAAGTTTCCCTCGGTGATGATGCATCTTATGATGTTCAAGGAATTGGAGATATTTCATTTCCACTCAAAACTCATAAATGTAGACTATCTAAGGTTCTCTATGTTCTAGGGCTCACAAAGAACCTACTCTCTGTAACTCAATTGCTAGAGAACAACTTAAAGGTTGAATTTGATCAACATAATGGTGAGAAGCTTTCTCTTCCGAAATAAAACTCGTAATGGTGAAGTTGTTTCTCGTGCTTCAGGGGTCAGAAAAATGTTTCAACTTGTTGATGTCACACATGAAGACAAGGCCCTTGCCATTAAAACTAATGCATCCACTACTCTTTGGCATCGAAGATTTGGCCATCTCAGTTTTGGCTATCTTCTTGCCTTGAGTAAGAGAGATATGGTGCGATGACTTCCCTCCATGTAGAAAATATAAGTTCTTTGCTCCCATTGTCTTGTCGAAAAGCAACATTGGACTCCTTTTCCCGCTGCAAAAAATAGAGTCTCTAGTCCCTTAGAATTGGTCCACATTGATCTATGTAGACCAAGTCATAACAATTCCTGGTATTTTCTACTCTTTTTGGATGACTATTCTATAAAAATGTGGGTCTATTGTTTGTCTCACAAAGATCAAGCTTTTGAGAAATTCAAAGAATTTCGAGCTCTTGCAAAAAGGTCATCAGGTCAATCTCTCAAAGCCTTTCAATAAGATCAAGGGGAGGAATTCACTAGTAAGGAGTTTTCACACTACCTACAAGAACATAGGATGAAAAGACAATTCACCAGCACTTACACACCTCAACAAAATAGTGTTGCAGAGAGGTGTAATCGTACTATTGTGGAAATGGTGCGATGTATGTTAAAGGATACAGATCTTGCTCTTGCATTCTGGGATTAATCGGTTCATACAATTGTGTACTTGTTGAATTGAGCACCCACTAAAGTGGTTGAAAATATCACACTTGAGGAAGCATGGATTGGGAAGAAGCCCTCTATAGTACATCTCAAAGTGTTTGGATGTACAATTTTCATGCATGTTCCCAAGGTACAAAGGACAAAGTTGTATGCCAAGTCTTTGAAATGTATTTTTCTTGGTACAATCAGAGTCAAAGGGATATCAGCTTATGGATGTAGTAACAAGGAAGGTGTAGATTATTAGGGATGTTGTTTTTGATGAGGAAATAGAATGCAACACCTCTTCCTCACCATCATCTGTTCTCAAACATCGAGAATTCTTGAATCTAAAGATGAAGAACTTGATGAAGAAGCACAAGAAGAGGCTTTGTTTCCATTAGATCAATTTCCACCTCTTTCACTACCTCCATCGTCATCTCTTGTGCATAAAAGCTTCTTAAGTGGTATCAGGGCACAATGAAGGATTCTAAAGATGATGCAGTTGCTGATACATCTCTCACTCGACCCCAAACTCATAGTAAGTCTCATGAGGAGGTGAACTTGGCTCTTAGGTGTATAGTTATTTAGAGTTTAGAACTAAAAATAGTAGAATAGGATCTTGAGTGACCACCTTGGAAAGATGCCATGGATGCATAATATCAGGCATTACTGAGGAATAACACATGGAACTTGTTGATCTTCCACTAGGGAAGAAAGCTTTTAGTTGCAAATGGGTTTTCAGAATCAAATATAAAGGTTGATGGTAGCATTGACAAGTACAAGGCCTGACTTGTTGCTAAGGGCTATGCTCAAAAGGAAGGTATTGGTTATGGTGAAACTTTTTCCCCTACAACAAAGATTAAGACTATTCGTATGGTATTGGCAATGGAAACATAATTTGGTTGTAAAGTTCATCAAATGGATGTCAAGAGTGCCTTTCTTAATGGAGATCTCAAAGAAGAAGTCTACATGACTCAACTTGAGGGGCACATTGCACTTGGCCAGTAGCACAAAGTTTGTAGACTTGTAAAATCCCTCTACGATCTTAAGAAGGCTCCTCGAGCCTGGTACATCAAGATCAATGAGCATGCCCTTCAACATGGATTCAGTGGGAATTCATATGATCCAAATCTCTACCTCAAAGAGAAGGGAGGCGAGATTGCTATTTTGATTGTATATGTTGACGATTTGGTCATCATAGGAAGTTCGCCACAGATGATTGATGCAACAAAAACTGATCTCAAACAATCGTTCAACATGACAAAGATTGATCTCTTGCATTAATGCCTTGGCCTTGAAGTGTGGCAACAAAAGAATCAAATCTCTATTTCTCAGATGAAATATGCCAAGACATTGCTTAAGAAATTTAGAATGGAAGATTGCAAAATTTTGTCAACTCCCATGGAGATAGGATTGCAACTTTCCCTGTTGGCAACTTGGCAAACATCATTAAGAGAGAGACACTGCTGGCATAATGATGAATGATTGAGCATGATGTTTGAAGGTGCTGTCATTGATGGCAACAAGAAAAGGAATGAGATTGTGACAAATATTTTGGTCCAGTGAAGAAGACTTAGTCATTTTGACTAATTGTTGACAGTATACAGGTGACAGCGACAGAGAGGCAGTGTAATGGCTGACATTTGTCCACAGTTGGAGATCAGATCATGCGGTTCTGGTATGTTGTCTGTAGTTCATAAAAGATCTTATATTCAATATTTTAGCTCCTGATAAGTACCAGAAGCATACCTTCAAATAATCTAAGTCCGGTAGAGCAAAAGACAATGATATTCATAGAAGAACATTCAGTTGAATTGGTCCGCATTCCTCCAATGTTGCATAATTTGATATGCGGTTTTGAGGTGTTGTAAACATTTGTATGAAGTGTCTAAATTCAAAGTTGCAGGTTCTGAAGTCCACCAAAAATATAGTTGTGAATGACTGAGTATCACTACATGGCTTGACAGAGTTTGATTGTAATAGAGCATGTGTTCTTGGGGTCCGCATTTTGCTGCAAAAGAATATTTTGCTTTGCGGTTTTGAAGGTATGATTTGTGATATATAAAGAGTCTTTGATACGCTTTTGAGCAAGTCTTGTGGTCCGTAGTAAAAGATGTAGTTTGACAGATGAAGTGAACCAGTGGCAGTCTGTGTTGGAGGCCGACATGACAAGTTTAATTTGTATGTGGTAAGTTCTATTGTTTAGAACTTAATCTTAAGTAGTGTAATAGTTGAGGACAACATAGGTGAAGGTGATTCAAATGTTGTTTGGGTCCACTGTGAATTTTGATGAATGAATTTGGCCGACAGAGTACATAAGGCATGACTACACGCTACACCTTATTAGGCCAACCTAATATGAAGATTTTGATTGTTGTGGATATATTTATGGGATTGAATTTCGTGTTTGAGATGAGAGATGCGAAGGTGAATATTTATGATATGTGAAGTGTAGTGCAGGCGACAAGAGCAGAAGAAGAGAGATCTTGCTTAATGTAAAAGAAGAGCAGTGAAACAGAGCATGCAAGATGAAGAGTTTTGAGATAGTGTTTTGAGCTTCATTGGAACTGCAACCATGCATGTGTAGATGCAATATGAGCAGTTCAACCTGGTAGTGAGCCATTCTTCCTTCTTTCTTTCTCTAGGTAGTGAGCCATTCTTGTAGTGAGCATTTCTTTGGGCAGTGAGCCCTAAGGTTGTGAGCCTTCTTGTAATTTGGTATTGTTCCTACATAATATATTGTGAGCTAACACTCACCGTGGTTTTTTCCAGTTTTGGGTTTTCCACGTAAAAATCTAGGTGTTCATGTGTGATGGATTGTGGTTATTTTTTCTATGTTTAATTTGCTTTTTTATTGCATGCGGTAAATGGATTACTAGTTTAACAAGTAAGAAGTTCAATAGAATACTGATTCACCCCCCTCTCAGTATTTTAGGTGTTCAACAATTGGTATCAGAGCCTAGTTCCTTGGAAGAAGTCTAACAGCTTGAGGAAGATCTTGGAGTCTGAACACATGGCAGGTAAAAAATGTCCTACTCTTGAAGAAATTGATTCAACTGAAACTGAAGAAGAATACACGCTTGTCAATGAAGAAGAACTCAAGCTTTCCCTTGAAGATCTTGAAAAGGTTGAATTAGAAAACAAGGATCTGAAAGATAATGTCAAGGAAGAAGATGAGTGCATTAGAAAATTGAGGGAACAAGTCAAGAAGTTCAAATAAAAATATAAGGAGGTTAGTGAACAATTGATATCTGCAAATGACACCTTGAATGATTTGAAAGTGGAAGTCGTAAAAAGAGCAAAGTAGAAGAAGACCTAAATCAATTGGTGAAAAGCAAAATTGAAGACTGCAGAAAGCTTGAACAAGAAGTTGTGGATTTGAAAGCTGATCTGAAATAGGCATGGATTCAGGAAGATAAATTCAGAGTAAGTGCTGTCCAACTCGATAGAATACTTGCAAGTCAAAAGAGTCCTGATGACAATGAACGATTGGGATTTGAGAAGGGTGAAAGCTCCAAAATTGCTCAAGAAAAGAATGTTGAGATCAAGAAGGACAAAGACAAACCGATCCAAAATCAAAGGAACAGACTTAGAAGACCACCAGTCAGGCAACCAAATGCTCAAAGGTACCCTTCTTTCAATGGTTATTGTAATACATGCAATAAGATTGGTCATAAGGCTACTCAATGTAGGAGCATAGTGAATCAAAATGTTCCATCATTTTCTGGTCAGTGTTTCACTTGCAATAAAGTAGGTCACAAGGCTAATGAATGTAGAAGTAAGATAAGGAATGGTTACAACAATAGAAGGAATGCTTAGAACTTCAAAGGTAACTGCTTTATATGCAAGAGGTTTGGTCATAGAGCTAGTGAATGTAGAAGTCAGATAAGAAACAACTATAATAATGAAAGGAATGCTCAATCTTTCATTGGGAATTGTTTTGCATGCAATAGATTTGGACACAAGGCTAACCAATGCAAATCAAGAATGAATGGAAGGAATAATGGACAAAAGAATGTTGTATGCTTCAATTGCAACAGGCTTGGACATATTGCACGATTGTACAGAAGCAAGAATATGAAGAAGACTAATTAGGCAGAGATGAAGAAACTGACACAAAAGGTAGATCTAGTAGAGATCAAGAAGGAGATGAATCAAATTTAGGTTAAGAAGGAAGTGTAGGAAGTCAGGATGAGTCCACACTAGACTTTGGTGCTGGTACTTCCTCTGTGAAGTAAATTGGGAGCTCTAGCTCAGAGGGAGATTAAATGAAAAATCCTGTTCCCCCAGTCAGAAAAGTGGTGTTGACATCCAGTACGAAGGTATAAGCTAGAAAACAAGAAAACAAAGATTTTGGAGAAGATTCCGTCAGAAAAGAATCTAATGTGGTGGATTGCGGAGCAATTTAAATTGACTATGAATAGCAGAATAAGGGTTTGACAACTTTTTGAAATAAGCATTTATGAGGATTGAATCCTGATAGAAAGAGGATATAAGGAATTCATTTGAAAGAAAAATAATTTTGCATTCAAACCCTCAAGCGAAAAAAGACTTGAGAAGTAAGCTTGGGAAAATTCAAGCATCCGATGAAGAAACCCTAACGGAGGCAAAAGGTATTCATCGTTCTCTCTCTCGAAATTTCTCTATGTTGAATCTGTAAAGATGCATACTCCTCAAGTAGTTGAGATAACAGAGAGGCCTCGCCCCAAGTTCAAGAAGCACCCCTTCAAATCATTAGAGACTGATCCAAATGGTGCATTTTTTGAGATTCTGCATGGTGTTATGCATATGGAAGACGTTAGGGCATATATACATGCAAACCTAGATGAATATGATCATGGAAATTAGGGAAAATTTATCTGAAGGAACTAACTGTGAAGGAACTAACTGGTGACAAATTTGAGCTAAAAGAAGAATGTAGTGCCCTGTTTGAGAAACATTTGGATACTTGGTTGGATTTTCTAGTGGTCCCGGATGATGCTTGGGTTAGATATGTCTCGAGCATGATTCATGATGAGTTCTTTTAGCTTGATGAGCCTTATATGATAACAAAGGATGCCATCAAATAAGTTATTGGCAATTGTTCCACTAGAAATTTTTTGGAATTGAAGTCTATGAAGAGTAAGACAGTAATACAGTTGATAGGTGCAAAATTTGATAAAAGAGCATTAACTGTAAATGATATTGTGGATCTAGCTGTGAGATTTGCATCAAAGGTCATTGGTTACAAGATATATTTCTCCAACAGGTATAACTCTATTTCTGCAACAACCATATATACAACATATGATATGGTCAAGAACAACACAGACTATGACCTATGTGAGTTGTTTTGGCAACAACTTATGGAGACTCTCAAAAAAGACAAAAGACTCAAAATACCCCTTCAAGTACGAAACTTTGATCATTTGTCTATTCTTCTATTTTCTAAGGGAGTTACCTAGTATGGATAATATTGGTTGGCTTGATCATTCACCGGTAGCAGCACAAATTAGAAATCATGTACAGAGTTTGGGAAATGCTGATAAACAAAATGCATCACTATGGGGTTATTTCAAGAATTTCCAAAAGAAAATGCAGGCTAGGGCCAGAATCCTTGAAAAAGTTGTAAAGAAATATGAAAAAGACATTGTATTCATGGTGGATAAGGATAAATGCTTTATGGAGGCTGTAGAACCAAGAACTGTATGGGTCCCAGCCATGCGATATGAAGTCACAGAGGAAGTTTTGGTTGGATTGGCTGATCTGATGTTAAGAAAACCCAAAGACCTAGAGGGAGGTCATAAAGCATAGAATGAGCCAGCTCCGAGAGGTAGCAATCTTCAAGATTGCATCCCTAACCAAACTAATAGCAGCAACAGATAAGACTAGGAAAATCACTGAGGCTCCTACTACAATAAAGTAAGTAGAAGAGTTGGTGTCCTAGATTAATGGGCACATATTAGTTTTGAGCGATGCCAAGGCCAGTTGGGATGAAGAAGTGATGCAGCTGAAGAAAATCTACAAAGATGTTCTCCCTGAACAATAGTAAGACATTTTGATTTCACTTGTATATATGTGGAAAGTAGAAAAATAGTTTTAAAATTTTGGCAACTTGTATATATCTTTGTATCATACACCTTTGCCATTGATGTCAAAGGGGGAAAAGAAATGAAGCATGTGAAAAACAATTGAAAAATAATAAGAGAAGCATGCAGATAGGGGAGAAATGTGTAAAGAGAAAGGGAGTTGTAATAGTTTTTCACATCAAGTGTTGCCATCAATGCCAAAGGAGGAGATTGTTGACAACTTGGCAAACATCATTAAGAGAGAGACACTGCTGGAATAATGATGAATGATTGAGAATGATGTTTGAAGATGTTGTCATTGATGGCAACAAGAAAAGGAATGAGATTGTGACAAAGATTTTGGTCCGATGAAGAAGACTTTAGTCATTTTGGCTAAGTGTTGGCAGTATATAGGTGACAACGACAGAGAGGCAGTGTAATGGCTGGCATTGGTCTGTAGTTGGAGATCAGATCATGTGGTTCTGGTATGTTGTCTGTAGTTCATAGAAGATCTTATATCCAAGATTTTAGCTCCTGATAAGTACCAGAAGCATACCTTCAAATAATCTAAGTCTGGTAGAGCAAAAGACAGTGATATTCAGAGCAGAACATTCAGTTGAATTGGTCGACATTCCTACAGTGTTGCATATTTTGATATGCGGTTTTGAGGTGTTGTAAGCACTTGTATGAAGTGTCTAAATCTAGAGTTGCAGGTTCTGAAGTCCACCAGAAAGATAGTTGTGAATGACTGAGTATCGCTACATGGTTTGACAAAGTTTGACTATAATGAGCATGTGTTCTTGGGGTCTGCATTTTGCCGCAAAAGAATATTTTGCTTTGCGGTTCTGAAGGTATGATCTATGATGTCTGAAGAGTCTTTGATATGCTTTTGAGCAAGTCTTGTGGTACGCAGTAAAAGATGTAGTCTAACAGATGAAGTGAACCAGTGGCAGTCTGTGTTGGAGGCTGACATGACAAGTTTAATTTGTATGCGGTAAATTTTATTGTTTAGAACTTAATCTTAAGTGGTGGAATAGTTGAGGCTAACATAGGTTAAGGTGATTCAAATGTTGTTTGGGTCCGTTGTGAATTTTGATGAATGAATTTGGCTGATATAGTACATAAGACATGATTACACGCTACACCTTATTAGGCCGACCTAATATGAAGATTTTGATTGTTGAAGATATATATAGGATTGAATTCCATGTTTGAGATGAGAGATGTGAAGGTGAGTATGTATTATATGTGAAGCGCAGTGCAGGTGACAAGAGCAAAAGAAAATAGATCTTGCTTAATGTAAAAGTAGAGCAGTGAAACTGAGTAGACAAGATGAAGAGTTTTGAGACAATGTTTTGAGCTTCAATGGAACTGCAACCATGCATGTGTAGATGCAATATGAGAAATTCAACCTGGCAGTGAGCCATTCTTCCTTCTTCTTTCTTTCTCTAGGCAGTGAGCCTAATTTGGCAGTGAGTTCTTGCAGTGAGCTTTTCTTTGGACAGTGAACCTTGGACAGTGAGCCTTAAGGTAGTGAGCCTTCTTGTAATCCAGTATTGTTCCTACATAATATATTGTGAGCTAACACTCACTGTGGTTTTTCCCAGTTTTGGGTTTTCCACATAAAAATCCTAGTGTTCATGTGTGATGGATTGTGGTTGTTTCTTCTATGTTTAATTTTCTTTATTATTGCATGCGGTAAATGGATTACTAGTTTAACAAGTAAGAAGTTCAATAGAATACTGATTCACCCTCCTCAGTATTTTGGGTGTTCAACATTCCCTCCATGATCCATCACCTCAGGTGAATGCTACTCTTTATCATCAGTTGATTGGGAGTCTCATCTACTTGAATCATACCAGGCCTAACATCAGCTATGCTATCAACTATCTTTCTAGGTTTATGCAAGAACCTAAGGTTATTCATTGGAAAGAAACAAAGCGTGTTTTGAGATACATCCGTGGTATAGTGGCATATGGCCTGGCATACAAATCGAATGTAAATTTTTATTTGTGTGGATACACAGATGTACACTATGTAGGTTCAGTGGATGACATGAAGTCTACTTTAGGCTTCATTTTATTTTTGGGATCTAGTCTGATATCTTAGGGGAGTAAAAACAAAACCAGTATTGCTCTCTCTTCCCATAGAGGCAAAATATCGCGCCATAGGTGGAGTTGTTTGTGAGGTAATATGATTATATTTTGACAAGCATGGGTGTTCTTGAGACATGTCCTATCACTTTGTTTTGCGAAAAGCAAAGTGTACTTAAGCTTGTTTGTAATCCTATTTTTCATAAGCGTACCAAGCACATTGAGGTTCAGTGTCACTATATTTGTGAACATGTTAAACAACAACATATCCAACTCTAATTTTGTTCGACTCAAGAGCAAGATGTTGACATGTTTACCAAATCTCTTCCAACTATAAAGTTTGCAACTTTTCAAACTTTCTTACTTTGTTCTCTTAGGCATATGATGTAATAAGGGGTGGGGTTGTGGGTTTATTATTACATCATTATTAACTTATACAAACTGCTGGTAGTTTTTGGTAGTTCTTATTCGATTTCTTCTCTAGAAGCGACTTTACCTTGTATATATATTTGATTCTTTCATAATGTTGATCACTCATTTAGTATCATTACATAATGAGTGCATAAATGATTATTTTATTAGAATTTAGTCCTTATGTGCTAATTTACACCATCAACTTCATAACAATGAGTCGAAAAAGATTTTTATTAAGGGATTATTTCCACCTATTTGAGATAGTGGATATTTGAATAGTTTTGCTTCTTTTATGGATATATATTCTCATGCGAATACTTTTGAATTTAAGTTGCTTGATTTTAATGTGATTAATTATGGTTCATATTCTCATGGTTCTTCTACATCTTCTTATACATCTAAGTTCCAAAAGTCTAGTACTTTTTCAAAGGGCAATGACAAAGACAAAAAGTATAATGTGCATCCTATTCCTAATACTTCTAATGTGCCTTATTTTAGGCATGATGCTTTTATAAAATTTACCAAGTTACAAGATCCCTTGGATATTGCGCTTCTAATTTTACTGAGATCTATTTTAATTACTCTTCAACCTATCCATGCATTTGATCCATCTAGAGGGCTACCTAAGAATTATAATGAGAATGCATTTTGTAACTTTCATAGAGTTAATAGTCATCATACTCAAGGATACATGTCTTTGAAACATAGAGTGCAAGATTTTATAGTTAATATGATTCATGCAGAAGGTATCAGCGATGGAGCAATCCTTTTGTTGCTCCCCTTAATTAGAATTTGAAAATTTATACTAATCCATTTCCTAGCCATGCTAACAATGTTGATGCACATCATGAATATGATCATTTTGCTGAGACACATGCACATATTGATTACATTTTTCATGATGAGATCCCATAGAATAGATCGATTATATGCATTTGTCCATATTAGTGGCAAATCACCTACTTTCTTTCTCATTGATCCTGCATGTCATTTTAATATATGAACTACAGAGTTCTTGTTTAATCATCATATCCTACAATAAGCTTAAATAGATTCGGGTGTTTCATTGAAAAGGACTACTAGTATTTTTATTAAAACCATGGGTCATATTGTTTTATATTTAACTATTGGTCCTAAGGAGATCCTAGTGATATTCCATGTTATTCTATATTTTGATAGATTTAGGATGTTGTTGGGTAGACCTTGGATAAAATAGTGCAAAGTATTTCCTTTAGTTTTACATCAATGTGTTAAATTCATTCATGAAGGCAAAGTGGTTAAATTTGATAGAGCTAAATGTAAACCATTATTCAATTTGAGTCACGTTACTTTGGATAAATTACTCCCAATGAGCCTCCATATGAGTGCAAGGATGATATACATGATTGATACAAGTTTCAGCAAGAAGAACAATGGAGGACCAATATGAACAAGAATAAATGTTTTTTTAGACCTACAAATATTGTTTTGATTCAATCTAAAATTACTTATGTACCTTCTTATTTTAAGGTACTTAAGAAATGTAGATGCCTAAAGAATCTCAAGTTGCACATCCTAAACTTTTTAAGCATAAAGGTCTATATATGTGAATTCCTTTAAAAGATCATTATGAGAAACAAATTACTCATTTACCAAGAAAACAAGAGAAAAATAATGTAATAATGTAGGATAAACCCATGTTTCATTCTAAGAGCACTACTTTTACATGGGTACCAAAGAAATATTTTATGATTAAGCAAATTCATAATTTTTCTATGGAGCCACCTTCAAAGAAGCAAGAATAGTGGGTAAAGAAGGATAAATTGACAATTGCACCTACTACCTAGTGTTTTTACTAAGATAACCACTCCTTATCATGATGAAATCCATTTAACTGAGGGTGAAGAACTTGATTCTATTTGTTGGGATGAGGATGGTCTCTTGTTTGGTGATCTCTCTAATTTTTTTTGAGACCTTAAGCATGCTTATGCATTACTTATTTTTTTTATTATATTAAAATTAACTTCTTATTTCCTAAGCATCCTTGCATTTTGGACTTTTGTTTATACCATGTTAATTTTGCAACTCTTATGCTCATTTCACATACCATATTATGCTTTATGCTTTGTTTCTTCACTTGGGGGAATCTTTCCTTTTGATTCTTTCATATATGGATTTTATGATTTCTTATGTTCTTTTGTAGCTCCTATGTTTTCTTATATCCATTGGTTGACTTCTATATGTTTCCACGTTCCATGATTACCACCAATTTTTATCATGTTTCTTGTTAGTTTATATGTTTCATGATGTTCCTAAGCTTCTTATGTTTCATGTTTGTAATGTCTAGATGTTAAAACTCATGACATGCTTATTATAATTACATGCCTATCTTATGATTACATGCTTATATGTTATGATCATTATCATTTTCATATATTAATTGTGCTTAGATGATCCTTATCTAGCATCTATGGCTATCATTATCCTATTCTTTGACTTCTTTGGGGGAAACATTGGGGGGCACCTTGATTCCCCTTACTCTATGTGCTCTCATGATTACATCCTACTTATGTTCTTAGATGCTTATCACATGACGATACCATCTACCAATTTTACACATTTATCATGATCATATGTTTTTATCCTTACCTAAAATTCCTTGCATATTTTATATGCAAACAATTGGAAGGGTGGCATATATGTCACTAATATTCTCTTTCTGAGTTACGTTTTGTAGTGACATGCTCATAAACATTCCTATGTTGAAGCAAGATTTATAAACCTTCTGTAGAGTCAAAATAATTTTTTGCATGGTTGCAGTCCTTTGGCACCTTTTTTTGCTTGTTTGTCTAGTCCTTCCATGTTTTCTACATGGTTATCGATTCCTTTCACATTTTTTACTTTGTTAGAGTCATTTTATATTTTCTAGTAGGTCAAAGCCGTAATACTTTTTTATTATTTAAAATATCTTACCCTACCCCATTTACTTTTTGTAGATAGTTTTAACAATCGTGATTATTCTCTTTTTTAAATGCTTTATAGATGCTACTCAATAGAGATTTTTCTTTTGTGCATGTAGGTTCTTGAGATGGAGCTCTCATGGAAAGGAGAGTACACATGATTGGCATCCATATTTGTATCCTTTTTGAGTTTCTAAAATATTTAATATCATTGTTGACTAATTGATCTACTTTCACATGCATGCTTATACTAATTCACATACAAGTCAAAGTGGGGAAAAATGTAATGGTGAAAATTGCATACCCATGTGATTCTCCCTTATGTTTTTGACCCATGGTTACTAGGTTATCCTTATGTATTGACTAGTTTGTAAATTGACATATTTTTGTGTGGAAGTTGGAAAATAAACTTATCCCATCATTACTTTATCTTTACACATCTCAAGAGTCCAAAATAGCTTTCTAAATCCATCCTTCACCACCCTAATTTAGATATGTAGGTGCAAAATTAAGCCAAATCTCTTCCATGCATATGGATCTAAATCCTAAACTTTTAAATTCCAATTCATCACATTGGGATCATGTTTCTTTCCCTTACTAGCCATTAGGAGTTGACTATACTCTAAATTATTTCAAATTGCATGCTAAGGTGTATTTAAGGACTAACCCTAATTAATTTTAGTCATGTAGGATTGACCTAGGGCTCACTAAGGAATCAATTATAAAAATGAAAAGAAGTGTTACATCAACATTGCATTAACACACTATAAGCATATTACATGGATGTCTATTGTCTTTGATCCTTGTTCATCATTGTTGAATTAGCCTAGTTAGGGTTTTGACCAAAGGGGAATACATCCTCACTTAGAAAGTTCCCAAACACTATCTCTTGACAAGGCTCATCTAAGGTGCATCTGTAAAAGTCAACAATCTTTTTCTAGTTTAATCCCATGAGCCAAGTTTATTTGTATGCATCAATTCATTTTTGTAGGCATGAAGTTGAACTAGAGCAAAGTACAATCAATTTACAAATTTTGAGGTGTTCATCATGACAAGACCCTATTTTTTTCATATTGGCAAATCCATTCCTAACACCATTAATATAATATTCCTCCATTTGGATTCTAGCTAAGTACTACATTGAATTTATGTAAATTCAATTGTATTTATTGTTCGAATCCAAACTCTAAATCTAATGGGTTTATTATTGTTTAATTAATCACCAATATATTTATATAAAGGCAATTTTATTCCCTTGGTATTATAGATTATGTTTAAAAATACTTAAATTTTGATCTTTTTTATTGCAAAGGAAACTTTGTCGAAGAGAATCAAACTCATATTGTTCCCCTTACACAATAGTTTATTTACATTAGAGATCTACGGTTTCTAAAGGAAGTCTAACTTTGACATGGCATTGATCTCAACTATTTAATTTTAAATCTTTGTAAAAACTATTAGGGATTTATTTATTATTGATTTAAAAATTCTCATTTTTACTTTCAAATTTATCTCTAAAGATATCCTAGGTCCATATCCCTAGGGTTGGGTACAAAGTAGATTGTTTAAATAGGTGTGTTGGAAATCTCTAGTATCACATTAGAAAGGTAGTTTACATATGCTCTCATCCCATGTCAAGAATACACATGGGAATTCAACCTTCTTAGTAAAGGGACCATGATTGTATTTGTGCAACAATCATAATAAATGCAAATTAAATGATATAAAAATATATTAAAATGATATTAAAGAAACATAATTACATTAAATAAATAAGATTCTTAAATAATAATGCAGGAGCATCCAGATGTGTAAGAGCAATCTTGCATCACCTAATTTTTTTTAATGTTTTATTTTTGGTAAAAGGCTAACATAGTAACCTATTATTTTTAGTAAGTTTGCATTTGAATAGGTATGGGCTTGAAATTTTCCCCAAAGCTATGAAATTTCCAAATGAACATTCTGGATAAGTTTCAACCAAAGGTCATGCTTGGATGTCAAGATATTAAAGTTTCTAATTTTTAGAATACTTAAAAAAAATTTTAAAGTCAATTTTGAGGCACCTAGAGGTCATTTTTGGCCCCGAAAGTTGTCATAATCAACGAAGAGACTTATAGCTACATAGATCCCTTCATGAGATTTTTAATGCATTAAACAGTTCATCAATTGGCCTCTTGAATCAAAAGTTATAGACTCTAGAAGTTGGGTCTCCCGTATTGAAAAATGTAAAAATGTGTCAGACACAAAAAAGAGTTGTAAGGGTAAGTTAATGTGTTGATGTGTGTTTTGACACATCATAAGGTATCTTTGGTTGGAGATAATTTGGGCACCACTTTTGGGTGGTTTTTAGTTCATGGTTTTGTAATTCCTGTTGACGATTTCTTGTATTATATCTCCTATATATCAGGTGCTTGAGATGGAGGTTGGGTCATCCCACAATAATGGGTTACACTTTTTGGCCAAACCTGAAATTGAAATCAACATTTTGAACTAAATCTTCACTTTCTAACACCTATAGCCGCTAAACCGTTAGGAATTTGAAGATGATGCGAACTAGTGGTTTGTGAGATTTTGTTTGTAGATTCTAAATATATATTTTAAAAAAAATTTGGAGTTAAATTGTAAATTTTTTTGCGTCTCCTCTGATAACTAGTTTTTAATAGTAAACAACATTTTTTTAAAGTGATGTGTATAATGTAGCACATAACTTTTTTTCTACAAAAGATAAAATTATGATTTTTTTGAATTTAGATTGGTAACACCGATATATAGCGCATGCATTTGGTTTCATAATGTTTTGTTGGTTTTTTTTTAATTAAGTTTTGAAGTCAAACCAATTATAATTTAAACATAGGCGTATTCTGTAAAACATAACTTTTTTTGTATTTATCGAAATTCAATTTTTTTTTGTTGAAACAAGGACATCAATACCTAGGGCATAGATATTTTTAAAATTTTTTTTTCACTAATTTACTAATTTTCTGTGTGTAGAACAAAGAACTTGATGTTCGGTGAAAAACCTACATTCACGAGAAATAAAAAATAAATATAATAATCAAATTAAATATATTTAAAATTATACTTTTTGGGAAGCTTATAATAAGGACTACATACTTACGAAACATAAATTTTAAATGAATTCATTTGATCCCCCAAAAGGTAAATCAAAAGTGGATTTTTATCAGCATTTTGATAGGTGTAGAAGAGACTCCATTATAGGTATGGTTTAAAACTAGCGGGGTTCTATCCAAGGGGGTTTGAATATAAGGGGGTTTGATCAAACCCTCTTAAATTAAAATCCTTTAAATGGAACATTTCAAGGCTTAAATCATTATATTTTCTAAAAATATGTGATTTCAACAAAAATTAGGATGTCCCAGAAAGTGTAACCCATTATTGTGGCAACACCCGATTGTGGGGAGAGGATTATAGATGTGGAGTTGCCTTTGGATCTCTAGTTGGTGATACTTTTGTGAAAACTTGCTTTGCAAGTATATTGTAATTTTGTTGAGATTTTTAAATAATATATTAAGTTGCTTTTGGAGTGTGGGTTTTTTCTCCCTAAAGGCTTTTCTCCATGTAAATTTCCATGTGTTCCTTATGAGTTCATGTTCTCATTGGTTTGAAGTTTATAATCTGTTGTTGTGAGTGTGTTGGGTGGAGTTCACCCTCATCAAATAAGCTTTTGAATAAACTCTTTTAATGGAGATAATCTAGTAAAATAGATTTAGCTCTTATTCTCTACATTTCAACATAGGGGAGGAATCCCTTATTTATATAATTCTAATCTAACCCTAGAAATATTGGACATATTACAACACTCTTAAATTTTATCAGCCATAAATAAGGATTATTCTAATCGGTTGGATTGAACAACTAATTACTTTGTTTTTAAATTTCCCAATTAATCAAAGTATGAAAATAAATAATTTATGCCTAACTACCTAAGTAATATTAAGTACATGGTGAGTACAATATCACATCAACAATCCTCCATGAGTGCAACTTAGGGAGTGTTATACAAAAAGGAGTCTAACAACTCAAGAATGGGTCCCAATAACAAGACTTGATAAGATACCCATGCAAAATGATCTTGATTAAGGACTTAAAATATTCTTTGGATGAATTCCTTCACACGTAACAATGATACAAAATGAACATATCAAAATTATAATGAATATGTCAAAAGTAAGTACACCTAATCCTCTAGAAGTCTAGAAAGATGAATTGATGCACCAAACAATCTTAAATTAATGATGAGTAATAATTACTAGATGTTGAAAAAGGTCCACATGCATCAAACAAAATTCCTAAAAATGTGCCTCTCTAATATTGGAATTATCTTGCAAAGTAGTGTCAAAAGATGAATCATGTGGCTCTCTTTGAAGAAGTCATGTTGAATTTCTCATTCTTTATGTCATGATTATCAAAATTATTAGTATCATCAAATAAAAGTGTGTTGTCCATGGAAACATAAAGCATCGACAACATGTCATGAAAAAACTACAAAAGGGTCATCCAAGTAATAAATAAGCACTAAATATCCTCAATGTGATGCTTAAAGTCCATGGAAAGTGATAAACAAAGGTGACCATAAATAATGGAATAGTTATTGAGCCACTTAGCATGCTTATCTAAAGTAATTGATTGTGTAACATATCCCAAAAGATATGTATAGAGACCTTATTGGATGAAAAAGGCCTCTACATGTACTCTCCATGATTGATAGTTTGTTCCATCCAATGTTATTGTAGGAAAGGACTACATCATTTCACTCACAAATATCAACACTAAAATATGTAACTGTAACGTCAAAAATTACATACCATTGCAATTTCATGCTACATTTAATAACCACCTTAGCGCTTGCATTGTCCCTCTTACATTTTAGGCTTGTGTTTGTTTAATTCTAGTTTCTTTCTCTTAATTTTATCAGATTTCATTTTAATGCTTTGCTTGTCACATTGTCCTAAGGTGTTCCGTGTAACTAGGAACTTAAATCACTTGGACTTGAGCGCTACGCGCAGATGTCTATGCAACACACATTACCGAACACCTTCAGTGATGATGAGACTACCGTGTAACGCTCTTTTGAGGTGCAAAACATCTTCGTGCATGTTATTTTGGGTGATTCCTTCCTTTTGGTGGGGTTTCTTAGATTTTGAATTGATTCATTCTCAAGCTCTCACAATATCTCATGCTCTCTCTTTGCAATTTTTGAAACCTTTTGTGAACTCCATCTCCACAACAACTATCTAAATTTTTGAAGCCCTCTTATGGTGTGTTATCATTCCTATTTAACTCTTGGAGGTTTTAGTTCACTTGGTGATCATTTAGAAGGCTCTCTTTTGTTGGGGTTTGAAGTTGTGCATTAGATTTCAACTCTCGAGGAATTGCAACCTTTATCCTCTCCGTTCAAATTGGTAATATTATTCTATCATGTAGTTTAAAATTTCATGCTTAAATCTATTTTGCATAATATAGTTATTTACTTGGTGTAAATCGTCTTGCATTTTCTTTGGGTGTAGACCACCACACTTATATGCTGTTGGGTATCTTATCCCTATAGAACAGGAAAGTTACCTCAGTTTACATTTTATTTTTCACTCTTCCAATCTCCTCGACATAATTAGGATATGATCACACACACATTTCTTTACTTATTTAATACTTCTATATCAATTTGCTTCTCATGGAGGTAGAAATACTGAAACTAAGGCTTGATTGAGGAAAGCTCCTTAGCAGAACAACTCCTCTCTTCTCTCCTTTTGCAAATATTCTTGGGAAGGCTTGTCAATTGCACGAAGGTTTTTTTGGCCTTTTTCTCTTCCTTGATTTATTTCATTTTCATAGCATAGTTATGTTATTTTGAATTCTGTGTTACCTAGATAATGTTGGGTATGTTTTGTATTTGAAATCATCCTGTGCAGGTGTCCTGGGTCCGTATAGACCTGGACATTTTTGTTTTTTGCAAGTTTTAGGACACCAGTGCTTAGCGTAAATATCCCCATGGCACACTATCGTCCAAGACATAGAGCTACTCCCCTTGGTGACATGTTCCTATTTTTTCCGTCTTTTCACTTCTACAATTCATTTTTTCATAATGTACGTAATCACTTATTTCCAACATTTTGTTCTTCTTTCCTTCATTGTCAAGCATATATTCTAGTTGTTTGCTTTGATTGGACCATGTAGTGGTTCTGTTAATACCTAGAGTAGGTTTTATACATCTAAACATTAGATAATAGAGCCCAAGTGTAGCGTAAGTGAAGAACTCCCTTGATTGAAGACATTCGATTAAGGAGTAATTTTTCCTACACTACATTTTGGTGAACCTGACGTGTTTCAAACATTTGTACTTCCCCCTTTCTTTGTTGTGGTTAATCATTTCCCTTTGGTGAACCCGCTATCCTAAAACAAAAAGAAAAATAATTCTTCTTCCTTTTTCATCACTTAGCAATGTGTGTTGTGAAGCCTGAACGTAGTTTATGAGCTTCACAACCTTGTCTTTAAATTCTCTATACATTATGCATAGGAGTCTAAGAAATTGTCCCATGGCATTTTTCACAAATCCTAACACACATATTCACTCTGCTCCTGATTTTACTCATTTCTCTTCTAAACAAGTTAACACCTATATTTCTTCTCCTCCTTCTAGAATAGTGTCGATGACTACTTTTCATGATGTAGAGCAAGATTTCCATCATGAGGTAGCTCTTATGTACCACACGAAAGAATTAATGACCTAGGTTTCCACTTGGCTGATTATCAAAACTTTCTGAGTCATGAGGACATATCTAATTCTGCTATCCCTCTAGTCGACGTTCTTCAAGTTATGCTAACTAACCATCCTCAAGGTATCACTTTTCTTCATGGTATTGCTCACATAGTACATAGTGATACGACACCTTTGGAGAGCTATGTTATGGATGCTCAGGACTCTCAGTCCAACATTGGCAATCAACTCTCTCTTCGTCTACCTACTATAGGTGTTTAGACTTTCACTTCTCTTCATATGGCTACCAATTTTGTCCAATCTAGTAGCGTAGGATTTTGCTTGTCTATTGGTGCGATGAATCCTATTTAATCAATATGGATTCATTCCACCCTCGAGGCCCTTATAGTTTGTTTTCCTTTTGGTGCCTTCGGTGTTTCACAACTACTTTCACAACCTCTTTCTTCCATTCCAATTGCTCCACCTGTGCACACTATTGATCTTGTGATTAATCAACTATTACAAAATATTGGTTCCTTGCAGTAGCAGCTTGCTATGCTTTCCACCTCCACTTCACAACCACATGTCCATGCATACTATAGGCATAGCTTTCTCTCACTTGCTATCATAATTGCTACACCATTTCACCAAAGCTTCGAGGCACCGAGATTTGAGAAGTACACTAGAAAAGGTGACCTACAGACCCACATCTCTACCTTCTTTGCTTTATGCAATGATTTTCTGTTTCAGGATGCCTTGTTGGCAAAACTTTTCCCATGATTCTTAAAGGATACTGCTTTCGATTAGTTTTTCTCACTTCTTGACCATTCAATTATTTATTTTGATCAGCTTGTTAATTGGTTCCTACAACACTTCCAAGCTAATATTAGACGGCAAGTCACATTCATTGATCTTGTTCATTGCAAGAAAGGAAGTTACAAGAAAGTAATTGACTTTATTTATCATTATTAGTCTCTATTTTCATTGATACCCTATGCCTTGCCTAATTTTGATGTATAGAGGGTTTTAATAAGAAACCTTCAGCCTCAGATTTGAGGATAGGATTTTTCTCATGAAATATTCTTCCGTCACACATCTATGCACTGCACTGTGTGATTACTAGTAGTCTCTTAGCCAGGTCGAGGGATCTCCCTCACTGGCTCTTGCTATCCAATCTGGTGCTTCTTCATCATTCTCAAATTATAAGAAAAATAAGAACTTTTATAAAAATAATTCATCAATTGTGATTAGCACAATAGCGGATGAAGTACCTTCTCATACTACTTTAGCCCTCTCCACTCCAAAGTCAACATGAAATCACAAATTTACTCCTTTAAAGGAGTCTCTCTATACCATCATGTAACAACTCCTAAATAATAATTTAGTACAGTTTCCCCTATCAGACCTCTTGACATGAGTAAGCCTCTGCCACCTTCGTATGACCCAAAGGCCTTTTGCCAATTCCATAAGGTACCTGGACATGACACTAAGCGATGCTTGCATCTTAAGCACACTGTACATAACCTCATTGACCAGAACATGATCTAGGTCTCTACTGTGAATGAAGGGAGGAATAAGTCATTGGCTCCCCCTAAACAACACTTGTACATTTACATTAATCTTATGCCTCGCCATTCTTCCAATTTTGTTGACCTCACTTCTCCTTCTGTGGTGCTAGGGTCAATCTTTGATGCTCCCTCAATTTATTCCTTTTCAGAGATGATTGGCATGGGGGATGTTCATTCTTCTCGATCGAGAACGTCCCATTCCTGAGCCTATTATTTCCTTCTCTTCTTCTGATATCTTGACTAACGTATCTGAATAATATTTTTACATTGCTACAGAGGTAAATGGGAAACCTATTGAAGGTGTCCTCATTTATCTCATCTACTTCATCAATGTTATTACTAAGGAATTTTTGTACATTCATGAATTGTATAAAGATGTTTACGGGAAATCTAATGTATTTATACGATGCCATGATGGGATCTCTCAACCTACCTTGGAATTGATCACCCTTTCTAGCCAGGTGGGACCTAAAACCCTAGACATTCCTTTTTCTATCATCCCCACTTTGAATCACTTCCACTTGATTTTGGACCGATAATGGTTAACTTCTATGAAAGCGGTCCCGTCTATGGTTCATTAGTGCTTGACATTTCCCCTTGATGGTATCGTGCATATAGCTAGCAATGTTTTCCTCTTCTTTCATCCTTAGAATTCTTTACAATGGTATCATGCATATAGCTAATAATGTCTATGTTCTTAGGTGGTGATAGGTTGACCTCAGTGGGATCATAAGATAGGTCATACAAATTAGTGCCCCTCATGGAACTATTCTCTATAATGCCATGATACACATGTGGAAACCCTGATGAATTTGCATGAAGTGTCTCTATATAAATAAAAGTGGTACACAAGGGAGGAAATTTTATCCTTATCTTTAGAGAAGTGGGTTGAGATATTATCCCTCAACATGAGTTATATATTTTCTTTTATACACATTTTTTATAGATTTTTTTATTTATTACTTTAAGAATCACCATGAGAGTGTCTATATAATGATGTATCTCTTGGTTAGGTGAGGTTGATATGGTTAAAAAAAGTCCCTTTGAAATGTTTCTCTTTTGCTTGCTTGGTGGCAATAAATAATATTTTAACCTATGATAATCTTATGAAGAGGAGCTTCATTGGTCCACCTAGATGTTCCTTAAATTGTAGAGAGGAGGAAACAATGAATCACTTTCTTCTACATTGTGAGTATGCAAGGGAGACTTGGGCTAAGCTTCTCTCCAAGATAAATATGCTATGGGTAATGCTAGATATACATATTACAAAATATTATGTAGGTATTGAAATGGTACCTCTAATATTTAATGGTTGTGGTAGACAACTATTCTATGTGAGCTATGGGGGATTTGGCTAGAATGTAATTAGATAATTTTTAGAGAAAAAAATTACCAAAAGAGACATGCTAGAATCTAATTGAATTAGTTATAAAATAGTAGATTAAAGAAGAGATATTAGAGAAGTGGAATAGTTTATCTTCTTTTGAGAGGATAATTGTAAAGAAGTAGGATGTTGAAAAGATAGGACATATTAAAAGGTTAATAGAAGCAAGAAAAAATTGAAAAGAAAATAAATGGATTAACCTTCTATAAGAGTAAAACTTAACTTTGGTGGCAGCTCTAAAGGTAATCAAGGGATAGCTGGGGTAGCATTTGTGTTGAAATATGCAAAGGGGGAGTTTCTTAGATAGGAGGATTATAGTTTTTGCGTCAGAATACTAATAACTATGTGCAATGGATAGATCTTATAGTAGGATTACAAGCCTCTATGAGAGCATGCAATAAATAATTAAAAACAAAGGGAGACTCCTAAATTTTAGTTAATGCAGTAAATAAAGGCTTTTGTCTTAGCTGGAATCTCAAATCAATTCTAAAATAAATTCTTTTATGGAAAGAGAAATTAAAATATTCTAAAATATCACGTTGTGTTAGGGAGAAAAATAGGGTAGTAAATTTGTTATCCAATATTAGTGCTTCTCAATCCCATTTCTCTCTTTTAGAAAGTACAAATGAGATTTAATGGGTTTCATAAAAGTGAAATATCAATATAAAATATGTTTAATTTCTATTATGTGGCATTATGGTGAGGAGTGTGTGGTGTTGGTTGGTGGCAACAATTTATTCTAAGTACTCTTTGCACGATTAACTCTTATGTTGGTATGTGGTGTAATAATTGTACATAATGAGATATTTGGGTTTTCAAATGTTGGTTGTGTTGATAGGTGTTTTGGGTTGGAGCATGTAGTTGTCTCAAGGGTTTATATGCTATTTGTGGTTTATTCTTGGCATTTTTGTGGCAAGGGAGAGTAGTTGAAAATTGAGGGACCCGTTAAGGCATGGACTAGTCATGTATAGTAGGTTACATGGTATTTTCAACTATAACTCTAGTGAATTTGAGGATTGTGAAGTTTGTTCTAGGCCATGAGGGTTTGGTGGACTTAGGTATACTACATTTTTGGGCCATGATAATGATAAAATTCAGAGAGAATTTAAAGGAGATGGTAAGGAATTTAGATCTCAAAGATAGTATTTTAGATCTTTTGGTGCCAAAATGTTGGAGTCAAAGGATGAACTATAGTAGGCATATTGGAATTGGGTAGAGCCAAACATTAAAACATACAAGCCTCTTATGGATGTTGTTACACTAGAGTTTGGGTTTTAGAGACTAGGAATAAATTTGAAGGAGCTATAAATTCATGTGGATTTATCGGAGTGTCATTTGTAGGATATGAATATGGTGATGAGGACTATGGTGGTGTTGGTGCATAAAGGAGAATTGGAAATCATAAGTGGGTATATCATATCATATATGGAACATGGTCTTATAACACAGGATGAATGTTGAAACTCCATTGTACATGGCTTGAAATTTCATGGTCTCTCAAAGATGGCAGATCAACTTGTGGAAGCCAAAGTGAAGTTGATTCTGATATCAAGTTTAGGTGTTTACAATATGGCATATGAATGTTGGAATTTTGGGTACCTAGGTGGAGGTGCAAGGAATGGAGAACACAAGAATGTTCATTGACTAGTTTATGTTTGGAAGATCTATTATATTTGTTTTTGGCTTTCCTTATCGTATGCATACTTTATGTTGTGTTTAGCTTTGGTATCCTCAATATAGGGTTATTTATGTAGTATTGCTATGGTTATAGTAATATGGTTTTATGTAGTTGGGATGGGGCCCCATATATAGATTCCCTATATCTATATTTAAAAAATCATGTGTCACTTTTTTTGCTCATGTTGATTCTCTTGACGTACCCCTGTTTTGATCATAATATTCACTAAATCTCTAGGTTCAATCATCATACCACCATATTTTTTACCATTGTACTCACTTGCATGTATATTTATCCTCGAGTTTCATCATGTTTGATATCTTTCTTTGTAACATTGATGTTAGATGTGTTAATTGTAGACTTAAAATTTTCAATAAAACCAATATACTCATTATAACTAATATTGGGAGGATCCTAATCATCCACTTGCACTTAATTGGATTGATCAAATTGATTCATAGACAAGGGATCAATGAATAACTTGAGATTTTAATTTGGAGTTGCTACATATTTGTTAGAACTATTGTCATTAGTTCCCTCTACTTGAATCACATTATTTAGTCAGATCTTGTATCTTATGTTTGAGTGTTTTGTACTTGCCTATAGTGTGTTTAGTCATCCGATGATAGTCACAAAATAAATTAGTAGTGAAATGTTGTAGGACACCTCTAGATCTATCAATGTATCTCATGAGAGATAAGGCAATGGGTTGATATTGCAAAAGTTGTTATAATATTACATGTGGAGGATTTGCCAATCTAATGAACTTTCTATGCTCCCTTGGTTTAGGTGAATGATGTTCCAACATGAGATTAATAAAAAATATTGACATTATGTGTAGGCTCATGCTTGTGTTGAACCCACCCTCATTTCCCCCATTTTTAAAATTTGATTTTGATTGAAACTTTAGGGATATAAAAGAATGCTAGAGATGTTGTAATGTAGGAGATTGTTATCTAATAATTTAAGTTCATAATTGGATACATCACATAGAATGAATTGTTTACTTTCAAAGAATGAATTGTTAGTATTGAAAACCAACTTTTCTTTGATGATTGGAAGGATAATATTGATAAATAAACCTTCAAGCTCAATGCCTAATGGTTGACGATTCATGGTAGCTAGCATAGTTTGAAGTCTAATCACATAATCATTGATTGTCTAATTTGATCCTTGCTCACATTTTTGTAATTAGTGTCACTTTAACCTCAATATTGTGTTGGAAATGATCAATAAAATCATTAGCTAAATCCCTAAAAGAATGAATAGAAGCATGGATTAAAGAATGAAACTGATTAATTGCACAATATCTTATGTTTGGTGGAAATAATTTAGCAAGAAATCATTCATCATAAATGTAATCTAAACATGTTGTATTGAAAGAACATGTGTGATTCAAGGGATTGCCTCTACCATCATATATTACAAAAATAGGTGCTATAAATCCTACTGGTAAATGATAAGCTAGTATCTCATATTGCAATAGATTATGTAGTAAATTCTTTGTTGGATCATTTTTTAGAAACTTTTACAAATCATCGATATGGGTCTTCATATCCTTCAACTCACTCCAAATGATGCTCAATTGGTGGAAAAAGTTAAGTGGTGTAGAAGAAACAATGAGAATAGGAGGTGGTCAAAGGGGGAGCGATAGAAACAAAAGAAATGTGAGTGGACAAAGAGAGAGTGGTAAAAACATAGGGTATATGAGTAGTCAAAATGGAAGTGTTTATGGGTTGGGACATAAGGTTGGTATGGACATATAGAGGTATAAGAATGAATACGAGGGTTGTGAGAGGAATGGGCATTGGCCATAGAAATTGGAGGGATCCTAGGCAATCTATGGGAGTGCAAGTAACATATAACACCTAGAGTTTGTGATAGAGGTGGGGAGCTTATATGTAAACTATGGATAGGATGGATAGATCTAGGGGTTGGGAAAGGATTGGGGAAGTGTGACCTACCATATGAGGAGATCATGTATCTTCAATGATTTTACCTATAGCCTTGATTGCATCTATGTTGTGTTGATTAGTGAGAAGAACCTTAGTAAGAGTATTAGTGACAAATAAATTGGACATATCATCATCTATGTCAACTATTTCATTTCACAACAATTTTAATTTATCGACCATATCTTGTTTCCTTCAATTTTAAAAAAATTCATTGAATGCATCATGATCATAATATTCTACTTCCTCTTTAGAATGCAACATGTGATTGGTTTAAGAGGTAGAGGGAAGAGAAGTAGTCATGTTGGCAAGATTAGGGCTCAACCTATCACTTCATTGAAGGGTACCTAAGAGTCTTAGGATCTTATTAGACATTCAAAGCTAATGTAATGGCTTGACACAAGATAAATGTACACAATGACATCAAAAATATAAATAAAAATTTCCACCCTACAGGAATATGCATGATTATGGGTTCACCAACATGTAAGGAAATGAATCACATCCTACATAAAAGATATAGGTCTAACCCTAATGAAATCAAAACTAGATTCTAATGGAGCTAAGACTGAAATAGAACTTAGGTTTGAATACTTAAATAAAATGAAATAATTGAGAAGGATTAGAGAGCTTATATGTTTTACAATGTGATATTGATTTTGACCTCTTTGTCCAACTATGAAACTGGCCAAAAAATAGAAATAAAAATCTAGTACTAGAATACTGATTTGGAGATTGTGAAAGAGATATGTTGAAACTTTTGATGCTTGGGATGAGGCCACACCTAGGGTCTAGTCCTAGGGCACTTAATCACCATGTAGTTTTTTCTGCTATAAAGTTTGACCTTTGGTGTTCACTTTCTTACATTTGTACCTCTAAGATACTAGTGTTGAAAAACATATTTGGGGATTGCTATAGGTAGAGGGAAGATCGTTAATTTCTTTGACAAAAGTCAAGCCCTTTGGTTCAATGTCAAAACCACACCAAGTAGATAATGCAAACCAATGCAATTGAGGCTGAGTAAAATGAGACTAATTTAAGTTTTAGATTGTGACTGATGTGACTATGATTGGGTGTTTCTGTGAATGCTTTCTCCTAATAATCAATGATTAAAATAACTTAGGATGATGTCCTTAAATACAAGTTCTTGACACAACACTTGAGACATGTAAACAACACAACACAATATCTCTATTTATCATTATTACAATGTCATCATTGTATTTGTCAAGTTTTGACAAGTTTTGTTTCATTATTGCTTGTAACATGTTTTGTAAACAACGCAACACAATATCTCTATGTATCATTATTACAATGTCATCATTGTATTTGTCAAGTTTTGTTTCATTATTGCTCGTAATATTAAAAAGCATATTAATTAGTTACAATATATAGAAATAATAATATATATAAATAATATAGAATAGGTTTCTCGCAATCAAAATTTAAATACAAGTTCTTGACACAACACTTGAGACCTTTGGCACGTAAGTTGACATGTAATGATCATATTCTAGGAGAGTTAATACAAGAAGTGGAAGATTTAAAATTCAACTAGGAGGACTAGACCATGGGTGCAACCTAGTCTAGGAAGGCAAAACCCTACAAAAATGGACCGATCATATTTTAAAATAATGGATTAAGCATATTGAGAGATTCAAGATTAAAATAATTAAAAAAATTAATGAATCACATTAATATAAAAACCATACATTTATGACATCCACATAAAATAACTTAAAATTAAAAATGAAAACACAAGGTATGATATGCACAAGTTTATTCCTTACAAAAATAAAGTTAAATTTTAAGCAACAAAATTTAGATTTTGTTATGATAAAATTTTGCTTGACTTTTTGTTGGAGGGTTTTACGTCAAACCTAGATTGTTTTTGCAACCTAATATAGGAGCATGAGTCTAAGATGATACCTCTTCAATTGAGAGCCAAGGACTAAGGGTATTGATTGTGCCAAAGTTGCCTAGGGCACAATTCTGACCTCATCCCTTATTTATTGCATCTCTGGGGGATTTAAATCTTGGTGGATGGCGCAATCAAGGAACATATCATCATCCTCACCAATTATGCTCAACCAATTAAACTACAACCCTTTAGTTTTGCTTGACTTTTATCTATCAAAATATGCACAAGTTAAAGTTTAAAGACATCTACTTCGATATTTTTCTTTTGAATTGAAAATTAATCCTATCGAGGACGCTTCCATGTTAGCCTATCCCCATGAACGCATTTATGGGTCCCATTATAGATTGAAGGATCGAAAATATGATTGTTTTTTTCCAAAAATAAAAATTTCAAGGTCTATAAATTAGCCTAAACATTTTTTTAATAAAAATAGTTATAATTTTCAAGTTTTATTATAAGATATGAAGGTATATATAATATATTTTCTTTCTTAAAAAATTATAGTCAAGGTTAATGGCTCACAAGGAATTTATAGTCAAGGTTAATGACTCACAAAGAATTTATTGATTATCAAATTTAGTTAAATATAATAATTTAACGTTTTAAAAAATGAAATAAAAACGGTGTCTCTAACAAATTTGACAAAATGAATACCTCTCAATTTTTAACATTAAATTGAAAGCGATTGATTATTTGTACACCTAACACATTCCGTTCCCACACCCAAAATACCCAATACCAATTAACTTAAAAAAATTAAACCAAAATAGTTAAGTATTAAAAAAAACATTATTATTTCATGTACGGCACTCCAACATTGTTATTTGATGGTAAGTTATTCTACTCGCGTGCAAGAAAGAACATATTGGTCCCCATTTTAGTCGGATTTGTCAACATTAAAACTTTAAGCTCTTTCTTTCCCACACACGTTAGGGCAACTTTGTATGTGTTTTTTTTGTGACACTTAAAAAGGATTCCATTTATTGATGGAAACCATTTTCCCCTTTACTATAATTAGTTCCTTGTCTTTAAGATTAAAACAATGGAATAGTTTCTTCCGTGTGGTGCACATTGCTTTTTTCTGGCGTCTCTCTCTTGTTTTATAGAATCTTTGGACACATTATCTAATTCCTTAGCTTCCATGAGAGACATCTTGTGGCCTAGGGCTCATTGCTAGGAGTTCAATTCTCATTTGATAGAATAAAAAAAGTGTCTTCCTAATATTCTTTATTTTGCGTCTATATTTTGGATATATGATTTTAGTGTATAATTTGACTATTTTAGTATAGTTATTGATCTAATGCTAGGAGTTCAATTGTCATTTGATAGAATAAAAAAGTGTCTTCCTAATATTCCTTATTTTGGGTCCATATTTTGGATACATGATTTTAGTGTATAATTTAATGTATAATTTGACTATTTTAGTATAGTTATTGATCTAAGATGTGACCCACTATTCTAATATATTATTTTATCTTATTTAGAATCGTGTTTATTCTATCTTCGTAGTTTATGCACCCTAGATAGAATTGTAGATTTGTGATTCTGTCCTTAGACAAAATTGCTATTATAATTTAATGTGGATGCCAACATTAAAGTCAATCATCGTTTAAAAATCATTTATTTCTTATATTTAATTGTTAACCATTAAATGATTTTTAAATGATGATTAACTTTTAAGATTATTCTTCATAGTGTGTATAGTTGTACTACTACTCCAGTATAAGAAATAAATAGGCAGTCACAACTTATTTCAATTATTGTTAAATAACATTTTTATATATGTTATTTATAAAGTATATGTACATATAAAATAAAATTTATGGTATATTTTAGAAGTGAAAGTTAGAGAGGATTATAATCTTGTTTTTCTACTAAGATTTCAGTCTTGGCTTTGCTTATGTTTGGTTGTGTCTCCTTGATGTCATATTACTTCATTTGAAGCAGGATTTGACATTGTTTCTTTACATTTATTACATCACCTTTTAGGCTACCACACTTGTGGGCATTCTCTACCCTTTTAAATGGCCTCAACCTTCTGTAACTCCATGGTTGCTGCTAGAGTTCAAGGTTTAATAGTGCACGATAATGGATCCTCCACTCAAGTGTCCTAGGAAGTTTGTTCCCAAGGTGTTCCACAACCTCCACTGAAACACCCCCGGATGTGGTTCTTCCCATTCTAGAGTTTGATAGTGCTTTCTACTAGTTAGAAAATTTTACTTTGTTAAGATATTTTGTGAGAAAGGTCCCCCATGAAAGCATGCTCAAAGACTAGGTGATCAAGTCCTGGGTTCCGCATGGGATTCACCTTGATGTTGTGCAAAACGTTACCAAGGGTTTTTTTCTTTTTCACTTTGTCGAAGCAAGCCATATTGAGGCTATCCTCAAGCATGTTCCTTGTTTTTTTTCTCTTCCTTGTTAGTTTTCTCACCCTAAACTAGAGATTTCAGTATCTCAAACGAGAAAACTCTTTGTGTCCCTATCTAGGTGGAGTTTCTTGGGTTTACCTTTGCCATGTTGGAATTTCTTGACCAAAATAGTCTCCTCCTTAGGCAATGTCATTTGTGTCAAACCAGAATTTTTTTTCAGCTCAATCATAGAAGTATGTGTTGAAGTTGACCTTTCCAAGGATCTAAAGGAGACAACTGATATTTAGATTGGACAAATGAGACACACTCAATGTGTTCTTTATCTAAACTTGCCTGATACATGCTATCAATGTTAATACTTGGAGCACAATATTTGGGACTACCCTTTGGCTTTTCTCTATTCTAAGCCCACCACTCAACCTGGTGCTGAGACTCCACCTCTTGCAAAAAATAAGATGTTTGGTCTACTATGGTTAGTTGCAAAGCCAAGACTACTGGCAATAGTGGACCTCCACCTAAGCCCTCCTCTGGTATTAGTGGTTAGTCCTTAAAAAATCAAGGTACTTTTTCAAAACCTCTAGCTATCAAAAAATTTGTTGTTTTCTCCCATGGGGAATTATCTGGTGAGATGAATAAGTTGAAATTCACTCGAGCACCACTAGCAACATTGGTTTTTCCTCTCAAGAGGTCATCACTACCCATCATACTTCTCCACCCCCAACGGTACAATGGAGGTCTTGCAACCCACGTAAGAAGTTGGAAGAAGGATAATATGTGCTAGAGAAATGGTGACCTATCTATCCTTTCATTCGAATAGGTAGTTTTAATTTAGAGGAGTTTTTGTTGAACAATTATTCAACTTTGGATGAGCTAGATAATGAGGATATGGCCTCAAGACTTGCCTATAAATTTTATGCCATGGAATATTTGAGGTTCGATGGAGCTCCCAAGGAAGTATTCTATGTGTGACATTGGATAAATATTTCTAATTCAAGACATTCTCTATTTGCAAGAGGTTAAAATTTCTAGTTTTTTGCTTTCTGTTGCATGTTGTTTAATTTGGCCTACTAGTCATTTCTTGTGTAGCAATCATGAAGTAGCTCAAGGTGGTGTTGTCACCTTTCTCTCTCCTATGTGGCATCAAAACTTAGTTGACTAGGGATGTGACCCCACCAGTAAAGCACCGTGGGTTCTTTTCAACATTAATAATCATTCCTTTGGAGTTATAATTAATGTTTATGCCTCAAATGATGTTATTGAGAGATCTTCCCGCTGGAGATGCATTGCAAATTCAATGCCTACCATTGCTTGGGTTCTATGCAACAATTTCAATATGATTGAGGTGGTTTATGATAAATGTGGGGCTTCACCTATGCATTGGACAGCTGGAGAAAGAGAGGCTTGGTACTATATGCATAATAAACAAGGGCTTTTTGATCCCAATCTTGGTTGCCACCTTGATCAGATGACATGGTACACATGGAGTAACCTTAGAGTGGGTGTTGACAAAGTCCTTAAGCATCTTGATAGAGCCATGCTGTCAACACAATCTTTCTTTTTCTTTTTCAATTGTTATTCCTTGCTTGTTGAGCCTTTGTCAAATATTTTCCTTTCAAACTATTATTTGGTATAGTTTTGCATTGAGTGGCAACTTGCCAAACCCAAGGCCATGAAGACTTAGTTTTTCTAAACATGTCATTGCTCTCACAAGGCCACATCAACCCATATTCAATGTATGAGAGCTTTTGAATTTAACTGTCTCTTTTTCCATCAATGTTTTGGATCACACTCAGCGATCCATCATCAGGAACACTACTCTTCCCAATGATGGATCATTGAGTGTGATTTGAAACATTGATGGAAAAAGATACACAGTTAAATCCAAAATCTCTCATACATAAATTTCTTCATTGATTGTGGAAAAATCATGCCAACCATATTCAATGTGTTCAGAATCTAGAGCCATGTCCCATGTAAGAGACAAGTTGGATAGCTTAGTGGAATGACACAATCAAATGCACTTTCTGCTTCCTTTGCATTTATGGGTGCCAACTCACCCATTTTTTCGACTACCCATACAAGGCCACCACCTTAGAGCTCTGTCAAATCATGACTACTTTGGAAGCACAACCTTTCAATTTGGAGGCTCAGCTACATGTTGTCAGGCTCTACCACTACAAGCAGGTTGTAGATGCTCATTCTTCTCATGGTGTGCAACTCAAAGCTTGACTCCATTATATTAAAATTGGAGACAAGGTATCTAAGGAATTCTTCCAAGCTTTGTGATCTCATCATACATCTCAAGCCATCAAGATAATTAATAGGGTTGGCACCTTTTAACAAAGCTTCCTGATATTCTTCAAGATTTTTTCCAACATTATGAGAGAGTTTTTACTACTCAAGAATGCACTCCTGATCTAAACATTTCTTTGCAACAATGTCTAAATGTGGTGCCTTGTCAAATTTCCACAACTCAAATGCATTATTTGTGATCAAATTCTCACAAAGGAGGACATATGTGAGGTAGTATTTGTTGTGTGGTTACACAACACGCCCCATTTTGCCCCAACAAAATAGGGACCCACTTTTGTTTGGCTTGTTTTTCCTTTGCTTTTTGGCGGTATGGTAAAACAGTCAATGTTAAAAGCATGTCAGGATGTCATCCTATGCATATCCAGACCTTAGGAAAGAGGTCAAACTTTCAAATCTCAAATTTCACATTATAGATCCTACCAAGTGAAAGAACACGAAAAGTTAAGCAAGTTTGCCTTTTGGACCACCCTGAAATTTGTTAAAACCAGAAAGTTATGGTCGGTCAAAGCTCGGTCAAAGGGTTGTCTGGATATTCATAGTTCATGCCATCCGGATATTAAATTAATATCCTGATGAATATTAGTATCTAGATGTCAAGTTTAAAAGGCTTGGTGAGCTAAACGTCAAACATAGGGAAATTAGTTAGCATCCCGATCTTAAGTTAATATCCAGACACTCGCTAGTATCCAGACGTCAAATTTAAATACCTCATCGAGTTAAACGTCATCCAGATATTAGTTATCATCCCGATCTTAACTTACTATCCCAAACAAAATATCCTTGTCCTGATGACGTCACGTTGTCTTGGTTTTACATAGAATCCCGAACATGATGACATCACCCAGATATTAAAGCACATGGATATTATTGTTGTAATATTCAGATCTTATTTTTACATCCCGATCCAGATGACGTCATGTCATCTCAGCTTAATGAAGAATGATAAACTTGCTTATGTCATCAAGATATTACATATTATCTAGATCTTAACTTAGTATTTGGATCCTTTTAAAAATCCTCGTCCTGATGACATCATCCTATCCCGACGCGACATATAAGATGGATCCTTGCTTACGTCACCAAGACCTTAAGCCATGGGGATACTTCACATTCTTAATATCCTAGATCTTATCCTAGTATCCCATCCCAATGATGTCACCTTATTATACCATGATGAAAAACTTTCTTCCTACTGATGTCATCCGGACCTTACAACCAGATGGATATTGCACTTATAATATCCTGACCTTAACCCGATTAAAATCCCTTGGTCAACAGAGGTTGACTTGATGCATGATAACATCATTTAGATGTTCATATTTGGATATCCACACGGATATTCCTCAGTAGGATATCCACTCCCATATACCCGCGCTTTTTGCATTTAATACAGTGCAAAAGGTCATTGGCATTTAAATTTGACCGTGTGCCAATGGACACTTGTGATAATCCTATGCAATCTTGCTAATTTTGGCTGTCAAATCGCATTGAGACCATTAATAAGCCCTAATTGTTTAAGGTAAAATAATTGACACAACTGCACTATGAGAGCCCTAATTTCTACTGTTGAGAGCTTATTGCAAACTAGAGCTGAGCTAAGAGAACAAAATTGCAAAAGAATTCCTCATCTAGAGCTTCTATTCAGACATCACCACATTCATAACAGGTTAAGGAAGCGTATATATATGTATAAAAACTCTATCCCTCTAGTTATGTTCATAAGACTATATCATAGTTAGTTAAATAAATGGTAAATGGTACATAGTGAAAGTGATTATACGTTACGCATAGCATAAGTTAAATTTGTAAGATTTAGACATATTACCATTTTAGAGCGTGACGATCAGTAGTGTGCTAACCCTAGATAAATAAGTATGTGCTATTATTTTAGACTGGTATATTCTAATTGTGATCAATGAAATCAACTGAAGATAATAACTAATCTAAATGCATAAACAAACAATTATACCTTCATGATGATTCACATATCCATGCGGGAAGAAGCTTGCACCCAACAGAGCTCCTTAGATGTTTCCCTGATTCGTGTGTAAATGTGGATTGCTCAAATGCTCACAACACAATGTAGATGAGATTGGATGATTGATTGGATAGGATTGGGCCAAGATTTTGGCAGGGGTTTGATAGGATTAGGAGATTGGATAGTGATTTTGACAGAGTTCTGATGCCTTCAGTGGTCTCTTTGGAGAGATTTGGACAGAGGTTTGGTGCATGGAATGGTCTCCCTAATGGCCTAGAGAGGGGTCCTATTTATAGGATTTTGGAGATGAGGATGGAGGGTCAGGATTCAACTGACAAGATCAAGGGCTAGGAATAAAATTGATTCTTTTATTCCTTAGTGGATGAATTAAAAATTCCCATTTTGGGAAGAGTGGAGGAGTGGATGAATAAATAATTCATCTTTGGGGAGAGTGAAGGATAATGGGGGACAACTGAATATTAAATTCAGTTTAGTGGATGAGAGTGGGGGACAACTGAATATTAAATTCAGTGAGTGGGAGTGAGTGGGAGACATCTGAATATTATATTCAGGTTAGTGGATAAGTGGGGGACAAGGTTAATTAAGTGTTTTCTTAATTAACTTAAGCATGATTAATCAGATAATCAGGATTAATAGAGATTTAGGGAAATGGATAAATCAATTAAATTGATAGGGATTAGGGTTGTAAGGTTAAATGAATCAATTAGGTGAATTAATTGATCATCAGGGATATGCAAATTGGGGGAGTAGATGAGTGTAGAGGTATGGACAATTGGTTTGCAAAGCAGTCCAATTTTAGGTGTCTACATTTTGCCCCTCTTTGAGATGGTGTTGCGGCTAAGCAGCATCATTTCAAAGAAGTTAAAACATAGAGATGGATTGGATAGAAAAAAGATTTTGGTTTGGAAGAATAGGGCTTGGGGATAATTGGTAAGGGTGATGCCCCCTCGAGAGGATAGGCGGGTTGCGAGAACACGGTTGTGCTCTCGAAATGGATGGGACAGATTGGTAGATGAGCATTGTGCTGAAACTGATTTTGAGCAATCCTAGGTTTGATATAGCAAAGTGGATATGTTCACCAAGGTATAGAAGACCAGGGTGATGATGTTTATCTGACATTTGCATGGACTAGACACACAGACAAAGGGATGATCCCATGCATGCCCAAGATAGTACAACCTTGTCAAGACGAGGGAAGGGGACTCATAGCATAAGCCCTTAGTACATAAAAGGTATGGTTAACCTTAGATGCACAAGGAGATCAATATGCTAGAACCGACCCTATGATCAATCAAGATATGAATACTAGCTTGGAGTAATGAGACCAAACCACAAGCACAGCATACAAAAGAAAGACTATGCCCCATTCTAGATGTTTTCGCCACATACCATGATATAGTAAGATCAAGGTAGCTTTGATGTGATCTTCGAATAGGACAAAAGATAAAAATAAAAAACTAAAAGACCAACAAACCAAACATGTAACCATTGTATCTTTTGCCAAGATAGATAATGATGTGATAGATTCTACCTATCGTAGGAAAGATATATCCTAAGGCAAGGATCAAGTGATGATTGGATAGATTTTGCCTATCGTAGGAACGACATATCCTAAGGCAAGAATCGATCGATGATTGGATCATGTTTTGGTGGTACAAGATTGGCTCAAGATACGACAGTGACAAGTTGCGATTGACACTGATTTGATAGCTGATGATTTTTTATTAAGGACAAAGCTTCGATAAGTGATGCGATGCTTGGATCTGGTGTAAGATTATTGATGATAGATGCGATGATGAACAAATTATTTTTGGAATTTTGTGTTTTTTTATTGTTTTGGTATTTTTTGATATTTGTGATGTTTTTGGATTTTTGATTTTTTTTTTTGATTTTTTGATTTTGGTGGATAAGAAATGGATGAATGATACGGAATGCAAGATAAAAAGATGACACACACAAGCAAGTCAGCAAGCATGCATGAATGATGCAGGTACAAACAAGGTATTGCCCCTGTCAAGCAGTAAACCCATGATATAGATTGATGATGTCTGGTTTCAAGAATGAAGTATGTCGTATAAGACTCTAGGTTTGGTTTCGACAATGCGACATCTTATCTAAGACATATGATAACGATATATGACAGTGTTGTCATGGCTGGGAGTGATGTATCCCTAGAGCAACACGAAGGATAGTTATGACTGATTGACATGGTTTACGACTAGACAAGGATCAAGACCATTGATTGCGATTAGATCATTTGTGCAAGATTAACTTGACTTGATTGGTATGGATTAAGGATTGATTTGCAATTTGATATGATATGGATACAGAAGCGGAGCAAAGCCTCGGGGGTGCATTAAGAATGGCCTTGCCTACGTGATAGCTCAGAGGCGACGTAGTTCGACAAGAACTCGAATGGACCCAAGAAATGGATCAAATGAGACATGATACTGAATAGATATGGATCAGCTAAGACACGATATGGAACCGATATGGGTCAGATGATACTGATGACAAGGAAACCACCACGGGTAGGTAGATGTATGGGTGAATGGAACCGGTAGGTAGAAGGAACCAAGGATGTGATCTCCAAGGACTATGTCGCATAAGTATAACATGCCCCATTGTAGGAGTTTTCATGACAATGCCTAAGATGATAGGAAGATGAAGGATTTACATGGTATGGAGGGATAAGGTATGCCAAGAGACATCTAGAACATTTGTCAACATTGTGCCCCCAATCTTCATCAAGACCAAATAATAGAGGAAAGGAAGTTTGGATGGATGGACGAGACATGATAGGCATGCAACGGATAGAGGATAGGATAGGAAATGGTATGAAAGGAAGACTGGTAGGAGAAGATGGATATGCTGATGAGACAAGGTACCCCCAAGTGTAGGTGACACAGAAGATCAACATACACATGACGCCTGTTTGCCAGGTTTTCATCATGGTACTTATCCAAGGCGCTTGTTTGCCAAGTTTTCACCATTGGATGAAGGGATTTCTCCTTACTTTTTTCTTTTTTTCTTCTTTTTTTTGAATATTGAGATTGTAGAAGGTGGATATGGAAAGACATTGGCATATAGTTCTCTGAAAGGGGATAGTCCCGCTAGATAGATACTGTCGAATGGACCATGTCCAGTGCTCTCACAGATGTTGGTAGGGGATCAGATGAAAGTGGTATGGCATAGGTAGATAGTGGATAATGATGCAGAATATGGAAGGAAGGCTTATGCAACAACATGGACCATAGGCATAGGATGAGGCAGATGTGTAGGATAATGGATGTAAGATGGGGAGATGTAGTTATGTGGAGGTGTTGTGAAGTGGAAAGGAACCATGACCAACGGTTGCACACACCGTGATAAACATTGAAACTTTTGATGATATGGTGGTGTAGGAAGCAATGGAGACGTTTGCTTAGGAGATGGCTGATGAAGTGATTTAGGAACCCACATAGACTTAGTATTTTTAGTGCTTTTGTTTTGCTTGTGGGATTTTTGAACGGAATGAAATTCTTGGATGGAAGTAGGCTTTTGGATGGAAATAGGTGGTTGGGATTCCTGAGATGTGGATGAGGATGCCTCATTTGACTTACTAGCTATCTTCTTAGGAACCCAAACCATTTTGCTTTTGAGCTTTGCATTTGGAGGTAAGGGTTGAGATGGCTGTTTAGATGAACTTTGCTTTGATGTTGATTCTTTATATCCTAAGGTATGCAGACCATTAGGATTTTTGGTAGGATTTTTAGCTTTATGGATAAAGGCATCAAGCTTTTTTCTTTGGAATCCCATGGGGTGGGTGGAGTGGATGGAATGATTGGAAGCTGTATGCTTAAATGATGTGTGCTTTTGTTGGCCATGTTTAGGGATGTAAGGATACTTATGAATGATAGGTATGTTAGGTGTCGGAAGCAACGGTGGCAATGTGGATGGAGGGACATTGGGAGTTGGAAGGAGTGGAGGTAAAGTGGATGGTGGAAAGTGTATGGTCACATGCTATTGACAATTGTAGGATGATGGAGGTGGAATGGCGACATATGTTTTGGGGAGATGATAGGGTTTGCGATGGAAAGTAGTAGACTTAGGAGGAGTGGAGGAAGTACCAACATTTGGAGTTTGTGCACCTTGGGGTATGTATCCAAGGCCATATGAAGGTGGAGGAACGTTGACATGGATAGGTTCCAAAATACCTTGTTCATGAAGGCCTAAGCCTTTACCTTGATAGTTCATACACTGGAGTATACGGTGGACAGTGGGATTATGCGTAGGTGGAATACTAGACACAAATTCTTTATTGGATGGAGAAGGCCAGATAGTGGATAATGGTTGCTGGTGTTCTAAGAAAGAACATTCATGCATGAAGGTAGTAAGACCAAGGATATATGGTGGAGGCTTCGCCGCTTGGTCCATAACAGATGGCAGAGGAGAATCATTAGGATCGTGATTAGCATTGTGTTCACCAAGATCCAAGTTATTTGGTTGATCTTTTATGCTTACTTGGGGGACAAGTGTCTCATCATGACAAGTGGATGTTGTGGGATCATGGCTAGAGGAAGAGATCTCTTTGCTTTGAAGGAAGGCCATGAAACGAGGTGAATGTTGAAGTAGGTCAACAAGACTTTCATTAGATAAAGCATGTAGGTCTTGGGTGTCTTGTTCATGGATAGTTGGAGGGGTATGAATAGGATCAAGTGGCTCATGGATAGATTCATCATTATGGATATCATCTTGATCATAGAAAAGGCACATATTATGGATGGGTTGCATGAAAGGGATTTGAGCTTGAGTTGGACTAGGGTTGAATGTTTCCACATGCTTAGGATTAAACTCTTGACATACCTCTTGGGTTGCTTGAGTAGAAGTGGAAAGTGCTTGGTCAACAACATGAGAACATGATGACTCTTGACTTGGATTCATAATAGGAGACTCTTGAATAGGCTTGATGGCTTGTTGGTCACATGATGGGCTTGAAGAGCTAAGAATGTTAATTGAGGGCTCTTGGATAGGCTCAAGGGGTTCTGGATGACATGAAGGGGTTGGAGGATTTGACATGGTATGGGAAGAATCTTTGGTTAGGTCAAAGACCAGAGTTTGGGGACATAGTTGACTCTCAGCTAGTAGTCCTTGGATCACATCCTTCGTAGGTGTATGGGTAGATGAATGGGGTAATGGAGGAGTGGATTTCAAGTTCTCCCTAGCTTTTCTTTTGCTGTGTAAATCTCCAAAATATTTTTCCCAAAACTTAGCGGAGGCTTCTTTGGTTGGCCCTTTAAAATTTGAGGACCTAGATGGTGGTGTTGTTGTAGAACTGGTATGTTTTGGAATAGATGTCTTAGAACATGGTGAAGGAGGACTAGTAGATGGGGTGATAGACGATTTCCCTCTTGAAGTGGTGGTTGCCTTATCAATAGTATCATTAAGACAGGAAAAGAAGGTATGGTTTTGGGACGAGGCATAGCCGGTACTGGCCCGTTCAGCTTTCAAGCTTGTCAATTCTTGTTGTAAGACGTCCATTTGTTGAAGAATTGCTATACACTCTTGGGACAAGGGACCTAATTTTGCTTGCCTTATCAGAGATTGAAATTTTTCTTCAAGATATTCTAATTTGTTTGCCATTGATGTTGTAGTTTGATGTGGCAATATTTAGCAAATGATCACATGTACAAACAAAAAGCACTCACACAAGACACAAGCAAATTTGAATTTTGAATTGGAAGAATATGATAATGATTAAACAAGCACACTTGCAAAGCAAATCAACATGCCCTAATGCCTAGTTTGATGTAAGGTATGGCCAGTTAGGTTTGGTCAATGTTTAGACGAGGTTGACTAGGGATTTGAAAACAAAATCTTGCCACACAGTCGGGAGAAGGGGGTAACCCACCCTTAACCTTCACTTCCCAAAGGTAGAAAGTTCTTTGGGGCTTAGCTGAGAGTGACAGGATTCTGGTTTCAAAGAGGGTGTCTTTCGATTTAGCCTCAGATGAGGTCATCCCTAGGGGTGATGAAATCCCCTAGCAAGCCTCCTAGGAAAGGGATTGACAAAAGCGAATCAAGCGAGGTGTTTCTGATCTCCAAGATCACCTTGCGGTGCGAGGAGAGAGCATACACACACTCACGGGATTCACACTCGCAGTTGATTAATTATCCCTTAGAAAAATGAAAGTGATGAAGACAAATCAAGCAGTTATTCTTTTTAAATCCCAATTTCAAGGTGTAAATGAAGACAATGGTTGATTTTAAGCCTGATTTCAATATGTGATTGATTAAACAATGTTCATTTTACAGGCCCAAATTGAGATGTGTGATGAAAGCAAGATTATGAAATAAAGGATGAAACTAAGGCACCTGATAAAATTGCTGTCCAAATTGATGTATTTGCAGCTCCTGATGTTGCTCCAGTCCCAAATGATCACCTGCAAGTCAAAAAAATGACAACGAAGCAAGTAGACTAGCCAAATAGATTGTGATGCAAAAATTGAGAATCTGAGAAAATTTGATGAGAAAAGAACTGATACAAGAAAATTGATTGCATGAACAGATTCTACACGAAATTCTATGCAATTTGAAAATTTTTTTTGGTCAAAATTTGATCAAAATTGCAACAGATATGACGATTTGAAGTTTGCAATGAATTTTGACTTCGACTGATAAAAAAAAGTGGGAAAAAGGTACCATCACCTGATAAAAACCTCACAACCTCAAAGTGCTCAGAGTCCTCTTTCTGACGACTGTTCGTTTGCGAAAATCCGTCTCCGTTTGCAAAAGTTATGGAAATTTGAAAAAAACAGCCGATTTCGGCATGTAGGAGGCACAAAAGGGCTAATTGACTGTTTAGAACTGTGACTGCTGGTGGTTAAGAGCAAACTGGTCACATGTAACTGTTGTTTCACCGGTGGTTATGGGTTACTGTTGGCAGTTAGGGCGAAAGAGGCCCCTGGTCGCTGATATGACCAGGGGCTAGCACCTTGCAAAAAAAGAACAAAGGGATATGAACCCTTTACACCCATGGTTTGGGTTTTTCTTTGTTTGTGTTGTCTGCAGGTTCGGGGGAGGTCAGAGGTCATGGTGCTGCGGGTGCTGTGGCAGGGTGAGAGTTTGGTGGCATGTAGGAGGCAGGCGGGCCGATGGTGGCGGGCTGAGGGTGGAGCGCAGGGGTAGTTTTACACAGGGGGGGAGTGTTAGCGGGCGGTTCGGGGGAGTGTGGCCACGGGATGGGGGGCGTCGGGTGCTGGAAGCTGGGCGGCGGGGGCCGCGACAGAGGGAAGTCAGCAGGGGGCAGTGCGGGGAGGGAGGTGAGGTCGGGGGAGGCAGAGGGAGCAGAGGGCAGTTGTGGGGGGCGGGGAAGACAGGAGCGGCAGCGTGGGGGTTGTGCTGGTTTGAGGCAGTGGTCGGGGTAGGAGGAATAAGGGTGTATGGGGTGGTTGGGTGGTGGGTGTTTGCGTGCCAGTGGCGGCGGTGGAAGCGGTCGACAGGGGCGGCGAGAGTGGGATTTACTGCGGGGGTTGAGTGGGAGTTGGGCGGAGTGGCAGATGCGAGAGGCCGTAGGGTGTCGACCGGGTAGCGGCAGCAGTGGCTACAGTGGCTCTGTGGGAGGTATAAGGGTTTAAACCAGGCGCTGGAAGCGGTTGTCAGGTGGCGGCGGTCCAATAAAACCTGCAATATTTAACCGTTACCTGCAAAAAAAACACATAAAACCTACAAAAAACCAAACCTTCATGAACAATGTTAATCCTGCAACAGACCAGAGATGAATACCCCGGGGGTCTTGGGATCTGTACGGTACGGATCCGTACAGTACAGATCCGTACAGTATGGCCTAGGGCCCCTAAAAAATTTTCAAAAAATATATTGAAGTTTATAGTCAAAATTCACGGAATCGATGTTCGGAGCGCGAAAATGATGTCCGTTTTGACGTAGGATGCAACCTGCAACAATTTATCACCAAAACTTGCAAAAACTGTTAGAAAAAGAAGATTTTGACAACAAAACCTTCTCAAATGGACGATTAGATTTGATTGCGGGCGTGCCAAAATGTGATCAATGAAATCAACTGAAGATAATAACTAATCTAATGCATAAACAAACGATTATACCTTCATGATGATTCACATATCCATGCGGGAAGAAGCCTGCACCCAATAGAGCTCCTTAGATGTTTCCCTGATTCGTGTGTAAATGTGGATTGCTCAAATGCTCACAACATAATGTAGATGAGATTGGATGATTGATTGGATAGGATTGGGCCAAGATTTTGGCAGGGGTTTGATAGGATTAGGAGATTGGATAGTGATTTTGACAGAGTTCTGATGCCTTCAGTGGTCTCTTTGGAGAGATTTGGACAAAGGTTTGGTGCATGGAATGGTCTCCCTAATGGCCTAGAGAGGGGTCCTATTTATAGGATTTTGGAGATGAGGATGGAGGGTCAGGATTCAACTGACAAGATCAAGGGCTAGGAATAAAATTGATTCTTTTATTCCTTAGTGGATGAATTAAAAATTCCCATTTTGGGAAGAGTGGAGGAGTGGATGAATAAATAATTCATCTTTGGGGAGAGTGAAGGATAATGGGGGACAACTGAATATTAAATTCAGTTTAGTGGATGAGAGTGGGGGACAACTGAATATTAAATTCAGTGAGTGGGAGTGAGTGGGAGACATCTGAATATTATATTCAGGTTAGTGGATAAGTGGGGGACAAGGTTAATTAAGTGTTTTCTTAATTAACTTAAGCATGATTAATCAGATAATCAGGATTAATAGAGATTTAGGGAAATGGATAAATCAATTAAATTGATAGGGATTAGGGTTGTAAGGTTAAATGAATCAATTAGGTGAATTAATTGATCATCAGGGATATGCAGATTGGGGGAGTAGATGAGCGCAGAGGTACAGACAATTGGTTTGCAAAGCAGTCCAATTTTAGGTGTCTACACTAATTACAGGATAAAATGTTGCATCCACGCATGGACAAGTGAGATGTAGAGTTCAAACCAGTCGTGTTTACCAGAACGCGCAGTGTATATAACAAGTTGGGATTCTTTGAGGATACTCATTGCAGGAACATAGACATCGAAGCATTTAGAGCTCAAATTGAGGTAGGGGAAGATGATCCCATATTGAATAATATAGTGGCATCGAGTTTGTATCATGCTACTGGTTTTCCCTATTCTATAGAGGCTTTTGACCTTTTGGCCGAATCCACATTGCACTATGATATTAACAACAGGAAAATAGAGAAATAGGAGAGGCTCTACACAAATTTATCTATGGATGGTATCGAGGTGTTTCATTTGCCTGTTTCTTAGCATATGTACGTGCCAGACCTGGATGCACAGGCCAAAGAGTTTGAGGCCAACAACAAGAATTTGTAGAAAAGTCATATATTAGGGATGGAGAAGCCCATATAACATAGCCAGGGCAGCTACCAAAATGGCACAACACTTATATAAATTTGACTTCAATGAGGAAGTACAATATATAATGTTTATGCTTATCTGGATGAACGGATTAGTAAATTGTGGAACCTTTGAACCCTGGATGTTCAGGTTAATGAGGATGGTCATCGAATATGAAGAAGATCAAGCAAAGGTCCAATGGGCCAAGATTATCAGCGATACAATTCATGACCAGATGGTCAAGTGGAAAGAAGGTAAGGGGATGATCTTCAGGATGACATCCTACTTGGTATATGCATGTGCAACAAAAGACACATTTAATGGCCTACAAACCGTAGGAAGAATTGTAAAGTTACCCAATGAGAAAACTCCCTGGGAGCACTATCCCCAGCTAGAGATAAGACTTTCAATTGAACATTACAAAATGGTTAATGATGCATTCTTGATGCACTTAGTCCAACTCATGGAAGGGAACAGAACTAAATGATTTTTAGTTGGTGCTACAAAATCCATCAGTGGATGTGGCTCTTGGTTCATCGAGGGCAAAACGTATTCATACATCCAAATGGAAGGTTTTAGTGGGAAAATGCATATACTACCAAGGTACCCTAAAGGCAAGGTGGTACTAATGGAAATGATGACGCAACAACTGCCTACATTTGAAATGTCAAAGGTAAAAGAAGGGAAGCCATATAGGAAGTTTCCTATTGATGTAAACTCGTTCGTGGTAGAAGCCATTGAAAATGCAAGAAAGGTAGAGATAGAGTTAAAAGCTTTGAACGTAAAATTGTTTCCTTTAGCCAGAGACTATGATCCTTACCATAGGATCGAGCAAAGATTTAACAAGAAGTATAAGCATAGCATCCACCTTGAGGACTACTGGGCAGACTGCGATGATGAACATGAAGTAAGAAGAAGATAATATCAGAGATTAATGCTGGATCAGATGAGAACTATAAGGTAGGATGAAGTGCCCCCTCAAATCAGAAAAGATGATGATAACCTCATGGATCCAGAATATGAGGAGCAAAAGATATATAATGACACCATTTTTACCCCAGATCTGACACAGAGGGAGGAGACTTCAATTGGTGCCCTCACTGCCAAAGTTATGGCTAGAACAAAGAACTGGGTTTCCAAAAAGATCAATGAGCTTAAAGGAAAAGGTGTGGCAATTACAAGTGATAAAAAGGGGAAGAGAAAGGAAAGAGAAGAACAGGGATATGATGATTTCCTTGTAAAAAAAGGCAGATCCTAGGGACAAAATTTCTTGAACCTAGTTCATCTGAAGCAATAGAGGAGATTACTTCTGAAGGAGTATCCCTAGTGTACCAACCATTGTCACCCCCTATAGGACCAGTGCTTACATATATTCCAATAGCTGCACCTCAAATATCCATAACCCAAGGAGAGACTTCAAAAGATCAGGAGCAAAGGCTAGTTGGGACTGCTGTAGAGGGAGATGATGATGATGAACAAGATCAAGTACCGATTGGAACACTTAAAAGGATGAGAAAAGATGATGTTCTATAGGGAGTCAAGGTGCCCAGGTAGAGTAGATATCAAAGTCCTCATATGAGAGGGGCCATTCCACCACCAGTAGCAACATCAGGATCAGGTGATCCATCTGTAAGTATAGTTAAAGAGCTACAACATGATGTGCCTATGGAAACTATAGTTAAAGTAAAGACTGAGATGGCACAGGAAGCCAAGAGCCAAGCTTAAGAAGAAGAAGCCACAAAGGCCCTCCCACTAAGTCAAACAATTGACTTAACTGAAGATGAGGTAGTAAAGGATATTACAAATCATCTTGTTGGACACATGCTACAACATATAGAAGCTGTAGATAAAGGTGAAGCAACAGTTGAATCACATGATGAAAGTGTAGAAAGAGAGGAGTCCCCCGAAGTAGAGGTACATATGGGACTTCTAAACACTCTAATTGAAGAGGTGACTACAAGAAAACATTCTTATGGAGATTGATGTTGAAAATAAAGATGCTTGTTCAGATGGAGGAACCCTCTTAGACATCCCTGAAGATAAAAGTATACATGAACAAATGGCACAAAAGGATATTTTGATTGATAAACCTGGACAAGATGAAAAGGTATTTGAATCACTTGCCACTGAAGGGGATAAGATGGATAAGCGGGAACAAAGGCATCAACATGATGATCAAGAGAATAAAGGCTAGGAGCCTAAGGATGATAACGTTCTACAAGAACATGATGATAAGGCACAAGGTGATCAACCTCCTCCAGAATAAAGGCAGGAAGAGTAAGTGCCAGAGAAAGAAAATTTGGATACTAGAACAGATCAATAAAGGGACCAAGAGAATGTGCAGGATCTAGGTGGTGATGAAGAGCCTGGTGGTTATCAAGATAAAGGAACATAAGATGCTCAAATTGAGCAACTAGATCAAGAGGGATCACAATCAGATACACTAGCCTTGATTTCATCAGAAGCAGGCCAAACAAAAGACCATCAGGTACCCTTTGATTTTAAGTCCTTGTTTACTCTTGATTCCTTTAAAGATAAACAGAGAGCTAGGACAATCTCCACTATCAAAAGGGATCCAAAGACAGGGAAGAGGACAGCTCAATTTGTTGTTCCTATAATAGATAAGGCCAAAGGAGAGATTAGGCCAGAAGAATTTTAGGTGACACAATATGACCTAGTTCATGTCACCATAGAACAAGAAATACAAGAACATATTGAGAGCACAGAGGCAGTAGTGGCCAAAATAAGAAATCTTAAAGACATAAAGAAGGAGCTTAAAGAAAAAAATACTCAGTTGTAGCAGTTTATACAGGGATTAGTGAAGCCAGATAGCTTGGCATCCACCCTACAAGCTACAGAGAAGCCAACTGCATTGACGTTAATAAGTGAAGAAGAAATAGCTAACCTAGATGTACAAAAGCACCAAGCTAATACTATGGACAAATGGTTCATAAGATTCATGGCTTATGGGGAAAAACTAATGAGGACTTCCAAGTCCAATTAGGACACATTGTCCAATCTGAAAAATGACATTGATTCTTTAAAGAGTGAATTCACTCAGAGAATATAGAAATGCAATTATGCAATGGTAAGGCTCAAAAGAGCCAAAGAGATGACAGATGGAGAGTTGTTGAAAAATAAAATTGTCACCAGTGTAACTGTGCCACTCATGGATACCTGCCAGAATGAGATGAAGTATGAATTAGAAGTATTGAAGGCCAACATGATTAAAGTAAGAGATACTCAAACCAAAATTGATGATTTATTAGCTAAAGAAATGAAGATATTGGAAGAATTGTTAGAAGATGCTGTAACAAAGGAAGCAGTCCCAGAAACAGATGAGGCCATCCAAATATTCAAAGATAAATTTAAGGAAGTGGCAGAAGATCCCTTAGAACTATTTATTGAAGATGTTATGGATGAGATGTCTGTGGTGAATGGGAAGTAAGGACATATGGAAAAGAAGCAAATAGAAGGACATTTATGTTGGAACCTTTGGAGGAACAAATAAAAGCATTGAAGTATGCTAAGTTGAGAGCCCAGACAATTAGCAAATTCCAAGTGGATACTTTCGTTCAAGCATATGATAATTATAAAAAGTTATACACAGGGAAGTTAGTACATGAAGAAGGCACATCTTAATGAAGATGATTTTGCAATAGATATCATTTAGGATGTTTTGTCATTTTGTCACTTGCAGTCTGGTTGACTAAGTCAATGTTCTTGGAATATTCTAGGTTGCAAGCTGTATCTCACCAGATAGTTGCCAACTAGCAACTTGTGTCACATATTTTATATTTTGACCAAGTCAGTGCATTAGAAACTATTCATTGTAATAGATAAATCCTAATATTAGGATCTTTTGTAACTGATTCCTGTCCTTGTGCTATAAAAGGATGTGGAATCTGTGTTGTAGATATTCAGAAGCTTAATTGGGATTGGATTGTTGAATGTCATGACCAATTCTTGAAGTCAATTGTAAATGTATACTCCTTTTGCATACTTAATGAAGATGAAGACCTCTGATTACAACTAATCGTAAAATTTGAGTAATCTGTGGATGAATTCTGGACATATTACTTTGATTTGCTGCATCCCTTGGAGTGCATCTCAGTCTGTGCATGTTGTCTTCATTCCTTTCCTTTGAAGTTAGCATCAATCATATCTAGCTGTGGAATGACCTAGTGAAAATATGGTTTGATTTCCTTCTCTTCATGATACTATCAAGGATATATATGGATCAATGACTAAAGATTCAATTTATTTTAGTAAATTTAGAAATCTTTAATTCTATTTCTTTAAATTTCATTTGAATCATCATCATAACTACAAATACATAGATAAATGGAAAGTAGAACACAAAATATGCAGATATCCGTATACACATGAAGATCTATAACATATTTTGGAAAAAGTGCACCTAAAATAGTAAATATCATGCAAAGAATCATGAATAATGATAAAGATCATAGAAATACATGCTTATAGGCACATCATTTGAATAAATTTATAATGCAGAAGTGAAGTTAAGTAGAGAATAGTTCAGTTTAAATGAATAGAAGATAGTTTCATAAGAACTAATCAAAATAATCAAACTTAACAAGAGTATTACGCAGAAGAATTGATCAAACTTATTGTAAATATCTGCATGATTTGGTTAAATACAGTAAGATTTAACATCTTTCATTAAGAATTTACAGAGAGCAGGTTAAATAGAGTAATATCTGGATATCCGGTTACAACTCCAAAGTAGAAACATAAGGCCCCTAAGGGAAAACAACAATTCACATGATACTAACTAAGGGATTATCAAATGATCAAGACTTGACTAACAGAGCCTTGGAGTTATCAATGCATCCTGAATTGATCATACTTTTCAAGATGATAAAGGTTTGTTATGTGAATTCTTTATCTATGTTATTGTGACTAACATCATGATCAACATAAATTGGTCCTAGAAGGAGGGCCTGAGCATTTTAATTTAGGGATTTGTTGTCTAGACATCATTTCCCGTGCCCAGGTAAAAGTATTTCCTAAAATTTCTTAAGAATATGTCAAATCTTGAGTATTTGAGCAAAGATTCCATCTATCTTTCATAATTTGAGGAATTTGTTTGCAAATATCCTCGTCTTGTAGTTAATTACTCCAACCTTTACAATCAGTTGTCTAAAATTCATGGATCTGAGTCAATATTTATATTATCTGCAAATATCCTTCAAATATCCTGTTGTTTTGGACAACTGATCATAAATATTCACTCCAGAAGAATAAATATCCATACATTTACAAAGATTGCATCAAGATATCCAAAGTTTCCTTAGAATTGTGAAGTTTTAGCTCACAGACCTCATACCAGGTCGAGATCCACCGGACCTTTGGAAGAATTACCCGTCTTTGGATTTAGACCCCGTACAACAAATATCCATCATAGTCCTGGTCCAAGTTTAGCAGTATCTCTAGTAATACCTGTGATAACACCTCTAGTATCTCAAATAGTACCTCCGGCACCTCCTGCAATGTCTTTCTTCACAGTTGAATCACCCTTGCTCTTTGTAGCTTATCATCCTTTGCCTAAAAATTTGGACAAGATCTGTCTGAAGTATCACCCTTATTAGGATGCAGATGATCACATCCGAACTTAGAAGGAAGCATGTTTCAAAGCTCGGATAGAGTATGAGGATGTGGTGTGTAGGTTGTTCCCTTACTCATTAGGAGAAGAAGTGTACAGCTGGTAGATTAGTCTCACTCAGTCTTCCATAGCTACTTGGGATGCTTTAGAGAAAGCTTTCCTAGGAAGATTCAAAATACATGTAGATCCAGCTATGGCATATCACCTTTTTGCTACAATCAAGAGAGATGAGGGGGAGTTAATCTCCAACTTTAATGCTAGGTTCCAAAAGATGTATTCCAAGTTAGTTTCTCCTTATAATGTAGGTGATGAGGCAACTAGGTCAATTTACTATTCAACCTTAGACCCTTTGACATCCATGTTCATCAGAAGAACACACCCTGCAATCACTACTCTGACAGGTGCCTTTGAAGAGGCTATTAAAGTTAATCAGTAGCTAACACCTAGTTTTACACCTAACCTAGGATATCCTGTACATCTTAGTCAACCACAAGTTAATGGAGCCATGATGCCTCCAGCTATTATGCCTAGCCCATTACAAGTGCCTCCACTTAGTATCATGCCTCCTTAGGGTAATGGTCAAATGGTACCTCATCCTGGACATGCCCCTTAAAATGCTGCACAAAATAGCAATGACAATTCTTTCTTCAAGCCTTAACAAGACAATGTAGTATCCAAAGCACAGGAAGAAAATGATGAAATTAAAGAAATATCAGCCCATCTAAGAAAATTAACCACTGAGGTTACTCATATGAGGAGTCAAAACTTTTACTCACAGTCAAACCAAAATCAGAATAGAGGATATCCTGATAGAGGATATGGAAACAATAATGATAGGTTTGGATACCCTGACAGGGGCTATAACAATGATTAGAAATTTCAACAATAGTAGTAACAACACCCCTAGGCCACCTAGAGTGTGGAAAACTCAACCTAACATTGGCTCACTCCCTTCACCATTAGATAACTAGCCTCCTGCTGAACCTAAGCAGACAACTAGAGTTAATCTAGCAGAAGCTACACTCACAAATTAGTGCAGGATGCATAACACCAATGCACACGCTGAGTTGGATTGCCCTCAATTTAAAATAGTAGCCGACATATTCCAGGCTGAAGTGTCAAACACTGCAGGAGATCCACCTTTTCTTGAAGGCAATGGAATAGTTCCCTTAGGATATGAGTCTACCTTAGTACTTGAAAGTTCTGACAGTCATCAGCATCATCAGATGACCTCAACACATGAAAATTATACTCTGGCATATGAAGAGTCAGCCTCATCCCTTGAGACAAATTATGTTGTTCCTTATGAGAATGAGAACAAGCCTGAACAAGAACCTGAAGAGGTTCATACTTATCATTAGCAATATCAGGGTAGACATAATAACAACCTCAGGAGTAATGCAAACAGACCAGCTGGTCCTTTGACCACATCTATCCCTCCTAATAACTTCTGTGATAAGTGAAATCAAAATGAAGATAAGAACTAATCTAATGCATAAACAAAATGATTATACCTTCATTGGAACCTCACGAATCCATGCGGGAAGGAGATGCACCCAAGAGCTCCTCAAGATTGTTCCCGTGATTAGTGTGACTAATGTGGATTGCTCAAAGCTTTTCAACACAAATGTAGATGAGAGATTATGGATTAGATGATAGATTTGAGAGACTAGATGGAAATGAGATATGATTTAGACATTATGGTGGCATGATAAGGGGATTGTGGAGAGATTTTGGCAGAGGTTTTGTGCATGAAGGAGTCTCTCCCAAATGGCTTGGAGAAGGTTTCATTTATAGAGTTCTTGAAAGGAGGATGGAGGGTGAGGATTAAAAAATAAGATCAAGGGCTAGGAATCAATGAGAGTTAGGGTTAGGATTGAAGCCATAGCCTTGTGACAAGTGTCACAAGGAGAGTGGATGAGGGAGATCAAGGGTTGAAACTTGGTCAATGGGATTGGAGGGCTCTCATTAAAAGTGAATTTTAAATTCACATGGGGAAAGGTGTGGAGGATTTAAAATGAATAAAAGATTCATTTTGGGAAGAGGGGACATGACAAGTGAATTTTTAATTCACTTTTATGTGGAGATGTGAAGATGGTACTCTTACATGTGTAAGAGAGTGATAAATGAGGGTTAAGGGGGATTTGACCCTTTGAATAAAAGATTGATTTTTATTCAAAGGTGCATGGAAGAAGGGGATAAGCAAGGTTAATTGAGTGTTTAGCTTAATTAACCTAAGTCTAGGATGAGGTAGGCTAGGGTAGGGTAGGGTAGGTCAATTAGTAGGCTAGATCAATTAGATAACCATGATTTATCTAATTAATGAGGATTAGGAAAAAGGACAATTTAACTAAATAAATATTGTGAATATTTATTTAATCAAATGAGGATAATGTTGTAAGGTAAAAGTGATAAATTAAATGAATTAATTTATCACAAGGAATGGGTAAATGGTTAAGGTAGACAATGAGGGATAAATTAATTAAATAAAATGAATTTATTTAATTAATAGGAGGAATAAATGAAAGTGTAGAGATATGGAAAATTAGTTTGCGAAGCAAGCCAATTTTAGGTGTCTACATTTGCCCCTCTTTGAGATGGTGTTGCGGCTAAGTAACATCATTTCAAAGAAGTAAAAACATAGAGTTAGATTGGATAGAAAAAGATTTTGGCTTAGAAGAATAGGGTAAGGTTTGGGGATAATTGGTAAGGATGATGCCCCCTCGAGAGGAGAGGCGGGTTGTAAGAACACGGTTGTGCTCTCGAAATGGATGGAGGAGATTAGTCGAAGTGGTTGGAGGATAAAGGGCGAGATGAAAGGATGATGACGTTGGGAGATTGATTGGTGGATGATCATTGTGTTGAAAAATGATTTAGAGCAATCCTAGGTTTGATATAGCAAAGTGGATATGTTTTCACCAAGGTATAGAAGACCAGGGTGATGATATTTATCCAACCTTTGCATGGAATAGACACACAGACAAAGGGATGATCTCATGCATGCCCAAGATGGTACAACCTTGTCCTGACGAGGGAAGGGGACTCATAGCATAAGTCCTTAGTACACAAAAGGTATGATGAACCTTAGATGCATAAGGGGATCAATATGCTAGAACCGACCCTATGATCAACAAGATATGAATACTAGCTTGGAGTAATGAAATCAGCCCACAAGCACAGCATACAAAAAGCAAGACTATGCCCCATTCTAGATGTTTTCGCCACATACCATGATATAGTGAAATCAAGGTAGCTTTGATGTGATCTTCGAATAGGACAAAAGATAAAAATCAAAAACAAAAAGACCAATGAACCAAACAAGTAACCATTGTATCTCTTGCCAAGATGGATGATGAATGGATAGATTCTGCCTATTGTAGGAAAGATATATCCTAAGGCAGGAATCAATTGATGATTGGATCATGATTAGTTGATGTAAGATTGGCTCAAGATATGATGGTGACAAGTTGTGGTTGATGCTGATTTGATAGTTGATGATTTTTGGCGAGGGATGATGCTTTGATAAGTAATGCGATGCTTGGATCTAGTGTAAGCTCATTGAGGATAGATGGGTGCATCTTAGGTACCTGAGTACTGGAAACTTCCTTCGTATTCCAGACTGCCTACATACCCTGTATCCACGGGATCAAGGCACATTAAGATGCGGGTGATGATGATATGTAGTTCTGATTTGTGATGATGATGTGAGATGATGATAGATGTGATGATGTGATGAATGATTGAATGATGTGTTGGATGATGAGATGTTGATCGAGCAATGTTGATTTCATGATGGATATTTTTGGGATTTTATGGATTTTTTATTTTTTTGGATTTTCTTATTTTTTGATGTTTTTTATATTTTCTGATTTTGGAAAAGGAATGGTTTATTATGAGATGGTTGTATTGGCTTTCGTGTGGATGACCTTTATGCTAGATAGCAATGACAAGGGAACACCAAGTCTAGAGGTGAGGGTGATGGGGTTGGATAGGGGGGTTGGCGATGAAAGGATGATGGATAATTGATTCGTGGTAGATGAATGGACAAGCGATAGGGATGCATGTTAGATAGATGGAAGATAGGGATGAGGATTTTTTCCAAGGGCTAGGTTGCAAGGAATCATATGCCCCAATGCTTAGGATTTTGCATGATGGGTTCATGTTTGAATGGATGGACTTTGTAGCAGATGGATGGAAGATATACTTACAAAGGGAGTATGCCAAGAGGTCTCCAAAGCATGTTGTTGATATTTTGCCCCTTATCTTTATCAAGATCTAAGGTAAGAAATGGTAGAAAAAAGATATAATGGATAGGATGGATGGGAAATGGTAGGATAAATAGAGGGTAGTGGATAGGAATATGATAGGATTAGAATAAGATAGTGGATAAGATGTGCAAAGGATATAATGGATGTGGAGATTAGATGGTTTTGCCCCCAAGTGTAGGGATGCAAAATGGATGGAGAAGGAATTACGCATGACGCCCATAAGGGGTTTTCATCAAGGTACTTGCCCAAGGCGCCACAAGGAGTGGTTTTCACCATTGGACGGATTTTTCTCTTTACTATTTTCTTGATTTTTTTTTTAATTTTTTATTTTTTTAATTTAATTTAATTTTATTTTATTTTATTTTTGCTTTTTTGATGGGATGGGGACTCTAGCGTCTGTTTCCATAGCATGAAGAAGATGGTCCCATGTTGGATAGCATTATGGATTATGATTGCATGGATTGTTAGTAGATAGGAGAAGATGGAATGGATGGTGGATAATGGATTATGATGTGGATTATGTGGATAATGATGTGGACTATGCGGATTATGATGTGGATTATGAAAAAGCATGGACCATAGGAATGTGATGGGGAAGATATGTAGGATAGTGAATGAAAGATGGAGATATGGGGGTATGTGGGAATGTTAACTGGTGGAAGGGAACCAAGACCAACAGTTGCACACACCATGATGTATTTGGAAGCTTGTACTTTGGATGTGGAGTTGGGAGTAATGGGGAGCGGGATGGGGGAGTTTTGGATGGTCGAGTTGGGGTTTTAGGTACCCAAATGGACTTAGGAATTATGGGATTTTTAGATGGGGAGTGGGATGTTTGGGATTTTGCAGTAGATTGGGATGTAGATGCCTCATTAGAGTTTGTTGCTTTTTGTTTAGGGACCCACACCATTTTTGTTTTTGCTTTTTCTTGTGATGGTGTGGGTTTTGATAGCCCTTTGAATTTTTGATTTTACTTGGAAGGGATAACATCTTTAGGCTTTTGTGCTTTATGCATTAAGGCATTCAAATTTTTGAATCCCATGGATTGGGGGGAAGCTTCATGTTTGAAAGATGTGTGCTTTTGTTGGTCTTGATTGGGGATTTTAGGGGATTTATGGGTGGAGGAGTAAAACGTGGATTTATGGATAAATGGATAAGGGGATTTGAGGATGTGGATATTAGGAGTTGGTAGGAGTGGAGGTAAAGTGGATTTGATAGGGATATTTAGAGTTGGAAGAAGTGGAGGTAAATTTGATGGAGGGAGATGGATGGTCACATGCTTTTGTAAATGATAGGATGATGGAGGAGGGATAGCGACATATGTTTTGGGGGTGCGATGAGATGCACCATGTTTGAGATTGGATGAATGGATTTTGGAAGGCGGGTGGATGGTATCAACATGTTTAGATTGTTTATCTTGGGATGTATAGCCAAGACCATGCAAAGATGGATGGAATGTGGTGTGGATGGGCTCCAAGATGCCTTGCTCATGAAGGCCTAAGCCTTTGCCTTGATAGTTCATATGTTGGAGTATGCGACATGCAATGGGATGTTTGTTGCTTCGAAAACAAGACGCGAGTTCATTATTTGTTGGAGATAGATAGGGGGTGGATGGAAATTGTTCACATCCTACAAGGGGTTTACCACAGATGAAGGTGCTTTTTCCAAGTGGATAAGGGGATGGATTTTGGATGGGATTGGTAGATGGATGTGAAGGATTCATGGGAGATGGTGAAGGGGTGGTAAAAGATGGTGTGAGATCAATAAGTTGATCAATGGATGGTAGGGGATCGTGGATGGGATTAGATGGGATGGTTAGATCTTGATTAGGAGAAGGGGTTGATGTTTCAACATGCTTCAGATTTGATTCTTGACATGACTCATGTGTTTGGATAGAAGTGGGAGTGACTTGGATAGATGTGATAGGTGCTTGGATGGATGCAATAGGTGTTTGACATATGTGTTCTTGAACATGGCTGCATGATGGTTCTTGAGTTATGATAGGAGATTGTTCAAGATATTGGGTGGATGTTGGATTGCATGAGGGTGTTTGATTCCTTGCTAATAGCCAATGGATGACATCCTTCATGAGTGTATGGGTGAAAGAACAACATAATGGATGGATAATGATGGTGGATGATGTGGGGTTAGGATTGGGATTGGATAGGTGAGTGATAGGATTAGGTAATGATGGTTCTTGGGTAGGTTCAAGGATAGGTGATGGTGGATGGGTGATAGAGGTTGGTGGATTGGGAGGTACATAAGGTGATGGATTAAGATTGATAATGTTGGAGGGATATTGTGGTGGGGGGGTTGGAATTGATGGATTGTAAGGTAGGTAGGGTGATGGATTGAGGTTGATAGAATGGGGGTTAGAAGATGGGGAATTAGGAGATGGGGGATTTGATTGTTGATATGAAGTTTGGATTTCGGATATAAGGTGTGCTAGATTGGTGTTCCCTTGATCAAAGTTAGCATGACAAAGGTTGGGGGATGGATAAGTTGGAGGTATTTGTTGATTGGCTAAGTATGATGGCATGGATGTGTAAGGGGATGGTGAATGATATGAGGGTAAAGGTTGATATGAGGTTGATGGTGTGGATATGTAGGAGGTTGAAGATTGATATGAAGGTTGAAAGAATGACGATTGATATGATGTGGATGGGGATGATGTGTAAGATGTTTGTTGATATGATGAAGGTTGGATAGGGGATTGGGATTCTCCAATGATGAGGTGTGCTAAGGGCATATCTTTAATTGCATTTTTGAATTGTTCCTTAGCATTAGGATCCATGTTCTCATAGGCTTGTCTACGTCTTTGTAATTGTTGTATTGTTTCATAAAGATCCATTTTGTTGGAGATGGTATGGGATGATGGGGGATAATGGATGATTGTGATGGTAGGATCAAAATTTCAAGACCTTAAGATGATTTGATTTGAGTTGATTTAATTTGATGAATGGTTCTCTATGCTTAAGATAGACTAATGATCTTAAGCAAGAGGGTTGATTGGGTTGGTTTGATTAGGTGATCGATTAAGGTCTTGATTTTTGATTGGGTTGATTTGGATTTGGAGTTTGATAATGATGTGGGCGATTTGGATAATGATTGGGATTGATGTTGATTTTGGATTGGATTTGTAATATGGTTTGGAAGATTATGTATTGATGTTGGTTACATTTTGGATTTGATTTGGAGGAGATGGGATTTGAATGATGTTGATGAATTGGATTAAGGATGATGAGAGTGATTAGGATAAGATTAGATTGAATGATTTGGATGATGATGTGGATAAGATAGGTGTTTAGGATGATTAGGATAGATGGGTGATTGGATTAAGATGAAGTGGATAAGAATGATTAGGATGATGAAGATAGATTATGACTCGAGAGGAAGTGGATTAGAATTTGATCAAGCTCAAATAAAGGGATTTGGGTAAGCTCAACGTATGGGGTTTGATAAATGGGGGGATGGTTTAGTGATGTTGGGAGGAAAACCCAGCTCGACGTGAGGGGGGGTGCGGGGGGAATTTTTTTGAAAATGGGCTTATAAAATTGATGTTTTTGATGGGAAAATTTGATTTTTTGACATGGATGAAGAAGGCGCTAAAACAGGTGGAAAATGGCACTGAAATAGAGAGGAAATGGTGCTAAATGATGTGAATGGTTGGATTGATGGATGAATTTGATTTTTCTTGGCAAGTAGACAAATGATCAAGCATGAAGACACAATGGTTAAAGGTTTGATTTATGAAAAATGTGACAATCAAGCATGTACAACCTTAAGGATTTGGGCCACTAAAACAAAGGTTCATAGTGGGGGAACATCCGGGGGATCGGCACCTTACGAGCATCCGATAAACCACTTAAGGTTTTGACTAGCTCTACTAGGAGTTTAATATACCTCAAGGGTACTACTTCCTTTCAAGCTAGCACCGAATGGTAAGCGCTAATACCGATTAGACTTGGCTTTCGCCTTATCCTCAATTTACATATAGCGGACCGGATGAAAGTACCGCTTGGGGTCGCCAATGAGTTCTCCGAATGGATGTGTCTCAAGGGCAGGCCCACGTCCTAAAAAAGATAGAATAGAACCATTTCTCTTCACCCAAGATCCTTTTGAAGGAAAGGGGAGAGGATACTTTGATTCTACCCTATGGGATAACACCAACGTGCAAGCGCACAAGACACGACAAACAAGAGCTAATGTTCGTTTTAAGCCCAAATTGAAAATGTGCGTAAAGTTGTTTCTTGCAAGCAATGATTAATTTTAGTTGCACCAAAATCAAATGTTCTTTACACTAAGGCACTCAAAGATTCTTTTTAGGTGCACCAAAATGAAATGTTTGATTTGTAGATAACATGCAAGGGTTCATTTTAAGTTGCAAATGAAATGTTTTAAACAAAGATGAAAGAGCCCTGCAAAAAGACTTGTTAGTATCCTCAAGATGATATTGGTGACCTGCAAGCAAACTGTCAGTCCCTGCACAGAACCCAAAAAAATAGTCTCAGACAATAGCGCTAATACAGAGGTAAGATAGCGCTAATACAGACGATAGCGCCAATTCAGACAATAGCGCCAATACAGACACTAAATAGCGCCAATACAGACAATAGCGCCAATATAGAGGCAAGATAGCGCCAATCTAGACAATAGCGCCAATACAGACAATAAATAGCACCAATAAAAACAATAGCGCCAATACAGAGGTAAGATAGCGCCAATCCAGAAAATAGCGCCAATCCAGAGGTGTGATAGCACTAATCCAAACAATAGCGCCAATACAGAGGTAGGATAGCGCTAAACTATGTTTTTGTCTTAGTTTACAGTCTGCAGTGAGAAAGATAGCATTGAACTAGGTGACGATAGCGCCAAAACGTGTCTGAACTCGTTCGTCCTGCAAAAAGAAAAATGTTTTTTCTTCTAGAGAAAATTTGGCATAATCTCCCCTTGTTTAATCAACATTCCTGCAAAAACTGAGAGCATTTTGACACGAAAACAGCAAAAAAATGCTTTAAAAGAGACATGTGAGTGAAAGTTAGAAAAAAAAAATGCTCCGCAGAAATGGCGCTAAAACAGTAGATAGCGCTAAAACGAGCCAAGGATAGAGCCACTGCGTAGGGTGGATAGCGCTAATCTGTAAAAAACACGTCTTTCACAAAAAAAACTCATGAGATAGTTAGATTGGGACCTTGTGGGTCCCACCGGGCGTGCCAATGTGATAAGTGAAATCAAAATGAAGATAAGAACTAATCTAATGCATAAACAAAATGATTATACCTTCATTGGAACCTCACGAATCCATGCGGGAAGGAGATGCACCCAAGAGCTCCTCAAGATTGTTCCCGTGATTAGTGTGACTAATGTGGATTGCTCAAAGCTTTTCAACACAAATGTAGATGAGAGATTATGGATTAGATGATAGATTTGAGAGACTAGATGGAAATGAGATATGATTTAGACATTATGGTGGCATGATAAGGGGATTGTGGAGAGATTTTGGCAGAGGTTTTGTGCATGAAGGAGTCTCTCCCAAATGGCTTGGAGAAGGTTTCATTTATAGAGTTCTTGAAAGGAGGATGGAGGGTGAGGATTAAAAAATAAGATCAAGGGCTAGGAATCAATGAGAGTTAGGGTTAGGATTGAAGCCATAGCCTTGTGACAAGTGTCACAAGGAGAGTGGATGAGGGAGATCAAGGGTTGAAACTTGGTCAATGGGATTGGAGGGCTCTCATTAAAAGTGAATTTTAAATTCACATGGGGAAAGGTGTGGAGGATTTAAAATGAATAAAAGATTCATTTTGGGAAGAGGGGACATGACAAGTGAATTTTTAATTCACTTTTATGTGGAGATGTGAAGATGGTACTCTTACATGTGTAAGAGAGTGATAAATGAGGGTTAAGGGGGATTTGACCCTTTGAATAAAAGATTGATTTTTATTCAAAGGTGCATGGAAGAAGGGGATAAGCAAGGTTAATTGAGTGTTTAGCTTAATTAACCTAAGTCTAGGATGAGGTAGGCTAGGGTAGGGTAGGGCAGGTCAATTAGTAGGCTAGATCAATTAGATAACCATGATTTATCTAATTAATGAGGATTAGGAAAAAGGACAATTTAACTAAATAAATATTGTGAATATTTATTTAATCAAATGAGGATAATGTTGTAAGGTAAAAGTGATAAATTAAATGAATTAATTTATCACAAGGAATGGGTAAATGGTCAAGGTAGACAATGAGGGATAAATTAATTAAATAAAATGAATTTATTTAATTAATAGGAGGAATAAATGAAAGTGTAGAGATATGGAAAATTAGTTTGCGAAGCAAGCCAATTTTAGGTGTCTACAACTTCAACACTCCTCCAGATCCCAAAACCAATATTAACTCTAGGCCTCCCAAGGTGAATACTTAGTATTTTACAGCACAGAACATAGTGACAAAAGCTATCAACCAGTTTCCTGAGTTGGATAAGCTTGTTACATACCTGGCTGAAGAAATGAAAAAGATAAAAATCAGCCTATCTTTATCAGAACTGCTAAAGACCCTAGTCATCAAGAAAGCTTTCTTGAAATCATTACATGAACTTGTACTCAAAGATGACAATCCTGGTCATAACCCTAGTCACATCATGACTAGAGATCCTACACCTAGAAACAATAATGTCCAATCTAAAGTGCAAGCTACCATTCATGCTGCTAAAACATCACAGATGACTCTATATAGGGATAAATTAGAATCACCTCCATTCTTGCTAACATTGAGAATATTCGGTAAGAATTTACACAACTGCCTTGTAGACTCAGGTGCCTCAACGAATGTGATGCCCTTGTCCATTTGCAATGCTTTAGGTCTGCATCTAGCTGAATCCCTCAAGAAAGTGACACAACTTGACAAAATAGAAGTAAGTGTGGTAGGGGAGTTAACTCACATACACATGCAGCTTGCATTAGACCCAAGGATGCAATACTACATTGACATCCAGGTAGTAGATATACTTGATACTTATGGAATGCTTCTTAGCAGAGATTGGCCTAAGACACTAAATGGTTACATGGCTACAAATTTTAGTCATATGTGGTTACCATGGAAAGGAATCCCCAATCAACTCAGGATAGAAGCCGAACCTAGGATGAAACACATGATCACCGAGTACAATCATACTAATGAGATACTGTATGTAAATGTTGAACCAAGAGTTTATACAATAAGACCTCAAACAATTAAAATAGAAAGGTATTGATGTGTAATATGCACATACGTGAAGACAATAATATCCATGTTGAAAGGCTGATCATTGAATCTAATTATAGTTCCACTGATGAAGAGGAAGTTGATCACTTAATTGATTTTGAAAAGTATTTATCAAGAGAAATGCAGAGGTACCTATTGACTGGCACATCCATGGAAGGTATCCTGATATTTAGATGGTGCAGATTACATGATGAATCACATTTGGAAAAGGACTATGCGGCATGTCTAGATATGATTGAATTGGAGAGAATATGCAGCGAAACCGAATCATCACCGACTGATGTTAGTGAAATATCTGATAATGAGGATATTAATTCTTCGTTGTTCTTTTCAGATGCTGAAGAACATGAGCAGGAGGTACACCGATTATACATCTTGACAATTGACACCAAAGAAATGTTAATATGTGAGGGTATACATATTGATGATAAGAAAAATGTTATCACTCCTGGGATTGATTGTCTCATTGAGTCTGACTATGAGTTATCAAATGAAGACAGAGGGAGTCATCTGACTAAATTTGAAGATTTCTTGTCTAAACAAGTTCAGAGACATATTCTATAGGGAATTCTTCCACATCATGCACTGATTGAAGGATGGTGCAGACTTCACGAGGCACCACATTCAGAGATGACCCGTGCTCTATGTTTGCATATATTGAATAATGAAGAACATAAATGCTCAAGTAACAAGATGCCTCAGGCTAGGGATATTCTTGAAGAGGTAAGAAAAGAAATTGCAGTACATCCCGAGGACAAAGAAGACAACATTGAAAAGATGAAAAGTGAAGATACTCAGCATGAGGATGTTCAGAAAAGTAAAAAGAAACTAGAAGAAGATGTGCTATTATCACCAAAACATCCAGAGGTGGTAAAAAGAGAATCACAAAAGATGAAATGGATATCTTCAGGTGCAACTGCAAGAGCCAAGAAGAAAAGAGAAGGTCCTGATAAGCCCTTAACTGAAGATAAGCCCTGGATTCTAAGATTTGATGGCTCTAAATCGAAACAGGGAGCTGGTGTTGGCGTTGACTTGATAAATCCACAAGGATAGTCATTTTTAGTGGCATACAGACTGTAATTCCCTTGCACTAATAATGTGGCTAAATATGAAGCCTTGATTCATGGGTTGTTGTTTGCTCTCAAGAAACAAGTCAGGATTCTACATGTCTATGGAGACTCAAAATTAGTAGTAAAACAAGTCAGGAATATATATGCATGTAATTATAAGAAGTTGTCAAATTACAGACACATGGTTTGGGATTTGATAGAAGGCTTTGATGCTTTCAACATCATGCATGCCCCTAGAGAACAAAATCATAGAGTTGATGCACTGACACAGGCTGCTAGCACATTGGAACCTTTATCCATTTCTAGGATGAAGAGATTCTCGATAAAATTGGTGTAAGTGACTTCCATACCTAATAATGTCACCAATTTCCAAGTGTTTGATGATGACCAACATATCCTAGATTTCATTGCAAACAAGGATATATTCGAAGCATAGATCTTGGACAAGAAGAACTTGGAAGATCATGTATGGGAAGAAGAAGAAATCATGGACTTACTAGGCAACAAAATCCCCAAAGGCATGATTGAGCTTAAAAGAGATTTTGACTTGGACAACATGATAAAATAAAAAGATCTCCCCAAGACAGATGGAGGAGAGTATTCACCTATCAACATAGAACAGGGTGATGACACAAGAAATGTGCTGATAGGGAAAGTCTGCACAGAAGAAGAAAAGGCAAGGATAGCTTTATCCCTGAAGGACTTTATTTATGTCATCGCATGGACATACGATAAATTGAAGACATATGATACATCTATTATCACTCATACTATCCCACTAAAGCCAGATGCCAAGCCATTCAGGTAGAAATAGAGGCCAATCAATGCTTTGTTGGAGCCCCTTATCTTTGAAGAAGTTAAGAAGCTCCTTGCTGCTCGGATCATATTCTCTGTTAGGCACTCAACCTAGGTGGCTAATCTGGTTCTCGTCAGGAAGAAGAATGGAGACATATGCTTGTGTGTAGACTTCAGGAATTTAAATAGAGCAACATAAAAGGATAATTATCCTCTTCCTTCTCTTGATGAGGTTCTCCAAATGGTAAATGGAGCACGAATGCTGTCCTTCCTGGAAGGTTTCTCAGGATACAATCAGGTGATGGTACACAAGATAGACAGATTAAAGACAACATTCACCACCAAATGGGTAATTTTTAACTATAGGCATATGCCATTTGACCTGATCAACACTAGGGCCACATTCCAACGTGCCATGGATATAACATTCAGGGGATTAGTAGGCCAATGCATAGTCATATACATGGATGACCTGACAGTCTTCTCAAAGAAGAGAGGTGATCATATAGAAGACCTCGAGAAGGTGCTCAAGAAATGTGAGCAATATGGTATTTCCCTTAACCCAAAGAAGTGCATATTTGGGGTGACCAATGGTAAGTTGCTTGGTCATGTCATATCATAAAATGGGATAACCATTGATCCTACTAGAGTAGACTCCATAATAAAATTGCAACTTCTAGGAAGTAAGAAAGCGTTAAAATCTTACTTTGGTAAGATTAATTTTGTAAGGAAGTTCATAATAGGGTTTGTAGAAATTGTAAGACCACTCAATGCCATGCTCAAGAAAGATATCAAAATTGAATGGACACTTGAAGCAAAGGATGCATTTGAAGATATCAAGAAGGCCATAGTAGATGCACCTGATCTGATCAACGCAGATTATACAAGAGATTTTTACATCTACTCATTTGCTTTAGAGCATACCTACGCAACAGTCTTGACTCAAAGGAGTGAAAAAAAAGAAGAAAAACCCATTTCCTTCATGATCTCTCCATTTAGAGACGCTGAGCTCAGATATATGGATGTTGAAAGGCAAGCCCTTGCCTTAGTCCGAGTCGTGAAGAAATTTAGACATTACATCCTGAGGAGCAAGGTGATTGTTGTGGTACCTGATTTTGCAGTCAAGATGCTCTTAATGTAGAGCGAGCTAGGAGAAAAGAAAGAAAAGTGGATAACTATGCTTTAAGAATATGACATGGATATAACTCTAATGAAACTAGTTAGGGGACAAGCCCTTAGCCAAATGATTGCTGAAATTGATCCAAACCTTATAAGTCAATAGTATGCAGTAAATACGAAAGAACATAAAGATTGGTACTTTGATATTAGGCATATCCTGATCATTGGGAGATGTCCACCTAACATGCACACATCCTAGAGGAGAGCTCTGAGGATCAAGTCATAGAAATATATGATCAAAGGAGGGATCCTCTTCAAAGGAAATTATGAAGGGATATACCTTAGGTGTTTGGACAAGCCAAAAGCTGCCAAGGTTCTCACTGAATTGCATGACAAATTTGGCACAGCTCATGGATCTCACATGGCCACCACTCATGCCATCCTAAGAGTAGGATATTATTGGCCAACCATTTTCAAGGATACTGCCAATGACATCAAATTTTGTCACACTTGTCAAATTACATCAAGAAAATAAAGATATGCAGCACAACCTCTGCAACCTATCATGGAGATGCACCCATTTGTACAATGGGGCATGGACTTCATCGGTCCCATCAATCCTCCATCTTCCTCAGGACACAGGTATGTACTAACAATTATAGATTATTGCACTAGATGGACTGAAGCCATCAATAGAAAACATTGTACCTCAGAAGATGTAATCAGGTTCCTAGAAAGTAACATCATAACCAGGTATGGGGTTCCTTATGCTCTTGCTTGTGATAATAGACCAGCTTTTGCATCTCTCAAGATTTCTAGTTGGGCATTTGATCATGGGGGTGATTTTAAAGTTTTCATCTGACTATTATCCCTAAGGTAATGGCCTAGCAGAATCAACGAATAAGAATTTATTGAATATTATTAAAAAACTCATTGAAAAGAATCCTAGAGAATAGAACACCTTACTTAAATATGCCTTGTGGGTAGATAGAACCAGAATGAAGACTGCACTAGGAAATTCTCCCTATCAGCTAGTTTATGGGGTGGATCATATCCTCCCTGCCAACCTAAAAATCCCTACCCTACAATTTGCACAATAATACCTTGGCATTGATAATAAACAAGAGGTCAGATTACTCCAATTGATGCACTTGGAAGAGAAATGAGATAGAGTGATTGACCAATTCACAAAACATCATGCTACTATCAAGCGTTGGTTTGACAAAAGAGCCAAAGTGAAGGCCTTCATAATATCGGATTTAGTCTTATCTTGGGATAAAGCCCATGAAAGGAAAGGTGACCATGGGAAATTTGATAAACTCTAGACTAGACCTTTCTAAATATTGAAAATCCTAGGTGATAGCACATATAGGCTTAAAACCTTAACAGGTGAGGATGTCTCATTGCCAGTCAATGGACATTTCCTCAAACACTATTTTCAGGCCTAGATAGGTCATACCGTGACATTGTACCATATGTATATTTCTGTATAGTTGTTTGTATAGTTTGTTTTTGTGTGTTTTCTTTGTGTCACTTGTTGGTGAGTCCCTATTTTGGTTAGGCAAGATAGTGCACCTTCACTTTAAAGAAATACTAAAATTGTCAGAATTCAAGAAATGAATACAAGTTCATACATAGGTTGTAACTCATGTTAGAATAATTATCTCTGATTAGGTCTGAGATATCCTGTTCATCAGTGATAACCTTTCTTGTTCAAGGAGATCTCCACTGAATACACCTAACAACCTTGGAATTGTTGAACATGCTAGTGTAGTGTCAAGTGAAAAATCTAAAGGTTTACCCTTGCTACCATTGCAATTATCAACCTAAACAACAAGTGCACACACCTTGCAAAATGTGCTTACATGATCATATCTTATGAAAAACTGAAACAAAAAAAAAGAAACATATTAAATATCCAAAAGGATAATTAGGCCATCCAAGTAACTCTATTGGGGCTATAGACGCCTGACTGGCAGTGGGGCTCTACTTGGGAGAATTGCAATGATAACCTTGTCAGGGCTATGGACACCTACTGGCGACAAGGCTCTATCAAGGTTGGCTATGAGGGTTAAATCAAACTATGTAGCTTAACACCTGTCACAGGTATTTTCAATTTATCTTCAAGATGAAGGATATGAATAACATGCACACACCTGACTCCTTCTTGCATATTGTTATATTGATGAACATGATATCATTCAGAAAGATTAGGATTCTTACATTTGATAAGAGTGGGAACATTATGTTTTAATTTGTCATCATCTCTTGAATTATTTGAATTTTAGTTGTTTTCTTTGGTGGCAAGTTGTTGTGTGGTTACACAACACGCCCCATTTCGCCCCAGCAAAATAGGGACCCGCTTTTGTTTGGCTTGTTTGTCCTTTTCTTTTGGGAGGTATTGTAAAACAGTCAATGTTAAAAGCATGTTAGGATGTCATCTTGTGCATATCCAGACCTTAGGAAAAAGGTCAAATTTTCAAATCTCAAATTTCATATTATAGATCCTTCTAAGTGAAAGAACACGAAATGTTAAATAGGTTTGCCTCTTGGAGCACCCTGAAATTTGTTAAAACTAGAAAGTTATGGTCAATCAAAGTTCGGTCAAAGGGTTGTCTAGATATTCGTAGTTCATGCCATCTGGATATTAACTTAATGTCTAGACGAATATTAGTATCTAGACGTCAAATTTAAAAGGCTTGGTGAGCTAAACGTCAAACGTCAGGATATTAGTTAACATCCTGATCTTAAGTTAATATCCCAACACCTGCTAGTATCCAGAAATCAAATTTAAATGCCTCATCGATTTAAACGTCATCTGGATATTAGTTATCATCTGGATCTTAACTTACTATCTTGAACAAAATATCCTTGTCCTGATGACGTCACGTCATCTTGGTTTTATACAGAATCCTGAACATGATGACATCACCCAGATATTAAAGTGCATGGATATTATTGTTGTAATATTCGGATCTCATTTTTACATCCCGATCCAGATGATGTCATGTCATCTCAGCTTAATGAAGAACGATAAACTTGCTTACATCATCAGGATATTACGTATTATCCAGATCTTAACTTAGTATCTGGATCCTTTTAAAAATCCTTGTCCTGATGATGTCATCCTATCTTGACACGACATATAAGATGGATCCTTGCGTAGATCCCCAGGACATTAAGCCATGGGGATACTTCACATTCTTAATATCCTGGATCTTATCCTGGTATCCCATCCTGATGATGTCGCCTTATTATACCACGATGAAAGAATTTCTTCCTGCTGACGTCATCCGGACCTCACGACCAGATGGATATTGCACTTATAATATCCTAACTTTAACCTGATGATAATCCCTTGGTCAATAAAGGTTAACCTAACGCATGATAATGTCATCTGGATGTTCATATATGGATATCCACACAAATATTTCTCAATAGGATATCGACTCCCATATACCCGCGCTTTTTGCATTTAATATGGTGCAAAAGGTCATTGGCATTTAAATTTGAATGTGTGCCAATCGACACCTGGGATAATCCTATGCAATCTTGCTAATTTTGACTGTCAAATCACATTGAGACCATTAATAAGCCCTAATTGTTTAAGGTAAAAAGGGATTTCTGTCAGCATAATTGACACAATTGCACTCTAAGAGCCCTAATTTCCACTGTTGAGAGCTTATTGTGAACCAAAGCCGAGCTAAGAGAAAAAAATTGCAGAAGAATTCCTCATCTAGAACTTCTATTCAAACATGACCACATTCATAACAGGTTAAGGAAGAGTATACATGTACATATAAAAACTCTATCCCTCTCGTTATGTTCATAAGACCATATCATAATTAGTTAAAGAAATGATAAATGGTACACAATGAAAGTGATTATACGTTATGCATAGCATAAGTTAAATTTGTAAGATTTAGACATACTACCATTTTAGAGCGTGAAGATCAGTAGAGTGCTAACCCTAGATAAATAAGTATGTGCTATTATTTGAGATTGGTATATTCAAAATGCAGGATAAAATCTCGCATCCACGCATGGACAAGTGAGATGCAGGGTTCAAACAAGTCATGTTTCCCAGAATGCACAACATATATAACAAGTTGGGATTCTCTGAGGATACTCATGTGGGAACACAAACATTGAAGCATTTAGAGCTCGGATTGAGGCCGGGGAAGATGATCCTATATTGAATAATTTAGTGGTATTGGGTTTGTATCATGTCGCTAGTTTTCCCTATTCTACAAAGGCTTTTAACCTTTTGGCTGAATCCACATTGCACTATGATATTAACACAAGGAAAATAGAGAAATAGGAGAGGCTCTATGCAGATTTATCTATGGGTGGTATTGCTGAGGTGTTTCATTTGCTTGTTTCTTAGCATATGTACGTGCCACACGAGGATGCACTAGCCAAAGAGTTTGAGGCCAACAAAAAGAATTGCAGAAAAGTCATATATCAGGGATGGAGAAGCCCAGATAACACAGCCAGGACAGCTGCAAAAATGGCACAACACTTATATAAAGTTCACTTCAATGAGGAAGTGCAATATATAATGTTTATGCTTAGCCAGATGAATAGATTAGTAAATTGTGGAACCTTTGAACCCTGGATGTTCAGGTTAATGAGGATGGTCATCGAATATGAAGAAGATCAAGCAAGATTATCAGTGATACAATTCATGACCAGATAATCAAGTGGTAAGAAGGTAAGGGGATGATCTTCAGGATGACATCCTACTTGGTATATGCATGTGCGGTAAAAGGTACATTTAATGGCCTACAAACCATAGGAAGGATTGGAAAGTTACCCAATGAGCAAACTCCCTGGGAGAACTATCCCCAGTTGGAGAGAAGACTTTCAATTCAACATTACAAAATGGTTAATGATGCATTCCTAATGCACTTAGTCTGACTCATGGAAGGGGACAAGACTAAAGGATTTTCAGTTGGTGCTACAATAGCCATCAGTGGATATGGCTCTTGGTTCATCCAGGCCAAAACCTATTCATACATTCGGATGGAAGGTTTCAGTGGGAAACTGCATATGCTACCAAGGTACGCTATAGACAAGGTGGTACTAATGGAAATGATGAGGCAACAACTACCTACATTTGAAATGTCAAAGGTAAAAGAAGGGAAGTGGTGCAGGAGCACCTACCTTACAGTGGCCTACATGAGGCATTTAGTTATTTTATGCTTAGTTTTATGTTTTCAATGAAGTCCTAATTGGACATTAAATGTAATAAGGTCTATTTGACCAAGATATGCTATTTTTAGATCAGTCGGTTAGAGTTTGTTAGAGAGTTTGTTAGTTGTTAAGACAACTGTATCTCCCAGACGCTTGGAGACAAGTCTGTACTACCAGTGGTAACTAGATAAAAACCCTAGGATTTGATGGATGAAGCATCTAGGTTTTGTAGTAGCTGAAATTAGTAAGTTGTATTGAGAAATAGAGCAATTGTAATCACCATTCTGATAGAGAAATAAGAGATCCTGTTTGATTTTACTGTGTAATCGATCTGTTGCTGTGATTGGCCGAATGGACTCTTTACCCCATTCCTCCTGTTGATTCTGTGAATCGGAGGAATGGCCATGCATAGTAGTTTAGGGTTTAGTTTGCATTTTCTGTTTGTTCTTATGCATGGTTGCAGGATCGAGGTTGAGAGGTGTTGAGTAACCCTAGCATTGGCATGTGCTAGACTGTGCAGGTTGTATCGTGTTGGAGAAAGCATTCGAGGAGCAGATCGGACCATTGCTAGTGTGCAAACAGGTTGGAGAAGATGCATGTTGCATTGTATGTGTGTCAAGACATACAGTTCCGCATGCCATCGGTATGAGAGTGGCAATCGGCAGAAGGAGTGAATGTTTTACCGACAGTAGAAGTCACAACGAAGGAATTTGTGGTCGCATCGGGGTGATGAGGGTCATCGGGTTGAGAAAATCGTATCGACCCGACAGTGGACACTTTCACCGATCGGGGTGACAACTGCAAGTGTCACCGATGAAGAGTATCAGCGTAAGGAGTGTTGTTGGGGGAAGACTTTAAAGTCTCAGCGAACGGTAGAGTCTTGCCGATAGAAAACTTATCGGAGGGGAGTTTGGGAAGTCCCACCGACAGAGAAGAAGTAGGTTGATCAGTGTGAGTTTTGACTTTGGCAAGCGAGGAGAAAGCTAGGCCAATGGAGAGAGTCTTGCCAAAGGTGAGTTGATGGTAGGCACATCGGCATGTGTTGGTAGATCAAAGAACAAAGAGAAAGTTACTTCGACGGCATGAGTCTTGGTGATGGACCGGTGGTCGTAGGTAAGGACACCGGAAGGAAAGGTTGAAGTCTGCCATCGACGTGAGGTGAAGCATCAGGGAGACCTTCCGCGGCTAGTCCGATAGTGTAAGTGTTGCCGATAGGTAACCAAAGGCGAACATCGATCGGCGAGAGGATAGCGATCGATAGGAGTGGTAAGGAGTTCGCTGATAGGGGAAGTGTGGCCGATGGTCAACAAAGTCAGAGTATGCATCGGTGAAAGAAAGGCTTTCGAGGAGACATTTTGCGGAGAGGCTGATGAACTATGTGTTGCCGATGGTAAGGTGAATGTCTATTTCGGTGAGACATTAGAAATATCTTGCCGATATTGACAGTAATAGTCATTTGTGGGTTTTAATGGGTTTTTCACCCTGTTTGTAAGTATTCGTTGAAGGCTCTGCATCATAGTGGTATCAGAGCTCAGCAAAAGCTCTGGGCTATTTGTGTGTTGATTCTGTCACTGAGAAGACAGAGGTAGAGGAGTGAGAGGTTAACAAAATGCCTCCGAAAGGTAATGGTACTGCAAGGGAGTTGCAGGAGATGAAGGAAAAACATGCCAGAGAGATGAGAAAGATGAAGGAGCTTGCTGAAGCACTTCAAACAAGGCTTGCAGCCTTGGAGATGAACAAGAAAAGAGAAGTGGAAGACAGTGAATCTGAGAAAGAAGATGATACTGAAGAGTATGGAGAGGTAGATGAAGAACTAAATGCTGAAGACCAGAGGTTTGTAAAACTGTTAAAGGCAGTGCAGAGTGACAAGCCTAAGGTAAAGATTGATGTTCCTAGGTACACAGGAAGTTTGAATGAAGAAGAGGTACTGGATTGGATTGCTGCACTTGATAATCACTTTGAATGTGAAGATGTTGCTGAGGATCAGAAGGTAAATATTGCAAAGACCAAGTTAGGAGGTCATGCTTTGGTATGGTGGGATTATGTACAATCCGAGAGAAGGAAACAAGGAAAGTCAAAAATTTCTTCATGGGATAAGATGGTAGCAAGGATCAAAGGTAAATTCTTGCCCAAGGATTATGAGATTCAGATGTTTAAGAAGCTGCAATTTCTAAGGCAAAAGGAAATGGATGTGAAGGTGTACACTGAGGTGTTTTATAAATTAAGTATGAGATCTGGTCATCATGAAAATGAGATAGAAAAGGTGGCTAGGTACTTGGCTGGTTTGAGATTGAACATACAGGATGAGTTAGTTTTAGCTAACCCAAGGAGTGTAGAGGATTGTTATCAAATGGCAATTAGGATTGAAGAGAAGATGAATAGAAGACAAGTCCATGAGAGGAAGAGGCAGCAATGTAAGAGGAAGAGGATCCACTCCTACAACAAGACAAGGCAATGAGAGTCAAGAAGACATTGGTAAAGGACAAGAACAGTCTGATTTCAGAGGTGGATGGAAAGGTACCAGAGGCAGATTTGGAGGTGGTAGAGGGTCTACTACATTTTCTGGTAAGTGTCCAACAAAAGCAACAAATTCAGAGAGCAAAAAGAGGGCAAATCTAGTCCAAGAAGCTGATAAACAAAGTGCAAGCAGTTCAAACACTCAACAAAGTGTGAAGGAGACTCCTGATAATTATGGGTATCTGGAGAAGGGAGAAGCATTGATGGTAAGAAGGACAATCTTGAAGACATCAAAGGATATGATGCAAAGAAGAGCTCTTTTCAAGACCACATGCAAGAGTAAAGGTAAAATATGTAAGGTTGTAGTTGATTCTGGCTCAACAGATAACATGGTATCTCAGGAAATGGTGGATAAATTGAATTTAGAAAGGATTCCACACCAACACCCTTACAAGGCATCTTGGGTGAGTGATAGTCAATCACTTTTGGTATATGAATAGGCATATGTTGATTTTTAGATTGGGGATTATCATGATAGAGTTTTGTGTGACATATTGCCCATGGAATGTTGTCACCTACTGTTGGGTAGGCCATGGCAATTTGATAGGAGGGTACTGTATGATGGGTATGCAAATACCTATACCATCAAGAAAGATGGAAAAACTATTGTGTTGATACCATTATAGGAAGAAGTTGCAGCACATAAGGTAGAAAAAATCATTTTAGTGGGAAAGAAGGAATTTGTGAAGATGCCCACAGCCCCAGGCATAACAGCAGTTGATGATATCTCAAGGAAAGGAGATCAGATTTTGAAGAAGATTTCAGTTCTGAATGACAGAGATCAAGTGGATCAGCAGCAGAGCAAACAACAAGTTTATGAGCAACCATGAGTTGATTGGCAAGACAAGGATGTGATTGTAGTTGGGACTATTGTTTGTCCTATAACAGTTGATAAGAAACTAGATTCTATAGCAATTGAAGAAGCAATTACCAAGGTTATTCACCCGACTATTCAAACAGAGGTTATAGATAGAATGACTGGCAAACACAAGGTATATGTGAACAGAGCCTACACTGACAGGCATGAGGGTTTACTTGCAAGACAACAAGTTACAGTTCAGAAATCTTGGAGCAGCTAAGAGACAACAGAGTATAAAGCTAGAACAGGTCAGAACACCAAGATGGCAAAGAGTAAAGGTGGAATTTTTCCACATCCTAACTCATGGGACATGAGTTCTTTTTCTGTTGGGGAGTATGGTGCAGGAGCACCTACCTTACAGTGGCCTACATGAGGCATTTAGTTATTTTATGCTTAGTTTTATGTTTTCAATGAAGTCCTAATTGGACATTAAATGTAATAAGGTCTATTTGACCAAGATATGCTATTTTTAGATCAGTCGGTTAGAGTTTGTTAGAGAGTTTGTTAGTTGTTAAGATAGCTGTATCTCCCAGCCGCTTGGAGACAAGTCTGTACTACCAGTGGTAACTAGATAAATACCCTAGGATTTGATGGATGAAGCATCTAGGTTTTGTAGTAGCTGAAATCAGTCAGTTGTATTGAGAAACAGAGCAATTGTAATCACCATTCTGATAGAGAAATAAGAGATCCTATTTGATTTTACTGTGTAATTGATCTGTTGCTTTGATTGGCTGAATGGACTCTTTACCCCATTCCTCCGGTTGATTCTGTGAATCAAAGGAATGGCCGTGTACATTAGTTTAGGGTTTAGTTTGCATTTTCTAATTGTTCGCATGCATGTTTGCAGGATCTAGGTTGAGAGGTGTTGAGTAACCCTAGCATTGGCATGTACTAGACTATGCAGGTTGTATCGTGTCGAAGAAAGCATTCGAGGAGCGGATTGGACCATCGCTGGTGTGCAAACAGGTTGGAGAAGATGCATGTTGCATTGTATATGTGTCAAGACATACAGTTCCGCACGTCATCGGTATGAGAGTGGCAATCGGCAGGAGTGAATGTTTTACCGACGGTAGAAGTCACAACAAAGGAAGTTGTGGTTGCATCGGGGTGATGAGGGTCATCGGGTTGAGAAAATCGTATTGACCCGACAGTGGACACTTTCACTGATCGGGGTGACAATCGTAAGTGTCATCGATGAAGAGTATTGGCGTAAGGAGTGTCGTCGGGGGAAGACTTTGAAGTCTCGGCAAATGGTAGAGTCTTGCTGACAGAAAACTTATCGAAGGGGAGTTTGGGAAGTCCCACCGGCAGAGAAGAAGTAGGTTGATTGGTGTGAGTTTTGACTTCGGTGAGCGAGAAGAAAGCTAGGCCGATGGAGAGAGTCTTGCCAAAGGTGAGTTGATGGTAGGCACATCGGCATGTGTTGGTAGATCAGAGAACAAAGAGAAAGTTAGTCCGATAGCATGAGTCTTAGCGATGGACTGACGGTCGTAGGTAAGGACACCGGAAGGAAAGGTTGAAGTCTGGCATTGGCGTGAGGTGAAGCATCGGGGAGACCTTCCGTGGCTAGTCCAATAGTGTAAGTGTTGCCGATAGGCAACCAAAGGTGAACATCGATTGGTGAGAGGATAGCGATCAGTAGGAGTGGTAAGGAGTTCGCCGATAGGGGAAGTGTGGCCGATGGTCAACAAAGTCAGAGTATGCATCGGTGAAAGAAAGGCTTTCTGGGAGACATTTTGTGGAGAGGCCGATGAACTATGTGTTGCCGATGGTAAGGTGAATGTCTATTTCAGTGAGACATTAGAAATATCTTGTCGATATTGATAGTAATAGTCATTTGTGGGTTTTAATGGGTTTTTCACCCTGTTTGTAAGTATCCACTGAAGGCTCTGCATCAGGAAGCCATATAGGAAGTTTCCTATTGATATAAACTAGTTCGTGGTAGGAGCCATTGAAAATGCAAGAAAGGCAGAGGCAGAGTTAAAAGCTTTGAACTTGAAATTGTTTCCTCTAGCTAGAGACTATGATCCTTACCACATGATTGAAAAAATATTTAACAAGAAGTATAAGCATAGTGTCCACCTTGAGGACTACTGGGCAGATTGTAATGATGAACGTATGAAGTAAGAGGAAGAGAATATCAAAGATTAATATTGGATCAAATGAGAACTATAGGGCAGGCTGAAGTGCCCCCTCAAACCAAAAAAGATGCGTTGTCCTCAAAATTAGCTTTGCTCATTTTGTAGGACAACCCCTACGAAACTTGTCCATTTCGTAGCCTACACTCTAAGCTCGCAAATCAAGGAGAGTCATCTTGTCCTCATGTATAGTCCTCTTGCTCCTGAGTATCTATTCGAATATATTCTCATTTTGATTTGTCAAAATTTGCGCAAGTTGGTAAACTAGTTTTCATAATGTTAAGGAGTTAGAGAAATTTTGTTTTCATGTAGGGGCGGTGATTTTTGCCGCCCACGCATATTATTTTTTTCTGTGTTGTGTACAAGCGGTGAATTTTACCGTTGTTGCATTTTATTTTAGGAACTCATTTAAGTGTAAGAGCGGTGAATTTCACCGCCCGTGCATTTTTGTCTTGACTGTGTTCGAGCGGTAGAATTTACCGCTTGTGCATATCCCGTGCAACTTAAGTTCATGTCGAGTGCAATTAATGCACTCCATGTGAGTGTTCCTAAAAGACATTTATATGTTTTTAGTTTGCTCTTTAGTTTTCATTTTAAATCTTGCTTGTTTCTGCTACTTGCCTGGGCTTGATTGAAACCCTAGAGAACGTCTTTAGCATTTTTGAGTGCGTGATTTTCAGATCTAGGGCTTGGCACGAGGAGCAACTTGTGGTCATTATCATCGGGTAAGTTTTTCCTCTGTGTTTTCATTTTGTAATCTTCTCTTTCCTAAATCATTTTTACCTTTAAAAGAGGTGTTGTTGGTTATATTATTCCCTATTATTTCTGTGTTTTCTGTTATTTTTGGATATCATTGTTTAGGGTTTTGTTTGGTTTTCCCTTAGTTTTTATGTATTTTTTCTCTGTGTTTTTGTTTAGAGGTGGATGGCATGGCAGTTTTCGCCATCCATTGTAGTTTAAAATGGCAATTTTTGCCGTTTATTGTTTCTATTTGTAACTTAGAGTTTGTTTCCCCCTTATGCGTCAGCGGTAGAATTTGCTGCCGATGCATTTGTATTTATGTAAGTCATGTGCAGCGGCGGTGAATTTCACCACCCTTGCCTTGTTTTTTGTCTATGCAATACTCGATGTAAAGGTAGAATTTTTTGCTGCCCCTACATGAAACTTAAGAAATTTCCCAGTGCGCAAGTAGCAGAATTTGCCGCTCAAACATCAACCTTTGCATCCTACATGCAAAAGCGACAAAATTCACTGCTCTGACATAACTAAATCCTATCCCCTATGTGCAATAGCTGCAAACTTCATCGCTTCCGCACTTTGGAAACAAGTTTATCTTTTCCCTGCAAAGGCGGTAAAATTTGCCGCCTTTGCACCTTGTAATGCTTTGCATCGTAAATGTAGGAGTGGAAAAATTTTCCGCCCTGACACTAGTATTTTCCCTAGCATGCAAGGGCAGTGATTTTTGCCGCCCGTGCACTCACTTCCTTGAAATTTCTTAACACTGGGGAATTTTTCAAATTGCTATCTTTAGCCTGCTTTCGTCCATTTCTTCACCTCGCTCACTCTCTAGCCCCTTCAAGCTCATCCTTGTAATCATGATCATCGATATGCAGTTTCCCAAATTGTGTTTTTTCCCCCTAATTGCAAGATCATGATTTTTTGTTGCAGTTTCTTCTGTGAGTTGCCAAGATCATAACTTCATCCGAAGGAGTTTACCTTTCAAATGACTGATCCTTCACTGAAGAAAGATAAAGCCATGAAGGAATAGACATTGAAGAGAAAGCAATGGTTACAGTGTCAAAGGTTTGTTATAGTGTGACAGTGAGAAGCAATGGAGATAGTGATATAAAAAAAATGCAAAGACTCAGTCACAAAGTGGTCTGAGAAAGATGCAATAACCAGAGCCCGTGCTATTTCAAAGCACACTTCTGGTCTTGATCACCTTGAAATACAATCAGTGCTAAAGTTATATGATGATTTCATGAAGAATGATGGTGGTGAAAAGTGATCACGCCTTAGTATATTTCTGTAGTTTTCATGTCTTTTGTTTTTAATTATGGACATATTCACATGTACTTTTCTCATATGTAATTACATATAAAAATATAGGAAGTCCCAAGTCAATAAGGACTCCTATTTTTGAATAAGTCAAAGTAGTTAGGTTTTTCCTAAATTTTCTCAAGGCCTCTCTCTATACATAAAGAGGGCCTCTATTGTAATATTTATCTTTTGACTATTGAAGTGAAGTGCTGCCATTTTGAAGAGCAATTTGAGACTTTGAGATTATTTTGTAAATCAGTTTTCAAGCAATATAAAGAAGCAAGTTGGCATCCAATCTTTGTCTTGGAGCAAGTTTGTGAATGTTATAGAATTGTTCTTATGTCCTTTCTATCACATGATCTTATATGAATGTTTGAATTGTGAGCTTGAATATCAAGTGTTTGGGAGGTGATTCAAATCAGAATTTGTAGACTTTGTGCTGCTATTTCATATTTGAGATTAGAGTTTAAGTTTGTGAATGAAAAGTAATTTGAAGACTTTGGGATGCAAATTATTGTTTGTGATTGTGTCATTTTACCTCAGCATATATAGTGAAGACTTTGAGTTGCACTCTATTATGAAATCCTTCATTTTCAATCGACATAAGAAGCACGAGAAACTTTGTGTTTTTGTGGGTTTCTTGGTTATTAACACAAGTATGTACTTTTCAGATAGTAAATTGTTTTGAGTATTGTATTGAACATTGTAAACATCATTTCTAAAAAAAGAGAAATGGTTGATATGAAATCACCCCAAAGTTAGTTTTAGTGTAAATAAGTTTGAAATAGTTAGGAAAGGGAACCTCCCCTTCTTGAGAGGAGAGAAATTTTCATCATAGCTGTGGCGATATAACCATTTTGCCATTAGTTAGTTAACGATAAAATATTCACCCAACAATTTTTTGGCGACTCTGCTAGGGAACGAATATGCATCCAAGAGCCTCATGGTTTTGGTTGAAGTATACCGGCCTCATCTTTTGTAATATATGTTTGTTATATTTGCTCTATAATTTTGTCAAGGAATATGACTGTCCCAGGTCCATGGGGAAATGCCTTTGGGCCATTGAATTTGACTCAGCCTCTACATGAACTATCTCGGGGTTCACGTAAGAACTTTCCCAAGTTCTATGGGGATGGTAAACAACATCTGGATGAGCACATTGCAACATTCTACATTTCATGCGGTGTTCTTGAAGTGGAATATGAATGTTTCTGTAAGACTGTTTATGGAAACATTCTAAGGTGTTGCAACTGATTGGTTCTATCACCTTGCACCAGGAACTGTCACTAGATGGAATATACTTCGAACCCAGTTCAAAGCTGTATTCAAGCCAACAAAAGATGCTTATGCATTGTTGGCCCAACTTACACAAATGAAAAAGGAACCACATGAGACCATGCGAGAGTTCATAGCAAAGTTCAATAAGCTAAAGAACAGGATCCCAACTGTTGCTCAATCCACAATTAAGAACCTAAAATACTTCTTCATCAATTCACAATTACTGGAAGTAAGTTTTCTTTTACGAAGAGCAGCACCAGCTGATCTTGCAATTGCTCAAAGTTTGGTAGTTGAAGTGGAGGATGATTTGATCTTGGCGGGAAAGATGAAGAAGGATTCTATTAGGCCCAGTGGGTAGCCCCCTTTGGCTTTATCTTCTACAAGCACTATGGATCCTATAGTACAAAACTTGGCTGATGAGATGTTAGCTCTAAAATATAGATGTCACAAAGTTTGTCCATTTACCTCTACAAATACCAAGGGGAACTTCTCATAATGCTCTGAATTACCAAGGCAATGCTTCAAGGAATCAGAAACAAAATAGGCTTCCTCCACCACAAGGAATACTTACTTTGGAAGCACCACCTGTGAATGCAATAGTCTTCTATTATGAATCAGAGCAAGGTGATCTTCTTCAATCAAAATATGATCAAGGGGAAGATGATGCTAATCTTTTCACGGAAGGTGAAGAACAATTAGCTAGCGACTCTACCATCAGGTTCCTAAACTTGGAAGATGAGATGAAACAAGAAGAAGATGCTTTTGGTGAATCTTATACTGTTCTTACATGGTCACAGAATCAATTTAATCATGAAGATGTGGCTGGTGATAAGCAATTAAGTACAAAAGATCCTCTTATTTCATCCTTTGTTCCAAAGACCAGTACCCCCAATGTAAAACCTCAAGATGAGAGTTTTCTGTCTTTTGTAGCAAGTCCATATCAACTTGTTGGTATTACAGATCATGCTGAGGAGACACATATTCAAATGCCTGAGGCAAGAATACCTGTTAAGGGTATTATGTAGAAGGTTCATCCTGAAAGGAAGGCCAAGTACATAGTGACGAAATCTAAGGATCCAAAAGCTCAGATTCTTTTTGAATTTTCCAATATGGATACTTATTTCTTGATTTCTAATGAAGATCCTGAGTTATTGGATAGTGTTTCAAATGGAGGTTTAGAAATAGATGGATCATTCTTTTCAAGCAAAGGGGTTTTGTAGCTGAAAGGAAATAGCATTTCCAAAGGATTGGTTTCTCCAAAGAAACTTTTTGATGAGCATGATCACTTTGTCAAACGATGACGACAGTTGGGATCAAATTCATCAATGAAAGTTGGGCAATTCAATCTGGATGCAGAAGAAGATCCCAAAATGGAAAACACTAGGAAATGTTACTCTTTCAATAGTAAAAGAAAAAGATGTGGAACAACTTTTCTACTGCCTCATAGCAGACATCATCTAAAGCTTTTCTCAAAGTGAAGCGACATATAAGATTTTGAATTTTTGTACAGTTTTTGTGTCTTTTCTGTTTTAGTCTTTTTGTGTCTTTTGTTTTGTTCGCTTGACTCTATGGCCCAATGGCATGGATGAAGGCACTGAGAGACTAGATTCTTATCCCTTTGATCATTTCAAAAAATGATCTAAGGAAGCTCCCCAGTTAGAGCCAGATGTTGTCCTCAAAATTAGCTCTGCTCATTTCGTAGGATGACCCCTACGAAACTTGTTTGTTTCGTAGACTACACTCTAAGCTCACAAATCAAGGAGAGTCATCTCATCCTCATTCGTAGTCCTCTTGTTCTTGAGTATCTATTCGAGTATCTTCTTGTTTTGATTTCTCAAAATTCACGCAAGTTGGTAAACTGGTTTTTGCAATGTTAAGGAGTTAGAGAAATTTTGTTTTCATGCAGGGGCGACGATTTTCGCCGCCCATGCATATTATTTTTTTCTATGTTGTGTACAAGCGGTGAATTTTATTGTTGTTGATTTTTCTTTTAGGAAATAGTTTAAGTGCAAAAGCTGTTTATTTCGTCGCCCGTACATTTTTGTCTTCACCATGTGTTCGAGCGGTAGAATTTACCGCTTGTGCATATCTCGTGCAACTTAAGTTCATGTCGATTGCAATTAATGCACTCCATGTGAGTGTTCCTAAAAGACATTTATATGTTTTTAGTTTGCTCTTTAGTTTTCATTTTAAATCTTGCTTGTTTATGCTACTTTTCTGGGCTCGATTGAAACCCTAGAGAACGTCTTTATCATTTTTGAGTGCACAATTTTTGGATCTAGGGCTTGGCACAAGGAGCAACTTGTGGTCATTATCATTGGGTAAGTTTTTCCTCTGTGTTTTCATTTTGTAATCTTCTCTTTCCTAAATCATTTTTACCTTTAAAAGAGATGTTGTTGGTTATATTATTCCTTGTTGTTTCTTTGTTTTCTTTTATTTTTGGATATCGTTGTTTAAGGTTTTGTTTGGTTTTACCTTAGTTTTTATGCATTTTTTCTCCGTGTTTTTGTTTAGAGGTGGATGGCATGACAGTTTTCGCTGTCCATTGTAGTTTAAAATGGCAATTTTCACCATTTGTTGTTTCTATTTGTAACTTAGAGTTTGTTTTCCCCTTATGCGTCGGCAGTAGAATTTTCCACCGATGCATTTGTATTTATGTAAGTCATGTGCAGGGGTCATGAATTTCACCGCCCTTGCCTTATTTTTTGTCTATACAATACCTGATGTAAGGGCGATGTTTTTTGCCACCCCTACATGAAACTTAACAAATTTCCTAGTGCACAAGCGGCAAAATTTGCCACTCAAACATCAACCTTTGCATCCTACATGCAAAAGCGGCAAAATTCACCGCTCTGACATAACTAAGCCATATCCCCTATGTGCAATAGTGGCAAAATTTGCCGCTTCTGCACTTTGCAAACAAGTTTATCTTTTCCCTGCAAAGGCAGTAAAATTCACCGCCTTTGCACCTTGTAATGCTTTTCATCCTACATGTAGGAGTGGAAAAATTTGCCACCCTGACACCAGTATTTTCCCTAGCATGTAAGGGCAGTGATTTTTTCCGCCCGTGCACTCACTTCCTTGAAATTTTCTAACACTAGGGAATTTTTCAAATTGCTATCTTTAGCTTGCTTTCGTCCGTTTCTTTGCCTCGCTCGCTCTCTAGCCCCTTCAAGCTCATACTTGTAATCATGATCATCGACATGTAGTTTCCCAAATTGCCTTTTCCCCTAACTGCAAGATCATGATTTTTTTTTGCAATTTTTTCTGTGAGTTGCCGAGATCATAACTTCATCTGAAGGAATTTACCTTTCAAATGACTGATCCTTCGTTGAATAAATATAAAGCCATGAAGGAATAGACATTGAAGAGCAAGCAATGGTTATAGTGTCAAAGGTTTGTTATTGTGTGACAGTGAGAAGCAATGGAGACAGTGATATAAAAAAAATGCAAAGAATCAGTCACAAAGTGGTTTGAGAAAGATGCAATAACCAAAGCCCGTGCTATTTCAAAGCACACTTCTGTACTTGATCACCTTGAAATGCAATTAGTGCTAAAGTTATATGAAGATTTCATGAAGAATGATGGTGGTGAAAAGTGATCGTGCCTTAGTATATTTCTGTAGTTTTCATGTCTTTTGTTTGTAATTATGGACATATTTACATGTACTTTTTTCATATGTAATTTATATGTAAAAATATAGGAAGTCCCAAGTCAATCAGGACTCCTATTTTTGAATAAGTCAAAGTAGTTAGGTTTTTCCTAAATTTTCTCAATGCCTCTCCCTATAAATAAAGAGGGCCTTTATTGTAATATTTATCTTTTGACTATTGAATCGAAGCACTGCCATTTTGAAGAGCAATTTGAAACTTTGAGCTTATTTTGTAAATTAGTTTTCAAGCAATATAAAGAAGCAAGTTGGCATCCAATCTTTGTCTTGGAGCAAGTTTGTGAATGTTATAGAATTGTTCTTTTGTACTTTCTATCACATGATCTTATATGAATGTTTGAATTGTGAGTGTGAATATCAAGTGTTTGGGAGGTGATTCAAATCAAAATTTGTAGACTTTGTGCTGCTATTTCATATTTAAGATTAGAGTTTAAGTTTGTGAATGAAAAGTAATTTGAAGACTTTGGGCTGCAAATTATTGTTCATGATCATGTCATTTTACCTCAGCATATAGTGAAGACTTTGAGCTGCACTCTATTGTGAAATCCTTCATTTTCAATCGACATAAGAAGCAATGAGAAACTTTGTGTTTTTGTGGGTTTCTTGGTTATTAACACAAGTAGGTACTTTTCAGATAGTAAATTGTTTTGAGTATTGTATTGAATATTGTAAACATCATTTCTGAAAAAAGAGAAATGGATGATATGAAATCACCCCAAAGTTAGTTTTAGTGTAAATAAGTTTGAAATAGTTAGGAAAGGGAACCTCCCCTTGCTGAGAGGAGAGAAATTTCTCATCATAGTTGTGGCGATATAACCATTTTTCCGTTAGTTAGTTAATGACAAAATATTCACCCAATAAGATGACGATAACCTTATGGCTCTAGAATATGAGCAAAAGATATATAATGACACCATTTCTACCCCAGATCTGACACAGAGGGAGAAGACTTCAATTGATGCCCTCATTGCCAAAGTTATGACCAGAACAAAGATTTGGGTTGCCCAAAAGATCAATGAGCTTAAAGGCAAAGGTGTGGCAATTATAGGTGATAAAAAGGGGAAGATAAAGGAAAGAGAAGAACATGGATATTTTGATTTCCTTGTATGGAAAAGGTAGATCCTAGGGACAAAATTGCTTGAACCTAGTTCATCTGAAGAAGCAAAGGAGATTACTTTTGAAGGAGTATCCCTAGTGTACCAACCATTCTCAGCCCCTACAAGACTAGTGCTCAAAGCTATTCCAATATCTGCACTTCAAATATCCATAACCCAAGGAGAGACTTCAAAAGATCAATAGCAAAGTCTAGTTGGGACTGTTGTAGAGGGAGATGATGATGAAGAAGAAGATCAAGTGCCGATTGGGACATTTAAAAGGAAGAGAAAAGATGATGTGCTATAGGGGGTCAAGGTGCCCAGGCAGAGTAGATATCAAAGTCCTCATATGAGAGGATTTATTCCACCACCAGTAGCAACATCAGGATTAGGTGATCCATCTGTAAGTATAGTTAAAGAGCTAAAGCATGATGTGCCTGTGGAAACTATAGTTAAAGTAAAGACTGAGATGGCACATGAATCCAAGATCCAAGCTCAAGAAGAAGAAGCCACAAAGACCCTCCCACTAAGTCAAACAATTGACTTAACTGAAGATGAGGTAGTAAAGGATATTACAAATCATCCTATTGGATTCATGCTGCAACATATAGAAGTTGTAGCTAAAGGTGAAGCAATAGTCAAATCACATGATGAAAGAGTAGAAAGAGATGAGTCCCCTAAAGTAGAGGTGCATATGGGACCTCTAAACACCCTTATTGAAGAGGTGACTAACCCGACGATAGCAGATTTGACATATGTGCCTAAGGAGGAAAGCACTTAAAAGGAAGAGGCTATTAAAGATAGACAAACATTGCAAGAAAACATTCTTAAATGGAGATTGATGTTGGAAATAAAGATGCTTGTTTAGATGGAGGAGCTCACTTAGACATCCTTGAATATAAAAGAACACAAGAACAAATGGCACAACATGATATTTTGATTGATAAACTTGGACAAGAAAAGGTATTTGAATCACTTGCCACTAAAGAGGATAAGATGGATAAGCAGGAACAAAGGCATCAACATGATGATCAAGAGAATAAAGGCCAAGATCCTAAGGATGATAACATTCTACAAGAACAGGATGATAAGGTACAAGGTGATTAGCCTCCTACAAAACGAAGGCATGAAGAACAAGTGCCAGAGAAAGAAAATTTGGATACTAGAATAGATCAATAGAGGGACCAAGAGAATGTGTAGGATCCAGGTGGTGATGAAGAGCTTGGTGGTGATCAAGATAAAGAAACACAAGATGCTCAAATCAAGCAACTAGTTCAAGGGGGATCACAATCAGATACACTAGCCTTGATTTCATCAGAAGTAGGCCAAACAAAAGACCATCAGGTACCCTTTGATTTTATGTCCCTATTTACTCTTGATTCCTCTAAAGATAAATGGAGAGCTAGGACAGTCTCCACCATCAAAAGGGATCCAAAGATAGGGAAGAGGACAACTCAAGTTGTTGTTCCTATAGTAGATAAGGCCAAAGGAAAGATCAAGCTAGAAGAATTTTATGTGACACAGTATGACCTAGGTCATGTCACCATAGAACAAGAAATACAAGAATACATCGAGAGCACAGAGGCAGTAGTGGCCAAAATAAGAAAGCTTAAAGCCAAAAAGAAGGAGCTTAAAGAGTAAAATGCTCAGTTGCACCAGTTTATACAAGGATTAGTAAAGCCAGATAGCTTGGCATCCACCCTACAAGCTATAGAGAAGCCAGTTGCATTGACATTAATAAGTGAAGAATAAATAGCTAACATAGATGTACAAAAGAACCAAGCTAATACTATGGACAAATGGTTCATAAGATTCATGGCTTCTGGGGAAAAACTAATAAGGACTTCCAAGTCCAATTGGGACACATTGTCCAATTTGAAAAATGACATTGATTCTTTAAAGAGTAAATTCACTCAGAGAATACAAAAATGCAATTATGCAATGGTAAGACTCAAAAGAGCCAAAGAGATGACAGATGGAGAGTAATTGTTGAAAAATAAAATTGTCACCAGTGTAACTCTGCCACTCATGGATACTTGGGTGACTAAGATGAAGTATGAATTAGAAGTATTAGAGGCTAGCATGATTAAAGTAAGAGATACTCAAACCAAAATCGTTGATTTATTAGTTGAATAAATGAAGATATTGGAAGAATTGTTAGAAGATGCAGTAACAGAAGAAGCAGTCCCAGAAACAGATGAGGCCATCCAAATATTCAAAGATAAATTTAAGGAAGTGGCAGAAGATCCTTTAGAACTATTTACTGAAGATGTTATTGTTGAGATGTCTATGGTGAATGTGAAAGTAAGGACATATATGGCAAAGAAGTAGATAGTAGGACATCTATGCTGGAACCTTTGAAGGAATAGATAAAATCATTGAAGTATGTTAAGTTGAGAGCCCAGCCAATTAGCAAATTCCAAGTGGATACTTTCGTTCAAGCATATGATAATTACAAAAAGTTAGATGTAGGGAAGTTAGTACATGAAGAAGGCACATCTGAATGAAGAGGATGTTGCAACAGATATCATTCAGGATGTTTTGTCATTTTGTCAGTTGTAGTTTGGTTGACTAAGTCAATGGTCTTGGAATATTCTAGGTTGCCAGCTATATCTCACCAGATAGTTGCCAACTGGCAACTTGTGCCACGTATTTTGTATTTTGACCAAGTCAATGCAATAGAAACTGTTAATTGTAATAGATAAATCCTGATAGTAGGATCTTTTGTAACTGATTCTTGTCATTGTCCTATAAAAGGATGTGGAATCTCTGTTGTAGATATTCAGAAGCTTAATTGAGATTTGATTGTTGAATTTCATGACCAATTCTTGAAGTCAATTGTAAATGTATACTCCTTTTGCATACTTAATGAAGATTAAGACCTCTGATTACAACTAATCATAAACTTTGAGTAATCTGTAGATGAATTCTGGACATGTTACATTGATTTGTTGCATCCCTTGGAGTGCATCTCAGTTTGTGCATGTTGTATTCATTCCTTTCCTTTGAAGTTAGCATCAATCATATCTAGCTATGGAATGACCTAGTGAAAATATGGTTTGATTTCCTTCTCTTCATGATAGTATCAAGCATATATATGGATCAATGACTGAAGATTCAATTTATTTCAGTAAATTTAGAAAGTATTAATTCTATTTCTTTAAATTTCATTTGAATTATCATCATAATTGCAAATACATAGATAAATGGAAAGCATAACACAAAATATGCAGATATCCATATACACATGAAGATCTATAGCATATTTTGGACAAAGTGCACCTAAAATAGTAAATATCATGCAAATAATCATGAATAATGATAAATATCATAGAAATACATTCTTATAGACACATCATTTGAATAAATTTATAATGCAGAAGTGAAGTTAAGTAGAGATTAGTTTAGTTTAAGTGAATAGAAGATAGTTTCAAAAGAACTAATCAAAATAATCAAACTTAACAAGAGTATTATGCAGAAGAATTGATCAAACTTATCGTAAATATCTACATGATTTGGTTAAATATAGTAAGATTTAACATCTTTCATTAAGAATTTACAGAGCAGGTGAAACAAGGTAATATCTGGATATCCGATTACAACTCCAAAGTAGAAACATAAGGCCCCTAATGTAAAACAAAAATTCACAACATACTAACTGAGGGATTATCAGACAGTCAAGACCTGACTAACAGAGCCTTGGAGTTATCAATTCATCCTAAATTGATCATACTTTTCAAGATGATAAAGGTTTGTTATGTGAATTCTTTATCTATGTTATTGTGAGTAACATCATGATCAATAATATTCTCCATGTCAAATGACAAATCTCCTAGCTTGGATGTATTCCCATGTGAGTTTTATTAAACATTCTAGGATACAGTGGGAGAGGACCTACATAAAGTCTACTTGGAAGGTTTTTATAAATTCCTTAGAGTGTTTAATCAACAAAGGAATTGTTAAGTTAAATACTTGAAGCTGGTGATCTGAAGGATATTTGTAATTGGCAGCGCATCACCTTGTTAAATTTCTCTTACAAAATCATTGCTAAATCCTTTTCTCTCAAGCTAAGTCCTCTCCTTCTTGAGTTGGTTCATCTTCAAAAAATTGGTTTCATAAAGTCACAATACATCCTTGACAACATTATTGTTGTCTGGGAATTGATGGAATGAGATTGACACTCCCAACAACTTTTAGTCATTCTCAAAATTAACTTTTCCAAGGCTTATGATCATATTTCATGACCTTTCATTCTTTCCATGCTTCAGATGTTGAGTTTTAGGCCTTATTTTGTGCATTTTGTTAAGATGCTTTTCATTGATGCATCTACTTGCATCACCATTAATGGACAACAATCTTATTCTTTTGGACTCTTACAGTCTATCTGTAAAGGTTTACCTTTATCCCCTACACTTTATGTTCTTGAAGCTAAAGGCATTGTCTATCTTTTGACACATTCAATCTCCCATAATCTTGTGAAAGGCATTGTCTTGCCCAATTCACCTAACTACTTGGTCAATGGCCATTTTGTGGATGAATCACTTCTTACTTTAATTGAAGAAGAGGGCAATGTCAAACAAACTCTTCTTTTCCTAGACATATTCTACAAAGCCTTTGGTTCAAGTATTTATTGGTAGAAGAATCAATGCTATAGGTTGTCCTTTCTTCCCAAGCCTAGATGGTTATACTCTTTTGACTGGAAATGGATTTGATCACAGAGATGTTTTTAGATTTCTTGGCATTCCCTTTTCTTTTCAAGCATCTTTTATTGCCTTGTGGCAATCTATTATTTCCAAAATTGACAAAAAAATGGTTATTGGATTAGTAAGCCTCTCACTCTAGTTGACAAATTCTAGGTGAGCTCTAAAATTTTGGTTTCTACTCATGTTTATTATTCCTCTTTTGGGGTCCCTTGTAAGCCTTCCTATTTGAAAATTTAAAATATACTTAGAGACTTTCTTTGGGTCTCTTTTGATGGGAATAAAGGATTTCACTATGTGGCTTGGGAGTTTTGTTGTCTCCTTCATGATGCTGGTGGTTTAGGTTTACTCTTAATCCATCATCAAGGAATTACTCTCCATTCTAAGTGGATTATCAAGGCTTTATAAGGGGAGGATGCTTGGAAAATTCTCATTTGGCATTGCATTTCATTAGAGTGCCTTTTGGGCACCCATCTTGGAAAGGACTTGGGTTCATACTCTTCTCACTATGAGGGAGCCTATTTAGATGTAAGGAACATTTGTTATTAAGAACATATATAATGCCTAGGAGTCCATGAAAACATAGCTTCTTTAGGATGGAAATGACTCAAAATGGCCACTCCATTAATCAATATTCTATTTGGTGGTCTTTGATTCTCTCTAGTCAAGAATATCCTCTAGCCAAAGCTCCTTGGGTTCATGCATTGAATTTTATAATAGAGGAGTCAAAACATTGCTAGCTCATTTCAACAGAGCTACCAAGAATTTTTTTTTATCTTGGCTTGAGGATAAGTTGAAATTTTAGTTATCCAATTAGGATCATGAGACTTACTAGAAAATTATTAATTTCATTCCTCCCCATATGGTTTACAAATTTGGGGTTAAGTCTTTCAAGCCATGGTCGAAATATTGGAAATCGTATCTTGATACACCATTTTGCAACTATAGACCCCATAAGGATTATTTGTGACTTATGCCACACCTCCCAATGGTAGCCTATTTAAATCACCATTGACGCCTCCAGTCCTTTATAGGCACTTGGTACCATAAAGTTTAGATTGTTTGGGTAGCTATTCTTGAACCCAAGATGGCTCATTTTTCTTGGTGTATTCTTTATCAAGGTCTTCCACTTGGCTCTTTCCTATCTCATCTAGGAGTTCTCATCCCTTTTAGATGAGTTCTCATCCCTCATTATCCTTTTTGTGGACAACCTAAGACTCTCCAACACCTTTTTGGGTTCTGCACTAGAGCTCAAGAGGTTCAAGATTGGATTCACACTTTTTTAAGCCTTTTCAACCTATCCCCTTTTCATGGCATATGGTTTTTGTAGGAGATAGGACCTACCTCCCATTTAAATCTACCTAGATTTGGTATGCTTTTAGGGTGGAGATTCTCTTTAGAATTTAGAAAGATAGAAATTCTAATCTCTTTACAAGTTGTACTACCAATGTTCACTTTTCATTATACACTAAAGTTATGATCTTCTCTAATACACTTATGTAAATTCAGGTGCAAGTGAATAGATTTTCGCTTGAAGTTGCCCATTTGTAGGTGCTTTTAGATCACTAGAGTAGTACCTCTTGCATATTTTATATAGTTCCATATCTTGCTACCTCTGACCAAGGTCATTCCCTACCATGTGGGCATAGATGTGGAGGTAGCTAGTCTACTAGAAGAGATGGGGGGTCCTAGTCACAAGGCTCTCAGCCTAAAAGAATAATGGATCTGTTGATAACTGAGAGGGGGGGTGAATCAGTTATCCTAATTATTTCTTCTTTTTGAACTTTCTTATTAATCAATGCAACATCAATTCAAATAAGCAAACATTACCATGAAATGAAAAACACATGACACAGTATTTTTGACGTGGAAACCCTGTTAAGGGAGAAAACCACGGGGTGATTAACCCAAAGATTATTCTCTGTTAGAAGAATAAGGAAATACAAAAATGGCACTTGCCAATTAGGGCTCACTGCCTGAGCATACTGCTCACAAAGGAGGCACACTGCCTACAAGGAGACACACTGTCTATAAAAGAAGGTTATACAATACTTGAACTGATTTGAAGCATCCACATATGTTGGAGTTCAGTTCCAGTTAGGCTCAGTACACTGATCTACTCCACTTCATCTTTCTTCTTCCCATATGCTGCTTTCCTTTCACATACCAGAACTTTCTTACTATTTCTGCTCTACTGTGCTTTTCTTCGCATACCACATAACACTACAACACTTCTCACAACTAAATCCATCCTATATATATATATCCGCACAAGTGATTTCATTATCTTTCTAGTCAGCATCCGGAATAGTCAATCTTCTCACAAACTCTGTTCTGTCGGTTGAATCCTTGCACATCAAGTGATGCGGATCAAGTATATGCTTGTAAAAATCATTAATCATGTCGGCCAGACATGATTCATGCCTTCATAACCTTTACCACAATCAGTAACACATCCAGAAAGTAGTCTAATGTTCTGTCAGTCAGTTCTTCCTCTGTTCACACTGTCACTCTGGAATCCAATACTCAACTATTCATATCTTTTTCCTCATCCATCACCAGAGGCTAAATCCTTGGAGTGTACCACTCAAGGTAGTCTTCTTGACTTCTCCAAATCCACACTTCACCAAGATACTTCCTCTGAGAGATTCGGACCTATCTGTCAGACCTTGCCACATGCTCTGTTCTTGTTTACTGGACCACAACATTCTTCACTCTGACTTCCGGTAGAGACACACCATGTCCTGCGGATGTGTGGGATGAACTTTGTTGCCATCAATGACAACAATCATGAATCCATATAGTGTCTCTTGCCAACAATCTCCCCCTTTGGCATTGATGGCAACACTTAGTGAAAAATGACTAAGTGTTTACACTATGCTCCCCCTTGGCTGATGCTCTATTTTTTATATACATTTTTTAGAGCTCCCCCTTAGTTGAATTCCTCATTTTTCATTGCTCCTCACTCCCCCTTTGACATCAATGGCAAAGGGTAGGGTCCGCACACCAAAATTTTCAAAAATTTACTATACTTAGCTGTATATTACATATTCACATAAACTGAAGAATGTCTGCAAAGGATGTCTTCAATTGGATGAGTTCTGTAGCCCAACTTTGCTTTATTCTAGCCAAAATTGAAATGTGACCACTCAACAAAAATGCAAAAACTTCTTCCCTCTTAAGATCTATCGGATCATTGGTTTGGGCGGTAGTCTGAGCATCATTTATGGCCTCATGCATGGCCTCTAACTTAGGGACAATGATCCTCCTAAGTTCACCCATCCGGCTGATCATGTTCTTCCTCTCCTTTTCAAAATTCTTTATTGCATTTGAGATTGCAATAGACTGACACTCTTGATTTTCTATAGAGGATGAGAGAGGATCAAAGCTTTGAGATAGAATTAGTAGTTTATCCTCTTGCTCTTTTATTTTCTTGTCAATCTCCACTGTTACCTTGGACTAGGAGATACAAAATTTGTACATTTCACCGCCATCCTTAAGAGCATTTTCTAAGCTCTTTATCCCAATGTTCATGTTTCTCCTATCATTAGTGATTAATCCTTGCACCTATGAGAACCTTTTATCCAAAAACTCCTTCTGGACCTTTTCTTCAGCTAATTTTTCTAGAGAATCAAAATGTGTACTAACACCGCTGACTAAGGTTTTGAGATTACCGGAAGAGGAGGCTGTGGGATCTTTTTGAAAAGATGGCATGATCTTTTCCAGTACTTCAGATGCAGCTTCAATCAACTCACAGTCTTCCATATGAGACTTTAGGAGTTTTTCATTAGCCTTAACATTTGCAAATGAGGCTATCTTCATTGTCTGTACTAGAGAAAGAGAATCAAAATTGAATGGACCTTGTAGAAGCTCTAGTTCATCAATCTCCATTGTTTCTTTGCTCAAAAATTCTTGGACAGTTTGTGCAGTGTCTCTTGCCGGAGACAGATGTTTCTTCTCTTCTACAGTCTTAGAGCTGTCCTTTGGAGTTTTCTCTCCTCCTACAATCCCACCACTAGCAGTTGTGGTTTTCTCTGCTGAAGTCTTCTTTCCTTCTGCAATCTTGGCACTGTCATCTTCTTTTTCCTTCACCACTGCTTCTTTCTCCTGTGATTTTTCTTCTCCTTTAGATCCGGAGACTGTAGGGGAAACCGGAGGAGAAATGTTTGTCTGTTCGGGGCCTACTTCTTCTGACATTTTCTCAGGAGTTTCTTCTGCAACATTTGTGGTGGAGGGGTCAATACCCAAGTCCTCTATGATAGGAAGATTAAATCTTTTGAAGGTTTTCCAGAGAATCTCTTCAGTGTCCTTGGCTACCTTGTCCGTCTCACCAAGCATAAGTTGATTCATCCTTGCTTTGCTCCTGAATTCATCCTTGCAGTCTTTGAATACCATGTTCATTGTCTTGGGATCGATTGAAGGATATAGCTGAATAGCTATCTATTCCCGGATCTCAAGGTCTTTGCCATGGCATTGGTCTTTCTCATTTCCAACTTCTTTTCTAAGCTCTAAGGAATTAATGAGATGATTTCAATAAAAGCCTTATTGTAAATGTTCAAGAACTTAACTGTGGCTTCCTCCAGAATCTTTTTATCTGCTTCATTATAGTCATCATAGAATTCTGTTAAGGGTTGTAGGTTCCCATCCACTGTGACTACTTTAACTACATCATCTAAGGAGAGAGTGGGTTTTTCAATAAATTCCTCTTCCTTCTCTTCCTTGTCTTGTCCTGTGGAAGGTTTACTGGATCCTTTCTTCTTCTGTTTCTTTATTTCCTTTACCCCCTCATCTAATTCGGTTTCCTCTTCATCTCTTTGACTTGCATAAGCCCTGGTGGCTTTTATTTTAGACCTTTTCTCTCCTTTGCCAGATGAAAGACCTTTTAGTTTTGATGTTTTTAAGCTTTTGGTTGTGACAGGTGTAGATCCTTTTGATGATCTGGTCCCGGTTGAGGTTTCCATCAGAGTACTTTTCTTGCTTTTCTTTTCTACCTCTTTCTTCTCTTCCTCAACCTTTCGCCTCTTTTCCCAGTTGGCATCAAGTGCCTCCTTTGAGATGCCAAAACCTTTTGCAACTTCCTTAACTTCTTTTCTTACCTTTCTTTTGATTTCTGGCTGCCTGAGCTCAGTGTGAATTTTCACACTTAGTTCTTCAAAGGTTCCAAATCTCTCTGCTTTTGGGTCCTTTGGTTGACTAAGCATGTGTTGGACATGCAATTCTACAATTTGTTCATCCACTTCATACCCCATAGGCATGATCCAGACTGTCCTTGGCTCTACTACCTCCATTAAGCATTGGTCAGTGTCTACCATGAAGCACACTGTATCCTTGTATTTTTCAACAAGAGACTAGGGAATTCTTTCTCTTGCTTGCATCATGCTTTGGAAGTTTTTGAAGTATCCCCACAGGGCTGAATTTCTTGCTTTAGCATCCCCAAGCCCATGCAAATAGTCTTTGATCTGGACTGCTACCAGTTTGTCATTCTCCCATACCCATCCATTTGATCTGGGCAACTCATTCATGAAGTAGAAAAACAAGCATAAAATTAATGCTCCATATTTGAAAGAGTTTTTCTTATCCTTTTTGATCTTTTGTATGTTTTCCATTAATTGGCTCAAAAGAAGTTCACAGAGAACATATTCTGCATTTTTCCTCAGCATCTCATAGGCTGTATATATTGTAGTTCTGGATACTAAATTCTCCCTACTAGAGTGATATATCTTGTAACCTATTATCATAGATGCAAATTTGATGTCTGGGTCAGTAATATCTTCAATAGTCATTGCCCTCTTATCAAACTTTGATCCGATGGCCTCAGTTACAATGTTGTTTTTGACAGACTTGAGGACAAGTATCCCTCCAGAGGAGTACAAGCTAGTTACTGCCCTAATTGCCTCCTTTGTGATCTTGCAAGGTCTGTTCAGCCATAGGAAGTTATCATGCATCCTACTCAACACGTACCGGACCCATTCATCTTCTTCAAAGTAGGGGAAATGAATGAATTGATCAAAATGTTTCTCTTGGATGCCCTTATTTTTTGGTTTAAGCTCAAATGAATCATCTAACAGTTGTTTGTGATAGATATCTCTTAGTTTGAATTCCCCAAATTCTTCAATACTCGCATGTATGTAAACCCTAATATCTTCGGTGTGTAACACGCCATGCGAAACACTAGAGAAGGCTCCTAGGGGATCTACCTCCAAGGATTTGTATGGATGTTTCTTGAATGTGGGGCGAGGTCTATCAGAGATCTTAACTATATTCAGAGTAGCCATTTTTCAAAAGATTTGCAGTGAGATATTGAAAATGGAAAATACCTCATGCGCCTTCAGTTACACGGAGTTGGTTGGATTGATTTCTGGATGTAATGACTTCTGCAAGTGATCTTCGATGAACTTGATGAATTTTGTTGCAGAGCTCCACTTTTCATTTCTTCTTGAGTGCAGAATGAGCAAGTGATTAATGAGAGATCCCTTATATTGCTCTGCAAACCCTAATGTCAGGTGCAATAAATGTTTGACCTACATTATTCTGGTTTTGCCTTATTCAGATGACTTGAAGAACCAGATCTGTCCTGATCTATGAACATCATGTGGATCTTCCAAACCATGAACAAATCAAGATGACATATCACAGGGACATCCCAAAAACTCTGACCAATCTACAGTATAGGACAATGCACTTCCAGATCACACCGAACCTTTTTGTGGCACTCTGTCACTCCGGAGCATCTCCCGGAACCGGTTTTACTTGATCGATCACAACTTCTTCATATCTTCATGCAGACCTCTTAAATCTTAACTAGATCATTTCAAGACTCATATCTACAAAACCCTTTAATCCGCATCCTCTTCTTATGCCAATTTCGGTACCACTTGACTGGCTGGGGAAACAAGGTTTTCTTTGTGTCTCCCCCTGAGCCAGAGCTTATTTCTTAATTTTTGGAAGGAATATTAGCACCAGAGTCTGGTGCGGATCCATCCTCTACATTCTCTGTACTCTTCTTCACCCAAATCTTGTTCATCTCTCTTTTAACTTCATCCACATTCACTTTTTGTTTACCCTTATCTTGATTCTAATTAGGATATACCGGACCTCTTTTGTCCTGATTCTTGCTTCTACAGAATTTTGCACTATGACCGGATCTATTACAGATTTGACAAACAACATTTCTTTGCATATTTGACTGTTATCCTCTTGATCTGCATTGATTAGCCATATGACCTATTCTATTGCATGCAAAGCATCTACCATTGAATGATTTGTTCATTTGCATATTTCTGCATTCATGAGATTTGTGACCATACCTTTTGCAGTTAAAGCACTGTCCGGAGAAGGATGAGTTAGTCTGACTCATTCTCTTTCTGCACTGATTAGCTTTGTGACCAAAGTTATTACAGTTGTGGCAGTATCCATTGAAAGATGGATATCTTTGAGCATTAGGCTGTCTTACCGGAGGTCTTCTAGGCCTGTCCCTTGGATTTTCTAATCCTAAATTCCTCTGACCGGATCCGGAGCTTTCTCCTTTCTCATATCCCAAACCACACCTGTCATCTGCCTTCTTTTGACTATCAAGAAGAATTTCAAGTTGAGCATAACTTATCTTGAATTTCTCTTTATATTCATTTGCTGTTTGAAGATCCTTTTTGAGAGAGACAATTTGATCCTCAAGTTTTTCTTCATTATTTTTAGCATCTTCAAGATCGGATTCAAGATGTCTGATAATTCTATCCATCTGGTGGCAATCTTCTGATTTCTCCTTCAGAGATTATCTTAGATTATCTTTAGTTTTTCTTTTCTCTTCAATTTCTTGGGTAAACTTCATAACTCCTAATTCCATTTCATGTCATACCATAATGATTTCTTTTGATAACTTTTCACATAACTTGGTTTTCTCATTCAGCTCTTCATTTACATCATTTGCTTCACCTTGTCTTGCCAATTGTTGAAGTAGCTCCTTTCTCTTTTTCATAGAGAGACTTAATTTGTCTTTTAGTTCTCTCATGAATTCATCAGCCTGCTTGAGTCTTTCCTTCAATTCATTGACTTCAGAGTTTGATTGTTTAAGATCATCAAGGGCAGTCTTGAGTTGCTCCCTTAAACCATATGCATCCATTTGGATTCCTAGATCTTCCTCAAGCTGTTAGACTCTGTTAGGAGGAACTTAGCTTTGATACCAATTGATGATAACTAAGAGGGGGGTAAATCAGTTATCCTAATTATTTCTTCTTTCTGAACTTTCTTATTAATCAATGCAACATCAATTCAAATAAGCAAACATTACCATGAAATGAAAAACACATGACACAGTATTTTTGACATGGAAACCCTGTTAAGGGAGAAAACCACGGGGTGATTAACCCAAAGATTATTCTCTGTTAGAAGAATAAGGAAATACAAAAATGGCACTTGCCAATTAGGGCTCACTACCCGAGCATACTGCTCACAAAGGAGGCACACTGCCTACAAGGAGACACACTATCTACAAAAGAAGGTTATACAATACTTGAACTGATTTGAAGCATCCACATATGCTAGAGTTTAGTTCTGGTTAGGCTCAGTACACTGATCTGCTGCACTTCATCTTTCTTCTTCCCATATGCTGCTTTCCTTTCACATACTAGACCTTTCTTACTATTTTTGCTCTACTCTGCTTTTCTTCATATACCACATAAAACTACAACACTTCTCACAACTAAATCCATCCTATATATATATCTGCACAAGTGATTTCATTATCTTTCTACTCAGCATCCGGAACAGTCAATCTTCTCACAATCTGTCGATTGAATCCTTGCACATCAAGTGATGTGGATCAAGTATATGCTTGTAAAAATTATTAATCATGTCAGCCAGACATGATTCATGCCTTCATAACCTTTACCACAATCAGTAACACATCCAGAAAGTAGTCTGATGTTCTGTTAGTCAGTTCTTCCTCTGTTCACACTATCACTCTGGAATCCGGTACTCAACTATTCATATCTTTTTCCTCATCCATCACCGGAGGCTAAATCCTTGAAGTGTACCACTCAAGGTAGTCTTCTTGACTTCTCCAAATCTGTACTTCACCAAGATACTTCCTCTGAGAGATCCAGACTTGTCTGTCGGACCTTGGCACATGCTCTGTTCTTGTTTACCGGACCACAACATTCTTCACTTTGACTTCCGGTAGAGACACACCATGTCTTGCGGATGTGTGGGATGAACTTTGTTGCCATCAATGACAACAATCATGAATCCATATAGTGTCTCTTGCCAATAGGATCATGCTATCTATAGTCAATTTTATCCCTCTCAATCACCTTATACCTTCTCTCATGGGCATGGTACTCCTAGCTGTCCAGATTCTGGAAAGTTTCATCACCTAAATTTGGCTATTTCTCTTGTTGTGCTTAGAAACCTACAGATGAAGACCCAAAGGAAGGTGTTGTCATTGGTTGGAAACCAATTGATGATGGTTCTATCCTTGTGGATGTATGGGGTAAACCAGATGACTATGATCTCCCTCCAAATGGTATTGCTCTTGTTGTTTAGTGACTTTGTTGGTTTTTGATGTTTGGGTTTATCCCTGCTTAGACTTTCTCATATTTTATTTTGGACTTGGTCCTGCATAGACTTTGAGGGTGTGCCATCTACCACCTATCTTTTTTTATGAATAGTGTATTATTCATTTTAAAAAAAAAAAAGTAATAAAGCCATTATTCATCCAAAAAAATGAAAAGTTAAGGGAGACTAAGCAATAAACAATTGACAAGTATTTAATAGTTAAAAACATAGAAAATGTGTCTCAATATTAAACCTTGTACTAAGTGTGATAGAGCTTGAATTATATATTTGACAAAAGAACAATATCCACACAATGGCTAGTAATTACCTTCTCATTTGCAATTGCTATTTGTTTACTTTGTGTAAAAAACTTTTATACATAGAAATATCACCACAATACTATTATTTATATAATTTAATTAAAATTTCTATAAAAATATTAGAATGAAATTTGTATGAATAAGATAACAATGAAAATAGCTGATGATGGCATGGTTCGGTGGTTAAGTCGCTCGGTTGTACTGGTGGCCACCAGAGTTCAAATCCCCACTGGGCCAACGAGCTCGCAGGCTTTGAGCCTTCGCTGGGCCAATGAGCTCGCGGGTTTGAAGTGTTCCTTCTTGGGGATGAGGTCCCCCGTGTTGTGGCCTCACCGGTTCATCGTTCTGAGCAAACGCGTTAGTGTGGAGCCGGAGGACATGTCGCACCAGCGTCACCGGTCACATTAAAAAGTTTACCAGGTGCATTATCTTAAAAAAAAAAAGATAACAATGAAAATATTTAAATTTTTTAAATAAAAATAGCTAGTATTTGTTAGATTATAGATCTTTACAACTCTATGATAGATAAACTCTAAAATATCTGACAAAATTAAATTTAAGATTTTCTTACAACGTTTTTATTTTTAGTGATATGGTTAATTGAAATATATAGTTATTAGTTTACTAAATTAAAATCATGAATCATGACATGTCTCCAACATATTTTAAAATATAATTTTACATGGTTAGTTACTTACTAGTATAGATATCTTAAATGCATTTATCTAAAAAATACTGAGAAATATCAGTTTAGAGCTATTTTATTATGTTAAGAGGCATTCTATAGTGGCATCAAGGGAAAGACCATCATGTCATAAGCATGTAAGGATAAACTAAAATAGAGCTGACAAATATTTAAAAAAACTAGAACAAAAAAATTAAAATTATAGTAGCTAACATAATTAAATAAAACATAAACTATAACTATAGCCAACATATAAATATAGATAAAACTAACACATAAAAATATATATCATTTGATTTTGTTTGATTTGTGACTTCTTTTGGACTATGTACTTCTTTTTGCTTCAAGGACCACCTTTCTTGATTGCTTCCTTTTTTATTTTTTGACTTATGTTTCCCTTTGAATTCATTTTGATGTTTTACTTTCTTTTGATATGATGCTTCATGTTGATACTATGCTTCATGGTTATTCTTGGGTTCTTTTCAATTTGTTGCTTCATATGCTAGGGCATCTAGATTAATTTCAAAGCCTTTGTGATGATCCCTTAGCAAGATGTTATCTTCAAATCCCATGATCTTTGTGATTGCTTTGTCAATTTGGAATAAGTCAAGTGATGCACAATCTTGTTGGTCCCAATCCATGGGTTTAGGATGATGGAGGTTTGTTGGCCTCATTTTCAAATTGCCAAATTTTAAACTTTTCACATATCAAAATCCTTTGCCAAGTCATCCTTTTGGTTACAATTCGCCAATGTCGTGCTTCCTGTGTCAATCATGTCGATAACTTGTTATCAAGATGTCATACGTTGTCTTGTTCATTCTATCTCTCTCCATTGAATCTTTGTATAGCAATATTATCCCAAGTCAAAATTTGAGTTGAAACAGCTTAGTAGTAGTATTTTTGTGCCAACTTTCATTTTTCGCTAAGCTTGCGTCAACTTTTCTTTTTCGCAAAGTTTGCACTGATTTTTGATTTCCACTAACTTCACGTCCACTTTCATTTTCCACAAACCTCACGTTAACTTTTGCTTTCTGCTAAGTTTGCGTTAACTTTTAAGTTCGGCTAAGTTCACACGCATTTTAACTTTCTGCTAACCAAAACCAAAGGATCTCTCGAATTGTTAAGGAAAGGAGGGTTGTAAGTTATGGTTATATCAGTAAATATGAGCATGGAGATCATAAGTAGAGGTTGTAAATAAATCCATCTTCATTATGTCCCAAAAACACACAAAGTGTTGATGAAGAAGATATATTGAAAAATTCCGCTGTTTAATATGTTGGAGATTAAGAATGTGAACTTACAAGGTCCACATCCAAAATCAATGATATAAGGGGACATAGGACTCATGGAGTTATCTCCCAAAATGTGTTCATTGAAAGAGTTTGTAAAGTTTTTGTTCATGACTAATATGCATATTGACATTATGCGTTGAATGTATTCTGGCAATGGTGACATAGCAAACTCAAGGGCACTTATAAATTTCTATTGATAAAGGACATGTTACAAATTTTTAGTTATGAATTATGTCTAAAACACCGATGAAGAATGTAACCGAACTTATTGACAATCTCATCAAGTTTTAAAACCACTTAAAACTACCGATGACAAAATCAAGAGGTAGTTGTGGTAACTACCCAAGAAGCATGAAACTGATTTTGTTGAGGCATTAAAAACCTTCAAAGTGAATGCAATTAACTGGTGCGAAGCCAAGCTCCACGAATTTCACCTGCATCCAACCCATGTCAAATTGGGAGCTTTGGAATCGAGTATAATATCTATGAGAGCATAATTGAAAGTGGATCTTTGTCCGATGCAGCAGTTGCAAGTGCCCTAGCAAACTTATATGTAGAGTGTGGAAACATAGACTCGGCACTGGAAATTTTTGACAGGCAGCCTTCAAGAATGGCATGTGATGATTGCCAGATATGCATGAATGGGGTATATAGTGTGAAGACTTTAGAAGACTTTCATGCAAATGCAATTCTGGACACTATGAGAAGCCTCCTCCAAACCCAATTATGAAGCAGATGATTGGAGATGAGCTCACTTCTTTGGAAGGAAAGCAATGGGCAAAACACAGAAGAATACCTAACCCAGCTTCTTACATATAACACTTAAAGGGGATGATTCCCACAGTGGCAGGCAGCGCTTCAGATATGTTAAAGCAGTGGAAGGAAAGGATCGTTTATGATGTAGAGGAAGAGATAGAGAGATCTCGAAAGAATTTTGCAATTTAACAACAAAAATTATTGCCCGAACAACCTTTGGAAGTAGCTATATTGGAGGGAAAGCATATATTTAACATGCAGCTAGAATAAGCATATTAGTAGAGCTTATATTCCCAGTTTTGAATTCTTGCCCACAAAGAACAATAGGCGAATTTGGAAACTAGAAAGAGAAATAAACATGTCATTGAAAGTATTGAGTGAAGGGCTTGAGCGAATATTAAGCATGGGTGAATGTGAAAGATATAGTAATGATCTGCTAGGTATTGTGGTGGCTCCAAATAAGAGCCAGGAAACCCTCAAAATGTATACATGACAAGAGATCATTGAGGAGTGCAAAAATTTCTTCTTCGTTGGTCATGAAACAACAGCTACACTTTTAACATAGACCATGGTTTTGCTCGAGATGCAACAAGAGTAGCAAGAAGCAGGCGGCTGTGTGTACAAATGTGGAGGCATAAGGATTTGAGATTTTTAGTCAGATATTACAGTTTAAAATGATCTAGTAGATATGTATGTGAAAATGTGGAAGTTTAGACAATGCGCTGACATGTTTGTTAGCATACCTCAAGAAAAGTGGTATCATGGACTGTAATAATTGTAAGGAAATCCACAAAATAGATTTGTCAATAGAGTTTTAGGAATTTTCAATGAAATTGCATTTGGCAGGTGCAAGGCCGAGCTACACAACCTTTTCCAGTATCCTCCCAGCCTGTGCCAAAATGGAAGCTTTCAAACAAGGTTTGAACATCCATTAAAGCATAATGTGAAAGCAAAGGCATGGCGCATGAGTTGTTTTACAAATTCCACAAAGATTTGTCATCTCATGTTATGCGATGGTTGTAGGATATTCACAAAATGTTTTTGTTGAAAATATTATAGTCTTTCTTGATGCTCTGGTAGATTGGTATGCATAATGTATAAGCATAGACAAGGTGATTGAACTGCCATGATCGCAGATTGTGCACAATATGGTTTTTGATGAAAAGGCCTTTGAAACTTTCAAACAAATGCAAGCTGCAAGTGTAAATCCAAATTCCTTGACCCTTGCCAGCACCCTCGCAGCCTGTAACAAATGGAAGTTTTAGATCAAGGTATGGACACACACAAAGCCTAACAAAAGGAGAATTATTGTCAGAGATTACATTGGAAATGTTCCACAGACTCATGTGGGTGCATAGACAAAGCATGATGAAAGTCAGTTTTTATCAGAAATTATAATTGGAAATCCTCTGAAAGAGGTGGGCACATAGACAAAGTACATGAAATGTTTGACAAAATGCCTCAAAGATTTAGTTGATGGACTTCATATGTGAGCATTATAATATTCAGAAAATTGTCTCATGCCATCGGTTGTTCCTAGCGGCGTATTCCTTAAGCCTCCTATGGGTGCAAGTGCCAGTGTGATTTGAAACGCCTTGATAAACTATATTGCAAAATTTGAAAGCATGAACAAGGCATGTGAACTATTTTAGAACTCACTTGATAGCAATGAGGTCAAATGTAATAATCGCAGGATACATGCAAAATACATTTCTTGAAGATTCTTTAAAAACCCTCAAGCAAATGAACTTGGCAGGCATGGATTTGATTTGTTTAAGAAGTTTTTGAAACTCCCAAAGAAAGTGTGAAGGTAGTTATAAAACCAAACTCCGTAATCTTTTCAACATTCATGTGGCTTGTGCAAGAATAAGAGCTTTCAAACAAGACATTTTAACCATTTTTCAAGATATATCAAAAGAGATTGTTATTTGATAGACTGCCACATTACAAATTGATTTTTTGAAGATGACCCTAGAATCTTTTAAGAAAACACCTTTGGTGAATGTAAAACTAGAGTTTCCACGATCTTTACAATCAACTTTGCCTATGACCGAATGGGAATGTGAATTAGCACATGGATATTCATCAAAACATAAGAGGATTGTTGTCAAGTTATTTTGTAAATACTATGGTATACATGCATGCAAATATGAGAGTGAAGTTGAGAAATGATTGGAGAGTTGGAGTAAAAGCAAAACAATGGGGTTATCATCAAACAATGTTTACAAGGATGTCATGCCTAGAGTTGTGCCAGATGAAAATGGTTCTCGGTTACAATGAAATTGGTGATATGGATTTCTATGGTGGCTATAGTTCCTTTGGGTAGCAGAGTACTTCTATTCTCCCAAAGTTGTTATTCAAGATTCCAAGAAAGGTGATACGCTACAAGTAAAAGTAAACAAGTCAATTTCTACAAAGACTTAACTTCCTTATGAACTAAGTTTGATGCAAGTAGAGTGAGAAACTTCAAGAAAAACACTGATGATGACTATTGTGTAAATATGATTTGGGACAATTCCTCTGTGGCAATGGGTAGATTGAGATCTGATGCAGTTTTCAAAGTCACACCAGATAATATGAGGCATGATTATGAGAAACCTTGGAATGATGAAAAGTTTTGTTCGACAAGTTATGATCTAAATATGAAATGCATAGTCTCGAATGCTAATATCCAACTTGGAGTAGACAGAGATGGAGAGTAGATTAGCCAAATCCACAACTTGAAAGTTGCAAGTCCTAGTTATCTTTTTGTAAAAGTGACTTATGTCACTTATTTTAACTAAAAGTTAGAAAATGAACTTTAATTTGGGAAAGTGATATAAAACATAACCAAAAATAAACTTCAATATTCTATTGTATTTCAAAAAGGTAGTTACTTGAAGTGGTTAGGAAGTAGTTACAAGTTGATTATTAGGTGGTTATGAGGAAAAGTCTATATATACTGGACTTCACATTGTAAAAAGGAGGGGGACTCTCTCGAGAGAACTTTTGCAGGGGAAATTATGAAGAAACTTCTTGGAACATTTTTGGTCTTACACATTGTATAGTTTACTTTTGGAATTGTATAATTTTGAAAAGATAATGAAGAATGCATTTCAGTTCGTATGTTCTTGATGTATTTCTGAGTTATGATCACTAGTTTCTCATATGTCAAATTGGTGATCTTTCTATGTATTTGTTTAAATCAAATTTATCCATTGAAGCATGCAATTGGGATGATGAAGCACAATCATGTCTTGGTATACTAATTTGTAAGTGTTAAGATAAATTATCTCTTCGTATGTTGAGATTTTCCATCTTTCTTCATCATTATTGCACATACGTGAAATTCATCATGAAGTTTAGGAAAGTGGTTTCTAGTTTCTGTGGTGAAATCCCCTCATAATTTTTCTTGAGTTTGTGAAATCTAAACCAGTATTCGTATGTCTACTGTTAGGGTTTCTGTTAATCATCTTTATCGTTAGTTTTTCTTTTTCTCCTTTTTGTAGTTTTGGGTTAAAAGTACACAAAAACCACAAAAATCCCATTAAATGAGGGAGCTACCCCTCTCAAACGTAGAGGAAAGATGATAATTCAATAACAACTTCTCCAACTATTGGGACAATTTAGTCACCATTCTAAGGGCAACAAGTCATTTTCAAAGGTTATTTCGCTGTGACAAATCTATTTACCAACAAGGTCAAGGTTGATAGCATGGATAAATGTGGTAGTTAAAGGATTAGTGATAGTAGGATTATTAAAGGGGTTGTCAATGGCCTCTATTTCAATGTTTGCATTAGATGAACTTATCCCAATGATCATTGAAGTATCACATCTTTAAAGTTATCTTTAGAAATATTGTATCCAATGCCTTGATGACCATGATTTGCATAAACATGTATAGGTTCTAGGATTCCTTATTCATCAAGGCCTAATCCCTTTCCTTTATAGATAAGATATTTATTTCTTTGGAAATAGGATGTGAATCCATTAGTGTATCGCTAAAAACCATTAGAGCTTGCAATTCACTCATATGTAAGGAGACTATAATTTATTTGATGAAGGTGGTTGGACCAACTTGATAGGATGTTTGTGTTTTCTCCTAATTCATTATGGTGGTACTTTGACCAAATATACACTCAGTATGATCCATTGTGACTTTCTTGCCCTCATGCTTAATGTAATCAAGATCTTGATTGCCACTATGCTCATTAAGATTGCGTTTCTTGTATATGTTTTTGACAGGGACACCATTCTCCTCATGGGAGGGGGAGTTGTGGGATGATATATAGGATCAATTTGGTTTTATTGGTATTTTAAGATTATGCTATGAGGATAGAACTGGGTTGAGTGTTTTGACCTTTATTTGGTAATGAGAAAGCTTGATCATGCTTTGGCACAAGCTCTTCACATATTCTTAATTTTTTTTTAATAAGATGGATGTACATTGTTAGGCTTTGATATCCTATTTAGTGATTAGCTCATTGATATACTCCTTTGTTGGCAAGAGACACATTATGGCTTCATGATTGTTGTCATTAATGGCAACAAAGTTCATCCCACACATTCGTAGGACATGGTGTGCCTTTACCGGAAGTCAGATTGAAGAATGTTGTGGTCTGGTAAGCAAGAACAGAGCATGTGGCAAGGTCCAACAGTTAGGTTCGGATCTCTTAGAGGAAGCATCTTTGTAAAGTGCGGACTTGGGAAAGTCAAGAGGAATACCTTGACTGATAGATTCCAGGGATTGAGCCTCTGGTGATAAGAGAGTGAAGAGATATGAGTATATAAGTTTTGGGGTCCGGTTTGGCAGAGTAGACAGAGGAAGAACTAACAGACAGAGCATCAGAATTATTCCAGATGAGATATTGATGGTGATCAAGGTTCTTAAGGTATCATCAATGATTGACTTACATGTTAGATGACTTCTATAAGTATCTCCTTGATCCACATCACTTGGTGAGCAAGGATTCAGCCGACAGACTAAAGTTTGGGAAAATATTGACTATTCCGGATGCCGACTAGAAAGAGGATGAAATCCATTGTGCGGATATATATACCAGATGGATTTGGATATAAAGCTGTGTTGAGTGTGTTGATGTGTGTGAATAAAAGTAGAAGAACAGTGTGAATGCAGTAAGGTAGGTCCGGTATGTGAAAGGACAACAACACAAAAGGAGAGGAAGAATGAAGTGCAGTAGATCAGTATACAGAGCCTAACCGGAACTGAACTCCAGCATATGTGGATGCTTCTCATCAGTTCAAGTATCGTGTTACTCTCTTTATAACTTGTAGACAGTGAGTCGCTTGTAGGTAGTAAGCCTCTTGTGAGCAGTGTGCTTGGGTAGTGAACCCTAATTGGCAAGTGCCATTTTTGTATTTCTATTCTTCTAACAGAGAATACATTCTTGGGTTAATCACCCTGTGGTTTTCTCCCTTAACAGGGTTTCCATGTCAAAATATTGTGTCATGTGTACTGAGTTTATTTCTACTTTAATGTTCATTTAAAGCTTATGTGTTTTGATACTACACTAATTGATTAAAGAAGAACAAAAAGTTAAAATAATTAAGATAACTGATTCACCCCCCCTCTCAGTTATCAACAATTGGTATCAGAGCCAAGTTCCTCCTAACAGAGCCTAACAACTTGAGGAAGATCTGGGAATTCAAATGGATGTGTATGGTATGAGGGAACAACTTCAGACTACCCTAGATGATCTTGAGCATTCTAACTCTGAAGTCAATGAATTGAAGGAAAGACTCAAACAGGCTGATGATTTCATAAATGAACTAAAAGGGAAACTGAGTATCTCTATGAAAAAGAGAAAGGATCTACTTCAGTAATTGGCAAGTCAAGGTGAAGCAAATGATACAAATGAAGATTTGAAGGAGAAAACCAAGTTATGTGAAAAGTTATCAAAAGTGGTCATTATGGTAAGACATGAAATGGAATCAGGAGTCATAAAATTTACTCAAGAAATTGAAGAGAAAAGAAAAACAGAAGATGATCTAAGACTATCTCTCAAAGAGAAAACAGAAGACTGCCACAAGATGGATAGAATAATCAGACATCTTGAATCTGATATTGAAGATGCTAAAGATAATGAAGAAAAACTTGAGGATCAAATTATCTCTCTTAAAAGGGATCTTCAAACAATAAATGAGTACAAAGAGAAATCAAGATAAGTTCTGCTCAACTTGAAGTTCTTCTTGAAAGCCAAAAGAGGGTAGATGACAAGTGTGGTTTGGGATATGAGAAAGGTGAAAGCTTTGGATCTGGTTAGAAGAAGTTTGGATCAGACAATCCAAGAAATAGGCCTAGAAGACCTCCGGTAAGGTAACCTAATGCTCAAAGATATCCATCCTTCAATGGATACTGCCACAATTGCAATAACTTTGGTCACAAAGCTAATTAGTGCAGAAAGAGAATGAATCAGACTAATACATCCTTCTTCAGACAATGTTTTAACTGTAAGAGGTATGGTCACAAATCTCATGAGTGCAGAAATATGCAAATGAACAATTCATTCAATGGTAGATGCTTTGCATGAAATAGAATGGGTCATATGGCTAATCAATGCAGATCAAGAGGACATCAATCAAATATGCAAAGAAATGTTGTTTGCCACAATTGCAATAGATCTGGTCATATTGCCAAATTCTGTAGAAGCAAGAATCAGGATAAAAGAGGTCCGGTACATCATAATTAGAATCAAGACAAGGGAAAAAGAAAAGTGAATGCGGATGAAGTTCAAAGTGAGATGAACAAGATTTGGGTGAAGAGAAGTACAGAAAATGTAGGGGATGGATCCACACTAGAATCTGGTGCTGATATTCCTTCTAGAAATTAAAAAGTGAGCTCTGGCTCAGGGGGAGACACAAGGAAAAACACTTTTCCCCCAGGCAGTTAATTGGTGCTGGGTTTGGCACAAGGAGAGTTGCGGATTAAAGGGTTCTCAGACAAACATCTAAATAAGCTATGGTTAAGATATGAAAGATCTGCAAGATGTTTAGAACAAGATTTTTTCGGTTCTTCAAGTCATCTGGATAAGGAAAATAAGGCAAACTGAAATGACTTAAGTTGAGCATTTATTGCAACTCGGTATTAGGGTTTGCGGAGTTATATAAGGGTTTTTCTTATTAAACATTTGTTCATTCTGCATTCGAGAAGAAGTGAAAAGGAGCTCTGCAACAAATTTCCTCAAGCCCATGAAAAATCATCTGCAGAATTTGATTCATCCAGCAATTGATCCGGCTCACCCCATGAAACCTAGAAGCATAAAAGGTATTTTTTGTTCTTGAATATCTCTCTGCAAATCTTTGAAAGATGACTACTCCAAATGTAGTGAAGATTTCTGATAGGCCTTGACCCAAATTCAAGAAACATCCATATAAATCCCTAGAAGTTGATCCCCTAGGTGCATTTTCAAGCATTCTACATGGGGTTTTGCATGTAGAGGATGTTGGGGCATATATTCATGCAAATATTGAAGAATTTGGGGAATCTAAGCTGGCTGATATCTATCACAAGCATTTGATAGATGACTTGTTTGAAATCAAAACTCAATATAAAGCCATCCGGGACAAGCATTTTGCACAATATATTCATTTCCCCTGTTTTGCAGAAGATGAATGGGTCTGGTATGTTTTGAGTAGGGTGCATGATAACTTCATGTGGTTGAATGGACCATTCAAGATCACAAAAGATGCCATTAGGGTAGTTACCGGATTGCACTCATCTGGTGGGATACCTACTCTCAAATCTATCAAGAATCAAACTATGAGTGAAGCTACCCAATCGAAATTTGATAAAAGAGCAATGACAATTGAAGATATTACAGATCCGGATATCAAATTTGCATCAATAATAATTGGATATAAGATATATCACTCCAGCAGGGAGAATTCAGTATCCGCAATGCTGTATACACTGCTTATGAAATGTTGAGAAAGAATGCAAATTATGACCTTTGTGAACTCCTAAATCAACTGATGGAAAACCTACAAAAGATCAAGAAGGACAAGAAGAATTCCTTCAAGTATGGTGGGTTGATACTGTGTTTGTTCTTCTACTTCATGAATGAGCTTCCCGGATCCAGTGGTTGGGTGTGGCAGAATGATAGACCAGCAGCCATCCAAATCAAAGATTATATACATGGGCTTGGTGATGCCAAGGCACAGAATATAGCACTCTGGGGCTATTTCAAGAATTTTCAGAGCATGATGCAAGCAAGAGAGAGAATCACCTAAGCTTTAGTTGAAAAATACAAGGATACAGTTTGCTTCATGGTTGAAACTGATCAGTGCCTTATGGAGGCAGTAGAGCCTAGAATAGTCTGGATCATGCCAATGGGGTATGAAGTAGATGTGAAAATTGTTGAGCTACATGCTCAACACATGCTTAGTCAACCCAAGGATCCTAAAGCAGAAAGGATTGGAACCTTTGAAGAATTAAATGTGAAGATCCATGTGGAGCTAAGACAACTGGAAATAAAAAGAAAAGTGAGGAGTGAAGTAGAAGAGTTTGCCAAGAAGCATGAAATTTTAAAAGAGGCTCTTGATGCAAATAGAGAAAAGTTAGAAAGGGCAGAGAAAGAGAAAGAAAAAGAAGAAAAAGAAGATGCTCCGGTGGAAGTCCCCTCCCGGACCAAATCCTCTAAGACCTCTTCACCCACCTCTACTAAGAGCTCAAAGGCATCTAAACTGAAAGCAAAATCATCCGGTAAAGGTGAAAAGAGAACAAAGACAAAGGCAACAGGTCTTACATCAGTCAGAAGGATGATGAAGAGATCAAGAAGATGAAGAAAAAGAAGAAAGTATCTAGTGAAACCAAGGAGGCAGAGACAGAAGAGTTTGTTGAAAAGCCCACTCTATCATTAGATGATGTGGTTAAAGCAGTTATTGTGGATGGGAACCTACAACCAATAACAGAATTCTATGACGCATATAATGATGCAAATAAGAAGATCTTGGAGGAAGCCACAATCAAATAATTAAACATATACAATAAAGCATTTAATGAAATAATTTCTCTAATTCCTAAAAGTTTAGAGAAGGAACTTGATATGAGAAAAGAAAATGCCAAGGCTAAGGACTTAGAAATTAGAGATCAGATAGCTATCCAACTCTATCCCTCAATTACTCCAAAACAAATGGATATGATCTTCAAAGATTGCAAGGATGAATTCCGGAGTAAGGCTAGAATGAATCAGCTCATGCTTGGAGAAACTGATAAGGTGGCAAAAGAAACAGAGGAAATCCTCCGGAATGCCTATAAAAGATTCAATATTCTTGTTGTAGAGGATTTAGGTGATGATCCTTCAGAAATAGATAACAAAGAAGAATTCACTGAGAAAATGTCAGAAGAGGCAAAGGAGACAGGTGAAGAAAAAGAAGAAAATATCTCTCATCCGATTTCCCCTACAGATTCTGGACCTAAAAGAAAAGAAAGAGTAGAAGAGAAAATCAGTCAAGAAGCAGAGGAGAAGCAAAAAGAAGATGTCAGTAGTAAGGCTGTAGAAGAAGAGAAAACTCCAACAGAAAAGGCCACAGATGATAGTGTTAAGGCTGCAAAAGGGGAGAAAACTCTGTCACCGGCAAGAGACACAGCAAAAGCAGTAGAAGAATTCTTAACCAAGGAGATGATGGAATTTGATGAACTGGAACTTCTTCAAGGACCGTTCAATTTTGACTCCCTCTCCCCAGTTCAAACGATGAAGCTAGCATCCTTTACTTTGGCAAAAGCAAAAGAAAAACTCCTAAAGTCTCACATGGAGGACTACAAGCTCATAGACATTGCATCCAGTGTACTGGAAAAGATCATGCCATCTTTTTAGAAGGATCCCTCAGCCTCCTCATCTGGTAATCTCAAATCTCTAGTAAATAGTGTTAGCACACATTTTGATTCATTAGAGAAGTCAGCAGAAGATAAGGTTCGGAAGGAGTTTTTGGTAAAAAGATTATCAGAAGTACAAGGGTTTATAACCAATGATAGGAGAAATATGAATATTGGGATACAGAGCTTAGAAAATGCTCTTAAGGATGGAGGAGAAGTATATAAATTTTGTATATCCTGGACTAAAGTAACAAAGGATATTGAGAAGAAAGTGAAAGAACAAGAGGATAAAATGTCAAGCCTCTCTCAAAATTTTGATCCTCTTACTGTATCCATAATAAATCAGGAATGTCAAACTATTGCAATCATCAATGAGACTAAGAAGCTTGAGAAGGAGAGGAAGAACATATTAAGCAAGATGGGTGAACTTAGAGGGATGATTATCCCTAAATTAGAGGCCATGCATGAGGCCCTAATTGATGCTCAGACCACAGCCCAAACCAGTGATCCGATAGATCTTAAGAGGGCAGAAGCTTTTGCATTCCTGTTGAGTGGTCACATCTCAATTTTGGACAGGATGAAGCAGAGTTGGCAACAGAATTTGCCCAATTGAAGATATCTTTTGCAGATATACTTCAGTATATGTAAGTATAGCATGTATATATACTTATACGGCTAAGTATAGATTGTTTTTGGGAAATTTTGGTGTGCGGACCCTACCCTTTGCCATTGATGTCAAAGGGGGAGTGAGGAACAGTGAAATATGTGGAATCTAGCTAAGGGGGAGCTCTGGTAAAATGTACATTAGAACAGAGCATCAAAAAAGGGGGAGTGTAGCATAACACTTAGTCATTTTTCACTAAGTGTTGCCATCAATGCCAAAGGGGGAGATTGTTCACAAGAGACACATTATGGCTTCATGATTGTTGTCCTTGATGGCAACAAAGTTCATCCCACACATTTGTAGGACATGGTGTGCCTATACCGGAAGTCAGATTGAAGAATGTTGTGGTCCGGTAAGCAAGAATAGAGCATGTGGCAAGGTCCGACAGTCAGGTTCGGATCTCTTAGAGGAAGCATCTTTGTAAAGTGCGGACTTGGGAAAGTCAAGAGGAATACCTTGACTGATAGATTCTAGGGATTGAGCCTCTGGTGATAAGAGAGTGAAGAGATATGAGTATCTAAGTTTTGGGGTCCGGTTTGGCAGAGTAGACAGAGGAAGAACTGACAGACAGAGCATCAGAATTATTCCGGATGAGATATTGATGGTGATCAAGGTTCTTAAGGTATCATCCATGATTGGCCGACATGTTAGATGACTTCTATAAGTATCTCCTTGATCTATATCACTTGGTGAGCAAGGATTCAGCTGACAGACTAAAGTTTGGGAAAATATTGACTATTCTGGATGCTGACTAGAAAGAGGATGAAATCCGTTGTGCGGATATATATACCAGATGGATTTGGATATAAAGGTATGTTGAGTGTGTTGATGTGTGTGGATAAAAGCAGAAGAACAGTGTGAATGTAGTAAGGCAGGTCTGGTATGTGAAAGGACAACAACACAAAAGGAGAGGAAGAATGAAGTACAGTAGATTAGTATACAGAGCCTAACCGGAACTGAACTCCAACATATGTGGATGCTTCTCATCAGTTCAAGTATCTTGTTACTCTCTTTATAACTTGTAGACAATGATTCTCTTGTAGGTAGTAAGCCTCTTGTGAGCAATGTGCTCGGGCAGTGAGCCCTAATTGGCAAGTGCCATTTTTGTATTTCTATTCTTCTAACAGAGAATACATTCTTCGATTAATCACCCCGTGGTTGTCTCCCTTAACAGGGTTTCCATGTCAAAACATTGTGTCATGTGTACTGATTTTATTTCTTCTTTCATGTTCATTTAAAGCTTATGTGTTTTGATACTGCACTAATTGATTAAAGAAGAATAGAAAGTTAAAATAATTAAGATAACTGATTCACCCCCCCTCTCAGTTATCAACATCCTTGACTCTTGCACATTTATTGGTGAGAGGCATTTTATTCATATGGGTTTTATGAATCTTATGGATTTCAAATTTAATAGATTTGATGGACCTTTGGAAATGTCAACATTTACCCTCCCACATGGTTGGTCTTGTGGGGATAGTGGCTCCAGGGGGATCTTGATCATGCTTAACAAGCTTTGGATTGGTAATAATCTTGCATCATGGCACTTTCCATTGGGTGAGAATGGTACTAGGAAGCTTTTAGACAAACTAAATAAGTCTTACATCTATAACCTTATTTCCTACAACATACTTGTATTTTTTAAAGAATGATGGCATGGGATTAGAGGTGTTTCAGAACTCATCTTTGCTCTTTCTATTTTTCTTATGATTTATTTCGAGTAGTCCTTGGATAAAATCCTTCATAGATATTTTGGATAAGGTAATATCAAATGACTAATAGGATTTCTGATTAGATTGTTGGTTTGTTTGTGAAGGTTTTGATGATGGACTTAATAGGAGGATGAGGCTTTGATTGGATTTTTAAGGGTTTGGAATTCTAACATAAATTTGTTTTGCTTGGGTCTTGTCCTAGAATGGTGTTTCCTTTGCCAAGGTTGGTATGAGGATGAATTATGGATGTTTGATTTTGGTTAATGGGTAGCTAGTACTAGCATGCCCTTGGTTTAAGGGATCTTGGTTGTTCATGGCTTTCCAATTAAGGCCTATGGAAAGCTTTCTCATAATGATGTTTTTAAGGGTTGGATATGGATCAACTTGGACATGGACATGTGTAGCTCTAAACAAGTCATAAGGATTATAATTATATTCATCTTGATCCACAAGGTTATCATCAACATCATCATATTCAAAGGGGTTTTTAGATTGTTCAATGAACTTGTCAAACCAAGGGTCCATGATGTTTTTTTTGGTTATGATCTGGATTTTGATTGTTTGAACACAAGGGGAAAGACACATCAAACACAACAATGACATATTTTATTCAAGTAGGAGTGTCCACACTTGTGAGCCCACGAATATACCTAGATCTAGGTGTGGACAATAGGGCCCATGAGGAGGCACTAACCACTTTTGATTCTCCAGATCACTCTAAGGCATGAGAGAAGTGCATATGTGGCCTACTATCTTGTTTCTAGAGGTACCTTGTGAGTAACTTCCCAAAGATAACCACTTACTAGTGAATCACAAATATAAATGGTTGAAAGGTGAGTGCAAGACGTTGGGTCTTTTTCTGAAAAATCAAAGTTTATCATAGTTTGTAAATCCAAGTCATGATCAGAGTGGAGTGGCTAAATGTAAGAGCCCCATGAAGAGCAATGCGATAGAAGTCACAGTAAACCATGGCGAGGATGTCAGCACCCCATGCAAAAATTGTACCCTGCTCAATATACTGAATGATGGGTTCCCAACATCATTTGAGATGAGCTGAGGCCTTGTCTCTAGACATCCTCGATGCAATCAACCCAATAAGGATCTTCCTCAAGAGAGGAATGCAAAGATGGGGTACTATAGTGAGCCAAACTCCTGTTTGATCCTCGAAACGACTCGCCCCCATAATCAAAGCGCAGGATGCCTTGTCCTCAAGGGACTCACTAGTAGGTAGAACAAGTGGATGTCCTCTCATAGGGACTCCAAGGATGCAGTAAACATCATACAATGTAATGGTCCATTCCCCTGAAACTTGGAGGAATCTGAAGGTGTTCCTATCAACATCCTAATAGGTCAAAATGTCACAATACATGAGAGAGATGGGATGAACAACTGGAACCAGGTAGATCCTCCCCAAACCTACCCTCTTTAGGAAAATAATATCATCAAGAGATAATGAATCATAAATCTTAGATAGCCACAACTACTCACAATTAGCATTCCAATGAATGCACATATCTTGTCATCAGAAAAGAACTTTTGATTTGATTCCGTCAAACTTAGAAAATCCAAAAAAATCATATAACTTGTGAAAATTTCAAAAAAAGCATATAAAACCTTCAAAATTGGAATAAATGCAGTAAATGTCAGAAAACTTCAAATTTCAGTCAGAAATGAACTGGCTGGGTCACCCCTTTCATCAGGTCAGATCTCCCTCAGGCGACCCAGATGTACAACAAGATCTCCCTCGGGTGACCCTATTGCACAACCAGATCTCCATCAGGTGAACCTGTTGTTTAGCCAGATCTCCCCTGGGTGACCTGGACTAGCAAAAGGCGTGACCCTGTTTCACCTCCCCTCATGCTAAAAATGCTCTAAAAATTGCAAATTTCAACTGATTTTGACAAACGAAAAAACAATCCTACTCTAAACGACAAAACAAACACAATGCAACAATAAAATTTGACAAAAATAACACTTTCATGAGATTTTTCACAAAAAGAAAACTAGGGTTTAGAGAAGGGTTTTTGACTGATTGTGCACCTGATTCTCAGCGGCAGAAGAAGTAGCATCCTGTTGAACACAAGGAATACTGAGAGGGGGGTGAATCAGTATTCTATAAAACCATTCTTTCACATGTTCTTTAATCCATTTACTGAATTCAATAACATGAAAGAAAAACAAACATAAGAAGAGCAGCCATAAGGTCATAACACATAGACACTAGGATTTTTATGTGGAAAACCCAAAAAGGGAAAATCCATGGTGAGTGTTAGCTCACAATATATTATGTTATCAAAACCAGATTACAAGAAGGCTCACTGCCCAAGGACTCACTGTCCAAAGAAGTGCTCACTATAATAGGATCATTGCCATAGAGAAGAGATGATATAGAAAGGGTGGCTCACTATCAAGAAAGGATTGCTACAAATGCATCTATAGAATGTTGGAATGCAGTTCCATTGATAGCTCAATATACAGATTCAAAGGTCTTCATTATATCTGCCCTACTTTTATGCTCTACTTCACATATACTTTGTTCTTCTACCCTCTATGCTCTTATTATACTTTTTGCATCACAAATTCAGAGTAGGATCGCATATTCATAGCTATCACACCTCATCGCACCAAAATCCATTAGGTATTAATATCCGCAACAAGATCTAACCCAAAATTTGGTCAGCTTTCCAGTGATGAAGCATGTACACAAAAAGCTCCTGCTCTGTCAGCTTGAATTCTTTACATGAAGTTATGCTGACCAATGAAAACCTTCAATGATCTTCATATAGGTATGGACCTATTTTAGAACAACTTAGAATAATGATTTAAGTAATATATCTTCACCGCACAATGATCTAACTAAGAGTTGGCTTCATTCTTAAGTATACTCTTGACCTTGTTGTCTATCATATCACAACCTCTAATGTGGATCTCATGGGACTTCAAAATTCATATAAAACATTCATTAGACATCACCAATCATACCTTCATAACTGCAGATCATAATATTCTTATATGGCGAGATGCGGATCTTTGAACTGATCACTCTGTCTTTGTGAAACAGTATCAAACTGAATGCTGATACTTGGAAGCTTGTAGATGATCTTGTAGTGAACTTTAGAATCTACAAATCTAGAATTGTATACTTATCTAATGTGTTTACAACATCTCCAAATTGTACATCGAAACAATCAATACCAGAGGAATGCGGACCGAAATACTTAGGTGATCTGCACTGTTTATAACTGGACTCTACTTACCCAGACTTAGGTAATTTACATTATGACCTCCAGAGATTGTCAAGAAATGAAACTTGGAATATAATACCATCAATCAACTATATGCAACATACCAAAACCGCAAACCAAAATCTTCAACTGCGGAGGAGTATCAATCAATTCTCAATTTAACTAAGTTATTCTTACTGGACCAGAAATACTATGCATAACCTATCTCAAGAGCTGTCTCCAGTCATATTTGGTTGTTGCCATCAATGACAACATCAAATATTCAACATGTTAGCAGTGTCTCTTGACCATGTTGCCAACAATCTCCCCCTTTGGCATTGATGGCAACACTTAGTGAAAAATGCTCACACTGCTCCCCCTTACTATGTACACTCTATTTCTTCTTCTTCTTCCCTTAAGATGTTTGGCCATTTTTCACTAGTTCTTCTTCTCCCCCTTTGACATCAATGGCAAAGGTATATGTACAAGTAACAAAATGATGTCAAAATTGTAAAGTTGTTATACTTGTCCACATATGTACAGGTGCAATCATATAGCTTCTTTACTAAAAGGTGGAGAGGATGTCTGAGTAAATGAATTTCAATTGAGCTATCTCTCCATCCCATTTGGCCTTGGCACTACTCAAAATTTGAATGTTTCCATTCACTTGAAACACTAATTCCTCTGCTTTGTCTACTATGGAAGGCACATCAATTATTTCCTTTACCTTTGTTGCCTTTGCTAGAAGACCAGTCATAGACTCAATCTTGGATTCTATTTATTCTCTGACTTGGCACATTCTACTCTTAGTGGCCTCTTTCTTATTCTGCAAACTGCTTATTTTTGCATGAATGCCTTCAACTTCTACCTTTTTATTGCAGATGGAATCAGATGCATGATCAAATTTTTTTGAGATTTTTATCAATTGAAGTTCCAAGTCATCTATTTTCTCTTTCATTTCCTTTGTGGTCTCAGGCTATTTTAGACAAAATTTATATATATCACTATCATCCTTAATAGCAGTATCTATATTCTTGATGCTATTGTCTAAAAAAATTGTATCTTTAGCTAGCTTATCCTTCAACTCAACTAACATTTTGTCATGAATTTCTTCTCTAACCTTATTATTTGTACCATTTTTAAAAGATTCAAAATGTGAACTTACAAAATTTATGAGCCTTTTGAGTTGCTCAGATGGTGTCAGAGTTGTATCTTTTTGTAGTCTAGGCATTAATTTCTCCAAAACATCAGATGCCTTATCAATGAGGTCATTGTCTTGAATCTGAGACCTTAGAATTTCTTCCTGAGACTTGGTTTGTACAATTGATACTAGTTTGAACTTCTGCAAAGGTGACATTGAGGCTAGGTTTATTGGTCCTTGCAGCAGCTCAGGTGAATAAAAAATCTTTGTGTTTAGTGGAAAATTAGATTTGTTAATGTTTTAGTGTTTTGATGTTTGAATCCGCCTTTCCACTTTACATTCAATGATCTAGGGTTGTGTGGCAATTCACTATCATACCCTAGATCACTGTGAGATGTAGGGAAACTTGGATTAGGGAATTTAATTATCAATTTCTCTTCTCTTATGCTTAATTGACCATTAAAACCCTAATTATGCAAATACGACAATAAACTGATGAATAACAGAAAAAACTCTTGTAGACAGGAGTAAAATATCAAATCACAGAGTACCTATTTTTAGGGTTTCGAGGCGGAATAATCAGGGACACTGGGGCGGGTGCCCAAGTGTTGGAACTCAACAACTGAGAGGGGGGGTGAATCAGTTGTCCCACAAAAACTTATAACCTTCTTTATTGTCTTATTATCAGATTAGTGATGTAAACATTAAAGCGTTAATCAACAACATAAGAGCACAAACATAATCAACACATTTGACACCAAGATTTTGACATGGAAACCCGGTTAAGGGAAAAACCATGGTGGGGGTTAACCCACAAAATTCGTACCCTGTTAAAAGTACTTAGTAAAATAGAAGGCACATGCCTTCAGGCGCACTGCCCAGAGCTCACTGCTCAAAAGAGAGGCGCACTACCTACAGAATTTATTTAGAAATAATTAACTGAGAAATAGCATCTACTTCATGCCTGATTCAGTTTCAATGAATGCCCACTAACTTTTGATTTGCCTCAAACTCTTCTTCACATTCAACACTACTCTCGCTCCTTTTCTTCTCTACTCTGCTCTTGATCCTTTCTTTAGATTTTATTTGTTTTGCACAAGGATAATTTCAATAGCTCTTCAACAAGTATTTATATACTTCATCAACATTGGAATGATCAACAAGGTCGGCTAAACTTGACGCAGATCATCACACTATCGGCCAAACACAACTAAGACTTGAATCTACTTCTACAACCACTCCACACTTCATAAAACTATTTTTAAGGCATCCGCAATAGGCTAGGAACATCCAGTCGGCCAAGACTGGGAAGAACATCAACCTCAATAAGAAATCTTCAATCAACAAGCTCCAAGCTCAATGCGGACCTCGAACATAGTAGCCATATGATCTAGAGACCTCCACAAGCACATTGAATTCACCAATAACATCCATTTTGAACCAATTTATCAGAAGCAATTGAATCTTCATCTGGAACCTCAAGAACACTCTCTGCCATGACTGTCAAACTAGAAGGATAGCTTGCGGACCTCCAAACCACGAACCACTGGTGTTGATGATACACATTGATTTCCCAAACATGCCTTTAGATCCGCAGATCACAATTTTATATTACCGGAGCAATCCAGACCTCTTTCTTGTCACTCTGTCTTTCCTAAGTATTGCAGGAACCGGTTCTACTTAGATGGCCATAACTCCTTCAAATCTTCATGCGGACTTCTCAAATCTTAATTGGAGCAATCTCTAACAATCCTATACATAGCCACATGATCCACATACATTGATTATCATTAATTTTCTCAATATCCTCAACAGTCTGATCCTCTATGCAGATAGCAAAATAGGATACAGTTGACACCAATGGCAACAACGATATGTTGACATCAATGATAACCCACTTAGGTACATATTTGCAACAATCTCCCCTTTTGTCATTGATGGCAACATATGATGTGAAAAATTGAATCTAACCATCAAGACAAGAACTTCTCCCCCTTTCTCTTCTCAATTCTGTAACTACTTTCTTTACTGCTCCCCCTTACACCAGCAACTAGTTTTTCACATGGCTTCTCTCCCCCTTTGACATCAATCGCAAAGGACACATATTTGCTATCTTTTCTCCCTTTTTGCTTCAGATTGATCCCAAAATTTGCATATTGACTACTCCCCCTTTGAGTAGTACCTCCTTAACATTAATCCAGATCACAAGATATGAATGTGAATTCCACTGGACTGATGCACCTTAGTGCATCTTAGTTCTGCTTAGGAGGGGTAATAACCCCTAACTTCTCTCTAAGATACTCAAAAGTATCATTGGGAAGAGGCTTAGTGAAGATGTCTGCAATCTGATCTTTGGAAGGCAATAACTCTAGCTTGACTTCATTCTCATTTACTTTCTCTCTCAAGAAATGAAACTTGATAGATATATGCTTTGTCTTTGAATGCAATACTGTATTCTTTGAGATGCTTATTGCATTAGAATTATCACAGAAAATTGTGACTGGCTCCTCAAACACAATTTTGATGTTCTTCAACATTTGCTTCATCCACAAAACCTGAGTGCAATTATTTGCTGCTGCTATGTACTCTTCTTCTGCAGTAGACAAAGATATTGCCTCTTGCTTTTTGCTTATCCAAGAGACCAATCTTCTCCCCAAGAAGAATGCACCACCACTAGTACTTTTTCTGTCATCCACATATCCTGACCAATTAGTATCTGTATATGCATGAAGAGTGAAGTTATTGTCCTTTGGATACCATAGTCCATAATCAATTGTCCCCTTGAGATATCTAAAAGTTATTTTGACTGCCATAACATGGGATTCTTTTGGATCAGCTTGAAATTTGGAAACAAGTCCAACTACATTCATGATGTTAGGTCTGGTCTGGGTTAAATAAAGCAATCCTCCAATCATTGATCTATATCTTTTCTGATTTGCCTTGGGAGAGTCATCATCTTTGCTTAGCTTGCATCTTGTTACCATAGGTGTACCTACTGGCTTTGAGTCTTCCATTCCAAATTTCTTTAGCAATTCTTTTACATACTTGGACTGAGAAATGAAGATACCTTTATCTGATTGAACAATTTGTAGACCTAGGAAGAAATTCATCTCACCAAACATTGACATCTCAAACTCACTTTTCATCTGATCAACAAATTCTTTACACATGCATTCATTTCCACCAAAAATGATATCATCAACAAAAAATTCAACAATTAGAATGTCCTCATGATCAATTTTGAAGTAGAGATTACTATTAGCAGTACCTTTGCTAAATCCTAGCTTAAGCAAATGCTTATCCAATCTGGCATACCAAGCTCTTGGAGCTTGTTTGAGTCCATAGAAGGCTTTTCTCAATCTACAAACCATATCTCCCTGATCAAACAACTAAAATCCTTCTGGTTGCTCAATGTAGACTTCTTCCTCTAAGTCTCCATTAAAAAATGCTGATTTTACATCCATTTGATATACTTTAAAATCTTTGAAAGCAATAAATGCAAGAAATAATCTAACTACCTCTATCCTTGCCATCGGAGCAAAAGTTTCTTCAAAATCAATTCCTTCTACTTGAGAGTAGCCTTTACATACCAACCTTGCCTTATTCCTTACCACCTCACCATCTTCATTTAGTTTATTCTAGAAGACCCATTTGGTTCCAATCACATTTTTGTCCTCAGGTCTAGGAACTAGATCCCATGTGTGATTCTTTTCAATTTGCATCAATTCCTCTTCCATTGCTTTGACCCAGTTTTTATCATTGCAAGATTCACTTACTGATTTAGGTTCAATCCTTGAAATCAAACAAATCTCTTCTTGATCTTTAGACATTTTTCTCCTAGTTCGAACACCTTTACTCTTATCTCCTATGATCTGATCTTTAGGATGATTTAATCTTACATACCTGGGAGTTTTGGAGATTGTTTGAGCTTCTGTTTCTTGAACTTGTTCCTCATCATCCGTGATAACCTCTGGAGTCACCGGTTCAAACTGAATCTGGGTCTAAACTTGAACTTGCCTTCCTTGATTTTGACTTTCATCTTGATCATCTAAATCATATTCGGAGTACCTGGAATGTCCTTTCCTGCTTTCATCAACTTTAACATTCACACTTTCAACAATCTTCTTTAATCTTTTATTGAAGCATCGGTAGGCCTTACTTTGAGTTGAGTATCCTAGAAATATTCCTTCATCACTTTTTGCCTCAAACTTACCTAAGTCTTCATCTCTTTTGATATAACATTTACTACTAAAGACTCTGAAGTATCTCACAGTAGGAGGATGACCAAACCAAAGTTCATAAGGAGTCTTACCAGAATTTCCTTTGATATGCACCCGGTTAAGAGTGTAGACAACAGTACTCACGACTTCTCTCCAATAAACTTGAGGAAAATTTATTTCCATCATCATGGTTCTAGTAGCTTCTTGAATGGTCCGGTTCTTTCTTTCCACAACTCCATTTTGCTAAGGAGTCCTAGGAGCAGATAACTGCCTTTTTATTCCATGGTTTTCACAGAAAGCATCAAACTCACTGGAAGTCAATTCTCCACCTCTGTCAGATCTTAGACACTTTAGTTTCCCACCAATCTCATTTTTAACCATAATCTTAAACACCATAAACTTGTCGAGGGCTTCTGATTTTTCTCTCAGAAAGGTTACCCATAGCATTTGGGAGTAATAATCAATTAGCAGCATAAAACATCTGTCTCCTTGCACATTCCTAATTCTAGCAGGACCATAGAGATCAGTATGCACCAGTTCCAGTCTCTCACTTGAACCTTGTTCCTTACTCTTGAATGAAATTTTATTCTGTTTGCCCAATTGACATTCTCTACATATGTTATTAGGTTTCACAAGTCTTGGAAGATCTCTTACAGCTTGAGTGGAACTTATTTTGACAATGTTGTCAAAATTCACATGACATATCCTCCTATGCCATAGCTAACTTTGATCTATCTGAGCAATCAAACAACTTTTCCTAGAATTACTTAAGTGAAAGATGTTACCTCTTGTTTGAGTACCGGATGCAATTTCAGTTCTGGAGCTTTCCAGGATTCTGCATTTTCCATCCTTGAACTGAAGATCATAACCCTTGTCAACCAACTGTCCAACATTGAGAAGATTATGTTTCAGTCCTTCCACATATAGAACATCATGGGTTCTATTCTTGCCATCAAAAGAGATGGATCCTTTGCCACAGATTCTACTAGTTGAGTTGTTTCCAAATTTCACAAGTCCTCCTTCATAGTTTCCAAAGTTCACAAACTTACTCTTGTCACCAGTCATAGGATGAGAATATCCACTATCAATCACCCATTCATTCTTTTCAATAACTTGAGTAGCCAAAGTACTTTCCACATTTTCACAGCTAGCAGATTCAGTAGACACCGGATCTTCTTCTTTGATAGCAATAAATACCGAATCATTTTCAGAGGAGCTTCCATGATTAGATTCATCATCTGTTATCCCTTCTTCTCCATTTTCTTGGACATAGTAACATTTCTTCTGACCTTTATACCTGTTAGGGTTTGGTTTTGAAAACCTTTCCAGACATCTTGAGGTAAAATGACCAATTTTATTACAAGCAAAGCATTTGAGTGGTAATTTTCCTTCATACTTACCTGATCCTCTTGGCATTCTTCTGGCAATAAGAGCTTCAAGATTTGCTGTTTTGATTTCAACATCTTCAAGATCCTTTCTTGTCTTGACAAATCTGTTTGATCTTGCAGAAGAGCTTTCACCTAGATCATATCTTTGTTTTCCATACACACTGGCCTTGAATGCAGATTCAGACTTGGGAAGAGAATCACCAAACTCACTTAATTTGAAAGCTGAAATTTTGCCAACTAGATGATCTCTTGTAACCTGTGAGACTGTCCTGATCTCTTCTATAGCTGCATCTTTATGTTTGTATGAATCTAGTAAAGATCTAAGTACTTTTGACATAATTTCCGATTCTTCCAAAATTCCACCAGCACACCTAATGCCACACACAAGTTCATTTATCCTTTTCATGTAAATTGTGATGTTTTCATCTTCACTCATCCTCATAGTTTCAAATTTTCTTCTCAGACTTTACAACTTTGCACATTTGACATATTTATCACCTTCATATAGATACTCCAATTTTTTCTAGATTTGATAAGCAGTTTTTAGGCCAAAGACATTTGTCATTTCTAAATCAGTCAGGGCACTTAACAAGGCTTCTTTAGCTTGAAGATTATTTTCAGCATCTTTGACTTGATCAGGAGTTGAAGGACCTTTCTCCAGAGGTTTATACTCAACACTAGTTATTGCCCAATAGGCATTGCCCATGCATTGCAAATGGCACTCCATGCGATCTTTCCAAACAGAGTAATTTGTTCCATCAAATCTTGGACTATCCTTCTTGTAGGTCGACATCCTAGATCTTCTCAAGCGAATAGGCTTTTATGAGAGGATCTAGCTCTGATACCAATTGTTGGAACTAGACAACTGAGAGGGGAGTGAATCAGTTGTCCCACAAAAACTTATAACTTTCCTTATTATCTTACTATTAGATTAGTGATGTAAACATTAAAGCATTAATCAACAACATAAGAGTAGAAACATAATCAACACATTTGAAACCAAAATTTTGATGTGGAAACCCGATTAAGAGAAAAACCACGGTGGGGGTTAACCCACAAAATGCGTACCCTATTAAAAGTACTTAGTAAAATAGAAGACACATGCCTTCAGGTGCACTACCCAGAGCTCACTGCACAAAAGAGAGGCTCACTGCCTACAAAATTTATTTAGAAAGAATTAACTGAGAAATAACATCCACTTCATGCCTGATTCAGTTTCAATGAATGCCCATGAACTTTTGCTTTGCCTCAAACTCTTCTTCACATTCAACATTGCTCTCACTCCTGTTCTTCTCTGCTCTGCTCCTGATCCTTTCTTTGGATTTTATCTATTTTGCACAAGGATAATTTCAATACCTCTTCAACAATTATTTATATACTTCATCAACCTTGGAATGATTAACAAGGTTGGCTAAACTTGACGTGGATCATCACACTATTGGCCAAACACAACTGAGACTTGAATATGCTTCTACAACCACTCCATGCTTCATAAAACTATTTTTAAGGCATCTGCAACAGGCTAGGAACATCCGGTCGGCCAAGACTAGGAAGAACATCAACCTCAAGAAGAAATCTTCAATCAACAAGCTCAAACCTCAATGTGGACCTCCAACATAGTAGCCATACGATCGAGAGACCTCCACAAGCACATTGAATTCACCAATAACATCCATTCTGAAACAAATTATTAGAAGCAATTGAATCTTCATCCAGAACCTCAAGAACACTCTCTACCATGACTATCAAACTAGAAGGATATCTTGTGGACCTCCAAACCACAAACCTTTGGTGTTGATGATACACATTGATTTCCCAAACATGACTTTAGATCCGCAGATCACAATTTTATATTACCAGAGCAATTCAGACCTCTTTCCTGTCACTTTGTCTTTCCTAAGTATTGCAGGAACTGGTTCTACTCAGATGACCATAACTCCTTCAAATCTTCATGCGGACTTCTTAAATCTTAACTGGAGCAATCTCTGACAATCCTATACATAGCCACATGATCCGCATGTATTGATTATCATTAATTTTCTCAATATCCTCAATAGTCTGATCTTCTATGTAGACAGCAAAACAAGATACAGTTGACACCAATGGCAACAAGGATATGTTGACATCAATGACAACCCACTTAGGCACATATTTGCCAAACCAAGTCTAAGGTACCAGTTTCTTTGTGGGATCTAGACCTCCTTCCGACACTAATCAACATTGTAACTCCTATTTTTGGAGATTTAGTTGTGGAGGACACTAGAGCAAGTGCCCAAGTCCTAGAAATGCTTTGGTGTTCTGCTTCTCTTCGGATCTTGAATACTTGATGTTTACCAATCCTTCCTGCAACTTCACTTTTCCCAAATGTGACACCTATAACCTATAATCACAAGACTTTGGGAGGGGGTTGTGGTGTTTAGAGGCTTGCCTCAGTCAAGTCCCGGAGGATACTTAAGTCTCCAAACATCGTTGTCAGCTAGAGAGTGCATGCCCTTGTGAGGCATAGGTAAAAACCTAAGGAAATGATGATGAAAACACAATATAATGTCACCTTGTAGTGAAGATATCATTGGAGGAATATGCTCTTCATTCCATGATGAAATGGATGCTCAAATCTGCAAACACAAGCACATAAACCACACAAATCTGCTCTTGCAACACAATGAAAGCCTTGAATAACCTTTAGAATGCTTGAACATCACAATTGCCATCTAGTTTACAAGTGAATGCCTAAACATGCTTTTATATGCAACTACAAGCACTCCTGCCAAGATTTTCATAATTCAAATTTACCGTGTCGGCAAAGGACCCAAATAACGGTCATATACCGACACCCAGAAATTGGGGCTTCCCAAAAATAGGGCATGACTAGGGCACGGGTGCCCAAGTCCTCCCCCCCTATTTTGGGTAGGGTATAGCTCAAGGGGTCCTCCTAGGTCCCATTTGTCATGTTACCTAGGGCTCATTCCATCAAGATGCCAAATTATGAACTAAGATGTCCTAAATGCATGCAAAAGACCCGGGAGCTAAACCTTAAGAGGGAAAAGCCCCCAAGGGTACATTTTTTTACGTTACATTTAGCCCCCACTTTAATGTATGTATAAACACGAGGCCCATACATGAATTAAAGTAAGGTCACAAACACAACAAACACATCAAGCATGGAGAAGACACACCAATCACATAGAAAATAGTAACAGGCACGCAAAATATAGAGAAGACAGTTACAGTCACGCAGAACTCAGAGAAGACAGTCAATGCATAGAAGACACATTAATGCATGGAAGGCAGGCATGATTTCTTTTCTTTTCTTTCTATTATATATATGAAATGCAGATGCAAGTACTGGAAAGTAAACAAACCTCCCATAATACATGATGCACTCATCGCGTAGGTCATTGTATAAATGGGGCAACACACATGCAAGACACGCAAAACGTCCCAAAATGTAGGAAGCACAACCCTAAGGCATTGATCTTTATACTGCATATCGGGCAATAAACATGCCAAACAAAGCAAGCACGCCAAAACACACATACTTGAAGACACAGAGAAAACATAGCAGACAAGCGATGGTGTTGTTGATGATTGTTTTTACACATTCATAACAAAAGTTAAAATTCACAAAATGAACCTAAAGTGTCTTGAAAGATATAAAGAAATTGATTAAGAGTTCTTAATCCCAAGTTTTTGTATGGTCAGGTCTTGACCTTGTGGACAATTCAGTAGGTTAATGTGAAACTGTAATATTCAAGGGGCCTTACTTGATCTAAGATGATCTGTTACTCACTGGACTCAAATTATGCAAATTGTTGTAAAAATAAACAAATTATTCATTCGCTTGCATAAATTTACTACTATATCATGAAGCTTTGTATGATTTATAATGAAACAAGCTTTTCCTTTCAAATTGATATGAAAATTGTCAAATATTAACACAATTCTTCATGCTTCTTTCAAATGTAAGATAATTTCCTTAAAATCTCTGCGTTTGAGCTAATTATTTCAAATGTTTGGGGGAAAAGTTAGAGAAATTCAAATTGAATATCATTTTACTATAGGATCTAAATGCTTTGTTACTCACGTTGTAAGAAATACATCAAACTTGATCAAATCAACAGACTAAATCTCCAAATGTGAAGTCTTGAGTATTTTCATGAACACATATCCAAGATTGCAAGCTTTTAAAGAGGTAGTACTTCAAATATAAGTAAGAGTCAGAAAACACTCTGAAAATAGATGTAGAATCCCAAATTTACTTGTATTTAAAGTACATAGTCATATATGATTTACAATGTATGAATGACCTTTTTGCTTCATTAATCAAATCAACAGAAAACTTACAAACGTTTTATAGATACAATAAGGAAGCCAGACACTCTGCACATTCCTTAGTGTAGACATTGGTGACCTCCTTATCTAAACTAAAATACCTCTCTATTCAAATATTCAAACAAATTACAAGTGCAAGCTATATTTCAAAAATCCCTGTGTAAGTAATATACAAATAGCAGAGCTTCTTATATAGATTTTGAAGCTTCATACTGCTATGGCTACCAAAACCCAATCTATGGTCAGTATTCATCTATTCTTGATCAAGGGTGCACATTTGTTCCTAATCGTTTCTCAAAATATCTTGGGGGTATCTTTTCTGCCTCAAAGGATGCCATTGGAATCTTTTCAAAATAGGATTCCCCTCCTTTGACTTCTTCTTTCCTGTTAACCTTGCCCGCAGATACCCTTTACTTGGTTCTTTTATTAGTATTGCTTGCTCCCTTCTACACTTTCCTACTCCTTCAAATATGCTTTGAAATTATTTGTTATACCTTCTATAAAGGTGCGATTCCCCCCTGGACTCTTTGTCCATATATATTCTTACATTATGACCCCTTCTTTCAGTTTCTTTTCTTCTTTACTTTAACCTTCACTCTTCTTCTTATATTTCTTCATCTTGGCACTGTCCTCCATCACTGAATCAATCATTTGTTTACTTAAATATGCCTCTGGATTCTCCATACATGGTGCAAAAATAGCCTTGAATTCTGTTAATGCTCTTTGAAGTTCATATGCTAGTATATCCATACACTCATGATCTAAGAGCCTTTCAACTGTCCTCTTGTGCATCTTGATCATGCTATCTACTTTTTCTTCTAAACCCTGAGTGGCTGCGATGCACCTTCTGAGATTATCATCTTCAAATCTTAATTCCAACCTTGCCTCTGGCACTTGATTTGCCATCGAAGGAGTAATGACTCCTTCATTTATTAATTCATCTACTCTCTCCTCAATTTCTTCCAACTGTTCCAATTCAAACTTGCACTCTTCTTTTCTAAATTGACCATTATATATAAGTATACTACATTTATTCTTTTCTATTACAGCTAATTCCCATCCTGTCACTGCTTGTTTGATTACCTCTTCTCCTTCTTGAACGAATGCCCTGAACCATTCTTCAAAAATATTAGCCTTAAGCCTCTTATTTTCCATATCTTTTACTTCATCTTTTGATAACATTGCTATTTCACTAGGTAATTCAGGTATTGTCACATTGGGATCAAATATCCCTTTAATGAATTGTTGTAACTAGACAATGTGTCCTTTTAAATATTCATGCTTATCCTTGTCTCTCTTTAACATTTCTGATGTAGCTGCTGCATATCTTCCCATTCACTTATGTGTTGCTCCCTTGTTGTGTGTCCTAGGTCAAAATTAAGTATTTTATATTCATCTAATGCTATTTCTCCTTTAGCTTTCTCCTTCTATGGTATGGCCAAGTTTAGTGTTCTGGATCCATTTGGACCCCTTTGTATAGCTGACATGGTTCTGGCCTTCCTCTTTGCTTTCCTTGGCTTTGCATCGCCTAATAGACTTTTGATGTCTATAGGTAATAACTGTACCTCCACCTTTTCTCTCCTTATCTCTGCACCTAACTAGGTCGGGGCCTCCTTTGTACTTTTAGTAACCTTTTCTTCATTGATTACCTCTTCTTGAGGCCTTTCTACTTCTCCTTGTTCCTGTTGCTGCTGCTGTTGTTCTTGTTGCTATGGAGGAGGTTGTTCTTGTTGAGGAGCTAGTTCCTATACCATTGGATCATCTTGTTGTTTAGATTCACCCTATTTTCTTCTTCTTCAATTTCTGTATCTCCTCCACCTTCATCTTCTTCCTCTGGACCTTCTTTTCTTGATGGGTCTTTTTCTTGGTCTTCTTCTTTATTTGCTTGTTCCACATTTGTTATTTATTTATCTTCTATTTGTTTTTCAGATTTATCTCCCTCAATATTCTCTGTATTCTCTTGGCTTTCACGTTTGGTTGTTGTTTCCTCTGCCGTTTCACTTTCCTTTTGCATCTTTTCAGGCCTGTCAGCTTGTTCTGCATGCGAATGTGAACCTACAATTTTATCAGATTCTTTTGTCTCCTTTTCTTGTTCATCCTTGCTTTCTACATTCTTTTCTTCTTCACTTTGTTCACCATACATATTCAAAATATTCAACACATCCATAGTAGAAGTACCAACTTCTGTTTCTTCTTTAGTTTGAGTAGGTATTTCTTTCACTACTTCCTCAGGTGCATCCTATTTTTTAGATTCTTCAATTTGGTGTGCTACATCTTGTACATCTTCTATTATTTTTGGAGATACTAATGTACCAAATGGATCTACTACCCCTGATTCTTCTTGTACATTTTCCTGCTCAGACACTGGACTTTGTTCAGCTTCCATATTAGCTTGAGTGTCTTTCTTTTCTTCCTCACTTGAATATTCACTGGATTCCACTTCCTCTATACCAATTTCTCTTCCTTTCCTTGAATCCATTTCTCTAACTTCACTTCCACTACTGTCATCTTCAATGTTGACAGTCTCAGAAACTTACTTGGTTTCATGCATTTTTGACCCATGCAACATTTCTTTAGCCAATTCTATTTTTACCTTAGCATATACTTGTCTTTTCTCTACTGAGGTAGATGCACCATGTATGTCACTCAATTTAGCACTTCACTTTGTTTTGAAGTTTCCCCTTTGGATATGCCTATTGGTATTTCCTTCATGACCTTTTGCCCTGTTAACCCTTGAGCAGCCTGTGCTTGCTCTGCACTGGTATCATGACTTAATGATTTTGCCTCTACAAATGTGCCTGATGATACCACTACTGTCACCCTTATTGCATAAGGATCCATTAATGTAGCATTTTTATCTTTCTCAACAATCTATGCTTCTACAATCTTCCTTTTCTTTTCATAAAAGCATTGGAGATCATCACTATGCTCCCTCACTCTCTTTTTGCCCTTCTTTGGATATGTAATCTCTACTCCTTCAGCCTTAAGCTCCTTAATTCTATCTTTCAACCATGTCTTCAAAAACAAGATGACCGGTTTGGACAATGTGTCCAAAGATGTGTTCCATGGTTGTGACCAATTAGGCTCTCCAATAGGAGCAAGCCTGGCACTTTCATATCTATGATGTAACAATTTTCCATCATCTTCAACTTCTGGGGGGGCATAGATATCTCCCATGGACCTCATTTGTTCAACTGTTAATCTTTTATGAGCTCTCTTTCTTACCTCTTTATCATTTTTACAATATGACCAAAAATCTTCAATATATATTTGATGTTTGAATTTAGAATCAATTGCATTTTGGATTCTATGAAAGGGATCAAACCTTCTTGCTAACTCAAATTCCTGAAATCCATAAAACCTTAACTCTCTCTCTGAGTAACTAGCCACCTCTTCGCTGGAACATGTATATCTACCAATTGACCAAGGGAGTTTAGGTTTTCCCCTGCTATACTTCTTTTTGTACATTATGAAGGCATTCAAGTTTTGTCTTGAGAACTCTAAAACAATCAACTTATTAGAAGGATACCTAGGGAGCATGAAAGGCTTTCCTTCAAATCCCTCAGTTCTAATATAAGTAAAGTTTTGGAATTGAATGTACCATGAACTGTACAAACCAATTGTATCCTCTGCATCTGTAGACAATCTCTTATCCAGGTCTTCCCTTAAAATTCTAACCATGTATGTATAAAATACATCATTAACCAACGCATACTTTCTCAATGTATTTTCTTTCTGTAAATCAGGATAATGTTCATATACAAGCTTCTGATCTGGGCCATTTCCTAGGGTTCCCACTCTGTCAATCCCATGTATGTATGGTTGAACCATTGCTGCACATGAATATAATATATACGAGGATAAATGGAAAGGCATCATTTTTTGTTTTCTTGACATTGCCTGTCTCCATATGGCTATGCTAATAGCCTTAGCCCAGTGAATTTATCCTTGTTCTTTCTTTGCTCCTCATGAATTATATCACAGTGAACATCCAAGGCTCACACTTAGTGTCATCCCTCAATCCCACCAGTCTGCTTAACATTGTAATCATCAAATATATTTCTTCCTTAAAGTATATTCTTTGCAGATTCTTATGTACTCTTGCCACAGCCTTGGGCTTATTTTCTGTACTATACCAACTATAGAAGATCTTTCTTCTACAACCCCTCTTATTCTCAATGAAATCTTCATTATACTAGTCAATATCAATATCTACCATTTTCTCATGTATTTCTAGACCAAAGGTTCTTGCAATCCCTTCTATAGATAAGTCTGCAATGACCCTATCCTAATGTATTACTCTTCTGGTAGCTGGGTCATATAAATGTATGCAATCTAGACATAAGTCTTTGGCTTCCATAGCTAAGGGAAAACTGACAGCCCTGTATAATCCACTCTCCCATATACACCTCATGTTAGGTGTAGCATTGGCTGCTGTAATCTTCTGCAAAACATCATCTATGTCATAGTTTCCTATGTTGGTGTCCGTCCCCACTCTGCTTGTGCCTAGCAATGAAGGATACCCTCTGTATATTGGCAATTCCTCTTTCTTTGTTTCTTTACGAGGCTTTCTTTCCTTTTTTATCTTTTCCTCACCCCTTGTATCTACCTTTTTCTGATTTGGGGCCATCCTATAAAAAATGCACTCTTTTAACTTGTTTTACCTTCTTACCTAGGGTTTTACTACGAATTTTCTATTTTTTTACATTTTACCCTAACCCCCCGTTTGTCTTTTTCCGTTTTGACTTTCACATTGTTTAACCCAACCCATCTAATTAACAATCAAACACAATAATTTAATGCTTGCTTACATTTCAAAATGAAAATACTGAAATTTACTTTGCATTTTAACTAACTGAACTGTAACGACGTTTAAGATAAATACCTGTATCTTTCGATAGCTCAACCTTACAACGTTGACTTACTTTATTGTTTTCCACTCTGTTCTCGCTTCTAGAATTCTGTCCCGTGATGAAATTTTTTTTAAATTTCTTTAACAACTCTTCTTTCTACAATTTTAATCTTAGCAATGCAAATCTGAAATAAAAACAACATTAAATTTACCCTAACCCATTAAATTTTACTATTTTTGGTGTTAGATCGACATTAATTACATCAATTAATGCGCCTACGACTTCGGCTTCTTTTTTCAACGTTTTATTTTAAACCTTCTATCCGTTAGTTTACTTTCTGCATACATCGCATTTTCTTGTATCTTTCCTTGTATATTGTTCCTTGTATGTTCATTTGCATCTTTTCAATATACAAGCCTATATGCAACGAGTTATAAACAATGTTATCTCTTTTCCTTTATATCCCCGCTTGTATCTTTTGTTTGTATATCATAATGTATGGTAAATAGATACAAGCACACATACAAACAACCCATACAAATCCTTTTTTACCTTTCATCTCTCCGACGATGTCCTTCATTTCTTTGTATATCAGGATTGTATATCATTAACATACAATCACCCAAACATACAAAGCCTTACCTTTATTTAATTTCCTTTTGAAATCCATCTTGTATCGCATCTCCTTGCATATCTGCTTGTATATTAGCTTGTATATACATCTGTTGGTGCAATATACAACCTAGAGATACAACCTGTGGGACCCACTTTACCTTCCCACTTGTATTTCAACGATACAACAATACTTATATCTACTCTTAGATACAAGCCTCCATACATGCAAACTCCTTTGTATAATCATCCCGGACTCCTCATCTTTTCTTAACCGTATTGCATAACCCCTCGGCTCCACACATGTATATAAAATAAATGCATCTTTTCAATAAACATTAAGGTACGATACATCAATTTCATCTGATTTAATTACCTTTTAACATCTGCATTGTATGTATACCGAAAGGTATAAACCTGAATCATGCAACATACAAACAACAAAACATGCTTTGATAAAACCACATTTCATATTCTCCTCGGGTCCACAACATGTATATCATGTTGTATATTGCCTTGTATCTATCTCTTTTGACAATCATACAATTCAAGATACAACGCGGATTTAACCCTTTATCCACTTTACTTCAGAATCACATCGGGTCTGACTTGTATGCAAAGAATAAAACTTTAACTACATGCATATAAAATATCATGATTCATAAACCTGACCACTTTATGCAACTAATACAACAACTCCACATACAAACGTCCTTGTACATACAACATACAAAACTGTCCTATAATGCATTTTACTAAGAAACATGCATATCTTGCAGAATATTGGGAATTTGGACATGGTTTAAAAAACAACCCCTATTCATTTTTGACAAAGAATTCACCTCTATTCTGCTCTGGTACTTGATGCTAACTTTCTTCAATTTTCAACAAGGTTTGTAACCTTTCCCTCTTTTTCCCTTTACCACCAAGCAGACCCACACACAAGCAAAAAGCAACAGCTACAGCAGGGGTCCTCATTTTGCTAAGAGGTAAAATGGGGTGTGTTGTGAGCATTACAATAGGTGTTTTCCCTATTTCTAGGCTCAACACCATCTCAGGAACATTACAGGCACACACCGACGATTGGGCTTCACCATAACAATCATCGAAGACATGCTTAAGGGTTGAGTTAGTCACAGAATCGCTCCCTGCCTCCGTAGAGGACTTTTGAAAATGATAGGATGATGCAATCTGCTCTGAGAAATACACCATCCCCATCTCTGTAGAGGGCTTAAGAAAAAGGATATGCTCAATATCCCACCTCTGCAGAGGGCTTACATGATTGATTGATTGATTGTAAACAAACCCAGGATGCATGATGCACTCATCACGCATGTCTTTGCACCTGAGGACAAACACATTGCTAACATCTATAACAAACAACTTACCTTATATATGCCCCCACCTTAAGGTGGTTGATATTAGTTATCAATATCAAGCATGTTAAGGTAGGAATAAAACACATAAGGGAACACTGACTTTCGCAAAGCCCATGCCCCCCAGAGGTGAAATGTACTTTATGATCGCCAAATGTTCCCACAAACATATCCCTGCAAGAAACATGTTAGTGTCTACAAGATCATGATAAACAACAACATCAATGCATATGATTAATCACACAAAGAGCCAAGGTTATACAATGAATCCAGAGTTCGAGGATAACCGTAGGGCTATATCACGAAGCTCTCTGAATCGAGTACCGCCAAGACTAGATTCAGAGACAAACAAAGGTACACAGAGCAACAGTGTTGTTAAGGTTTGTAAATGTGATAGAAACATCATCAAATTCACTACACGGAAAGCATGAGTGCTTCCACTAGCCAAGCGTAGGATAAGATATACAACCCCACCATCATATTAGGAACTAAATCCATTTTTTGATTGCTTTCGAAAGGGACACTAGGTCTGCATCAGTATAAATGTTTGTCGTCATCCACCCGCTAGGTGGAAACACTAGAGGAAGTGAAACAATAAATAAGAGAGAAGAAGCAAGTGTCTTAGGGACGGTCACGTAGGAGGGTGCCCCCAGTGTCACCAACTGCAACGCTATGTTCGTAAGACACAACACACAACAATGAAATCAAAGAGAGGCAATATAGAAGGATGATGATACAAATAGAAGGTCACAATATAGGTGGTCTCCTGGTATCTCAGACCTTACGGGAGAATCCAAGGTCATCCCAGGAGGTCTAAACAACACATAACACACACGGGGGAAACACATCACAAGAGAGAGAAAGGGTTAGAAATACTTACCTGCAAGGGTACCATCGTTAAGAACATACATATCTGGGATATTTGCTATGTTGTTTTGATCTTGTTGAATTAACATTAAGTGTAGGGTGACGGGAGGCTTTCTTCTCTTTAAAAGGATTATATCCAATGCCACTTGAGTAATGTGTTGAAGAGGATTCTATAGGTACTCGAATCCCTTGTTCATTTACACCACATCCCTTACCTACATATTCACAATTGTTATAAAGGATTTTAAATCCTTGACCATACATGGATGTCATTTCCTTAGAAGAAGGTGAAGCCTCGTAGGTGTCATAATTTGTAGTGCAAGTGAGAGTATTATCTTTGTTTTCTACCCAAGAGGCTTTGTTTTTCTTAGGTACTTCATAAGATTGCTTAGGTGAGATCGATGCAACTTTTGATGTGTCAAGGCTATTAATTTTATATTCCCCTATACTGTAAGGATTAAAATCTAATGATCCCCAATGATCACCAAAGAGTGCATTCGATGATTTAGAGTCTTTACAACATTATTCATGGCAAGAGGCATTGATGAATTATCTTGTAAATTGTTTAAGCTCATATGATTGCAAACTGGTTTTTGCATTTCAATATGTAAACAGTTATCTAGTTTAGGATCAACATGAATAGTATGAAGTTTACCTTTGAATATAAATTTGATTGAATGATGTAGAGTGGAAGGGGCTGCCCCCAATGCATGAATCCAAGGTCTACCAAGAATCATGTTGTAAGATAAATAACTAGGCATGACATGAATCAAGGTAGGCACAATCACAGGTCCAACTGTATATGTAAAGTTATAGTACCTATGGATTGTCGTCCAACATTGTCAAAACCATAGATACTTAACGGTTCTAGCTTGATGGTAGATGTATCAACTTTAATCTTATGTAATAAGTCAATTCCACAAACATTAAGAGCCGATCCATTATCAATCATAACTCATTTTACCAACGTTCTATTTATTGTGACAAAGATTATAAAAAGATCATATTGGTTTTGAACTTCAATTGATAGTAATTCATGTGGTTGAAAGAGAATATCTATTTTTGTCACATGCATACTATCCAATACGACTGCTACATCATTAGGCTTAGCAGTAGGCGGGACAATCACCTTTTGCAAAGCTTCTTGGAGCATTCCATGGTATGTAGGCGATGTTTGTATTAAATCCCAAAGAGAAATCTTAGTCGGAGTAGCGCGAAGCTGTTTGACAAGATCATACTCTTGACCACTTTTATGAGTAAGACGAGGTGGTTGAGGAAGCATAGGTTGAGAACATGGAAGAGAGATAGGCACATGCGGTGCTTGGTTTCTTTGCTTGTTATTACGGGTGTTGTATGTGTGAGCAATCACATTGTGGTGTAGTTTTTGTAACACATTTTTAACACCTTAAACCATAATCACCAACTTTAAGCAAGAAGGTGCATTAGGTCCCGCACACAACCATCTTAGGAATAGTGCTACCAAGTATGTTAATAAGTATCAAATTAACATTGTTTCCCTCTTGATTGCACCCAACATCCATCCCTAAAGTATTTAATGTGAGAGACCTTTTCTCATCCATTGATGCTACATCTTGGCCAAGGAGAGCAATGGGATGAGAGGAAGGTACATCATCATCATCATACTCTGTGGTGGAAAAAGGCTTTTCACTCTCATCTTTCTCAAGAGTGTTCCTAGAGATGAATTTGGTTAAATCTTCTAATATCAAAGGATATGCCCCTACGAGTAAAGTGAAGCTACTAAAATCATGTGTATAACAAATTAATTACAACTCATATGTAGAACATATAGAAGCATCAATACCACTGATATAAGCTATGCATTGTAGAACATGAGGATTCTCATTAGTGAAATTAGAGAAATTCTCAAAATCTAGGATATACTCATGCAAAGATTTTAGAGATGAATAACATGAAGATGCCATAATGAAATGCAAAATCAGATTTTAATAATTTCCAAGAGGTTGCAAAAATGATCTTAAATGCTTGATTTTTTGTACTTTTTCAATGCAAATGAATGAAACAAAGGGTGTTGTAAGTATTTTGATAAAGGGAAGTGAGTTAAATGTACGATATCAATCCAAAACAGAAATATGATCCTTCTCAACACACTCTTGATGCAGATCCAAAATAATGCCAAGTCAAAATATAGTGAAAATATGTCAAAATAAGCACTTTTGTCACCAAAAATCAATGCAAGAGAGCATAAGAAAGGGTGTTGTGAGGAAAATAATGATGGAAAGAAAATAATATCAATAATAACATCCACTTGGTGCCAAAATTCCCAACACAACACGCTTTTAGTGCCACTTAAGGTAAAACCCTAGTGAAAATATAGCAAAATATGCAATTTTCACAGTTTTTCAATTCCAGGACCTAGCAAAAGAGGTGTTATAATGAATTTTAGGATGTGAAGAAAATAATACTGATGATATTAGTCAACTTAATCCATAAAATTGATCACAACACGCTTGGAGTGCAAACTAGGTCAAACCTTAGGGCAAAAATAGCCAAAATATGTAGTTTTTCACCAAATTTTCAATACAAGAGCCCATTAAAAGGGTGTTGTGAAGATTTTTAGGAGGGGATGAAAATTATTACCTTGATAAAATATAGTTAATGTAAAAATACTTCTCCCAACACTCCTATGGTACAAGTTTATAAAGTCGATAAGGCCAATTTAGTGAAAATCGGTGTTTTTGAAGCCCTAGGTTTGAGATCTTGGGACGAAATGCTATGTGAATGTTTTGAAGTCTAATTTATGATGGAAATGAATTACTCTTAGATATGAAAATGATTTTCGATCTCTAATATGCAAAATGCCAATGCAAATCTAATGAAAATGCATGAAAATTGCTAATTTTTTGTTGAAATTTTCTATGTAAAAATGCAAATATTTTAAATCTAAATGAAAATTTACATCACAATGCAAGACTACAGCCAAATTATAATTTTAATGAGCCTCTAAAATTAGTAGAAAAATCTGAAAGAAGATTTTGCCTACTAACCCTAGATTTTAGAATTACTAGGTTTAATGAAAATTGTCAAAATTTCTACAAAAGCCTAGCAAATTAATGATGAAAATGTAATGCAAATTTATGAATTTTTGGATTTTTCTATAGTTTATATTAGATCTGATGGAAAAATCATGAATTAAGAAAATTTAGAAAGAATTGATGCAATTTAGTAAGCCAAACAATGCAATTTTTTGAATTTTTCAAAATTTTCAATTTTTTTGAATCTTTCTCAATGCAATAAAATGAAAGACTATATGAATGAATGAAATCAATCCAAATATGAGTAGACACACTTAGAAAGTTTCAATTTCAGTCCAAAAACATGGGTTCACCAAAATGTTTAGTGGAAAATTGGATTTGTTAATGTTTTAGTGTTTTGATGTTTGAATCCACCTTTCCACTTTACATTTAAGGATCTAGGGTCGAGTGGCAATTCACTATCATACTCTAGATCACTGTGAGATGTAGGGAAACTTGGATTAGGGAATGTAATTATCAATTTCTCTTCTCTTATTCTCAATTGACCATTAAATCCCTAATTATGCAAATACGGCAATAAACTGACGAATAACAGAAAAAGCTCTTGCAGACGGGAGTAAAATATCAAATCACAGAGTACCTATTTTTGGGGTTCCAAGGTGGAACAGTTGGGGACACTAGAGCAGACGCCCAAGTCTAAGGTACCAGTTTCTTTACGGGATTCGGACCTCCTTCCGACACTGATCAGCACTATAACTCCTATTTCTAGAGATTCAACTGTGGAGGACACTAGAGCGAGCACCCAAGTCCTAGAAATACTCTGGTGTCCCGCTTCTCTTTGGATCCTGAATCCTTGATGTCTGCCAATCCTTCCTACAACTTCACTTTTCCCAAATGCGACACTTGTAACCTATAATCACAAGACTTTGGGAGGGGGTTGTGGTGTTTAGAGGGTTGCCTCAGTCAAGTCCCAGAGGACACTTAAGTCTCTGAACACCGTTGTCAGATAGAGAGTGTGTGCCCTTGTGAAGCAGAGGCAAAAACCAAAGGAAATGATGATGAAAACACAATATAATGTCACCTTGTAGTGAAGATATCATGGGAGGAAGATGCTCTTCATTCCATGATGAAATGGATGCTCAAAACTATAAACAGAAGCACATAAACCACACAAATCTGCTCTTGCAACATAATGAAAGCCTTGAATCACCTTTAGAATGCTTGAACATCACAATTACCATCTAGTTTACAAGTGAATGCCTAAACATGCTTTTATATGCAACTACAAGCACTCCCACCAAGATTTTCGTAATTCAAACTTACCGTGTCGAAAAAGGACCCAAATAACAGTCATAAACCAACACCCAAAAATTGGGGCTGCCCTAAAATAGGGCTGGACTAGGGTGCAGGTGCCCAAGTCCTCCCCCTTATTTTGGGCAGGGTATGGCTCAAGGGGTCCTCCTAGGTCCCATTTTTCATGTTACCTAGGGCTCATTCCATCGGTATACCAAATTATGAAATAAGATGTCCTAAATGCATGCAAAAGACCCAGGAGCTAAACCTTAAGAGGGAAAAGCACCCAAGGGGACATTTTTTGGTGTTACACTTTGCTTCTTGCTGTTTCTCCAAATTTTTTTTGATAGGGTCAATTGGATCATGAGTGGCAATAGTGTCTCATACCACTTCTTCTTCTTTTCTCTCCTCTAGGGGATCTTTCTCCATGGCTTCTTGCTCATCCATTTTGTGTTCTGGAGGAGGGCTTTTCTTAGCTTTCTCATCCTCTTGATTTCCTTGATCAACATTTTCAGTTTGCTTCGGGGAGACTTCAGTATTCTCAAAAATCTCATCTCCTTGCTCTTCCAGATCACAAGTTACATTTTTCTCTAGAGGGATCTCAACATTTTCAAAAGTGTTATCCTCTTCTTGTTCCTTCATCTCTTCATCCTTTCTCGGGCTTACCAGAGGTGTCTTTGTTTGATTCAAATCTTGCTCAAAGCTAACTTCTAGAAGAGGATTGCCATCACCAACATTTGTTTCCCCGTCATAGATTTTTGGGATGTTGAATTCTTTTAGGACATCAAGAGTTATTTGTTCTGTGTCCTTCACCAACTTCTCTATATCTTTATACATCAAAATGTTGGTCCTTGTTTTTATGCCAAGCTTTCTTCCAATTACCTTGCCGACTTTTGTTTTCTCTTCATCTATTATATCTGGGGACAATTGTATCAAGGCATGTTCTCTTATTTATAAGTCTTTTGCCATAGCTACTTCCTTTCTGGCAGACATAATACTGCCCAAGTTATCAGGTAGATTAGTGATTACCTCAAGAAGGGCTTTGTTAAACATTTCCATAAATTTGATCATTGCAATTTCAATGATGTTCTTGTCTGTATCATTATACTCATCATACAGGTCTGCTATGAGCTTAAGATTGCCATGTGTAGCCATTGCATTTAAGACATCTTCCAAATTAATTGTAGCCTCTTCTTTCTTAGGCTCTGTTTGTTTAGGCTTTTTCTTTCTTTTGTCCTTAGTGGAGGGCTTGTCTTGTTTGCTCCTGGAGCCTTTATTGGCCTTAGTCGTCATTTTCTTAACTTCTTCATCTATCTCAATCTCCTCATCATCAGCTCCAACACTCACATATATTATTTTCCCCTTGGTTTTCATTCTTTTGTTCTCTTTTGGAGTGTTTTCTTTTGCAGGTTCTTCTACAATCATAGAGGGTGTGAGACCGAAGGATGTAGTAGTAGTTTGAGTAGAAGTTGAACTTCTTGTTCTTTTCCTTGTTACTACAAGCTCCTTCACTTTCTTCTCAGACTCTTTTAGAGCCTTTTCAGGTTCACCTTGCTTCTTTTCTTTAGCTGCCCTAGCTACTTCAGCCATTGCTCTTGTTTCTGTAATCTATTCTTTAGTGAACCCCTTACTCTAGGAAAATTCCTCCATTTTCTTGACCTTTGTTTGAGTTTCAGGTTTTCTTAATTCCACATGTACTTTTATTGATTTTTCCTCATAAGTGCCAAATCTTTCTTCTGTGGTGTCTCTCGGTTTGCTCCACATGAGCTCAGCATAATCATTTAAAACATTTTCAGCTACTTCATAACCCATTGGAAGGATCAAAACTATCCTTGGCTCCACAGCTTCCATCATGCATTGATCTTTGTTGACAATGAAACATATATCATTTTTGTATTTTTCAACTATAGATTTTGGTATCCTTTGCCTAGATTGCATGACCTTTTGAAAGTTCTTGAAATAGCCCCATAGGGATGGATTTTGTGCATCGCGGCTTCCTATGTTATTTAAATGATTTCTAATTTGTATGGCAATTGGTTGGCTACTAGACCAGATCAACTTCATTCCAGGTAATTCTTGCACATAAATAGAAGAATAGGTAGATAATTAACATACCAAATTTGAACGGATAATTATGCTCCTTTGTCTTCTTCAAATTTTCCATTAGTTACTGTTGGAGCAACTCATAGAGGTCATAATCTGCATTCTTCTTAACCATCTCATAAGCAATATAGATGGTTGTACTAGAGATAGAGTTCTCTTAGTTTGTGAAGTATATCTTGTAACTGATCACTATCTATGTGAACCTTACTACATGGTCTTCAATATCATTAATTGTCAATGCCCTTTTGTTGAATTGGGCTCCAGTGGCCTCCGTCATAGTGCTATTTGTCACGGCTTTCACCACAGGCACTGTTCCAGTAGAATTCAATCCTGTAACAACCCTTATAGCATATTTTGTAATCATGAAGGGTGTGTTAAGACACATAAACTCATCATGAATTGTACTCAATATATACTGGACCCTTGAATCCTCTGCAAATGATGGAAAGTCTATGTATTGCATGAATTTCTTCTTTTCTAAGGCTTTGTATTCTTCCTTCAATTCGTATCCCTCGCCACACAGATGATTCATTTACAATTCCCCAAGTTTTCTATTATTGTGTTCATCTAGGGCAACATGGATGTAATCCCTAATGTCTTCCTCATGCATCACACCATAGGGCACTTCTGAAAATGTACTGTCAAGATCAACTTTTGTAGATTTGAATGGATGTTTCTTAAATTTCACTCAAGGTCTCTCAATGATATTGATTACTTGTGGTGTATCCATTTCCACAATAATTCAAACAAGTTCACAGTAGGGTTTCAAACTATAAATACCTTTTTATGTTGAACTAGGGTTTACTCTACTTAGAATCACTGGAAATTGTTGATGTCACTTAGGGTTTCACTTCTGCTCTCCTTCGATACTTGAAAACTGAAATACAAAGTGATTGGTCCTTCAGATGCAATGCTTTTTAACCTTTACTTACAAAAACCTAATCACCATAAATGCTATTTTCAAAAAATCTATCAAACACTTCATTGTTAAGAACAGTCGATCAAGATTGCTCTGCAATGTGTCGCATTTGATCTTTTTCTGTCAGTTTCTTCTTCAAATGATTCATCCAATACCTTTTTAACTCATACCATAGTGTTGGATCTTAGTACCCACTATCTGGCTAGGGGATCAAGATATTCAATAAAAGCTCCCCCTGAGCCAGAGCTGCCAATTTACTTCCCGGAGGAAGTATCTGCACTAGTAGCTGGTGCGGATCCATCCTTGACCTTTTTTACATCCTTCTTAATCCAGATCTTGCTCATTTCCTTCTTGGTTTCTACCGGATCAACCTTGTTCTTTCCCTTATCTTCCCTCTACTCTATTTTCTTCTCTCCTAGAGAATAGTTTCTTTTCACATTCTTGCTTTTGCAAAATGTTGCAACATGTCCAGGTCTATTGCAATTGTAGCAAACAATATTCCTCTAGCCTTGATTCCTTTCATTGATTGGATTCATTCTTGATCTGCATTGGTTAGCCATATTCCAAAATCTATTTCATGCAAAGCATTTTCCATTGAAGGACTGAGTATTCCTTACATTATTAAGATCATTCCTTATCACACTCCTACATTCACTCACTTTATAACCAATTCTTTTGCAATTAAAACATTGACCAGAGAATGATGGGATATTTTGATTTATTCTGCTCCTACAGTAAGTAGCCCTATGACCAAACTTATTACATTTGAAACAATAGCCATTGAAAGATGGGTACCTTTGAGCATTTGGTTGCCTGACTGGAGGTCTTCTAGGTTTGTTTCTCTAATTCCGAACCTAGTTTCCTTTGACTCTCTTCATCTCAGTGTTAGCTTGTCCTGATTTAGAACTTTCTCCTCTTTCAAAGCCCAACCCTTGCTTATCATCTGGACTTTTCCAATTTTCAATCAACTCATCAAGCTTTGTAGAACTTAGTTTTAACTTTTCTTTACAGCTATTAGCAACTTCCAGATCAAATTTTAGAAGCACAACATCTTTTGCCAATTTTTCACATTCTTTGGACTTGTCTTTCAAAACTTGATTTAAATGCTCCTTAACCTTTTCTTTCTCTTCAATCAACATTGATAAATCATTTAGGCTTTCATTTGCTACTTTCAATTGTTCACTTAGCTCTCTGCTCCTATCCTTTGATCTCTTAACTTGCTCTCTTAGCTTCAAGATGCATTCATTAACTTCTTTGACATTTTCCTTCAAATCCTCGATATTTGCTTCATACTTATCAAGATCTTCAAGAGCAGTTTTTAGTTCTTGATTACTGACATATGTGCAATCATCAATTGTGACACTGCCTGGAGCAGGATAACTTCTGGCTGCCATGTGTACACTTTCCCAGATCTTCCTCAAGTTGTTAGGCTTCTTCCAAGGAACCTTGCTCTGATACCAATTATTGAACACAAGGACTACTGAAAGGGGGGAGTGAATCAGTATTTTATAAAACCATTCTTTCACATGTTCTTTAATCCATTTATTAAATTCAATAACTTAAAAGCAAAACAAACATAAGAAGAGCAACCACAAAGTCATAACACATAGACACAAGACTTTTACATGGAAAACCCAAAAAGGGAAAAACCACGGTGAGTGCTAGCTCACAATATATTATGATATCAAAATTGGATTACAAGAAGGCTCACTTCCTTAGGGCTCACTACCTAATTAATCAATGTCCAAAGAAGTGCTCACTGTAATAGGCTCACTGCCATAGAGAAGAGAAGATAGAGACAGGGTGGTTCACTGCCAAGAAAGAACTGCTACAAATGTATCTACATAATGTTGGAATGCAGTTCCATTGATAGTTCAATATATAGATTCAAAGGTCTTCATTATATCTACCTTGCTTTTCTGCTCTACTTCACATACACTCTGTTCTTCTATCCTCTATGATCTTATTGTACTTTTTGCATCACAAATTCAGAGTAGGATCACATATTCATAGCTATCACACCTCATCGCACTGAAATCCATTGGGTATTAATACCTGCAATAAGATCTAACCCAAAATTTGATCAACTTGCCAATGATGAAGCGTGTAGACAAAAAGCTCATACTTTGTTGCCTTGAATTCTTTACATGAAGTTATGTGGACCAATGAAAAACTTCAAGGATCTTCATATAGGTATGGACCTATTTTAGAACAACTTAGAATAATGATTTAAGCAATATATCTTCACTGCACAACGATCTAACTGAGAGTCGGCTTCATTCTTAAGTATACTCTTAACCTTGTTGTTTGTCATATCACAACTTCTAATTTAGATCTCATGGGACTCCAACATTCATATAAAACATTCATTAGACATCACCAATCATACCTTCATAACTGCATATCATAATATTCTTATATGGTGAGATGCAGATCTCTGAATTGATGACTCTGTCTTTGTGAAACACTGTCAAACTGAGTGCTGATACTTGGAAGCTTGTAGATGATCTTCTGGTGAACTTTAGAATCTGCAAATCTAGAATTGGATACTTCTCTTATGTGTTTATAACACCTCCAAACTGCACATCGAAACAATCAATACCAGAGGAATACGGACCGAAATTCTTAGGTGATCTGCACTGTTTATAACTGGACTCTACTTATCTGAACTTAGGCAATTTACATTATGACCTCCAGAGATTGTCAAGACATGAAAATTGGAATATAATACCATCAATCAACTATACAGAACATACCAGAACCGCAAACCAAAATATTCAACTGCGGAGGATTATCAATCAATTCTTTGTTATTGACTCAATGAACTACCAACACTTAGTCAATTTGACTAAGTTATTCTTACCGGACCAGAAATACTATGCATAACCTATCTCAAGAGCTATCTCCAATCATATCTAGCTATTTCCATCAATGACAACATCAAATCTTCAACATGTCAACAGTGTCTCTTGACCATGTTGCCAACACAACCATCTTTGCAATCTCCTCAGTGATATCTTTCCAACGACTGCTTACACGACTAATTTCGTCATCATTTTGCTCCATTCACTCTAATTTCTCCACTCTTATATTATCTTAGCTTAGTTTGTTTTATACATTTTTAGACTAGTTGTTGCTTTTATGCATCTTTTGTGCTCTCATTTTGCATGCTTTCATCCCTACATATCTCTTTGACAAAGGCAAACAACTAGGCGAATTCATGGATCTATGGTATGTTCATCATTTTAGTTTTCATTACTTGTTTTGATATATTTAAATGTCAAACTAATACTAGTTATTGCAGGCACTATTGTGAAAAATTGACAATAGGTAAGACGCCTATTTCAGGAATGGTACCTACCTTTCATGTAGATAAGCACCAAAATCACGCACAGCCTCCACGAGGACCCTAATGATGACTCACAATCCTTGCCACACACATGTAAGCATGAAATAATGTTCCCTCAGTAGTGATTCTCTTTGTAGCATTTGGGTTTTTCCTCCTCTTGTTGTTTCCCCTTTGTCATGCTAACCTTCTCCCTGCTTTCGACGCTTTTTGACACTTGTTGATTCTAGTTTTCTATGCTCGCAACTTCATCCCTAAGCCTTGTGTTCGTCTTGTTGTTATGATGTGACCTTTCCCTAGAGTTTTCATCCATTCCCACCCCTATGAGCCCTCTAGAGGACCTCCCAAGCCATCTCCAACTTTCAGTTTTTAGTTTTGGTCTACCAATTCAAATCTCCCCTATTATTTCAAGATCTCCCCCAAGAGAATTGACTTTTGAAAGTGGAGATTTGGATTTTGATCCCCTTTTCACTACTTTCCAAAGGCAGTTCACCTCGTTTTCCCCTAACTAACAATCTCCAACCTCATTTTCTGACCTAGGACCTCCCCTCTGTGGATCGCTCATGGGTCACCCTCAAGTGACCTAGACTAGTGAAAGGGGTGACCCATGGGTGACCTTGTCATCTTTTCCAGTCACAGACGAACTTGAGTTTTGGACATGAAAAAGCTATATTTTGACCCATTTTTCTTCCTGTTTGCATGAGTTTTTGGTCCAAACATAGAGTTAAATATTCCAAGCCTCCAAGCATGCATAATTAGCTCCTTTTTATCTCAACTTGTCAACTCCTGCATTCTTGTTAACTCCATTTTTTCTTCAGTGATAAGATATATTGGCTTGATCACTCCCTAATTAGACTAGATCATTCCTTGGTCTTCTGAGTTAACTCTCCAATCAAGGGAGTTAACTTTCCATTCTTTCCCACCTCTCATAGCCTCTTTCAACCTATAAATATCCCCCTCCCTCAAGCATAAAGTGAGGCTTTATATCTATGCTCAAGTGAGGCTTTATAAAGTGAGGCTTTATGTCCTTGAATATCTATTTATAATTACATCAATAGGTAATCGACATAGCGGTTTTACAAAACAATGGGTACCAAACCATGGGCCAAGCCAATCCATAACAGTTCCCATTAATCACGGCTGATGACTCCACCCATATACAAGTATAAATCAAACACATAACTATACTCGCGGAAAAAGGGGAACCTACACATATCTATACCCCGGCGAGATTACATTAAGAGTGTACAATATTTGAATTACATTATGTGAAATACATTATAATATGGAAAGAGGCTCCATAACATAACAAATGAAAGGGGAATTAGCATTATAGTGAATAAATGTTGACATTGTATTAGAATGCAATGTTAGAAATGACATTAGAAGCTAATGGAAATTAAGTGTCTACACTTGGTGATGGTTATGGAATTGGCCTTTTGATGGCTTGAAGTTCCTTGACAACCTCTGTTCCTTTTGGATATTTGTACTTGCATGTTTTAGGTTCATGAATTTTGTAGATTTCCTATTTACTATTTTTTGATTTGCATATATTTGATATTCCATTGTTTTAGATTAAAGATTTGGTGTTTTTTTTAATTTGTGGGTTTTCTAAATGTATAAGTGGTTTTAGATTTACATGGATGATTTTGCAAATTTTACATGTTAACCAAAATCTATGATTTTGTAGATTTGTGAAGAGACTATTGCTCAAGGGTTTTATGGATGGAGATATTTGTAGATTTACATGCATGCTTTATGCATGGTTTGAGGAGGTTGGTTGTATCCTTCTTAGTTGTCGAAGTGTTGATATGTGTTTTTCACTTAACATTTATGCATAGTTGCTTGTTGTAAGGAAGCTAAGGTAGAGAAATAACTTCCTACACTAATCTTGAGAGGAGGATTATGTAAATTTTTTTAAATATTTACAACAATTACATAAATTATACAAAAAACACATGTAAACATAAATAACAGTCATACCACAACATAGTGATTTACGTGGGGGAAACCCTTTTGGGAGAAAAACCCCACACTCCAAAAGCAACCCAATATATTATTTAGAAATCTTAAGAGATTACAATATACTCACAGGGCAAGGTTTCATAGGAGTATCACTAGCCAAAGATCTAGAGGCAATTTAACAATATCTATAAGACTCTCACGCACAACCTCCATCTCAAGAACTTAATATATAGGAGATACAATACATGAAACTGTCAAAGAGAAATTAGAAAACCATGAGCCAAAACCACCCAAAAGTGGCACCCAAATCCTTAGGATTCCATTATCTCCAATCAAAGATGACTTATGATGTATCATAACATGCATCATAAAATGGTTAACTGATGCAAGAGCATCCCAAGTCCATGAGAAATCCTCATCAACCAAAAATATTCCTTTGCTTTGTTCATTGTTTTTTTCTTCTTATTTTTTCTTGAAGGAGTTGGTGCTCAAATTCCTGGTAATTTCATTTGGTTCAAGGCCAAGTGATGACTTCACCTTGAAGAGGACCCAAATGGGTGTCTACAGTTCAAGGTGGGAGAGGATCTAAACATGAGTGATTTTTTCTTGTGTGGATGTTTTTGGCTCCAACAAGATGTCCTGATGCACTTTGCCTCCAACAGGATGTCCTAATGCACTTTGCCTCCAATAGGATATCATGATGCACTTTGCCTGCAACAGGATGTCCTGATACACTTTGCCTTCCCATAGGATGTCCAGATGCATTTTGCCTTCTAATAGGATGTCCAGATGCCTTTTCCTTCCAACAGGATATCTAGATGCGCTTTGCCTCCAACAGGATCTCTAGATGCACTTTGCCTTCCAACATGATGTACATATGCCTTTGATTCCAATGTCAAGATGTATTTTGCTTCCAACCGGATGTTTTCCAACCAAATGTCCTATTGCAACCAGATGTTTTCCAACCGGATGTCCTATTGCAAGTGGATGTTTTCCAACTGGATGTCCTATTGCCCTGCATGTCATGTTGACCTATGGATCTTTGGAAAATTGTCCTGCAACACCCAGAAAGTGACGAAAATGGTTTTTAACCACTTTAAAATGCCTAGAAAGTGACAAAAATGGGTTTTAATCGCCTTTTTTGGCTGATCTAAGAGCTAGTAAGAAGATGCCAATCAAAAGAGTCAGTAAGAGGATGACACATGTCTTTTCACATGAAGATGCGTGGTAACCACCTCTTTTGCACATAAAGGGAAATTTCTTGGTTTTGAAGAATAATATTCTCTGTAGTAAGTTTTTGACTTTTGTTGTAGCTTCTTCTGCAAGTTTCAGATTTAAAGGCAGATTGTTTTGGGTTTTTCACAAGGATGCTAGGATACTCTGATTTGGTTATTGGAATGATTGTAAGGCTTAGGCCAAGGCATGTAAGACTGTAATGTCATTTTACTCATGTTGTACACTCAAGTGGCAAATGATTAAAGCGTTTTTTATTTTATTGTTGTGTTGTTTTATTTTGCTATCTGGTTCACTAGCTTGTCAAAGCCCCTGGACCTTGACCTACATCAAGTGGTATCAGAGCCTAGGTTTGGAATTTCTTGAGGTTGTGGGATTATTGTGCAAGGGAGATAAGGAGGTTGTTTTAGGTAGAGTGAAGAGGAAAACCTGCAACTACAAAGGGTCTATAGACATGGCACACTGAGCAAGAGGTAGAAGAGGAGTTATTCCAAGAGCTGGAGATGCATCATTGGTAGAGATGCTGAGAGGCATCATAGCCAGGATGGATGCAATGGAAAGAACATAATGCAAAGGAGTACCTGTGGAGGGAAGAAGGAGGAGATGGATATGATATGAGGTTTCTGAGTGTAATGATAAATATTGCCAATAAACCACGTGTAGAGTTACCCAATTATAGTGGTAGTTTGAAACCGGATGAGTTAATAGACTCAATTTTAGAGATGGAAAATTATTTTGAGTTAGAATCTATTGAAGACCCTAAGAGGGTAAAACTTGCAGCTGCAAAGTTGAAGGGACATGCATCTTTGTGGTGGGATCATGTGCAAGTTGAGAGATAAAGAAAAGGAAAGGAAAAGATTAAAACCTGGGGGAGGATGTTAACTAAGTTGAAGGCAAAATTTCTTCCTACAGACCATCAAATCACTATGTTTAAGATGTAGAACCTCACGCAGAGGCAGAAAAGTGTACAAGACTACACTGAAAAGTTTTATATATTGAACATTAGGGCTGGTCACATTGAAGATGATGTTGAGAATGTCTCCAAGTATGTAAATGGTTTGCATTATTCTATCCAAGATGAAATTAGCATGGTTAGAATTACCAGCATAGAAGAAGCCTATCAATTTGCATTCAAGGTAGAAGAAAATATCTCTAGAAGGTAGAATAGTTCTAGGGGAAGAGGTAAATCCTCCAAAGGAAGAGGGTAGTAAAATCCTAGATGTGGTTCTCAAGATAAGCAAGGAGAAACAAGTTCTTCTCAAAATAGTACCCAAGGAGGTAGAGGAAGGGGTGATTACTCTCGAGGTAGAGGGAATTCTGGAAGAGGATTTAGTGGAACATGTTTCCAGTGTGGACAGAATGGACATAGAACATTTGAATGTCCTCAAGTACAATAGAGCAGTGGCAAAGGAAAAGAGACTAGAGTCTATATAGCATAAGCTGAGGAGGAGAGTGTGGCAAGTGTAGCCTCACCAAAATTTGGAGAAGAACTTGAGGATGGAGAATCCTTGATGGTAAGGAAAGTTCTTCTAACACCAGAGAAGGTACAAGAGGAACCAGAACAATAAAGAAATCTATTTAGAACCATATGTATTGGTGCAGGAGCACCTACCTGACAGCTGGTCTGGATGAGGCAGTTAGTAGTTTAGGTCTTGTTTGTGTTTCCAAGAAGGTCTGTTAGACCAATTGCATGTAATAATGTCACGCTGATCATGATAAGATCATGCTGACCGGGCTTTTGCTATTTTTAGCTAGTTAGTTATAACAGCTGTCATGATGTATGTTCGGTGGGATCTCCCAGCCGCCTGGAGAGTTCCCAGCCGCTTGGAGTTGGGTCAGTAGTACTCGTAGGAAAGTCTTTATAAGCATGAGATCGGTTGATGTTGGACAGACAGACAGATATCATCGATCAGACTTTGCGAGAGTGAGACAGAGCGAGAGGAACATCATATTGTAGTTGCATCTTTTGAAATCGAATAAAGTATTCCTGTTTGTGTTCATCCTCTGTTGCGTTCCATTGCTTGATCGATTGCTGGTTTGAGAGGTTTTCATGGATATACTGATCCATTCCACCGGTTGACTCATCTGATCGGTGGAATGGCAATGTACAGTAGGTTAGATTGTAGGTTGTTTTCTGTTTGCATGCAGGTGTGCAGGATCGCGGTCAAGAGATGTTGAAGACCCTAGCATCCTCATGTGCTAGGTCGAGTTGATAAACTGGAGTTGGAAGATCACCCTGAGTTGGATCGGGTCATCCCTGGTGGATCGGCGAAGAGAGATTTCGCTAAGTGCAGAAGTTCGCGAAAACAGCATCATCAGGATATTTCTGCAAATATCCTGCAGTCGGGTTAGACATCATCATCTGGATAAGTGAAGATGAACATGATGCAGTTGAGCGCATGAAGTGCGGGTTCGTCGGGGTGATCATCATCTGGAGGAGCCGAGGTGGAGTGCATCGGCATCAGGATCATCATATCGGGAGTGCCAATCATCCGCATATCGCGAGTAGATGCGGAAGAGAAAGTTCGTGTTTTTGGCTAAGTGTTGAGAAGGTCATCAGGATATTGGGTGACGTCATCGTCATCAGGATATGACGTCATCGTCATCAGGATATTGAGATATCCCCCCTATGCGAGTTCATCCTGCTGTCGTTAAGTATCGGCATCGGCAGAAAGTGTATTAGCGTCATCAGGAGGTTTCGAAGAGAACCGGATAAAGTAGATCATGATGCTGTTGCTTGTGTCGTCGGGTAGCGGAGCGTCGAAGGTAAGCTGCTGAAGGTGATCGTCATCAGGATATTTGGAGCGACCGGATGTTGAATATCCTGCTGACGAAGGTAGAGTCGGAGATCATGATGATGACGATGGAGTCCGGCGCCCGATGAACAGTGCAACCGGAGGATGTTTGCGCCCGCTAAACATCATGATGATGATGTTAGGAGGAAAGCGGAGGAGGTGAATAGTAGTCGGCAGGAGGATGATTGCGAGTGTCCGCAATATGATGATGCTGTTGGAAACATGATGCTGACAGAGTAAAGCCGAAATATGATGATGTTGGTAGTTTTAGGGAATATGATGATGATGAGGTTGGTCTGCAGACATTCATGCTATATGCGAAGGTTATAGTGTGGATGCCTCTGCATCATAGTGGTATCAGAGCTCAGCAAAGGGTCTGGGCTGGTGTGTGTTGATTCTGTCACCGAAAGGGCAGAGGTAGAGTGGAATTGTGTGTGTTGTGTGTTGATTGTGAGGTTGACAAAATGCCTCCTAAAGGTAATGGTACTGCAAGGGAATTGCAGGAGATGAAGGAGAAACATGCTAGAGAGATGAGGAAGATGAAGGAGCTTGCTGAAGCACTTCAAGCCAGGCTGACAGCCCTGGAAAAGAACAAAAAGAGGGAGGTAGAAGACAGTGAGTCTGAAGAAGAGGCAGATACTGTTGAAGAGTATGAAGAGGTAGCTGAAGATCTGGATGCTGAAGACCAGAGGTTGGCAAAACTGTTAAAGGCAGTGCAGAGTGAAAAACCTAAGGTAAAGGTTGATGTTTCCAAATATACTGGAAGCTTGAATGAAGATGAGTTGTTGGATTGGATTGCTGCACTGGATAATCACTTTGAATGTGAAGATGTTGCTGAGGATCAGAAGGTAAAAATTGCAAAGACCAAGTTAGGAGGTCATGCTTTGGTATGGTGGGATTATGTACAATCTGAGAGAAGGAAACAAGGGAAGTCTAAGATCACTTCATGGGATAAGATGGTAGCAAGGATCAAGGGGAAATTCTTGCCAAGGGATTATGAAATCCAGATGTTTAAGAAGCTGCAATTTTTAAAGCAGAAAGACAGGGATGTGAAATCATATACTGAGGAATTTTATCTGTTGAGTATGAGATCTGGTCATCATGAGAATGAGGTAGAAAAGGTGGCTAGGTACTTGGCTGGTTTGAGGTTTAACATACAGGATGAGTTAGTGTTAGCTAACCCTAAGAATGTGGAGGATTGTTATCAAATGGCAATCAGGATTGAAGAAAAGCTGAATAGAGGACATGATAAGTCCATGAGAGGAAGAGGAAACAATAGGGGAAGAGGAGCAGCCCCTGCACAAAAGCAAACCAATGAGGGTCAAGAAGACACTGGTAAAGGACAGGGACAGTCTGATTTCAGAGGTGGATGGAAAGGTAATAGAGGAAGATTTGGAGGTGGTAGAGGTTCTACTACATTTTCAGGAAAGTGTTACACCTGTGGAGAGTTTGGTCATCCATCTTTCAAATGTCCAGAAAACAAAGGTTCATCATCCAGAAATGATAGAACAAGTGACAAGAGAGTACAACTTGTGCAAGAAGAGAAAGAAGAAAGTGCACAGAGTTCAAACAGAGAACCTGATAATGTTGGATATCCAGAGAGTGGAGAATCACTGATGTTAAGGAGAATTAGTTTGCAGGCATCAAAGGATCTGATGCAAAGAAGAGCTCTTTTCAAGACCACATGCAAGAGCAAGGGTAAGGTATGTAAAGTTGTCATTGATACTGGTTCAACAGACAACATGGTATCTCAGGAAATGGTGGATAAACTGAAGTTGGAAAGAATTCCACATCCACACCCTTACAAGGCATCTTGGGTGAGTGATAGGCAATCACTTTTTGTCTCTGAACAGGCATATGTGGATTTCCAGATTGGACCATATCATGATAGAATTTTGTGTGATATATTACCTATGGAATGTTGTCACCTACTGCTAGGTAGACCATGGCAATTTGACAGAAGGGTACTGTATGATGGGTATGCTAATACCTACACCATCAAGAAGGATGGGAAGATTATTAAGTTGATGCCATTGCAGGCAAAAGCTGCAGTACAGAAGGCAGCTCAAATCATTTTAATGGGAAAGAAGGAGTTTGTGCAGATGCCTAGAGGAGCAGGCATGAAGGCAGTTCAGGACACTGCAGAGAAAGGAGTTGTTACAGACAACAAGCTGAAGAAAGTTTCAGTTGTGACTGACAGAGGTCAGCAGCAGGTTCAGAAACAGGGGTGCAAACAGCAACCAGTTCAGAGGATTGACAAGGATGTTGTCATAGTTGGGACTATTGTTTGTCCTATAAGAGTTGACAGGAAGCTAGACTTGAACACTTCAGAAGTTCAAGAGGTAGTTCAGCCAGAGGTTCTGGTTAGGCAACCTGCCAAACACAGGGTATGTGAGAGAAAGGCCTACATCAACAGGCATGCAGATTTACTTGCCAGAAAGCAAGTTCCAGTTCAGAAGTCTTGGAGCAGCCAAGAGACAGCAGCAGATAAAGCTGGAGCAGGTCAGAAGACTGACAAAGCAAAGTGTAACGGTGGAGGACTTCCACATGCTAAACTCATGGGACATGAGTTCTTTTCTGTTGGGGAGTATGGTGCAGGAGCACCTACCTGACAGCTGGTCTGGATGAGGCAGTTAGTAGTTTAGGTCTTGTTTGTGTTTCCAAGAAGGTCTGTTAGACCAATTGCATGTAATAATGTCACGCTGATCATGATAAGATCATGCTGACCGGGCTTTTGCTATTTTTAGCTAGTTAGTTATAACAGCTGTCATGATGTATGTTCGGTGGGATCTCCCAGCCGCCTGGAGAGTTCCCAGCCGCTTGGAGTTGGGTCAGTAGTACTCGTAGGAAAGTCTTTATAAGCATGAGATCGGTTGATGTTGGACAGACAGACAGATATCATCGATCAGACTTTGCGAGAGTGAGACAGAGCGAGAGGAACATCATATTGTAGTTGCATCTTTTGAAATCGAATAAAGTATTCCTGTTTGTGTTCATCCTCTGTTGCGTTCCATTGCTTGATCGATTGCTGGTTTGAGAGGTTTTCATGGATATACTGATCCATTCCACCGGTTGACTCATCTGATCGGTGGAATGGCAATGTACAGTAGGTTAGATTGTAGGTTGTTTTCTGTTTGCATGCAGGTGTGCAGGATCGCGGTCAAGAGATGTTGAAGACCCTAGCATCCTCATGTGCTAGGTCGAGTTGATAAACTGGAGTTGGAAGATCACCCTGAGTTGGATCGGGTCATCCCTGGTGGATCGGCGAAGAGAGATTTCGCTAAGTGCAGAAGTTTGCGAAAACAGCATCATCAGGATATTTCTGCAAATATCCTGCAGTCGGGTTAGACATCATCATCCGGATAAGTGAAGATGAACATGATGCAGTTGAGCACATGAAGTGCGGGTTCGTCGGGGTGATCATCATCTGGAGGAGCCGAGGTGGAGTGCATCGGCATCAGGATCATCATATCGGGAGTGCCAATCATCCGCATATCGCGAGTAGATGCGGAAGAGAAAGTTCATGTTTTTGGCTAAGTGTTGAGAAGGTCATCAGGATATTGGGTGACGTCATCGTCATCAGGATATGACGTCATCGTCATCAGGATATTGAGATATCCCCCCTATGCGAGTTCATCCTGCTGTCGTTAAGTATCGGCATCGGCAGAAAGTGTATTAGCGTCATCAGGAGGTTTCGAAGAGAACCGGATAAAGTAGATCATGATGTTGTTGCTTGTGTCGTCGGGTAGCGGAGCGTCGAAGGTAAGCTGCTGAAGGTGATCATCATCAGGATATTTGGAGCGACCGGATGTTGAATATCCTGCTGACGAAGGTAGAGTCGGAGATCATGATGATGACGATGGAGTCCGGCGCCCGATGAACAGTGCAACCGGAGGATGTTTGCGCCCGCTGAACATCATGATGATGATGTTAGGAGGAAAGCGGAGGAGGTGAATAGTAGTCGGCAGGAGGATGATTGCGAGTGTCCGCAATATGATGATGCTGTTGGAAACATGATGCTGACAGAGTAAAGCCGAAATATGATGATGTTGGTAGTTTTAGGGAATATGATGATGATGAGGTTGGTCTGCAGACATTCATGCTATATGCGAAGGTTATAGTGTGGATGCCTCTGCATCATGTATGTTTGGGGGAAAATGTTGCAAAGTCATTGTGGACAATGGAAACACTAATAACTTAGTGTCAGAAGAGATGGTGGAGAAGCTAAAACTGAAGAGGCTGAAACACCCAACTTCCTACAAGGATTCTTGGTTGCAAAAGGGACATCAATTATTGGTAAGTGAATAATGCCTTGTTAAATTTCACATTGGGAATTACAAAGATGAGATAATGTGTGATGTTATGCCAATGGATGCATGCCACATTCTGTTAAGTAGACCTTGGCAATATGATAGGTAGGCCATTCATGATGGCAAGAGTAATTTCATTAAAATCAAGAAGGATGGGGTTGAGTATGTGTTGAATCCTTTTAAGGATAAGGATGAGGAGGTTGAGAAAACTAATAGGGTTTGTCTAGTGACTAGAAAATAGTTCCCGAAGGAAATAAAAAAGGAGAAGGTATGTTATGCCTTCCTATCTCAGGTTGCAAAAATTATGATAGTAGAGAAAGGGGCAGAAGTTCCCACAAAAGTCCAAGAAATTCTGAACGAATTTAGAAACACTCTAATGAAGGATTTGCTGGATGGATTACCTCTAATTAGAAGTGTAAGTCACTGCATGGACTTGATACTAGGTGCAAGCCTAACAAACAAGGTACCATATAGAATGAAACCCATGGAAAATGAAGAGGTGAATAGACAAGTGCAAGAGTTGTTGGATAAGGGGCTGATTAGAACAAGCCTCAGTTCATGTTTTGTACTTGTTGTACTAGCACCTAAGAAAGATGGGAAATGGTGAATGTGCACTAATTCAAGGGCTGTAAATAGGATAACTATTAAGTGTAAGTTTCCATTGCCTTGTATGGATGATTTGATGGACTGTTTGAGTGGATAAAAGTACTTCAACAAGATTGATTTAAAAATTGGATACCACCAAATTAGAATTAGAGAATGTGATGAATGGAAGACAACATTCAAGACCAAAGGATGGATTGTATGAGTGGCTTGTGATGCCATTTGGGTTGACAAATGTACCCAACACCTTATGAAACTGATGAATGAGGTAATGAAGCCCTTCCTTGGAAAGTTTGTTATTGTTTATTTGGATGTCATTTTGATTTTTAGTAAAACAAAAGAGGAACACCTGTTGTACCTAAAGGAAGTTTTGCAGAGGTTAAAAGAAGAAAAGTTGTTGGTAAACTTGGATAAATGTAGTTTTATGCAGTGGGAACTAGTGTATCTAGGTTTTATAGTGTCTTAAGAAGGGTTGAAGATGGATCTCGAGAAGGTTAAGGCAATAATGGATTGGCCTTCACCTAGAAACATGTTTAAGGCCAGAAGTTTCCATAGCTTGGTGAGATTATACAAGAAATTCATTACAAATTTTAGTGGAATTTGTGCACCAATCATCGAGACAATGAAGGGTGTTAGGAAAGAGTTCCAGTGCATAATTACATTAGAAAAGAGCTTTCAATTGTTGAAGAAGAAGGTGACAGAATGGTTAGTGTTGGCATTTCCATACTTTAACAAAGTGTTTCAAGTGGATTGTGTGTTGGTCCACGATTGTCGTTAAACTAAAAGGTTGACCTACCAATTTTTGATACAAGCACCAGAGTTAGGGAATCCACGGGAGGCAATTAGTCCATGTTATGAATACCAAGGCTACACTGAACATGACACCAACCTTTCGAGAGATGTAAGCACCAACTTTCCAAAAATCTCCCCCCAGCACTAGCCTAAGGGATTCGAACCCGTGACCTTTCGCTCTAATACCAATTGTTGGCCCACGATTGCCGTTAAACCAAAAGGTTGACCTGTGAATTTTTGATACAAGTGCCAGAGTTAATGAATCCATGGGAGGTGGTTAGTCCATTTCACGAATCCCGAGGCTGCATTGAACATGGCACCAACCTTTTAGGAGACAAAAGCACCAACTTTCCAACATTGTGATGCCAGTGGTAGTGCAATTGTGGGATTAATAAGTCAAGAAGGTAGACCCATTGCCTACTTCAGTGATAAACTAAATGAAGACAAGAGAAAATACTTAGTTTATGACCAAGAATTCTATGCTATAGTGTAAGCCTTGCAGAACTGGAGGCATTACTTGTTTTCAAATGCGTTGGTGTTGTACACAGACCACCATGTCTTGTAGTACATCAACAATCAAGGTAAGTTGAACCAGAGGCATATGAAATGGGTGGAGTTTTTGCAAAGTTATTCTTTTGTCTTGAAACATAGGAGTGGCAAGTCAAACAGGGTAGGAGATGGACTTAGCAGAAGTTGTTTATTGATGAACGAGTTAAGGGTTAGTGTTGTTGGCTTTGATGTAATGAAGGATTTATATCTTGATGATCTTGATTTTAGGGAAGCCTGGACAACTAGTAGAAGTCTAGTTGAGGGAGATAGGATAGGCTCCATGGTTGGAATATTTCATCCAAGATGGCTTGTTGTCAAAGGATAGAAATTATGTATACCCAAATGTTCAATGAGGGAGAATCTAATAAGAGAAAAACATAGTGGAGGATTGAGTGGACATTTTGGAGTAGATAAAACATTGGCACAACTGACTGACGGTTCTTTTTGGCCTGGAATGAGTGCATATGTGAAGAGACTGGTACAGGGCTTTAGAATTTGCTAGCATACTAAAGGAGCAAGACAAAACATAGGAATATATCAACCATTACCTATAACAAAAAGACCATGGGAGCACCTAAGTATGGATTTTGTTTTGCATTTGCCTAAAACACAACAAGATAATGATTCCATTTTTGTTGTAGTGGACAAATTTTCAAAGATGGTTCATTTCATACCATGTTAGAAGACTAGTGATGCATCCCACATAGCTACATTGTTTTTCAAAGATGTAGTCAGGCTACATGGATTGCCTAAGAGCATAGTCTCAAACAGGGACACAAAGGTTGTTGGCCATTTTTGGCATACATTATGGAAGAAGATGGGCACTAAATTAGGATTTAGTTTAGCCTATCATCCCGATACTGATGGACAGACTGAGGTTGTGAACAAAAGTTTGGGAAACTTGTTGAGATGTTTGGTGGAGACAAACCACATCAATGGGATCTTATCTTGGCACAAGAAAAATTTCCTTACAAAAATTTGGTGAACAAAAGTGCAGGTAGGAGCCCATTCCAAATAGTTTATGGTTATAACCCAAGAGGTGTTGATGAGCTGAGAGATAGTGCAGATTTGAATAGGAAGAGTTTTGTAGCATAATATTTTTCATAATACATTCATGATGTTCACAAAGAGGTGAAGGAAAACTTGGAGAAGAGTGCCACCAAATACCAAAAAACATGTTGATATGCACAAGAGAGAGAAGGAGTTTCATGTTGGTGATTTGGTATTGGCACATTTATGAAAGGAGAGGTTCCCACTGGGAACATATAATAAACTAAAGTGGAAAAAGATTGGACCTTGTAAGGTCTTGAGGAAATTTGCATCCAATGCTTATGAAATTGAGCTTCCAATAGGTATAATTGATCTTTATCCCATCTTCAATGTGGTTGATTTGTATAAATATTATGAAGGAGAATCAAGTACGTAGGGGAATTTAATTTCAGATTTTCAGGATGCATATGAGTGGATACATTAGTTTCTTGAGAAGAAGTTTGAGAAGATTGACAAGGTGATTGATTCTCGAGTGGCTAAAAGAACAAGGGGGGAAAATATATGGAGTATCTTGTCCATTGGAAGGATAGACCAATAGATGAAGCCTCTTGGATGCGAGTTTCATAATTGGTTAAGTTTTGGATACCTATTCCAAACTTACCTAAATGTTCATGAGTTTCCAACTCATGGAACATTTCAGTTACTTGACGTGTTTGATGCAGGAGCATCCTAGGTCCATGAGGAATCCTCATCAACCAAAAATATTCCTTTGTTTTGTTTGTTATTTTTTCTTCTTTTTTTTCTTGTAGGAGTTGGTGATCAAATTTTTGGTAATTTCAATTGGTTCAAGGCCAAGTGATGGATTCACCTTGAAGAGGAGCCAAATGGGTGTCTACAGTTCAAGTTGGAAGAAGATTTGATAAAAAATGAGTGATTTTTGCTTGTGGGGATGTTTTTGGCTCCAACATGATGTCCTGATGCGCTTTGCCTCCAACAAGATGTCCTAATGCACTTTTCCTCCAATAGGATGTCCTGATGCACTTTGCCTCCAACAAGATGTCTTGATGCACTTTCCTTCCCACAGGATGTCCAAATTGCCTTTGCCTTCCAACAAGATGTTCAGATGCCTTTACCTTCCAACAAGATGTCTAGATGTGCTTTGCCTCCAACAGGATATCCAGATGCGCTTTTCCTTCCAATAGGATGTCTAGATGCCTTTGCCTCCAATAATATTTCCAAATGCGTTTTGTTTCCAACCGATTGTTCCAACTGGATGTTTTCCAACCAGATGTCTTGTTGCAACTGGATATTTTCCAACCGGATGTCTTATTGCTCTACATGTCATGTTGACCTGTGGATTTTTGCAAAAAATGTCCTGCAATGCCCAGAAAGTGACAAAAATGGTCTTTAGCTTCCTTAGAGCACCCACAAAGTGACAAAAATGGATTTTAACCGCCTTTTTTGGTTTGATCTAAGAGCCAATAAGAGGATTCTGATCAAAAGAGTCAGTAAGAGGATGCCACATGTATTTTCACGTGAAGATGTATGGTAACCGCCTCTTTTGCATATAAAAGGGAAATTTCTTACTTTTGAAGAATAATCTTCTCCGTAGTGAGTTTTTAATATCTGTTGTAGCTTCTTCTGTAAAATTTTAGATTTAAAGGTAGATTGTTTTGGGTTTTTCACAGGGAGGCTAGGATACTCTGATTTGGTTATTGGAATGATTGTAAGGCTTAGGCCAAGGCATGTAAGACTGTAATGTCATTTTACTCCTGTTGTACACTCCAGTTGCAAATGAATAAAGACATTTTTAATTTATTGTTGTGTGTTGTTTTATTTTGCTGCCTGGTTCAGTAGCTCGTCAAAGCCCCTAGACCTTGACCTACATCATTAACACGTGTAACTCCCCCTTACAACACTTTTCTGTGTTCACATTTTTACATTTCTAATTCAGGAGGCCCAACTTTCAGAGGCCACAAATTTTAATCCCGGAGGCCGATTGGGCCCATTTTTAAAATTGTAGGGCTTGAAGAGATCTACACCAGACACCCCTTCAAGCAATGTCAAACAATGTGGAATATTTGTTTTGGCCAAAAACCAACTCTATAGCCCAGAAATTGAGTTTATTTAATTTTATAACCGAAAAATCATACTTTTTTTAATTGCAAGGTTGATATACTTTTCCTAACACTAGTCGGGTTCCTAAATTGTGGTTATCTATTGTGGGTTTGCAGAAAATTGGATCTAGTTCGTATGTTTTTTGAGTCATACAAAATCTACAGGTTATCTCTGGTTGTCTTTATTTTAGATGTTAGAAATGGAGTGTTGAATCTACTTATTACATTGTTCAAGATCTATGTGTTTTTCTATTTCTTTGGTTTCAATTTGAATACTAGCCATCTTTTCAATCACCTTCAAGATGTTGCATGTCTATATATTTTGTTGGTTTTTTGTTGTGAATTTTATTAGGTTGACCTTTTTTGGTCACCTTGGTGCATTCATAAGTTTGTTGCTATGAGGTAGAGATATGGTGTTTGGAGTGCTTAGGACAACTATATTTAGGAACCTATAACTATTTACTATGGTGGCATGAGAGGATCTAGATTACAGTTCAATGGGAGCTTTGTGCAGTCACATAGTTAGTCATATCTTCTTGGTTGGAGATCATGGTTTTGTTTTGAGAGCTACTAGTGTTGTAGTCACATTCTTTGATTCTATGAGGTCCATGGGTGATGTTTTTTTAGGAGATATTTATCATGGTGCCATGTGTAGCTTGAAACCACCTTCGGTGGGAACTTTAGTAGTGATTTGGATCTATCACTTTGTGATGGATGATCTTCTATAGTGGTTGTTGGTGTCATGAGGAGTTCCTAATATCTGCCTTATGTGTATAGTGGAATTTGATTGACATCTTTAGTTATATTGACAAAGGATTCTTAGCTTCATGGTTTTTTAAAGATGTGGACAACTTCTTGGAGATTTTTGGTTGAGTTGTGGTTTTGAGGTAAATCGCAATGTCATGATAAGTTCTTGGATTCTATATTGATTTTATAGTGGGATATTTGATAGTGGTTTATTGTAATCTACTAGATGAGTGTTGTGATCATTATTCCTTGTGAAATTTTGGTCATTGTAGTTTTGTAGTTGGAGTTCTATTGGCATGAGATGATCAATAGTACACCTATATTAGATTTGGGTGAGTCTAGATCTCTTTATTTTGGAGATTATGTGTTGGAATGATGAGTCTTTTGAATTGTTTTTGATAGAGAGAATGAGGACCCTACACTTGGAGCTAGATGTGAGTTTAGCATGGACTTGTTGTCACTTGGATTTGTACCCTATTTTGGAGCGATTTAGTGTTGCAACAATCTAATGAAACATTGGGATGATTTCTGGGTGTGGGACCTTGCAAGGAAATCAAACCTCCAGAGGAAGGCTGGTTCCTTTTCTGAATATGAGATTTAGATTGCAATAAGATAAACCTAATCTATTCACTGTTGTGGAAAAGGGGAAGAAGGAGAAATTGGAAATGAAAAGGTGATACACAAGGTTTGAATGTTCGACCCTCAAATCAACCATGTATGTACAAAATAACAATAAACAACAAACAAGCATACAAAAATCATAAATGAATTGCAGAGGTAAAATAAACTAATTGAGATCCAGAAGGAAAGAAAGATTCACAAATGGATACTCAAATAGAAGTATTACAGAGAGCAAAAGAATTCATGAAAAGTTAAAATCTCTTGTTTATTCTCAAAGAGACACGGTTACAACTGATACAAGATGTGGTTTTCTAGACCAAAAGCCAACATAATACATTCAATTCCATACATTTTATAGCATTTTACAATGAGGCACCATCACCCATTGTAATAAATTCACCCTATGGACTTGTTAGAAGATATTTTACAAAAGGAATGTCTGAAAATATATGCTTGTCTTTGACATAAATGCAGAGAATATATTCTTAGAAGTAGCTGAACAAATAATTGCATTGAAACCTTGCATCTTCTTCCACTTGCAATAATAAATATCCAACAACAAATTCCAGCTGGAGCTGGACATTTGACTTTCAACATGGCCTGCATTCTACCTTATTAGCAAGATTTCATCATGATTAACCATGATAGATTTTAGATTTTGCCTCTTTTGAGCCTTCATTTCTGAAGATTGCAGAAGCCGTAAGAGATCAGGCCTCGGGCCTTCAATGTTCCACCTTCTAAAAGAGAAGGAGAAAGGAGAAAACCATGCCCCCGAGCTCCGCTATACAAAAGAAGATCACAATATCGGCGGACTTCAAGCCTTGAGCCTTCCATCTTCTGCATTCCCAAAGAAAGAGGAAGAAGGAAAGTCTGAGTCTCGAAAGTCTAAGAACTTAGCCAATTTTTGAAAGTTTCAGTGGAGTTTGGGCCTTGGGCCTTGGGCCTTCTACTTTCTATGAGAAGGAAGAAGAAGGAAGGTCTGATCCCTGAAGTCTAAAACACTTAGAATGTTTTCAAGGAAAAAAGAAACGGAACCCGGACCCTGAGACTTCCTCCTTATCACTTGTCTTTTGCCGACATGGCAATTTCCCACTGTTCCGCGATCATCAATAAAGCATCAATGGAATACTCTATGGAATGGTGGAAAAGTCATAGATTATGCCACGTGGCCTCCTTTGGGTTCTTTAAATGTTGAGCTGATGAAACCTGCCACCTATCCTCTTTCCGCAGTTCTGCAAGCCTACTATGGGCCCCCCAAAAGGCTCAACAGAATGTCGGAATGCCTTAGAAAATTTAACACCCATCGGGGTTGGGGCTTTAGGCCTTCCGTCTCCCATCTTCCAAAAGAAAAGGAAGAGGGAAGAAGAAAAGTCTGAAGTCTAAAACTCTGAAACACAGCCAAATTTTCAAAAGGAAAGAGTCGGAGCTCAGAGCCAATTAGGATGACATGACGAAGGGGAGAACTTTGAACTCTGAAACTCTAAAAAAAGATAAAAACACGAGGAAAACTCAGGATTTTTGGACTTAGTCAATTTTAGGATGTTTTACCTTGCAATTCTAAAGGGCAAAACACTTAGAGATTTTATGGATTTGGGCTATCTGGCTAGGGAGCAAAATAGGACAATAGGACCTATTGAGGAGATTGTGCTTCAGAGGTGGAACAACCTCATACCTCACTCTCAGTCTACTTGGTAGTGAATGATCTGATAGGTATTGCCCACTTAGTTTTTAGATGCATTATTTCTTTGAGTCTTGTCTTCTCATGTGTTTTGAGGACTTGTTTGGAGTAGATGCATGATTATGGTCCTTGTTATTTCCTTAAGTTTGGATCTTGAGCTACGGTTCCAATAGTGAGGTCAATGAGTTTTAAAAAGTGCAAGAGATGATTAGTGTCTTTGGGCATATTCCCTTATTGTGGGAATGGGAATGGTTGTTTGATCTTCCTTCAGTTTGAGAGGCTTACATCTATTGCTTCTTGATTTAAAATTTGAATGAATGGTTAGATGTTGATAGCTTTTCTGTTTGGGGTTTTAGAGGAGATCTTACTTATCATAGATTAAGAGCATGTTACTATTGGTATAAGGGCATGGATTGATATGCATGTTTTCTCTCTGTGGTTTATTGTGTATCCCAGAGGTTTGGTTCATTTCATGTTGGAGTTGAGATTTCTGTAGAGTTGATCATTTACTATTATTGTACTTCATTATTTTTTAGTAATAACAAAGATGATTAAAGCTCTTTATTCTTTCTCTTCTATGTGATGTGAAGAACTTGGGAGAGCTATGGTGATTTGGGGAAAGAGTTTTGCAACAATTTTGTTTGTAGGTTTAAATATTGATGTGTGTTCTTCAACACTACATGAGAGAGGATTTATTCACATCCTCTATTTGAGTGCTATTAGTGGATTCATTTAATGCTTTGGTCTTTTTCAAACTAGATATTGCCTGTGTAGTGAAAGTCCTAGGGAGGTATAGTGTCCTTGGACTATGGTACAAAGGTCTTCAAGTTTTTTGCATGTTTATGTGTTTGTTACCATTGGAGATAAACTTTGTGTAGGACAATGAATATACAAGGACTTGTGATTGTGGATTGGGTTGGATATGTTGATAGTAGAAGGTCTACCTATGACGTATATCCTATTCTTGAGGTATGGCTAGTTAGATGTGTTAGTGATATGTTGTGGTCACCATTTTAACTATTATTGACTATTTGGTAGATACTTAGTCCTATTATAGAGGAGATGGAATTCAATGTATGTGTTTGGGTTGAAGCATGGCATTCAAAGTGTGATCTTGGATTTGGTTTCTTATCTTTCATGCTTGGGCATGATGGAGGATGAGAGTTTTGTGGTCAAGATTTTTATCACTTGATGGATGTTGCAAATACTTGGTTGAGCTTGTGAGTACATAGGAGTTAGTTGGTACAACATGGTTATACCCTTAGTGGTTAGTTCACTATTTGTTGGTGTTCCCTTTTTCTCTTGGAAGGTATATGACAAGTGGGAGAATGTTGGGATTAGGTGTGTCATACACCTTACAAGTCCTAATGTTTGTATTATTTAATTATTTATTATTTTATGTGTTCTCATGAAATGGGACATCCCACTTTATACCTTGACCATTATGCCTTGTGTAATTATTAGTGTTTACATGTGTAAATATATTTATAAGAGATATATTGTCATGAATGATGTGTAAGAACATCTATGACAAATAGTGGTTATGATGCATGTAAGAGCATGATTATAGGGAGTTACAAAGTGGATTAGGAATATTGACCATCATTATGATGTGTAAGAAGCATTAATGACATTGTAAGAGGTTTAAGAAAGCATCTTTGATGATGTGTAAGAAGTGGGTTGTCCTTTTTGGACTTATGGAGTTGTTATTTTGTCCTCTAGTGGGCTGTTTTTGTCCTCTAGTGAAGTTGGATGCCCAAGTTCATGAGAAAGGTCTTGAAGCCTCTAGAAAGATGCTTGTAACTCTTGAACATGTCATGAGGTCTTCTTTTCATCTTGATTACTTGGTCCATGGTATTAGCACTTGGTTTACAATACCATTGTATTTGCCTTTATATTGAGGCCTTGGGATAGTGGTAAGTGAGGGAAGAAGTGAGGAGTTTTGGTAGGGTTATGCTACCAAATTTCTACTAGAGGAAGAGGATGTTGATCTCCATAGATGCAAGAGCCTAATATTGTATTGTAATAGGTGTATTGTTGCTAAATAATACATTGGTTTAGTGCTTTCAAGGCTAATTTTTTACTGAAAGGTTTTTCCTAGGTATATGTATGTCATTCTCTTTGTTGTGGTTTATTTTCTTGCTATCTCTCTCATTCTTTCTTTTCTAAAGTGTTGTTTACATGCTAGAATGCTGCTAAAATTTCTATATATTTGATTACTACAATATTCTCCTTAAAGGGTTAATGTTGACATGCCTTCAATCTTTGATAATTATCTTTAATCTAGTTTAATTGATAAGGGGTTTCTAGGTACTTTTCCTAACGCATACTATCCTGAAGATTACATATCATTGCAAGAACTCCTACAATAATAGAAACAAGGACTACAACCTCCAAAAAATAGAGAGAAGGACTAAAATCCTTGACTCCAAATAATAGAGAGATGGAATAGAACCACCAACCCATAGATTACAAATTTACGCATCCTCCATTATAAGGAAATATGTTTGCAAAGCTCTTAGATATTAAACTTAGAACAAAGCTTAACTACAAAACATGCAACTATTTCCACATTAACCCTATGAGGGTGAATTTATAGAAACTGATTTACAAAAAAATTAGTAGCATAATGGCATGCAAAATAACACTTAGAAAGGAACAATGAGAGAAGAACAATAGAAGCAACCACAAGATGAGAAAGACATATATATACTCTAGAAAAACCCTTTTAGGAAAATCCAACCTCCAAAAAATGTAACCATTATACTCTAAGCAACAACATAGTTACAATATAAAATCAAGCTTCATGCCTTCCATGGAGATCAACAACTACAACCTATAGGAAAATTAGCGACATAAATCTACAATACATAATCCAAGGTGCTTGCATCTCAAGCCCTAAATATATAGACTTAAAGAGGCCCCAAAACCACCAAAAGGTAATACCATGGGCCCAAACAAAGTCCCAAAATACCATGGTAAGAATTCTCACAACCCACACCCCATGATGGGTCAGTAGGCTATTAATAGTGTTACACATCATAAGCATGTCATAGCCTCCCACCAAAATTGGGCACACCATTTTATAATTTAACTCCTTTATTAAGATACTTTATGATGCATCATTCTTACATATCGTAATTGGGACATGATTCCTAGTCCAGTTTGTAATGTCCCTCTTATACGCTCTTACAAGAATCATAAAATCTCTTACACATCTTAAAATATCATAGATTCTCTTACATATCTTACATGGCATAAATACTCTAACAATTGAGATATGTGTCATACCAATGAATACACATGGCATATCTGCTAAGTCAAGGTGTGATGCACTTTTCCATGTGTGCATAATGTATGGCATCTAATACCAATATTCATCACAAATGAGAGAAACCTAGCATAAGGATACACATAGGTAGATACCATGTTCTCTTGGCATTAATAGATCCCTCAAACAAATTTGGAACTTCCATTGTACCCACAACTACTCTCTACATGAAGGAAAACTATTACAACTTGCAATAATTCTATGTTGTACTAAAACCAAGAATAGAGTGATAGTCCCTCCACTTCCATGCATGGGAATCCCTAATAAAATCTTCCTCTATCCAAATGGAAGACCAATAGGAAGAAAAACCAAAGAATCACATACTTTGGAACCCCAAATGTCACTCTTTTTGGATATTTATAATCAAAATGAGGCATTTTTGTCTTTTATGTACAACTATTGTTATATTTTGGGAACATTTATGATGCCTATTTTTCCATATATAATGTTTATGCCACCTATGTAAGCCACCAAAATAACCTAAGCATCATTTATGTGGGTTAAAAAATGTCACACAAACTTTAGCAACAACCTATGCAACTTCAATAGCAAATTGTGTTACTTCAACAATAACTTCTTGGAGGCATAATTTTCACATCTAAACTCAAAATACAATGTTTTTTTAAAAAATGCATAGATTTATAAGAGGAATTTGAATATACAAAAGCATTGATTTTTTGACTCCATTTGAGTATTATTTTTTTCCCTACAATAGAACTACACTTATGACATGATCCTAGTGGTCCATACTGTTAGAATTTGAAAAGATTATTAACCCAGAAAACTAGTGCAAAGAATAGATATCTAAACTATGAATGCAAATGATACGAAATCAAAATAGCAACACAGAGTTAGTCTCCAAGAGAGTAATGCAAATGCTAGAAGCAAAATAGCATTAAGAGGATGCAAAAGTAAAAGATACAAAATACAAGCCAGGTAGCATGCTTATATAGACTAGGAAGAGGGAAGAGGTGCCAACACCGACCAATCAGGAGCAACCATCTATTGGACTAAAGATAGCAAAGTATCTTCCCAAGATAGCTAATGGATGCTCACATGTAGGAAGGTGACACCTCGCAACCACTCACCTAATAAGACATGCTTTATTAACCTAAGCAAGATTAATAGAAGTGTAGGAAAAACCTAGGAATATAGGGAAAAAATAAATAACCCACTAGGAAATAAAAACCTACACTAACACCCCCCCATAAGCGAAGCTTAGGTGGATGAGAAATAGGTCCTGACAAATCAAGCCTGATGAGGTACCCATGTACATAAAATTCCCCCCAAAGAGAGAGAAAAGCCCCCCAAGATAGAGAGAGAAGAGACCCCCCCAAAGTAGAGAGAGTCAGGACTCCGAGTGAGAGGAAGAAGCCCCCCAGAAGATGAAGCATCCCACACCCCTAGGAAAGCTCACAAATGAAGGAACTTACTCTCAGTGAAGGGTTTGGTGAAGATATCAGCAACCTACTTGGAAGTCAGACAGTAGCGAAGGTCGATGACGTGGCCATGGATGAGCTCCCGGATGTAGTGCATGTGGACCTCTATGTGTTTGGTCTGTTGATGATGGACCGGATTCCGTGAGATCTAAATGGCACTCTGGTTGTCACAAAATATGACTGATGGCCATCTGATCTTGATACCAAACTCAGTGAGAAGATTTTGAAGCCAAATGGCCTTAGTGGCGGCATTCACAGCCCCCCGATACTCGGCCTCAGTAGAAAATAGAGCAATAGCAGACTACTTTTTACTCGACCAACAAACAGGACTTGAACCAAGTGAGAAGCTGTAACTTGAAGTAGACTTGCGATCCTGAGAATTACCCGCCCAATCTGAATCTGTGTAGCCCACTAAGTCAAGCTCAATGCTTGTTGCGTAGTGAATCCCAAAACTGTGAGTACCCTGAATGTAGTGAAGGATCCACTTGGCTACTTTCCAGTGTAGCTCATGAGGCTCCTGCATGAATCAAGAGACCATGCCTACATCATATGAAATGTCAGGTCTTGTATGAGTCAGATAAATGAGACTCCCAATAAGCTGTCAGTACAAAGTGCCATCAACAAGTGGAGAAGAACACTGAGCCTCAAGTTTGACTCCAGAAAGAAAGGGAGTCGGAGCAGGCTTGCAGTCAGCCCTATGAAACCTCGAGAGTAAATCTAGAGCATACTTGGACTGGTTGATGGTGATCCCGAAAGCAGACTTGTAGATCTCAATCCTGAGAAAGTAATGCAACAAGCCCAAGTCAGTCATCAAAAACCTGTCATGAAGGGCAATTTTGACAGCCCCAATGGTGGATGAAGAACTCCCTGTGATTAACAAGTCATCAACATACAGAACCAGAAATAGGAGTGAATCATCTTGTTGCAAAATGTAGACATTGGGATCAAAATGGCACCGAGTGAACCCAACTGATAGAAGGAAGGAGTCCATCTTGGCATACCAGGCCCGAGGAGCTTGTTTGAGGCCATAGAGAGACTTCCAAAGATGGCACACAAGTGAAGAATCTTGAAGGAACCCCTGTGGCTGCTCCATGTAGATCTCCTCCTGAAGGTCACTGTGAAGAAAAGTACTCTTGACATCCATCTGGTGTACTTCCCAATGATTAGCTGCAGCAATGGCAAGAACAAGTCGGATGGAATTCATTCGGGCAACTGGCGCAAAAGTCTCAGAGTAGTCAATCCCAGGAACCTGGGAGAATGCTTTGGTGACCAAGCAAGCCTTATGCTTGTCAACCGACCAATCTGCTATAAATTTTGTCTGATAGATACACTTACATCAAACAAGTTTTCTTCCCTTAGGAAGAGGGACAAGATCCCAAGTGCGGTTCCTCATCAAGGAACTATACTCCTACATAGCTGTATCCCACTTAGGAATACCAGAAGCCTCATGAAAAGACTGTGGATTTGAGGCAGTAGCAATGAAGACATGTGGAGCATCTTGGAACTATGAATGAGTCCACCTAGTGTCTGATGGATCCACAACCTAATCACCTGCAGATTGCAAGGTCTGTCTAGCCCAAAGTGGACCGGAAGATGGAGAATCTGGAGGAGAATCATCAACCTCTGAATGATGACTAGGAGAGGAAGGAGGTGAGTCCTCTGAATCACTCTCTGCATCAGAAGTGGAGGTAGAAGACTGCTCAGGTGAATCTAACTCATCAGAGATCTGTCATGTATCCCAAGTGACTCCAATGTCAAAGTAGAAGGAGTTGGAGAAGTGATAGAAAGTGAGCTCGAAGAGCCCTCCTCAAACTGAACACTCCTCTCAATGAACAACTCATGTGTAGTAGGGTGGAGCAACCGATAAACCTTCACACCATCAGGATAACCTACAAATATGCAAGGTCTGCTCTGCGGATCCAAGGCCTTGTGTTTCTCTACAGGAATGTGGGCCCATGCAGGAGAACCAAAAACTTGAAAGTGCTTAACTGATGGTTTTCGACCGCTCCAAGCTTCAAAAGGAGTGACTCCCTTTAAGGCTCGATGAGGAACACAGTTCTGGATATAACAAGCACAGTTAATGGCCTCTACCCAATACTGTGGTGCAAGAGATCTGGAGTGAATCATATAGTTCACCATTTCCTTCAAGGACCTATTCTTCCATTCTGCAACACCGTTCTGCTGAGGATTGTATGGAACTGAATGCTGCAAATCAATCCCTTCTGAAGTGCAAAACCTCTCAAACCGATGGTTGACATACTCACCACCATTGTCAGTGCACAAAACTTTGATGGCTTTCCCAGATTGCTTCTCTACAAAAGTTTTGAAGTCCTGAAAATGATCAAATACCTCTGACTTCTGTTTGAGAAAGTACACCCAAGTATATCAAGAAAAGTCATCAATGAATGTGAGGACATATCGGGCCCTGCTGAAAGAAGGATGCTGAAATGGACTAGCCAAATCACTGTGAACTAACTCTAGTATCTGTGAAGCTCTCCATGCCTTACCTTTGTCAAATTTTTCCTTAGGATGCTTACCAAGAATGCAACCTTGGCAAACACCACCTGAAAACTGAACTAAAGGCAACCCGATGACCATGCTCTACTGGTTGAGCTGCTGCAAGTAGCGGAAGTTTAGATGGCCAAACTGCTCATGGCATAATCTACTCACATCATTAGAATGAGAAAAATAGTTGAAGGAGGATCAAGAACAAAGTGAGAAAATAGATAGAGCCGTGACTGATGATCTACTCTCCCAACTGCAACTATAGAACCACTGTGCAACTCACAAATCTCCACTGAATCAGGAGTGAACTCAACCCGCTTGCCTAAACTTGTGTGAGTGATCTAGTATACTGATAGGAGATTAGTTGATAATGAGGGCACACAAAGAACATCATGGAATATGCCATCCCCCACATCAACAGACCCTCTCCCACACACCTCAACATGAGTGTCATCACCCATCAAAATAGAAGGCATAGTAGATGGCTCCAAAGATGCAAGTTCTTCCTTAGATGAAGCCATGTGGTGCGAAGCACCCGAATCAAGAACCCAAGTGGATGGTGAAGAAGCAACTGCAACAAGGGCCTTGCCCTTTCCTTTCCCCTTGATGTTTTCTTTTGCCTTATTAGACCCCTCATTAGAACTCTGCTTGATAGACTCAGGAACACTGATATTATTCTTCTCAAGAATGTGTGTCAAGTGATCAATTTGTTTCTTCATACATTTATGTTCATCATGACTGGGTCTTTTACAATAGGCACATTGGACCCTCTCTTTCTCAAGCTTGTCGCCCTTGGAAGATTAGGTCTCATTAGTTGCTTTTGAAGCAACCGATATCTGATCCTTCTTCTCCTTGTTATTCTTCTGTTTCTTATCCTTACTATTGTTGTTACTACTTTGTCCTTTCCGTTCTTTTGTGCCTTGGTTGGCAGCCAAGGCATGTGACTTAGAGGACTTAAGAGTGCCCATCTGGATTAGCTTGTCCTGTTCTCGAGTGAGATTGACAGCAAAATCATCTAAAGATGGCATGGTGAATTGAGTACCAAGTGCACCCTTAGTAGCATAGAAAGTAGAAACAAACACAGAATATTCTGAACTTAGCTTAGAGAGAATACTAAGAATCAGTTGTTCATCTTTATTTTCAATTCCACATTGTTTTAACTGTAGCCTTAGTGATTTCAATTTAGTGAAGAAATCCTGGATTGTATTGAAATTGCCTAGACTTAAACTAATTAGTTCATTTTCTAACATATGACCCCTCATTGAATCTTGTGTGCCAAATAGTGTTTCTAGCTTTGTCCAGATTTTATTTAGTGTATTCAAAGACTCAATGTGAAAGAGCAAATCAGGAGAAATAGATAAACACAATGTTCCATATGCCTCATCACATTTGTTAAACCACTTAGGCTTATCTTCATCTTTAGCAGGTTTAGTTTCAAGTCCCATAGTTATCCTATTTAATCCAGCTTTCCTTAAGTGAATTATCATGTGTGATTTCCACTCAAAGTAATTGTATGGAGTTAGGATGGGCACATTTGTTTGATCCATGATGAAGAAATGCATAGAATAAATGCCGAAAAGAAGAGAACCCAACCAAGACAACCCCCCCTTTTCACTCAATCAAAGAACCCCCCCAAGAAAATATGATTTGGCACTTTATATTAGTGCGTTTACAACTGCCACTATCAAGAAATACTTAGTAGTCTTGATTTCAATGTATTACAAAACCCTCATGAAGAGCATATGCTGAAAACACAACTTTGGAACAATACCCAGAGAAATAAACAACACCACTGCGATCTACTCAAAATCATGCACTTTCAAAAAAAAATCACCTCGATACGAAGTCGTATGTGAAAGTTATGATCCTCTGAAGTTCCCAAAATGAGAACTATGTAGTGTCATGACTGAGAATCTACAATTTCTAAAAAATCCCCGCATCAAATAAAAAAATGACTGCACTAGTGCATAAAACACGAAAAAAATAGCCAAAATAAAAAATTTTTTGTGGGAAATGGAGTCCGTATGAGCAAGAACAGAGCATTTGAAAACTGCCTTCAAAACTGCAACTGCCAATGAAGAGGGGTCTTGCTGTAGCTTTCTGAGTGCGTTTTTGCAAAATATATAGACTACATGCAAAAAATAAAACATATTCAGATGGTTTTTCTGTGTTGTGAACAAAACCCAGAAGGCATTTTTCTTGCTGATGTACAAAAGATGTAGTTCTAATGTAAACAAGACGCCTTTAGCAATAAAAAAATGACCCCAGCAACCAAAAATGACATGCAAAGACTAAATCAACTACTTAAGACAAGCAATGGCATGCTGGAACCTACAATATTGATTGAAAACACCAAATATGCAAGATGGTTGTTAGATTTGAGCTTTAAACCCTGGTTCTGCAACTGTGTATGATGATCTCTGACTTTCTCAAGCCTCCTGGATGTGTTGGAATAGCTAGAAATGCTACTAGTATAACTAGAAATGCTGCAATCACCCAGATTTCATAAAACACATGTGCAAACCCCAGAGATTAAAAAAGTTTCCGTCAAACTTTTCTGATTCTCAAGATCATCCGAAGATGCAAGAGAAGAGCATACTAGGTTTTTTGAAAAACTGTAATAAGATTTATTAGCCCCCCCCAAATCTCTTAAATATGGAAACTAAAATCTACTCTTGCATGTAGAATAGCTTTGATACCATGTTAGAATTTGAAAAGATTATTAACCCAGAAAACTAGTGCAAAGAATAGATATCTAAACTATGAATGCAAATTATACGAAATCAAAATAGCAACACAGAGTTAGTCTCCAAGAGAGTAATGCAAATGCTAGAAACAAAATAGCATTAAGAGGATGCAAAAGCAAAAGATACAAAATACAAGCCATGTAGCATGCTTATATAGACTAGGAAGAGGGAAGAGGTGCCAACACCGACCAATCAAAAGCAACCATCTATCGGACTAAAGATAACAAAGTATCTTCCCAAGATAGCTAATGGATGCTCACATGTAGGAAGGTGACACCTCGCAACCACTCACCTAATAAGACATGCTTTATTAACCTAAGCGAGATTAATAGAAGTGTAGGAAAAACCTAGGAATATAGGGAAAAAATAAATAACCCATTAGGAAATAAAAACCTACACTAACACATACGTCAAAAGGAGCCTAATTTTTTTTGCATCACATACACATTACGCATGATGCTCGAGCCATCATAACTCATGAGATAATAACTAGAACCATAGTCATCAAAGAGATGTTAGTGGCATGATATGCCCCCTCCAATTGGTTACATACAAGGGATACAAGGAATTGTAAGAAATGAGAAAAGTGTATGATCTTGTAAAACCCAATGATGATGTAATAAGTGTCATGGGTAACATTTTTTGACAAACATGTGATAAGAGAATAATATGTGATCATGAAAGAACATGTAGCAAGAGGAAACATAGTGCCCAATGTTGTCTTGACTGTGAAGGAAAATAATCAAGTGATAAAAGCCAAAGTGATAGATAACATTATGTAAGAATATAGAACTATCACAACATATAAGCATGAGAAACATAGGCATGTGGGATACAACCTATAAACATGATAAGAAAGAAAGCATAATATCATAAGATGTAACATTATGAGCATATGAAAATGTAATCATAAAATAAGTGTGTAAGCATGATAATCATTATGAACCACAAGATAAGCACGAAATAATAAGGATATGAGTATGTAAGCATCATAAGATAAAATCATGTAATAGCCAAGATAAGTAATCTCGAAGGAGATTCCTCCAAGTGAGAAACATGACATGAAACATGGATAAAGATAACATGTTAAAGACATGAAAGTAAATAAGACATAATATAGAAGGTGAAGTGAGATTGAAAATATCATAGCATAAAATCAAATGTGACATAAGACAATGCAAGAAATTACAAAAGAAGAAACACAACAAACAAGGCTCAATTTAAAAGGCCAAATATAAAAACACAAAGGAAAACAAGCTATGTTCATGAGGAGAGTAGTTGTCAAGCACTCCATGTACTTTACATCATCCCAATTCCTTAGGCAAAACACAAGAATTAATGCATACATGACACAAAAAATAAGTGATAATGAACCTTACAACACATGTTCCTATTCACTTGTGTCAACATGCAGTACTAAAGATGTATTTCAATCATCCTCATTCTAACTAAGACCATAGAAATAACATAACATAAAAGAAAAGATAATTACATAAATATAGAAATATAATTTAAACTCAAATGTTCAAAGTCTCAACCAACAATGTGGGAAGAATCTTCCCCCAATAGACCATCTTGATCCCAATCATGATAAATATTTGCATGTTCTATCTCAAGATCCTCAAATAGTAAACTCTCATCATCATGCAAAGTGGTGCTCTTGAAAAATATGCTTGAAAGAGGCTCAACTTCTAGTTTTTATTTTTCTTTCTTGGCACATGTGTAATAGGTTGCTCATAAGGATCTCCTATAGGAATAAAAATATCTAATCCCTTATGCACATGAACTGTAGGGTGAGAAACATGAGGTGTCGTAGGCGTTGTATCATCATTAAGTGTTTTATAATATGAAGGTACATAAACAATTTTTGGTCTTACCACTATGATCTATGTTGGTCTTATACATTGTTGATTATTTTTTCATTTGCACACCATTGTTATTCTTTATAATACATACACACACACATACAATGTAAATCATCTTTTCTTTCATATAGAGGCTCACTTGGTTCTTAACAAAAGTATCCATAGTAAAATTGGATCTTTATCAATTTTAACCACTCTACCATCATGAGCATATTTGATACATTGATGTGGCATTGATGATGTTGCTTTACATTATTCTATTCATGTTCTACAAAGTAAAATATCATATCTATCTAAAGAAGGAATGATGTGACATACGAGATATACTTCCTTCACACTAATCTCTAAAGGCAAGATAATGCATCCCATAGTTTCAATCAATAAACCATTTTCCATTTTCAATGAAACACTTAAATGTGCATATGCTTGTTGCTAAAAAATGATGATTAAACAAAAATTCTACTATGTGTTTATAAAATTGACAAGTGGGATCAATAATCTACCCTTACATGGTCTGCCACACACATAGCCTCTAACATACAATGGCCCATAATTATTATATTGAACCTCATTCTTTGAAAAAGTAATCAATGGTGGAGAAGTAGAAGAAGAATCACCTCTAAGTACACCCACAAAATGATCCTCATGTGAATGCAAATCAATATCAAAATCATTACTATTATACTCATATGCCTCAGCACTATCCTTATGCTCATGTACTTTATCACTATATATATGTTCATGTACCTCATGCCCATCCTCAAATAAATCCACATTTTTAGCTTGGTCATGGGAAGGGAAAAGATTTTTATAAATATTAAAATTATGATTAGGGAGAACCATTGAATGATTGTCCCATGATTAATACCCTTAACATAGATCATATTATTATCAATCAAATCTTGTACTGTATGTTTGAAACCCATATAACATTGTGTATCATGCCCATAGAATCTATGATAGTTACAAAATGCACTCTCATCATATCCCTTAGGTATCCCTTTAGATGTATCTAATATACAAACATAAGTAAGTGTAATCATATTAGTTTGAAGTAGACTCTCAAGCACATTATCCAAGGGCTCACTCAATCTTGTAAATTTTCTAAGATTTTGAGGCTTCAAAAGAACATTTGAAACATTAGCCACATAATGAGTTAGGATTTTTCTCTTGTTTATCATCACCCTTTAGAAAATTATTTTACTTTTGGAATTTACAAGGATAGGAAGGCATGTAAGGAGCATCAAAAGAACCATACTTAATGCATTTGTTGCTAGCAATTTTAACTCAACATTTTTCACATGTGCACACAAATCCATATATGAATCATAATTGTTTATATACAAACATTATTGAATTGGAGACAACAACCCATTAACTAAAAAACTTTGGAGATCATTATCAAGGAGTTGTTGCACCTTAGAACACAAGTATTAAAATCTTATGACATAATCATTAATGCGCTCATTAGGCCACTTTTCACAAGCAAGCAAATATAAAAGTTTAGTTTTCAACCACATCCTCATCTAGAAGCGATGCATAAATGCCTTAAGGATAACTAAGAAAATATATGAATAGACCCATATGGAAGACAAAAGATCCATTTAATAGCATCATCTCTCAATATACATGGAAAAATATTGGCTAATAACTTATCCTCATATACAAAATCTAAACATGCATCTATAAAAGACCTCAAATGTGTTGTGCAATCACCTTTATCATTATACATATCTTAAATTGAGGTGCCAGAAACCCAACTGGTAATGGATAAGTCACAATATCAAATACAAGTGGAGTATGTTGTTCCTCAATATATTCATCATCCTTATTTCCATTAGGTGAGATATCAAATTTATAATCTATTCTATCAATCAATGACAAACACTAAAGGTAGGAGTGTGAGAGACTATGGATGAGGTATAAATAGGATGGGATATGAATGAAGAGGGTGAGGTATAAGTGATGTGAGGAATTGATATGACGCTAGTAGGAGGAAGTTGATGGGTGGTGACAACACAAAAAAAAGAGGTATGCATGATACAATTGGGATGAGATGAAGATCTAACACTAGTAGAATGAGATGTAGGTGGGATATTAATGGGATGAGAAGAAGCAAAAGAAAAAGATTATGCATACCAAAAAACTCAAGGTGAGAAGGAGAAGCAAGGAGAGGCTCAAACTCAAAGGTGAGAGGAAAGACAAATGGAATACCATGTTGAGGAACAAAATTAAAAAGACACATAAAAGAAGAGGAGGCTTGGGTGGGAGGGAAGGGTGATTCGCTATTCAAAGAAATTGGAGATTTAACCCTTTCACCTATGCCTTTAAGTACCTCTAAACCATGAGGCTTACTAATCAAAAAATTATGCAAATCCAACCAAGTGTATAGGATTTGCATCACTAACCAAATGTGCAAGATCAAAAGATAACATATACATTGTATACACCTAAAAATGACACGATTCATCCTAAATAAATATTCTAAATATTTATTCCATGCTTCTATTAATTAAATAAATATTCTAAATTTATTTAATCGATTCACTGTTCCATAATTAAATAAAATCCATTTATTTAATTAAAATTCTTCTAAATGTCCTACACAATTAAATAATCATAAATTATTTAATTAATCCAAATTCCTCTATCCTAAGTTCTAATTCCCAAAAATCCACCTCACACTTACACCTCACTTTTCCACCTCATCTTGTCCACCTCATCAGGTTGCACATGTAATTAAATATATTAAATATTTAATTACCTATTTTCCCCCTCACCCACATGTCCTATTTCTTCTCAAATCAAAAGTTAGTTAACTAATCAATCAAAAGTGTTAACTAACCAGTCAATTGAGTTAATCCCTCAATCAATTCAGTCAATTCCATAATTCATTCTTCCAACTGACTAATCAAGTCTGTTAACTAATCAGTTAAAAGAGTTAACTCTCCAATCAATGTTGTCAAATCCCCTCTTTCATGATGGAGATGAGACACTTGTCATATTTCTACTAGTTGCACATTCCTCAACCATTCTCAGCCATTGATCATCACACTTCTTCTCAACCGTTAATTCTCATTCTTCTGAGTCTATAAATGGAACCTCATTCTTCCATTCTATTCATCCAGGCTATTCGTATTGTTACTCTGCAGAATTCTACCCGCGCGTCTTTGGCACCCCAATACTATTTGCTTAAGATCACCCTTTGCTTTGAAGCTCTACTTCACAGCATTGTTTATCATCTTAGCCATTTACTACCGACATCCTACAACATAACAGAAAGAGTGCACTCTCTGAGGGCCTACTTCATTAGCAAGGACGGTTGTAGTAGGTGAACAACAGAAGCTTTGAAATAGGGAAGGTTGGCATTGTGTTCTTCATTGCTTCTTTCTATTAAATCTTTCTTGTTTTCATTATTCTGTTGAAGTTTGGGTTTGTTATTATTCATTTGATTAAACCACATTTTACCCTAACATTTTTGGTGCCCACCGTGGGGCCTTTGCCCCTTTATCTCATCAAAATTTGAGCTTTTTTGAAGGCAGGTTCCATACAAGTCATGTAAAGGCACACACAGGCTACTTCAGCACATTTGAACATTTCTACGGTGCATATACCCACTGTTACGGTGCTTCTATTATTTCTGTGCATCTGTGCTTTCTTGCTACGCTTTTGCACACTATTACGACACTTTTGTTATTATTGTGCATATGTTCATTCTTGTTGCGCATGTGTTAACTATTACTGCGCATTCATAATTCTAGCGCATCTATTCATTTCTATAGCGCATTTGATCACTGTTACTGTGCATTTGTCCCTTTCGCGCTTATGTGTATTCTTGTTGTGCTTTTACGCACTGTTGCAGCGCATCTATTCTTGCTGCACTTTTGTTGACTATCTCTGTGCATTTAGTCACTGAAGCTGCGCATCTGTAATAAGCATTGGTTTTAGTGCTTTTCTAGGAAAGTTTGCTAACACTAACCTTTTCGCAGGTGTTCTCTGGAGCTGTTTTGCAGGATAGGTTCGGGTTTAGTTCCATATAGTTGCATTTAAATAGTTCACACTTCACTTTCTAAAGGATAGTAAAACGGATGTTCATTCAAATCCTCACCTAGCTCTAATTAGGAAAGAAGTAACTGGATCGTTTGTTTCTTGCATTACAACACTTTCCAAGTTATTGCTGTCTGGGATTAAAACTAAACTCATCACTAATTTTTGGGATAAAATTGAACTACTGCTATCTCATTGGACCAAAACTTCAAAGTTAACTATTTCATGCTACAAGGGTTAAAATTGAACTCACCATTGATTTCTGGATTAAAATTGAACTACTGCTATCTCGTTGGACCAAAACTTCAAAGTTAACTATTTCGTGCTATGAAGGTTAAAACTGAACTCACCACTGATTTCTGGGGTTAAAACTGAACCAATGCTATCTTGCTAAAATCACTTCAAAGTTCTGTGCTTGCCCAAGTAGATTAGCCCATTTAGTTTTTCTACTTTTAAATAGGTTGGATTAACCAGTGTTTTTTTGTGCTTGCCCAAGTAGATTTGAAAAAGATACTTTGGGTGAAACGGATGAAGACTGACTGCAAGGCTGAATCTGATCTCAGAATGTGAAGCTAGGCTGAAATGGGTGCTCCAAACAGGTAAAAATATTTCCTCAAAAATAGTGCACAGAAAAACACCATTGGGTGAGTCTCAAGAGTCTACATATATTCAAATCCAAGGAGAAAATTCACACCATTGGGTGAGTCTCAAGAGTCTACACTAAGACAGTTGTTGGCTAACAATGAAATTTCTCTACCGCCAACAAGTGATTACGAGCCTATAGTCAACCCTCCCTACTGGAAGGACACAGACTATTGTGAATATCATCGAAGAAGGGGGCATACAACTAACAACTGCATCTACCTCAAAAATGTCATACAAGATGTTCTAGATCAGAACCAGGGAGGGACACAACAACATACCTCCAATGAATCTCATGTGGCCTACAGGGATCCACTTCTGAATCACAACAGGCCGTATAACAACAACAACAATGGCCACAACAATAACAACAACAACAACAACAACTACAATGGCAATAACAATAACGACAACAATCGTAATAGGCCAAATCAGAAGCGAGACTAGTAATGCCAACTATGCAAGTGTGCCATTTGATTATACCATAAATTGCATCTCTGAGCAAGTTCCATAGGTCAATGTCATCTCACCCAACCAACAACAGGACCTAACAGAACTGGTTGTAGTATAATTACCCACAGTGGTAAAGTCACACTCAATACCACCCCTCCAAGGTCATCAAAGTCCCCATCCAACTTCTGTTAGTACAATGTCATCGACCAGTTACAGAAAACTCTGGCTCACATTTCTATATTGGAGCTATTGCGTCTATCTCCTTCTCATAAGGAGATTCTTGAGAAAGCCTTAGTGGAAACCACTGTCCCCACTAACTTGGCCCAAGAAAACTTCCAGACCATGGTAGGCAATCTGACATCCTCCAACTCCATATCGTTTACTGAGCAAGATGACCTCTCTATATCCCAACCTCATAACACCCCCCTGCACATTGTCGCATTCATACACAAGCACCGCATCAAGAGGGTTCTCATTGATGGGGGTGCTGGTTTAAATATTTGCACATTAAAGCTAGTCCTTGCACTGGGGTTCTCCGAACAGGCAGTCGATCCAAGGAGGAAAATTACCATCAAAGCATATGACGAGGAAGAAAGAACCACAAAAGGAATAGTTGTCCTACCCATTCAAGTGGTACCAGTGATAAAAGATGTTGTCTATCAAGTCCTTGATCGGGAGCTCACCTATAACATCTTACTAGGGAGACTGTGGATCCACGCCATGAAGGCTATCCCCTCAACCTATCATCAATGCATAAAGTTCCTGCACAATGGCAAGTAGGTTACCATTCAAGGCAACCCTGACCCCTACCAACACTGTAATTCTTTCCGTACAAAACCTGAATGCATCATCCTGAATAATAGAGCATATATATCCCCTATCCTGCATCAGGACCATACCGTTGAAGCTTCCTCCTCAAGGCCCAAAGAGCAGAAAGTTACCATAAAAGAAACTGGGGTGGGAGAATACTCAATTGAGCACAGTCTCAATCTTGCCAAATTGCCTTTATCCCCTAGATCTTTTGGCCGACCCAAGCATTTTCCAAAGCCATTTGCTCCTCCTGTAACTCCTGCAACTCCCTTTGTAAAATGGGTGACCCTATCTGATGAAACAGAAGAAAGAGACCTCCTGCAATGGCTTTATGCTGAAGAAGAAAACACACCCCAAGAGCCGCCAAGACTCGCAATAGAACTCTATGGGCGAGGTGAGACTATCCTACATAGAATGGGATACGAAGGACAGGGCCCCATCGGCCTCAAAAAAGAAGGGATCATTGAACCTATTCAACCTTCTTCATCCTCATCGGCGAGAAACACAAGTGGCCTAGGGTACAAAGGCAAAGGCAAAGCAAAGGAAAATGCTTGCCTTGTGGAAACGATCCAAACACTCCAAGTGGACAACGACACAGATTCAAATGAATATGAGTGGGACGAGGTAACAGAGCACTCCTACGATGACAAAGAGGTCGACACCATCCAAACTCTTAGCCCCTACCGTGAGGGACAAACGCTACCGAATAGACCACTAGAGTCTGATTTGCCAATCCTTGAGATTATGGCTTTCGAGGAAAGTTTAAATTCCATTGCAATAAACAACGTGGAAGAAAGTACCATCCTGAACACTACCCTCACCAATTCTCCTAACATTTCCATTCATACCATCAATGAATCAGGTCTATCATCCGACTCCCTTCCCCTCTTACAGCCTGAGCTTATTGACTGGGATCTGCAAGGAACTCCCCAACTAGATATGTTCCAAAACGACGACGCTTACATTGATTATATGGAACTTAGAGACCACTTACCCAAGGGAGATCATAAAGCTGGTTTTGCTATTGAACTGAATACCGTGGCTTACTTCAAGGAGAGTACCAAGCCTTCCAGTCGCAAAAATATCAAGATCAAAAGTAGATCTGACAGTGAAAACTGCCTTGCGACAGTGTCAGATCACAAAATAGTAAAAAGAAAGGACGTATCCGAAGGTGAAAACCCAATTGTGGCACCTGACGATGGAACGCTTGACACTCTCCCTAGTGATATGTACCAGGAAAGGTCACAGATAGTGGTAGAACCAACAGAGCCCGTGAATATTGGAACAGAAGAACAGCCCAAGATTATCCACTTTGCCAAATCTGTCACACCGCCAGAGAAAACCAGGTTTGTACCGTTCTTTAAGAAGAAGAGAGACAGCTTTGCTTGGTCGTATGCAGACATGCCAGGTCTAGACCCAAACTTAATTCTACATCATCTACCATTGGATCCAGGAGTAAAGCCAGTAAAGCAGAAGCTGAGAAAGATGCATCCTCACATAGCACTTTTGGTCAAAGAACTTAAGAAATTGCTAGATGTGGGGTTCATTAGAGCCATAGATTACCCAGAATGGATATCCAACATTGTGCCAGTGTCTAAACTAGATGGCCGAGTTCGACTATGCAATGATTTTCGAGACTTAAACAAAGCATGTCGCAAGGATGATTTTCCATTGCCAAACATCGATATCATAGTCAACCTAACTGCAGGACATACAATGCTATCACTCATGGACAGATTCTGAGGGTACAATCAAATCAAAATAGCACTAGAGGACCAACACAAAATAGCTTTTACTTGCCCATGGGGTACCTTTTGCTGGAATGTCATGCCGTTTGGGCTGAAAAATGCAGGTGCCACATATCAGCGGGCTATGACAACTATATTTCATGACATGATGCATGTAACAATGGAGGACTATGTCGACAACATCCTAGCAAAATCTCTCACAAGAGACTCACACCTGGATGTGCTAGAAAAAGTCTTTCGAAGATTAGACCAATTCCAAGTCAAACTGAACCCAAAGAAATGTGTGTTTGGGGTAACTTCAGGTAAGCTGCTAGGCTTCATTGTGTCGGCAAACGGAATAGAGGTAGACCCTACCAAGGTCAAAGCTATAATGGACATGCCACCACCCAAGACTCTAACTTAGTTGAGATCACTACAGGGTAAGCTACAGGCCATCCGCAGATTCATATCACAGCTGGCAGACAAATGCCAATCTTTCAGCCATCTCCTGCATAAGAATATTCCATTTAGGTGGGATGAATGGTGTGAAGAGGCATTCAACAAGCTAAAGGAGTACCTTATGAATCCACCCATTCTCATGCCTCCAATCCAAGGGAAACCACTAATTCTCTACATATCTGCTACACCTACTGCTCTTGGAGCTCTTCTAGCGCAGCAAGATTATGAGAACAAGGAAAGAGCTGTATACTACATCAGTCGAACCTTAGTGGGCTATGAGTTGCAATACTCACAAGTAGAAAGGTCATGTCTCGCGGTAGTTTTTGCTTCACAAAAATTTTGACATTACATGCTTGCACATCCAGTAAAACTCATTGCAAAAATTGACCCACTGAAGTATCTCCTCAGCAAAGCAGCTCTCACAGGACACCTAGCAAAATGGGTAATGCTTCTCAGTGAGTATGACATCGAATATGTGGACAGAAAAGCCATCAAGGGACAAATCATAGCTGACCAACTAGCAGATGCACCATTACAAGACAGCAAGCCCATGTAGTTTGAGTTTCCAGACGAATCCCTATTCAATGTGTCAACATCTTCATGGCAACTCTACTTCGACGGGTCTTACACAAACCATGGATCGGGGGCAGGTATTCTATTTATAACTCCTTAAGGCGACACAATTCTGAAGTCTTACCGTTTGTTATTTCCATGCACCAATAACATAGTGGAGTATGAGGCCTTGGTAATCGGTCTCAAGATGGCAAATGAATGGAAAATTCAAGAACTGCATGTCTATGGTGATTCTCAACTTATAATCAATCAAGTCAACGATGAGTACCAGACCAAAGATGAAAAGCTCATCCCATACAAACGGATGGTTGACGACTTCAAAGAACACTTTGGGACCATCTCCTTCGAGCAAATACCCAGAATTGAGAACAAAGCAGTAGATGCAATGGCCACCATCGCCTCTCTTCTAGAAATACCTGATAATGAGTCATAGTACGAGTTCTTGGTAGAAACCATTCGACAACCAGCTTATGATCTTCCTGAGACCCAGTCCATATGCCTCCTAGTTGAATCTGATTCACCTTGGTATGGTAAGACTTACACTTACCTCAAGGACAATGTTCTCCCACCTGACCTCTCTTCCAACCAAAAGTGAAATTTCATACGACAAACCTCTCGCTACACCATCATAGCCGATACCTTATACCGCCGTGGTCTGGATGGTACTTTGCTCCATTGTTTAGAACAAGAAGAATCCATAACTGCCTTGAAAGACGTACACGAAGGGATCTGCAGAACACACTCCAGCGGTCCTTCCTTAGCCAAGAAACTCATGCATTTGGGTTATTACTGGCCAAACATGGAAATGGATTCATATCACTTCGTCAAAAAGTGCAAACAGGGCCAAGTACATGAGAACTTGATCCATGCACCTGCTCAAGAGTTGAGACCCTTAACGACACCCTGGCCCTTTTGCCAGTGGGGACTTGACCTTGTGGGAAAGATTCACCCACCCTCTTCCAACGGCCACAAATTCATCATAACCGCCACTGAGTATTTCACAAAGTGGATTGAAGCCCTTCCCCTAACCACCGTCACAGGCAAGCAAATTTCCTCTTTCATCCTGAATTACATTATCTGCAGATATGGCATTCCTTCATCCATCATAACGGATAACGGAAGACCGTTCAAAAATTAGGATGTCCAAGAACTCTGTGAGCGTTTCAAAATCTAGCATTGTTTCTCCACTCCATACTACCCCCAAGGTAACGGCCAAGCTGAGGCATCAAATAAAACCATTCTAAAAATCTTAAAGAAGACTGTCAATGATGCTGGTCGTGATTGGCATGTCCAACTCAATCCCGCTTTGTGGGCCTACAAAACCAGTATATGCACTCCCACAGGTGCTACACCATACGCCCTTGTCTATGGTTCAAAAGCCATCCTTCCCATTGAAGTCGAATTACCGTCCCTCAGGGTGTCACTAAAGGGTCTCATATCAGATGAGGAATATAGGGTCTCTAGGTTACAAGAACTAGAGTTACTAGAAGAAAGGTGATAGAAAGCCTTCGATCATCTCAAAGCTTATCAACAGATGATGTCAAGAAGCTATAACCACAGGGTTTGTCCACGAATCTTTAAGGTTGGGGACCTCGTTCTCAAAGAGAATCCTCAAAATCAACAAGACAGAGAAAAGAAAGGCAAGTTCGAACCTAACTCGCTTAGGCCCTATGTGATTGTAGCAGCTTACGGATCAGGGGCATATCAGTTGGCAATGTCAGAGGGAGAGCTATTAGATGACCCAATCAACAGCATGCATCTTCGCCAATTTTATACCTAGGAGAATCCCAGTGCAAGGGGGGCATAACAATCACAAAAAAATCAAAAAAGAGGAAAAATACAAAAAAATTCACAAAAATAGAAAAGTACAAAAAGAATCGTCCTTTGGTGAAAACTTGGCAAACAGGTACCTTGGATAGGTATCATGATGAAAACCTGGCAAACAGGCATCATGTTTACTTTCTAGCTTCTTGTGCAAATAAAAATGAGTGATGAAAACCTGGTAAACAGGCGTTACTTGTGATAAACCACCTTCTCCATCTCTGAAAATCCAATCACTTTGAGTCCACTTCTTCCTTCACTCACTTCCCATTTGACCCATATCTATCCCATAATAAACACCTGGCAATTACCTATCATGGCTTGATAACTTTCCCTCTTTGTGGCCTTGTCAACCAAGGTTCTATCCCTTATCGTCTCTTCAGTATGAGCCTAGCATAGTGTCTCTTGTCAGTTTCCATGGTCCAAGTCCATGAACTACGTTGCCTCTACGTTGTCACGTAGGCAAGGCCATTATTCCAATGCGCCCCCGAGGCTTTCCGTCATCCCATCTGTTCGATATCTTGTCCTTCTATCCAGCTGGGTCAATCTCCACTTTCTCTCGCCTAGGTCTTAGTTCCATTAGGGTTTACCTCGAACTACGTTGCCTCTATGTCGTCACGTAGGCAAGGCCATTTAGCAATGCGCCCCCGAGGCACTAGGTCAGTCCCTTAGGGTCCATCTCACCAATAAAGATTGCAAGAATCTCTTTTCACCAAGCAAGTAGAACCCGCGCTCCAAGCAAGAACCCTGACTTTACACAGCTTAACCTATTCAAACACAAGACAAAATACCCAAGGCTTTCTAAATGATTTTACTTGAATTACAACAAGAAATAAACACATCTAAATGCTAGAATGTTTTGCGGTTTGAAATCATGGTTAAGTTACAGAGTCTTGATTTTTGTTATCATGTCCTCCTATGCTACTCAAGGATGCCGAAAGCTAGAGATGCTATGATAAAGGCATGATCATTTTCTTTGTTTGCTATCTGTGGATTACACTTTAGTAATGTAACACCTTGTCTAAGGACATGATCGGCAAAAGATCATCGAGGACATCAAAGGTCTAACATGAACGGGGACAATCCTTGTTTGTTGAAATGCAAGAAGTACTCAGGTCATCTAGATTCAATTTTGACTAGATGCTTGTATTGGCTTGCTAAAGCAAAACCCATGTAAGCAATACTCAGGACATCTCAGTTCAATTATACCTAGATGCTTGTATTAGTTTACAACATTTCAGAAAATGTACCAAAAATAAATTGCCCAATGATGAATTAAAGCACTCTAAAAGCACAGCATCCATCCTATATCCATACATACATCCATATCCCATACAATCATCAGTACTTGAACTATGCAGAGTAACAATATCAAATGCAGTTTCATAGGCTTTCTACATCCAGTCTTTCTATCCAGTCAATTCTGCTATCTATCATCCTGTCATTCTTGTGTTGATAAGGTACATTTGGACATCACACAAACAAAGCATATAGGTGCATATCACATCACATTTGAGATTAGGCATAAACATGATTACATCAGTTGCATACATAATACAATGCATTTAGTCATCCATACATCATCAACATATCGCATTATACAACAAAGAAATCAAAAACATAGCTAAGTGCATCACATACAAAATTGCATCATCATATAAATATCATGTTGCATGTGCATACATATTAGATCAAACACTCATAACACATGTGCATTAGATCATATAGACATCACATAGCATCATATCAAAAGCATCTCATATAATATCAGATAGATCATCTAAGTCTACACATGCATCGTGATGCAGAGGCATCCACACTAAAACCTTGACATACAGCATGTATGTCCGCAACCCTTCATCATCATCATCATATTTAACTTAACACTATCAGCATCATCATATTTTCTCTGCCGACCGATATCCTCCTGCAGACAAACCTTCAACCCTTCGCCTATCAGCAGCATCATCATGTCCAGCTATCGGTAGCATCATCACATTCGGCAAGCGCAAACATCCTCCTGATGTTCACTGTTCATCTTACCGCCAACCTCTATCTTCAGCATCATGATGTTCAACATCATGTTCATCAGCAGGATATAACATATCCTGTTCCCTCCATTTATCTTGATGACCACAACTTCATGCACCTTTCCTTCGATGCTTACGTCACCCCGATATCCTGATGACGATTATCCTGATGACGATGACGTCACATGCAGTTCCTTCAATATCCTGCTGTCAGCCAAACTTAACATTATCGGCCCGCGATGGTTTTATCAACCCGATCTTCTACCTTATGTCGATACGCTCCTCCTCGGCAACACCTGATGATGATCACCCCAATGCACATTCACTTTATGTAATCGACTGCATCATGCTCACCTCCATCTACTCGGATGACACCCGAAGTAACTGCAGGATATACACAGAAATATCCTGATGATGCCATTGCGACGGATATCCCAACCTTAGCGAATTTCCAATCCGCCGAACCTCCTGAGGTGACCCGATCTACTTCCTGGACAACTTTCCAGACTCAAACTATCAGCACGACCTAGCACATACCCATGCTAGGGTCCTCAACACATCTCGACGACGATCCTGCACACCTGCATGCAAACAAACACAAAATGCAGACTAAATCCTAAACTACTGTACATGACCATTCCATCGATTCGACGAATCAACTGGTGGAATGGATCAGCGAATCCATGCAACCACCAAAACAGCAGATCGATTACACAATGGAGATCAAACAGAAAATGAACACAAACAGGATCTTTATTGATTTGAAAAGATGCAATACAATGCTTAGTCTCTCCCTCTGCCTCACTCTGTGCAACCTAGCTCGATGATCTAAAACCAACCGATCCTCATGCATAAATAGGATCTCCTGCGAGTACTACCGACTTGACTCCAAGCAGCTGGGAGCTTCCAAGCGGCTGGGAGAATCCAACTGGACATACAGCATAACAGCTGTCCTAACAAACTACCTAAAAATAGCAAAGTATGGTCAACATGACCTTATTACATGCATTGGTCTTATCAGACCTTCTTGGAAACATTAACCAGACCTAAAACAAAACTAACTGCCTCATGGAGGCCAGCTGTCAGGTAGGTGCTCCTGCACCACATCGCATCATACAATAGAAGTGAATCATCATCTCATAACATATGCAATAGATCATACGGCTGCATCATCGTATATACAATCATAAAAAAGGGTCCAAATGTACAATATCATCATATCTATGTCTGAATCAAAATGTCATGTACAATATGCATCCAAAAGGATGGTGATACATGTCCCAAAAAAGTACAAAATCTAGTCCAAGTCTACCCCTGCTGCTGTGAGCCACCACTGCCAGCCCCTGACTGCTGGGGACCCATCACGGAAGCCCCTGACTGTGATGGACCTGCTCTCTGAGTAGTCCTAGACTGACTCCTGAAACTCAAAGCCCTCTGACTCGCTGGCACTGACCCATGGTACAAGCCCCGGTAATACTGCACCTGTGACTGTGCTCTGGCAAGCTCTGCCTGCACCTATGCCAACTGTGTCTGTAACTGGCCTACCTATGCATGTGCCTGCTGCACCTGCCCAACCAAAAAGGAGCTAGCTGCATCTATCCCCATGGCTGCTACTGCAGTGTCCCGCTCCACATGGATGACACGTACCCGTGCATCTGCCATGTCCCTCTCACGAGTCAGCCCTGCTATCACTGTGGCATCTGTCTCGCATCAGCCGTCGGCCCTCCTCAGCTGTGCCTGCAGCTCTCTCACCTGTCCCCTCAGGCTGGCTATATCCCTCTCATTTGCCTCTGCCTGTCCTGGCCCCTGTGGCTGGGGCACCTATCTAAACCTATTTTGCACTAGCATTTACGACACCTTAATTCAACTCTAGGAAATTTTTTTTGAAGCACATACCGGGGGTCCTGCCTCTGCTGGCCGCTCGAATCGACGGACTCGCTCGAATCGGTGCTCCTCGCGTGGAATGTCTGCTGCTCTGGCTGCCATGCTGCTCCAAGTTTGCTCTAAGCTCTCTATCTCCAATCTAGATCAAACAAGTGTACAAATGACTATTCTTATGGACCCAGCTCCTATTTATAGCCTCCAAACCCTAATTCTGGCTAGGTGATGATTGTGACTACTTCCCGCACCCATTTTCCCTCCAGTTTTCTTCCCATTTCCCTAAAATGAGTCCTTTTTCCTCCAACCTAACCTAACCCCTTCGTCTTCGTGAGATTGTCCGTCTCAAAATCTTTTGCCCTTTTCCTGTCCAATCTCCTGAGGGGGCATCCTATCATCATTAAACTTGTACCAGGGGCAAATTGGGGCATGTATCACTATCAGACTATCGATTTCTTTGAAGCAACGCCGTAAACTACATTGCATCAAAGAGGGGCAAAATGTATATGCTTAAAAATGACACGATTCATCCTAAATAAATATTCTAAATATTTATTCCATTCTTCTATTAATTAAATAAATATTCTAAATTTATTTAATCGATTCACTGTTCCATAATTAAATAAAATCTATTTATTTAATTAAAATTCTTCTAAATGTCCTACACAATTAAATAATCATAAATTATTTAATTAATCCAAATTCCTCTATCCTAAGTTCTAATTCCCAAAAATCCACCTCACACTTACACCTCACTTTTTCACCTCATCGGGTTGCACATGTAATTAAATATATTAAATATTTAATTACCTATTTTTCCCCTCACCCACATGTCCTATTTCTTCTCAAATCAAAAGTTAGTTAACTAATCAATCAAAAGTGTTAACTAACCAGTCAATTGAGTTAATCCCTCAATCAATTCAGTCAATTCCATAATTCATTCTTCCAACTGACTAATCAAGTCTGTTAACTAATCAGTTAAAAGAGTTAACTCTCCAATCAATGTTGTCAAATCCCCTCTTTCATGATGGAGATGAGACACTTGTCATATTTGTACTGGTTGCACATTCCTCAACCATTCTCAGCCATTGATCATCACACTTCTTCTCAACCGTTGATTCTCATTCTTCTGAGTCTATAAATGGAACCTCATTCTTCCATTCTATTCATCCAGGCTCTTCGTATTGTTACTCTGTAGAATTCTACCCGCGCACCTTTGGCACCCCAATACTATTTGCTTGAGATCACCCTTTGCTTTGAAGCTCTACTTCATAGCATTGTTTATCATCTTAGCCATTTACTACCGACATCCTACAACATAACAGAAAGAGTGCACTCTTTGAGGGCCTACTTCATCAGCAAGGACAGTTGTAATAGGCGAACAACAGAAGCTTTGAAACAGGGAAGGTTTGCATTGTGTTCTTCATTGCTTCTTTCCATTAAATCTTTCTTGTTTTCATTATTCTGTTGATGTTTGGGTTTGTTATTATTCATTTGATTAAACCACATTTTACCCTAACATACATGTGTATTCATTTAGCAATATCTTACTTATCAATTAACTCAACATGGGCATCATGATCAAATGTTTTCTCTTCCCCATTAGGATTAGTGTTATCAATTAGATTTTTAACCAAGCCGTTCTCAATTTGATTCTTGGCCCTTGGAGGATTCAAATAAAGACTTCATCTTAATGGGAGACGAGGAGGAAGGTGATACTTTGGCATAAACACAACACACAAACCCTAAGGATAAAACAATGAAAGGAGGATGAGATCTAAAGTAAAAATTACAAAAGAAAAAAGAAAAAATGCTTAGATTTGAAAATGAAATAATAAATAAAACATATAGGCCAAAACCTAAGAGGATGTGAGATCCATCGGGTTCAATAAATGTAAAGAAATAAAACATCCTTTTCTTTACTAAGTCCTAGGGTGAACTAATAAATCTCACAACGACAAGCAACTAACCCTAGAACAATGAGCATAGATAGTGACAACACTAAACACACTTTTTTGAAATAATAAAAGAGGGAACAAGGAATTAGCTTTAGAAGCATTAATGAAGTACTTTACTGAAGACTTGCTTAGTGATAAGATTTGGAGCTAATATGTTTAGACAAACTACTAACTACTATTTTCTCTATTATAGGTCATTGCCACACTATGAAAATGATCTCTGCACCTGCAGATTTGAACTTGATTGCAAAGTCAACCCTTAATTATAGAAACAACTTGTGCACCTTTTGAAGTCTTAAATTTGTTTGCCTCGATGTCTAGACCTATGCTTGAAAAATGGTGGTGTTGATGAACACCTTTAGGAGGTTGCTATATAAGGATCTTTTCCTTAGTCAAATCCCTAGATCTTAATTAATGGTTTGAATAATGATTAAGAAATGCCAAGAAACCATGCAGTATGCCTATTTTGTTGCTTTGATGTTAATACTAGCTAATGATGCAATAACACACTATGATGCTCTCTAGATGATGATGCAAATAGTCAAATAAGAGCCCATGGATCTTGGATAAAATGGAATTAGGGGTTGTCCTTTTATATAACACTCTAACGTACAAATCACATATTTCATACTCAAGTCGGCAAGTAACACTTGGTAGGAAAGGAGTCATTATGTCGATAGGCGTTTTACAATCACAGTGGGGTGGAGATGAGAGCACTCATTTTTCGTATAAATATATAGCAAAAAAGTTTAAAAAAATTAGAAAAAAAAAAAAATCAAAAAAGAAATTAAAAAACATTGATAAAAAAAAAATGGAGAAAATCACAAAAACTATGAAACCAAAAAAAGAAATTGGAAAAAATAAAAACAAAAAAAGAAATTGGAAAAAAATAAAAAATAAAAACCAAAAAAGAAATTGAAAACCATTGGAAGGAACCAAAATTACCAAAAGAAATTGGAAAAATTAAAAAATAAAACCCAAAAAAGAAATTTGAAGTTAAAAAAAAAAGTGAGAAACTATGAAAAAAATATCCCTCCATTAAAGGGTTCATTTCCCCAAGATAATGAATAGATAAACTGTGGATTGAGTTTAAATTCTTTAGAATGTGTGGAGGTATGATCAGATTAAATTCAATTAAATTCAAGTTAATTTCCAACTTTTACATATAAACATACCACTTATATACCAATCAAAATAAATCTAAAACAAACCAAAAAAATACCCAATTTTTATCCTTATAAAAATAACTAAAACATATTTTATTGTATAAAAGTGGATTTGAAAAGACTTACACCAAAAATTCCAGCTGTCACAAGCCAAATTATGATAGAACGAATCTAACTAAATGCTAGAGAAATTCAGTACTTAAAATATGTGTATATATGATTGACATGTACGGCAGTCCATATTCTAATGTTTTTCACAATGTTTTCAGAAGGATGGAGCGAAAAGCTCAAAATTGAGTCCCCGCGTAGATGGAACATCTCAAGCTGGCAACAAGGAAACAAAATTCCTTAACGTGTGCGAATAAAAATCTCTAATCCCCCGGTTCACACACGGAGTGACGATTCCCTACATTCTCATTCCATTAAGAGCCAGATAATTTCTAATTATTTTAGATCAGATCCTCATTACATTCAGAGCCACGTACCAAATTACTTTAGATCAGCGGTGCCACAGAATAAAGTTGCAATTTCGAGGAAGTTCAATCCAATAACGACCCAAAACAGTAACTCCAGATATTTTTGTTAAGATTTCGAAGTGTTGTTATAGGGCAATGTCTATATATAGACTGGACTGATCATCTGCGCATTGCATTGACTGGAATTTGAAATCTTATAGCATTCCTGAGATACCCACAGAGTTTTTTTCCCCTTTGTTTTATTTTCCTGGATACCCACAGTTCTTAAAGGAATTGGGTTCTCTGCAAATTCCTAATTTTAGTGAGTGTATTGATGGGGCAATCGTTTTAGCTTGGCAATCATTGAGTTCAATAGAATTCTGCTAAACTTGCATTTGCAAAGGGGTATTGATTGCTTTTCAGAGAGTTCTGTGTTCTAAAATTTTTTTAAGCCAGGGGCAGGGCTGTGAGATTTGATGAGGTAGAGGTTCTGGGTTTAAAGTCTGGGTGATTTTGCCGCTGCTTTGTGTTCAAAATTTAGGCATTTTGGTTATGTGGGCTTTTTCATTATTCCAATGACTTTTTAGAGACATGATGCCTCCTTCTAGGGCCTAACTTCCAGCATTAGCAATTGGGTTTTCAGTCAACTTTACGGCCAGATATTTATACAGTATTACATTCTATAGATTAGCAGTTCAAGAATCTAGAAACTGGACCAAGTCTGTTTCTGTAAAAACTCTTTGGCCATTGGATCTTTCGGAGTTCGTTGCTTCGATTATTGGGTTCTCATTAATCCATTCATGTGCAGTTCACAGCCAATTTTTTTTACAGTTTGGGGTCAAAATTGAAGTCATTTTTTACAGTTTGGGTCAAAATTGAAATGAATAGGCCAGTCTTGAAGCTGGAGCAAGCACCTTCCTGTAAATCCTTGTTGGGCAAGGAATTAAAGGAAGCTTATAGGTTGTATTTGAGTTCTCGTTCAGACAGTTATCCACTTGACATCCAAATCTTTTACCCAGTTTTCAAATCAATAGAGGTTTGAGTTTGTGGAAGCTGAAGTAACTGGGTCAGTAGGTTGTGAGTTGTGACTGCAAATCCTAGTTGGGCACTAGATTTTATTGTTTGGCAAGAAGAAAGCATGGCTGATTCAATACCCTCTTGTTTTTTGGGGGACACCCAATGTAAGGGGGGTCAGCATATTGTGACCTGCATATACCAGACCAATCTAGCAGGCCATTGCAGGATGGTTACTGTGAGCTGGTGCAAGAGTGCCTTGGAGCAAGGCCTCTGTGTATCAGTGGATGAGCCATCTGATCAAGCAATGTGCAAGATCGGCCTTAAGCCATGGTACTTTTGGAGGAGAAAACAGGGCTCCAAATGTTTTAAGGTCAATGGCATCAAGGTTCAGGTTTGCTGGAATCTCGCCTTTGCCAAATTTATCAATAGCCCTGAACCTCAAGAAGCAGGCTACTATGTTGCAGTAGTTTGTGAAGAAGAGGTCATCTTGCTTTTGGGAGATATGAAGGAGGAAGCATTCAAGAAGACCAAGGCCAGATCCTCAATCATGGGAGCCATTTTGATCTCCAGAGAAGAACATGTTTTTGGTAAGAGGTATTTTTCTACAAGGACTAGATTGCATGAGATAGAGAGTCAACCCCATGAAATCAGTATAGAGTGTCATACAACAGGACCCAAAGACCCTGAGATGAGCATTAAGATTGATGGGCAGATTGTTGTGGAGGTGCAGCATTTGCTCTGGAACTTTAGAGGCAATCAGACTGTAAGTGTGAGTGGGCTTTATGTTCAAATCTATTGGGATGTTCATGATTGGCTGTTCAATTCTGGAGAAGGGTATGATTTCTTTACCTTTAGGCCCATCTCTTCTTCTTCAGAGAAATCAAAATCAATTGCAGAGGATTCAAGCAGCAATGCGGAATTGGATACTTGCACCAATCCTTCTACATCTTCAGACTACTGTGTATTGCTTCAATTGTCAGGGGGGTTATCGGTTCTGTAATAGCGGTAGCAAGTTGCAACTATTCAATTCCCTTCCTGGGCATACATCTTTGGTAGTTCAAACTAAAAGTCTGAAGGAATTCTCTCCTAACCCAACTCAAATGACAAACCACTAAATTAACTTTGCTTCTGTGTGAGCTTCTTACAACTTTAAAATATTAATTCATTTATTACCTGGATATCTATAGTTATAACAAGAGACAAACTGCATAGATTAAGATGTAAGTGTGTGCTATTTGCCAATTCAGAAACAGCAAGGAGCCTACGTGGCAAGGCCTAACCAAGGGCCTCTGATTAATGTTATTATGTCTTGTCGGCAGTAATCAGTTAACTATACTTCGATTCCTATAGTACCCATCCTTAGCAAGATAAAAAAGTAAATTTGATATTCAATTTTCTTGAGTCAACAGAATCTTACATTCAATCCCCCATAACTCTCAATAGAGAGGATAAATGCATACTTCACACATTTTCACTTCGTTTTGCACTCGGTTTAGTTCCTACTCGTTTAAACATGACTTTTGATTGTTTCTGATTGTTTTGAACCCCAATGGGCCCTTCAAACCATGGCATGCACCCGCAACCAGACACATGCCACTCCTGCATCTTTATGTCTTGTTTCAGACTGCACACCTATCTTGGACTCTACCATGTGCAGTAATGTCCCACGAATTCAAAATTGTTCCTCCCACTTAAATGCTCTCCTTATGCAACCCTAACCTAATCTGACCTCAACTGCTAAAAAGGCAGAAAGTGTTTAAAATAACATAACTGGAAAGGAAAAAGAAGAGACCAAAAAGGCAGAAAGTGTTTAAAAGAGCACAGCTTAACGAAATGAAAAAGAAGAGAGCAAAAAGGATTAAGGTATTAATAAAGGAGCACAAGCACAAGACAATACATTACCTCTTAGAATTCTAGGTTACATCAAACCAGCAGTTTTACTATTAGAGTTATCTTTGCAACTTCTATTATTACATTCATCATAATCTTTATGTATCTAGGGTTCACACATCCCAAAACTATACTAGTCTTGAATTGTTAACTCAACCTTGGGATTTGAATGAGACAAATCCCAAAAACAACCTTTCGGCGCCCCTTTTCTTTTCAATTATAGATTGTAGGTTTGGCCCTAAAGGCCGCAGAGGACACTTCTGCAGACAAATCCCAAAAACAACCTTTGGGCGCTCCTTTTCTTTTCAATTATAGATTGTAGGTTTGGCCCTAAAGGCCGCAGAGGACACTTCTACACCACAAAGGACACTTTCATGCCCCAAAAGACACTTATGCACATCAAAGGAAGACTATCTACTGTTACATTTACAAAACCTAATTTAAGTTCAAAATCCTTCTCTTGAAACCTAATTTAAGTTCAAAATCCTTCTCTTGTCGTCTTCTCAACCATCTATAGCTTCATTGATTGTCAAATCAAACATGCTCTCTTCTTCCTCCCCTTTCAATATTTCTAGCTTAAAATATACTTGTACAACCTTAACTCTTGTTTATCTAAATGAAAAATCTAAATTAAGTTTAATGATTTATTTATTGTTAGAAAACCAAGGGGAGTAGTCAATAGGTCAAATAAACCCAACTTTAAACTAATTTTAGATTTTAGTTTTGACCAATAAATTAACTATTGGATTCATTTTATGGATCTTTTTTTTTATTGGTTTGGCATTTGGAGAAAGCACAATGTTATGGACAACAACATTTTGAGCAATGCCAATTATGTCTTCCTTGGCCGATGCAAATAGGTTAGGGAAGTCCTGGAGGAGTTAGGAATGGTCTTTGCATTTAGATCGAAATAAGCAATTGCCAATTTTCAAGATTTTGTCCTTATCCATAACATTCATAGGAACATCAATAGAGCCCCCATGGCAAGAGTGCTATGATCCTCAATATAAGGATGAGTAGGTAAGTAATCACAAAGTTCCTAGGAGATAATGGGATAAAAAGTGATAAGAACATATTCTCCAAAGTTAGCATGGTCATGTAGAACATAAGGGAATCCACAATCATAATGGAATAAAGGGGTATTGTAGTAGACACCTAAGAATTTAGCCAAGGTCTCATTAGTAGAGAAAAGGTCAAGAGAAGGGGAAAAGGAGAAAATAATCAATGAAGTTGGGATGAACCATAGTAAGAGAGAACTTCACATCTAAAGAGGCCATAGACACATCCACAAAAGGGCAGTGAATGAATTTGGTGACATGAGGAAGAAGATGACCTAAACCATCAATATTACACTAATATTTAAGTTGGATTGGTTTAGTAATGCTTTAGTCTTGATGGATCGAGCCTTTTCCTTTCTAACCACATTTTGTGCAAGAATGTGAAAGTGAGAACCATAAATCTAATTAGGAAGTGAATAGAAGGAGAATCATCCTCACCATCTAATTTTATAGATTTAGAGTAATCACCATATGCACAAGAGTTAAATATGGGGTGGAGTAGAAGAGGATGGGGGAAGAAGTAGAAATCTCAAGAGAAGAAGAGGAAGACACTAGAGGAGATTGGCCAAAAGTGTGGGGATCCATATATGTAGGGAAGAAATGTCAAAATTGCACATTCATCTTATATTTAGTTGTGTAGGATGAAGTGAAATCAGAGGTGCCCAAATCATTGCCTAAATGGGTATTAGTAGTAAATGAAATATGGTCTTTAAGAGGCGATGAGTGAAGGAAGCATTTTCATCAAAAGAAGGAATGATGAAAGAGTCCTGAGAAGGAGAAGAAGGTTTGGCTTGGGGATTAGTTGTGATATTGGACTTAGTGGCTTGGTAATATTTAAAGGGACCATCATCACATAAGACTTATTGGAGTGGATAAACTTTCAAGATTGGTGAAGGGTAGAAGAGTTGGACTACATAGCATGAATCCATGGGCAACGTAGGAGAAGATTGTAAGATAATCTCTTGGGCATCACATGAAATAACATGGGTAAAGTAATAGGGCCAAGGGAGATAGGAAGGGAAATGGTTCTAGATGGCTTGTGACCTACATTATCAAAACCTTTGATTTCCACCTCCAAAATTTGCAAGTTAGATGTATCAACTTACATTGTTAAAACCTTTGATTGTCACCTTTGATTATCACAAGTTAGAAGTATCAACTTTAATCTTTGAAAGAAATGTATGCTACATATAGTTGAGGTTGAAACCCTTATCTATGAGGGTGTGTTTAATGGTAGTCTTATGATAACTAGCAACAATCAAGAGAGAAAGGTTATGGACACCAAAGAAAGAAGTTCAAAAGGATTAAAAGTATTAGTTTGGTCATCATGGTGGATAGATTCAAGCATGGTGTCCACCACTGTAGGTCATGTACCAAATTAAGGAAACATCCTTTCCAAGGCCTATTGTAATATGTTTGGATAGGTGGAAGATGTTTGCATTAAGTGCCAAAAAGAGATCTTAGCTTAAGTAGTGTGGTTTTTATTAATAAGGTCATACTATTTTAGCATTTTTAGAGGTGACATGAGGTGGATGGGATAGATTGAGAGAAGTGGGAGGTAAGGTGGTGGGAATAGCAAGGGTCTTTCAACCCCTAGTGAAGCACTCATATGTATTCTTCTTTCAACATGCTGTCAAACTTGTATTTCAAAACATGTACATAATTCAAAGTGTTCTACTCATTATATATATGACATCCAATTCTCTTTGCAAAATCATTGATATCTTTTAGTGTACGCTTTACAAGGTAATATGAAGTCCAAAAATTGTTCTTGCACCCCTACAATATGCCCTTTCTAAAATTATAGGTTTCAATGCATTCTCTTTGAACAAATTCATCTTTTCCATCCAAAATTCCCTCATTGATCAAAATTTTGGAAGTCCACCTTAGTTAGCTCTATAATATGGGGAAGATTTGTCTTAATGTCATTCAATTCTTGATCAATATTACTTTCCATCATCTTCATGGCATCTTCCCTAATTATGAACTTGTTGCAATCATCCATAATTCTATCATTTGTTTTGTGGCCTAATGCTTATAGTTCATTACTCCATGCTCGAGTTGTTATTACTATATTTTTTCTTGCATTGGTAGGTAGCATTCCCTTGTCTGCATGTGGAGCTAGTTGAGAGGTTGAAACTGAAGATGTAGAATTAATTGAGCCAACTACACTTTCAATCTAAGATGTTAAATAGGCAACTTTGTTTCTCAATTACTATTTTGTCACATTGACCTTTTCCATAAATCTTTTAAATCATCTATTCTGTTGGGACCCAAAATAGCTGCAACCCAAAACTCTAAAACATTCCTAAATCACCTAGGCTAGGGATTGTTGTCAGGGTGATAGGAAGAGGTTTATCAAAAAGTTGAGGGGGATTTTGGCCAACTAACAGGACTGAGTAAACTCTTCTGCACTTAGAGCTCAACTTAAACTCTGGAGGAATATTTCAAGGGGTATACCTGAATAGGTATTAAGTTTGAACTAGATGAACAACTAAAACTAAATGAACAACCAAACACAACTCATCATCTTGACTCCAAAAGCTGTCACTAAGTCAAGAATGATTGGCTGTCATAAAAGCCCGATATAGCTGATTCAACTATGCGAATGTACATGCATAGGAAATATATTTTTTTTCCCCTAAACCACAGGTGAATGATTTGTTTGATTTTAAAGATTGATTGATCCCTCTCCAATATAGACCGGTGCCTACTCCATTGGGCAACATAGTCATAGAATACAAGGAGGAAAGAAAATACACATCATAGGATCAACAGAACTAGACATGTATTCACATATATGACACTAATAGTGTTGGATTTAGGCTGGACAACTGAGAGGGGGGTGAATCAGTTGTCCCAAATCTTTAACACTTGCAACTATTTCTTTATCACACAAAATTGATTAATGATATAAACATCTAAAGTATGAATCAACAACACATGAGCAAAAATAAATGAACACAGAACACCAAGATTTTTATGTGGAAACCTGGTTAAGGGAAAACCACGGTGGTGGTTAAACCACAAAGATTTGTACCCTGTTAAAAGTACTTTAGAAAAATAGAAGGCACATGCCTTCAAGTGCACTACCCAGAGCTCACTACTCAAAAGAGAGGCTCACTGCTTACAAAATTTATTTTAGAACAGAAAGGATTAATTGAGAAATAGCATCTACTTCATGCCTAGTTTAGTTTCATTGAATGCTCACAAAACTTTTGCTTTGCCCTAAATACTTCTTCTCTAACTCTTCATCAAAACAACTCTTGTTCCTCTGCTTCTCCTCTGCTCTACTCTACTTTTTGATTCTTTCTTCAGATTATATTATTTTCGCACAAGGATAATTTTCCACAACTCATCAACAAGTATTTATACACTTCATCAACCTTGGAATGAACATCAAGGTCGGCATTATAAACATCTGACTTAATGCGAATCACTAAGCTATCGGCCAAACATAATTGGGACTCAAATCTTCCTTGATCAACACGCCACGCTTCATAGAATTGCTCTTAGATCATCTGCAACATGCTTGAATCATCTGGTCGGCCAAGATTGGGAAGAACATCAACACCAAGGAGAAAATCTTCATTGACAAGCTCAAACTTCAATGTGGACCTCCAACATAGTAGTCACACGATCCAGAGACTTCCACAAGCACATTGAATTCAACAAAAACATCTGCACTCCTCCAAATCATCTGAATCACTTGCATCTTCATCCAGAACCTCAAGAACACTATCTACCATGACTGTCACATTAGAAAGATTACTTGCGGACTTCCAAACCACGAACCACTTGAATGGATGATACACACTGACTTCCCAAACCTGCCTCCAAATTTGTAGATCATCATTTGACATATCCAGAATAATCCGGACCTCTTTTCTGTCACTCTATCTCTTCTGAATATTGCAGGAACTAGTTTTACTCAGATGGCCATAACTTCTTCATATCTTAATACAAACCTCTCAAAACTTAATTGGAGCTTCTTCAGACAAACATCTACATAGCCATATGGTCCACATACATTGATCCTCATTATTTTTCTCAATATCCTCAACAATCCAGTCTTCTATACAGGCAATAAAATAGGATACAGTTGACACTAATGACAACAAGGATATGTTGACATTAATGACAACACCGCTTAGGCACATATTTGCAACAATCTCCCCCTTTGTCATTGATGGTAACATATGATGTGAAAAACTAATTTGACCATCAAGAAAAGAACTTCTCCCCCTTTCTCTTCTCAGTTCAATTACTTTCTTCACTGCTCTCCCTTTTATTGACAACTAGTTTTTCACATGTTCTTTCCCCCTTTGACATCAATGGCAAATGGCACATATTTGCAATCTTTTCTCCTTTTTTGTTTTTGACTGATCCTAACATTTGCATATTGACTACTTCCCCTAAGTAGTACCTCCTTGACATCAATCTGGATCACAAGATGTGACTGTGAATTCCACCGGACTGATGCACTCTAGTACATCTTAAGTATGATCAGGAGGGGTAATGATCCCCAACTTCTCTCTGAGATACTCAAAAGTATCCTTGGGAAGAGACTTAGTAAAAATATTCGCAATCTGATCCTTTGAAGACACAAACTCCAACTTGACTTTATTCTCATTTAACTTCTCTCTCAAGAAATGAAACTTAATGGATATATGCTTTGTCTTTGAATGCAACACCAGATTCTTTGAGATGCATATTGCACTTGAATTATCACAGAAGATTGTGACAGGCTCTTCAGACACAATTATGATGTCTTTCAACATTTGCTTCATCCACAGAACTTGAGTACAATTATTTGTTGCCGCTATATATTATGCCTCTACAGTAGATAGATATATTGCCTCTTGCTTTTTGCTCATCCTAGAGACCAATCTTCTTCCCAAGAAGAATGCACCACCACTAGTACTTTTCCTGTCATCCACATCTCTTGCCCAATCAACATCTGTATATGCATGAAGAGTGAATTCATTATCCTTTGGATACCACAATCCATAATTAATTGTCCCCTTGAGATATCTAAAAATTCTTTTGATTGCCACAACATGGGATTCTTTAGGATTAGCTTGAAATCTAGCAACAAGTCTAACTGCATTCATGACGTCAGGTTAGGTCTGAGTTAGATAGAGAAATTCTCCAATCATTGATCTATACCTTTTCTAATTTTCTTTGGGGAGTCATCATCTTTACTCAACTTGCATTCGGTTACCATAGGTGTACCCACTGGCTTTGAATCTTCCATTCCAAACTTCTTCAATAATTCTTTCACATACTTGGACTGAGATATGAAGATACCTTTATCTGACTAAATAATTTGCAGATCTAGGAAGAAATTCATCTTACCAAACATTGACATCTCAAATTCACTTTTCATTTGATCATCAAATGCTTTGCACATGCATTCATTTCCTCCAAAAATAATATCATCACAAAGACCTCAACAATCAAGATGTCCTCATGATTAATCTTGAAGTAAAGATTACTATCAGTAGTACCTTTGCTAAATCCTATCTTAAGCAAATATTTATCCAATCTTGCATATTAGGCTCTTAGGTCTTGCTTAAGTCCATACAAAGCTTTTCTCAGTCTGCAGACCATATTTCTCTGATCAGACAACTAAAAACCTTCCAGTTGCTCAATGTAGACTTCTTCCTCCAACTCTCCATTCAAAAAAGCTGATTTTACATCCATCTGATAAAATTTAAAATCTTTGAAAGTAGCAAATATAATAAATAATCTAATTGCTTCTATTCTTACCACTGGAGCAAAAGTTTCTTCAAAATCAATTCCTTCCACTTGAGAATAGCCTTTGTATACCAACCTTTGTTTCTTACAACTTCACCATCTTTATTTAGTTTATTCTAGAAGACCCATTTGGTTCCAATCACATTTTTGTCCTCAGGTCTAGGAACAAGATCCCAAGTGTGGTTCTTTTCAATTTGCATCAATTCTTTTTCCATTACTTTTACCTAGTTTTCATCATTGCAGGCTTCACTTACTGATTTAGGTTCAATCTTTGAAATCAAACAAATCTCCTCTTGATCTTCCCAAATTTTTCTCCTAGTTTGAACACCTTTACTCTTATCTCCTATGATCTGATCTTTAGGATGATTCAGTTTTACATACCTGGGAGTTTTGGGAATTGCTTGAACTTCTATTTCTTGAGCTTGTTCCTCAACATCTGTACTATCCTCTTGAGTTTCTAGAGTTTCCAGATCAATCTGGATCTGAGTCTGGGATTGAACTTGCCTTCCTTGACTTGGATTTTCATCTTGATCATCTGAATCATATCCACAAGACCTGGCATCTCCTTCTTTGCTCTCATCAACTCTAACATTAACATGTTCAACAATCTTTTTCAACATCTTGTTAAAGCACCAGTAAGCTTTGCTTTGAGTAGAGTAACCTAGAAAAATTCCTTCATCACTTCTTGCTTCAAACTTGCCTAGATCCTCATCTCTTTTGATATAGCACTTACTGCCAAAAACTCTAAAATATCTTATAGTAGGAGGATGACCAAACTAGAGTTCATAAGGAGTCTTACCAGAATTGCCTTTGATCTGCACTTGGTCAAGAGTGTAGACAGCAGTACTTACAACTTCTCTCCAATAAACTTGTGGAACATTTGTTTCCATCATCATGGTCTTGGCAGCTTCTTGAATGGTCTAGTTCTTTCTTTCTACAACTCCATTTTGTTGAGGAGTCCTAGGAGCAGATATCTGTCTTTTTATTCCATGCCTTTTACAGAATGTATCAAACTCACCGGAGGTAAACTCTCCACCTCTGTTGGATCTCAGACACTTTATCTTCACACCAACCTCATTTTCAACCATAACTTTGAACACCTTGAATTTGTCAAGAGCTTCTGATTTTTCTTTTAAGAAAGTTACCCACATCATCCGAGAGTAATCATCAATCAGCAGCATAAAATATCTATCTCCTTGCATACTCCTAATTCTAGCAGGACCACATAGATCAGTATGCACAAGTTCTAATCGCCCACTTGAAAATTGTTCTTTACTTTTGAATGATGTTTTGTTCTGTTTACCCAATTGACATTCTCTACATGTGTTATCAGGTTTAACAAGTCTTGGAAGATCTCTCACAGCTTGAGTAGAACTTATCTTGACAATGTTATCAAAATTCACATGACACATTCTCCTATGCCACAACTAGTTTTGATTTGTCCGAGCAATCAAACAACTTTTACCAGAACTACTTAATTGAAAGATGTTACCTCTATTTTGTGTACCAGATGCAGTTTCAGTTCTAGAGATTTCCAAGATTCTGCATTTGTCATCCTTGAATTGGAGATCATAACCCTTGTCAACCAACTGTCCAACACTGAGAATATTATGCTTTAGCCCTTCCACATACAGAACATCATTGGTGTTATTCTTACCATCAAAAGAGATGGATCCTCTACCACAGTTTCTACCAGTTGAGTTATCTCCAAATTTTACAAGTCCACCTTCATATTTTTCAAGGCTTATAAACTTACTTTTATCACCAGTCATATGATGAGAACATCCACTATCAATCACCCATTCATCCTTTTCAACACCCTGAGAAGCCAAGGCACTTTCCACTTTTTTATAGCTAGCAGATTCAGTAGACACTAGATCTTCTTCTTTGATAGCAATGAATACCCAATCATTTTTAGTGGAACCTCCATGATCAGATTCATCATTTGTGACCCCTTCTTCTCCAGCTTCTTGGACATAGTAACATTTCTTTTGACATTTATATCTGTTAGGGTTTGGTTTTGAAAAACTCTCCGGACATCTTGAGGCAAAATGACCAATCTTATTACAAGCAAAACATTTAAGTGGCAACTTTCCTTCATACTTACCAGATCCTCTTGGCATTCTTCTGGCAAGAAGAGCTTCAAGATCTGCAGTCTCAATTTCATCATCTTCAAGATCCTTCCTTGCCTTCACAAATCTGTTTGATCTTGCTGAAGAGCTTTCACCTGGATCATATCTTTGTTTTCCATATACACTGGCCTTAAATGTAGATTCAGACTTAGGAAGAGAATCACCAAATTCACTTAATTCAAAAGCTAAAATTTTGCCAACCAGGTGATCTCTTGTAACTTCTGAGACAGTCCTGATCTCCTCTATAGTAGCAACCTTATGTTTGTATGAATTAGGTAAAGATCTGAGCACTTTTGCCACAATCTCTGATTCTTCCCAAGTTCCACTAGCACACCTGATACCACACACAAGTTCATTTATCTTTTGCATGTAGATTGTGATGTTTTCATCTTCACTCATCCTTAGATTTTCAAATTTTCCTCTCAGACTTTGTAGTTTGGCACATTTGTCATATTCATTGCCTTCATACAAATTCTCCAACTTCTTCCAGATTTCATGAGCCGTTTTTAGTCCAAAAACATTTTTCATTTCTGAATCAGTCAGGGCACTCAACAAGGCTTCTTTAGCTTGAAGGTTATTTTTAGCATCCTTGAGTTCATCTGGAGTTGACGAACGTTTCTTCAGAGGATTATACTCTTTCTTAGTTATCACCCAATAAGCATCACCCATGCATTGCAAATGGCACTCCATGCGACTCTTTCAAATAGAGTAATTCGTTCCATCAAATCTCGAACTATCCTTTTAGTAGGTCAACATCCTGGATATCCTCAGGCGGTTAAGCTCCTTTTAGAGGAACTTGGATTCGATACCAATTGTTGGATTTAGGCCAGACAACTAAGAGGGGGGTGAATCAGTTGTCCTAAATCTTTAACACTTGCAACTATTTCTTTATCACACAAAACTGATTAATGATATAAACATTTAAAACATGAATCAACAACACATGAGCAGAAACAAATGAACATAGAACACCAGGATTTTTACGTGAAATCCAGTTAAGGGAAAACCATGGTGGGGGTTAACCCACAAAGATTTGTACCCTGTTAAAAATAATTTAGAAAAATAGAAGGCACATGCCTTCGAGCACACTACCCAGAGCTCACTACTCAAAAGAGAGGCTCACTGCCTACAAAATTTATTTTAGAACAGAAAGGATTAACTAAGAAGTAGCATCTACTTCATGCCTTGTTCAGTTTCATTGAATGCTAACAAAACTTTTGCTTTGCCCCAAATACTTCTTCTCTAACTCTTCATCAAAACAACTCTTGTTCTTCTGCTTCTCCTCTACTTTGCTCTGCTTTTTGATCCTTTCTTCAGATTATATTATTTTCACACAAGGATAATTTTCCACAACTCATCAACAAGTATTTATACACTTCATCAACATTGGAATGAACATCAAGGTCGACACTACAAACATCTGACTTAATGTGAATCACTAAGCTGTTGACCAAACATAACTGGGACTCAAATCTTCCTTGATCAACATGCCATGCTTCATAGAATTGCTCTTAGATCATCCATAACACGCTTGAATCATTCGGTCGGCCAAGACTGGGAAGAACAACAACACCAAGGAGAAAATCTTCATTGACAAGCTCAAACTTCAATGTGGACCTCCAACATAGTAGTCACACAATCCAGAGACTTCCACAAGCACATTGAATTCAGCAAAAACATCTGCACTCCTCCAAATCATCTGAATCACTTGCATCTTCATCCGGAACCTCAAGAACACTATCTGCCATGACTGTCACATTAGAAAGATTTCTTGTAGACTTCCAAACCACAAACCACTTGAATGGATGATACACACTGACTTCTCAAACCTGTCTCTAGATCTGTAGATCATCATTTGACATATCTGGAACAATCTAGACCTCTTTTCTATCACTCTGTCTCTTCTGAATATTGCAGGAACTAGTTTTACTCAGATGACCATAACTTCTTCATATCTTAATGCGAACCTCTCAAAACTTAACTGGAGCTTCTTTAGACAAACTTCTACATAGCCATATGGTCCACATACATTGATCCTCATTAATTTTCTCAATATCCTCAACAATCCAGTCTTCTATACAGGTAGTAAAATATGATATAGTTGACACCAATGACAACAAGGATATGTTAACATCAATGACAACACCGCTTAGGCACATATTTGCAACAAATAGATCCTCATATAATGGACACACTTAATAATACAAAAGAGAACTGCAATGTTTCATATGCAACAAAAGAATGGCAAATACAAATCTTTGTATTAACTTGGATGCTGTCACACATTTTCAAACATCTGTTATAATCATACTAGCAAATGTGGCAAGGGAAAATATACAATTGCGATTATATATTTGCCAAAATCACTACAAGCTTTCATGGAGACATACAATTACATTCATATTTGCATTACACAATCTTCCTACACTATACTGAATACATCCCTTCACTTACAAACTAGACAGAATGTGTTTTGGTGCCAGAGAATATTCTTTAGGCGCTCCTAGACCAGACAATTGGCTCAGCGAACAACCTTGAGAATGTCTTTCAAACATGTATATATAGAAATTAGTTCATGTGTAGCTCTTGGGCATTGAAAACACCAGTCAACAACAAATCTGTGCTACATTAAAAATTAGGCCCACTGTTTAGCCATAAATCTACACGTTTGGGAAGAAAGCCCACGTCCTGCAATTCTAAAAATGACAGAATAATATTGCTTGCACTTTTTGTGTACTAGGAACAATAAAGAGGGAAGGACCGAACTCAGTCTCTGACATTTGTAATCATCTGATTTATCTTCTTTATCCTCCAAATATACCTATGCATTGAAGATTTTCACTGTATCAACCATCTGCATGGCATTGTTCTGCAGAGTCACAAAATCTGAGTACAAATCAGCCTATTAAAGCTTTTACGACACTTTAAATGTGTTAAATTTTTCTATTTTGAGCCATTCTGATTGTACCCATATGCACATTGGTCATTTTCCCCTTTCCTTTATCGGCCTTTCTCCTTCATCACAATCTTTTCATTTTCTCCCTTTATCGGCAAACTGTCACTTTTTTAAACCACAGACACTTCTTCCATTTCTCTTCTTTTATACCATATCGGCAAATCTTCATTTTCATGAACTTGGCATGTTTCACCCTTAGTTGGCAATTTTTCATTTTCTTGAACTCTTTCTTGCCATCTTCTTTTCATCCTTTGTTGGCAACTTTTAATTTTTTGAAACCATCATGCCTTTTTCCTTTATCGGCAAATCTTTAATTTGCTAAACTTTTTCTCTATCAGCTAATTTGTCTTTATTGGCAAATCATACATTTGCCGAACTCTTCAACTAGTTCGGCCTTTAGTCGACTCCCCGACTAAACCCTTTTATCTTTTTGCCTTGACTATTTTTAGTTCTTTTTGTTTGCCTTATCGACAAATATGGCCCTTTGCGAACTTTCCATTTTCCACTATTTTTTCTCTTTGTTGTCGAATCCTTACATTTTAGAACCAAGCTTGCTCCAATTTTTTCTTTATTGTCAGCAATTTCACACTTTTACGAACTAAGTTAGTTACTTTTTTTACTTGTCAGCAAATCCAGCTTTTGCTGAACTTCACCTTTTTCATCACATTTGTCCCTTAGTCAACAAATTCTGAAGGAACCAAACTTTTACAAAGTTCGGGACTTTGTCGATTCCACGACAAAGCCCCTTGCCTTAGCTTCATTCTTTCCACTTTACCTTTGTTGGCAAAACTAAATTTTGCCAAACCTTAGCTTTTCTCCACCCTATTCTTTGTTCCTCCTTAGGAGAAATATCCTTTTACTCCTTGCAGTCTTCACGCCTTCTAGCCTCCAGTCGGTGAAATGTTGGTTGGGAGAACCTCCAGTCGGTGAACTTGGAGGTTCTCGAACCTCCACCTTTGCTGACTGAGAAACTCTTCTCCCCTTTTACATTTCTTTTTGTACCTTAAAGAATCCTCATTCTCCGCAACTCTATCATCTTTTCCCTCTATCAGCAAAGTTCACCATCAGTGAACCTTCGAGTTCACGAACTCAAAAAATTGCTAACAAAGGTGTCTTAACTTCCTTTTATGCTGATGGACCTCTCTCCATGCCATCCTTCGCTTTATGGTTGCCGATGAACCTTACTGTCAAAACTAGCAAAACTTCGAATTTGCAAATAAGTTTGCAAGTTTGGAATTTCACTGATTTGTTGACAAAGGACAAAAATGAAGAGATTTTCTAAGGGAAAGAAAAATAATGAAACACAAGGAATACAAGGGGAATTTTACTTAGAATTTTTTTTTTTGGAAAGGAACCCATGTAAAATATCTTAGATCAGGTATAATTGATGGGTTTTGAACTCAAAGGCAAAAATGGAAAAATGGTGGATTTTCTAAATTTTTTTGGGATAAATGAAGCATTTTAGGAAGCTAGTAATTTTGGGCACCAGCACTGGCTCTAGTTGGGGATGTGTGGAAAACTTGTATGGCACAACGAGAACCACAGAATATCTTTGAGTAGACCAAAACCACAAAACACACAAAGGGACACACACAAAACATATTTACAAGACAACATACAGTAAAAAAAGACTGTATCAAAATTTTGGGACAGTACAGGCTACCCCTACAGAAAAAAATGGCGAAGCTACTTGCCTCTTTCAAAGACAAGCCTCTTGAAGGAGCTTATCTCCCTTAATCCTTTGTTGTACTGAGCACCCAACATCAGAAATAATTTAACATTTTGCATGCATGCACATAAAAAATACATACATTCATATCATCATGCTAAAGATGGAAAACATTATTACCAAGGCATGACAACAATAGATAATATGACTCATTATCATGCTAACTCATATAGGAGTACTCACCTTCAAATTTCATGTTAGCATGATGCATCTCTGGGTTTGCATAAATATAAGCATGAAGAAAAATATCAAGCTAATAATCATCCAGCCCAGGTGTGATCTCATGTTGGGCTATATCTATGACTATTCTAATTCCTGTGTCCCAACTGCACTACAAATGCTAATGTACTCCATGAATGAATCAAAGGTATGACTCAGATTTAAAACTGCACCATTAGCATATAAATCTAAAACTTGAGGCACTTGAAATGAAGACTCACAATCTTCAATTACCTCTCTATTTTGAATTCCTTGACACACACTGTTGTGTAAAAACTACTGCCAAGAAAATCACAAATGATTTTCTCCACTTCACCCTGTAGATCAACAATTTGACTGACATTAGAACACCCACCTTCAATGTTATCATGCCCAGCCAATGAGCTCAAAAATGTGCTCTTAACATGATCCACATCAATAAGAGATAACTACCCCAAATAAAGCTCTAGAAAATTATCTGTAACATACTCTTCATAATGGGAAACAATTACCTTAGAATCACTTGTAGTTGTAATAGTGCCCTCATGATGTCCAGCTGAGGCATAATTCACATCATCCTCATGCAAACAAGTTCCAGTGACATCAATGTCATCATCAGGGATAAATAAGGATAACACATTAAACAAGAGACCAGTCTCTTGTTCACCCTTAAGATCATTTTGTATTCCCCCTCTATCTACTTGGTGTCCATAGGTAACCGAGTCACACATCATAAAACTCTCCACCTCCAAAGCTGACAGCTCAAATTCACTGAACTCAAAGTCATCTTCAAAAAGAGGATTATCCATGCACTAATGATAATCATGAATTGTATTACTTGACGGATTTGCATGCTCTTCATAAAGGGCATTGTGCCTTATGCTCAACCCTTCATCATTATTTGCTTCATCAATGAATGTATGCTTTGTATAATCAATTATATGAGATGATTCATTAAAAATTTCACTTGCATACATATCTTCTAGGCAGTCCACAATACTACAACAAGCAATAGGGTCATAACTCTCTTCACTAGATTGGAAATCATCACTGATTCTCTCATTTTCATCATCCACTACTGACTAATCTAATCGAAGGTAGGTGTAGTCATTGTGGTTTTGATTTGAATTGCTATAATACACTACACCAACACCTTCCTTTACCCTCCTGTACACACAATCATCACTTGATATTGTGTTTGGATCACATGAAACACCCACATCCTTGCTGTCTACAATAACCTGTTCATTATCAGCTACCTCTGTATTTGGCGATATAGATTTTGCAATCATATCCCGCTTAACTTTGTCAACATAATCAATGAACAGATATGCCTATTGCATACCCACTAGATTGAATTCCTCTCATATAAAGCTCGGGCTTAAGGTAATATCATAAGCCCTCAAATACATGTCAATACAAAATAGGAAGATCAGGTCTAAAATTTTCTGGGATGTGAGATAGGGCCACCACAAATCTATGGCTGAGCTCCATGCTAGATTCTCCTTGCCTTTTAATATCTTCTAGTTCTTGGACAAGAAAAACATGGTCTAGACTATGTGCATAGTCTTCAAATGTAGCCACCAATTGCTTCCAAGAAGCAAAGTGCTATTTAGGGAAACTAAATAGCCACTTTTGAACTACTCCACATAGAGATCTAACAAAAAATCTCTCCACATATCTTCATCTTCAAACTAAAATTTGTCCATGAAGTCTAAAACTACCTCAATGTGTGCCTTCCCATAACTAACCTCACACCCATCAAATAAAGGCATCTGATTTCTTTTTGGGCATGGATTGCTGCTCTTAACTAGCCTATGAGAGGTCAAGCTATCTGTATGCATTTTCATTTGCAATAGGTGGAGGACGAGGAAAAGAAAAACTAGGAACAACATGAAGGGGATTAGATTGCAGCTTGGATTGAAGTAGCATGATTTGTCTTTCTAATTCTTTTTCTTTCTCAAGCAAAGAATCAAGCAACTGCTTTTCATTTTCAATTTCATACTATAGCCTAGTTGACTCATTTCTATTATGCAATGTTAAAAAAGTCTAGGTTTGTAGAGCATGCAGGGTTATGATTAAAAAATGCATTGTCCAGATGGTCAAAAGCCATATAGTTCCTAGGGTTTACAACATAAGAAGATGCATAGGAGGAATCCTCCCTAGGGTGTCCATGTTCATACCAGTTGGCCATGATCAACTACAAACCACATGTGCAGGACAAAGGAAAGAAAATAACATGTTCCTTTACTAAGAAAGAAACCATTGTCAAGGAAGGAATAAAAACATGTACCTTAACCGGCTGTAATCTCCTTGAAACATGCACACAACAACAACACTTTATTTTGTTTTCACAATAGAGTCACCACCTCACTGAATGAGGAAATCCCTTGAAGAGTAACAATCTTCAAGGCTTCAAAACTAATTCTGGGTTGCTCACACCAACAAAGTCATCAAATCTTTCTAACCCAACACATTACTATCCCCGACAAAGATGCCAAAATGTTGGCATAAATTGACGGGCTGCCAACTTACCCAAACACAGTGCACAACTACAAACTGACTATTAGGAGGATATTTAGAATAATTTAACCCTTTAATCCTTTCCTGGCAATGATGTCAATCTATTGGAGTAAGTTGACGGGTTGCCAACTTACCCAAACATAATGCACAACTGCAAACTGACTGTTACAATGATCTTCAGAACAATTTAACCTTTTAATCCTTCCCTGACAACGACACCAATTTGTTGGGACCCAAAATAGCTACAACCCAAAACTATGAAACATTCCTAAATCACTTGGGCTAGGGATTGTCATCAGGGTGATAGGAAGAGGTTTAGCAAAAAGTTGAGGGGGATTTTGGCCAACTAACAGGATTGGGTAGACTCCTCTTCACTTCGAGCTCAGCTTAAACTCTGGAGGGATATTCCAAGGGGTATACCTAAATAGGTATTATGCTCAAACTAGATGAAAAACTAAAAATAAATGAATAGCCAAACCCAACCCATCATCTTGACTCCAAAAGCTATCACTAAGTCAAGAATGACTAGATGTCACAAAACCCCTATATAGTTGATTCAACTATGCAAATGTACATGCACAAGAAAGGTGTTTTTTCCCTAAATCACATGTTAATGATTTGTTTAATTTTAAAGAGTGATTGATCCTCTCCAATATGGACTGGTGCCTAAACCATTGGGCAACAGAGTCATATAATGCGAGAAGGAAAGAAAATACACAACATAGGATCAACAAAACTAGACATATATTCACATATATGACACTAATAGATCCTCATATAATGGATATACTTAATGTATGCACCTAAAATTGGCTCGGGTCGAATTAAGTAAATATTTTAATATTTATCTTAATTCTTATTTTCTTCTGTCAATTAAATAAATATTCAAAATTTATTCATCTATCTTTATGAACTATCAAGGTAAAGGCTTAGGCCTTCATGAACAAGGTATTTTGGAGCCCGTCCATGTCAATGTCCCTCCTCCTTCATACGGCCTGGGATACATACCCCAAGGTGAGCACACTTGAGATATTGGTACTTCCTCCACTCCTCCAAAGTGCATGACTTTCCATCACAAATCCTATCATATTCCCAAAACATATGTCACCATCCCACCTCCCTTATCATACACATCCCAAAAGCATGTGACCATACACCTTCCACCATCCAATTTACCTCTGCTACTTCCAACTCCTAATATCCCACCATCCAATATACCTCCGCTACTTCCAACTCCTAACACCCCTCCATGCCTTTTACCACCACTTCTTCCAACACCTTATCCATCCATCTATAAATCCTCTCAATATCCCAATCATGGCCAACAAATGCACATGGTGTCTAAACAAAGAGCTTTCACCAACCTCACTTCTACCATCCCATAGGGATTCAATGACAAATATGTGGATGCCTCTACCTATAAAGTAAAAAATCCTAAGAGTCCTCATGACCTAGGATATAAAAGCCAAGAATCAAGGAAACATCCTTCTATAGAGAAGCTTGCACCCACAAATCTATATGCCAAATTGAAAAAGGTGTGGGTCCCCAAGCAACAAATGATTACTCCAAAAGCTACACAAAAGCTGCATACACCCAAACACATACCTTCACAGGAACTACCTAAAAACAATATGGTTTGGGTACCCAAGCAAACAGCCCTAAAGTTACATGAGGCATCCACCTCTCAAGAATTTCAACCATTCACTTTCTCCCATTCCATCCAAAAGTCTCAAATTCTTCCCTCCCATATGGCAAGCCAAAATCAGAAAAATACTAAGTCTATGTGGGTCCATAAATTCCTAAATCATTCATCCACCAAGCAAAAATCTCCATTGCTTCCTACACCACTCTCATATCAGCAGCTTCAATGTTTATCATAGTATGTGCAACCGTTGGTCATGGTTCCCTTCCATTCCACAACACTTCCGTATAACTCTATCTCCCCTCCCTTCCACTACTATCCTACATATCTTCCTCATCCTATGGTCCATGCTTTTGCATAAGCCTTCCCTCCATATTCTGCATCATAATCCACTATCTACCTATGCCATATCACTTTCATGCAATCCCCTACCAACATCTATGAGAACACTGAACATGGTCCATTCGACAATATCTATCTAGCAGGACTATCACCTTAAAAGGAACGCTATACTTGAGTCCTTCCATATCTGCGTTCTCCTACCCAAATGTTTCAAAAAAAAAAGTGAAGAAAAATCCCTTCATCCAATGGTGAAAACTAGGCAAACAGGCACCTTGGATAAGTACCATGATGAAAACCTGGTAAACAGGCGTCATGTGTAAAGGTTATCTTCTATGTCACCTACACTTGGGGGTACTTTGTCTCATCGACATATCACTCTTCTCCTACCAGTTTCCTTTCATACCATTTCCTATCCTATCCTCTATCCATTACATACCTATCCGGTCCTGTCCATCCATCCAAACTTCCTTTCCTCTATTCTTTGGTCTTGATAAAGATTGGGGGCACAATGTTGACAAATGTTTTGAATGGCTCTTGACATACCTTATCCCTCCATACCATGCAAATCATTCATTATCCTCTCATCCTCCTATCATCATTAGCATTGTCATGAACAATCCTACATACTCTACCTACAATGGGGCATGTTACACTTATGCGACATAGTCCTTGGAGATCACATCCTTGTTTCCTTCTATCCACTATTGCCCATTCTCATAACCATTCGTATCTACTATCTTCCATCCATCTACATATCCGTGGTGGTTCCTTGTCATCAGTATTGTTTGTTCCATATCTATTCCATGTCATGTCTCTTTTTGTTCCATATCTGATCCATATCATGTCTTATCTGATCCATATCATGTCTTATTTGATCCATATCTGATCCATGTATGTTTCATATCATGTCTCATCTGATCCATATCTTGGGTCCATTAGGGTTCTTGTTGAACTACGTTGCCTCTGTGTCATCACATAGGCAAGGCCATTTTTAATGCGCCCCTGAGGCTCCGCTTCCCTGTCCATCTCATATCTTATTGTCTATCCTCTAGTCCATCCATGGTCCAAGTCCCGAACTACGCAGCCTCTGCATTGTCACGTAGGCAAGGCCATTATCAATGTGCCCCTGAGGCTCCACTTTCCTATCCATTCCATGTCTAGTCCTTCTATCTATCTCTGTCCGCTCCACTTTCCCATCCATTCCATGTCTAGTCCTATCTATCTGAGTCCGCTCCACTTTCCCATCCATCCCATGTCTTGTCATCCATCCCTCTATCTGTCCGTGTCTGCACCTTTCTTTAGATAAGCACACGCAACAAAGCCCGCTTCAAAACAACAAAAATCTTGACGAAAAACATCAACCTGTCCAAGGCAAAACATAGCACCATACCGAAACACTCAAGCTAAATCTCATATCAATTATGGCAAAAGACACATCTCATGCAAGAATGTTTTGTGATTAGTTAGATTAACTTACAGAGTCTTGATTTATGCTATCATGCCTTTCTATGCTACTCGAGGATGCCAAAAGCTAGAGATGCTATGATGGGGGCATGATTATTTTCTTTGTTTGCTGCTTGTGGATTAAACTCTAGTAATGTGACGACTTCTGTCTAACGACATGATCAGTAAAAGATCATCGAGGACTCTGAGATCTAAACATGAAAAGGGGCAATCCTTGTCTGTTGAAAAATGCAAGAAGTACTTAGGTCATCTAGATTCAATTTTGGCTAGATGCTTGTATCAACTTGCTAAATCAAAATCCATGTAAGCAATACTTAGGTCATCTTGGTTCAATTATACCTAGATGCTTGTATTTTCTTACAACATAATAAAGCCCAATGATGAAAGCACTTCAAAATACTTGCTATATCAAGGTGACAAATATCCATCTCCATATCCATACCATATCAAATTGGGTCTCATATCCATATCCATATCCATATCCATATCGTATCCAATTGCAAGTCTATTCTTAATCCATGCCAATCAAGTCAAATCAATCTTGTCAAATGATCCAATCACAATCAATGGTCTTGATCCTTGTCCGGTCATAAACCAACTCGATCAATTAATCAATCAATTGTCTTATACAAGATGTTGCATTGTCGAAACTAGACCAACACACATGTCTTACACGACATGCTTCATTTCCTGAAACCAGACACTATCCTTCGTGTTGCTCTAGGGATCCATCATTCCTCGCCATGACAACACGCCTGCTGTGTTGGTCTAGGGATATATTGTTTCCCACCATGACAACACTATCATATCAAATGTCTTAGACAGGATGTTATATTGTCAAAACCACACCCGAAGTCTTATACGACATATTTCATTCCTAAAACCAGACATCATCAACCTATATCATTGTTTTATCGCTCGACAGGGGCAATACCTTGTTTGTTCCTGTATCATTTGTGCATACTTGCTTACTTGCTTGTGTGTGTTATCATTTTTATCTTGCATTCCATATCATTCATCCCTTTCTTTTGCATCCAACCATTTCATCTCCTGTCAACCTATCTCATCATGAGATTGTCCATCTCACACCTTTCGCCTTCTCCCCATCCAATCCACCAAGGGGGCATCCTATTGCCATAACCTGTACCAAGGGCAAATTGGGGCATGTATCATTATCAGACTATTCTTATTCTTTGAAACAATGTGATAAAACACATTGCTTCAAAGAGGGGCAAAATGTATACACCTAAAATTGGCTTAGGTTGAATTAAGTAAATATTTTCTTCTGTCAATCAAATAAATATTATAAGTTTATTTGATTGGTTCATTATCCTACAATTAAATAAAATCATTTTATTTAATTAAATTCTCTAAATTCTTCTAAAGTCTCAAATCCTAAATCCACCTCACAAAATCCACCTCATCTTTCCACCTCATCCCTTCCACCTCACCATGTTGCACATATGATTAAATATTCTTAATATTTAATTAGCTAATATCCTCTATTATCTAACATTGAATTCTTAATTCAATTGTCCCCCACTATTCTCCACTCATTGAATTCTTAATTCAATTGTTCCCCACTATCCTCCACTTTGAATTTTTAACTCATCCACTATCCTCCACTCTGAATTTTTAACTCATCCACTATCCTCCACTCTGAATTTTTAATTCATCCACTATGAATAAAAGATTCACTTTTATTCCTAGCCATTGATCTCATCAGTTGATCCTCACCCTCCATTCTCTTTTCAGAAACTCTGTAAATAAGACCCCTCTCTAAGCAATTAAGGACACACATATACAGGCATCCTTACTATGCCCAACTTCTAGAAATCTTCTTCTAGCATCCTCATAATGCCCACATTCTTCTCAATTCCCTTCTTCATAGCCTCCTAATGCAGAAATCATTCTAGCCATCCCACATCCTCTCTCTATTATCATTGTGTTTGAAGCTCATCTTCAACACAACAAAATATCACAGCCATTCCATTCTTCTCACCGTCAACAAGCAAGGAAGCAAGCTCATTGAGGGCCAATCTTCTTCATCAAGGTCGAGGACAGATAGGCAAACAATGGAAGCCACAGGGTAACAAGTTTGTAAGTTTTGTGCTTTCATTTGTTTATTCTTGTTACTTGCATATTTTATTGATGTTTGGGTTTATTTATCTTTATTGATCAATCTCATTTCACCCTTTACATTTAATAATCCAAAAGAGAACTGCAATGATTCATATACAACAAAAGAATAACAAATACACTAGACTTGTATTAACTTGGATGCTGTTACACATTTCTAAACATCTGTTAAAATCATACCAGCAAATATGGCAAGGGAAAACATACAACTGCGATTATATATTTGCCAAAATCACTACAAAATTTCATGAAGACATACCATTATGTACATTCATATCTACATAACACAACCTTCCTACAATGTACTGAATACATCCCTTCACTAACAAACTAGACATAACATGTTTTGGTGCCAGAGAATACTCTTTAGGTGCTCCCAGACCAAACAATTGGCTCAATGACCAACCTTGAGAATGTCTTTCAAAAATGTATATAGAGATATTAGTTCATGTGCAACTCATGCGCACTAAAAATACCAGTCAACAAGAAATTTGCACTGCATTAAAAATTAGGCCAACTATACAATCAGAAATCTACAAGTTTGGGAAGAAATCCCATTCCCTACAATTCTGAAAATGACAATAGAAGATTTCTTGCACTCTTTATGCACCGGGAACAATAAAGAGGGAAGGACTGAACTCAGTCTCTGCTTTGTCCTCCAAATGTACCTATGTATTGAAGAATTTCACTGTATCAACCATTTGCATGGTACTATTCTACCGAGTCACAAAAACTGAGTACAAATTAGCTTATTAAAGATTTTACAAAACTTTAAATGTGTTGTCCAATTTTTCTTTTTTGAACCATTCTGAATTTTGATTGTACCCATATGCACATTGGTCATTTTTTCCTTTTATTTATTGGCCTTTCTCCTTTATCATAAACTTTTGCATTTTCTCCCTTTATCAGCAAACTGTCACTTTTTCAAACCATGGAGAGTTCTTCCATTCTCTTTTATACCATATCAACAATCTTTGTTTTCTTGAACTTGGCCTGTTTCACCCTTAGTCGACAATTTTTCATTTTCTCAAACTCTTTCTCACCATCTTCTTTTCATTCTTTATCGGTAACTTTTAATTTTTTGAAACTAGCAAGCCTTTTGCCTTTATGAACAAATCTTTAATTTTCTGAACTTTTTCTCTATCTGCCAATTTGCCTTTATCGGCAAATCATTCATTTGCTGAACTCTTCAACTAGTTCGGCCTTTAGCCAATTCCTCAGTTGAACCCTTTATCTTTTTGCCTTGGCTATTTTTTAGTTCTTTTGGTTTGCCTTATTGGTAAATATGGCCCTTCGTAAACTTTCCATTTTCCACTATTTTTTCTCTCTGTCGGCGAATCCTTACATTTTAGAACCAAACCTACTTGAACTTTTTCTTCATTGTTGGCAATTCTGCACTTTTACGAACTAAGTCAGTTTCTTGTTTTACTTGTCGGCAAATCCACCTTTTGCCGAACTTCTCCTTTTTCATCACATTCAGTCCTCAGTCGGTAAATTTTGAAGAAATCAAACTTTTACAAAGTTTGGGAATTTGCCAAGTCCCCGACAAAGTCCCTTTCCTTAGCTTCGTTCTTTCCACTTTACCTTTGTTGGTGAAATTGAATTTTTCCAAACCTTACCTTTTATTTGCCCTATTCTTTGTTCCTCCTTAGGTGAAATATCCTTTTTACTCCTTGAGGTCTTCACCCTTTCTAGCCTTCAGTCAATGAAATCTTGGTTGGGAGAACCTCCAGTTGGTGAACTTGGAGGTTCTTGAACCTCCACCTTTTCTAATTGAGAAACTCTTTTGCTCTTTCACATTTCTTTTTGTGCCTTAGAGAATCCTCATTCACTATAACTCTATCATCTTTTCCCTCTGTCGACAAATTTCACCATTGGCAAACATTTGAGTTCATGAACTCAAAATATCATCGACAAAGGTGTCTTAACTTCCTTTTTTTGCTGATGAATCTCTCTCCATGCCATCCTTCACTTTATAGTTTCCAGCGAACCTTACTTTTGGCAAATCGACGAAACTTCAATCTTGCGAACAAGTTTGCAAGTTTAGAATTTCGTTGATTTGCTGACAAAGGGAAAAAATGAAGAGATTTTCTAAGGGAAAGAAAAATAAGGAAACACAAGGAATAAAAGGGGAATTTTACTTGGAATTTTTTTTGGAAAGGAATTCATGTAAATTATCTCACATCGGGTATAATTGATAGGTTTTTAACTCAAAGGCAAAACTATAAAAAATGATGAATTTTCTAGATATTTTGGGGCTAAATGAAGCATTTTAGGAAGTTGGTCATTTTGGGCACCGACATTGGCTTTGGTTGGAGATGTGTGGCAAACTTGTATTGCATAGTGAGAATCACATAATATCTCTGGGAAAACCAAAAACACAAAACAGACAAAGGGATGCACACAAAACATATTTACAAAATAACATATAGTAAAAAAGACTGTATCAAAATTTTGAGACACTATAGGCCACCCCTGCAGAAAAAAATGGTGAAGCTACTTGCCTTTGTCAAAGACAAGCCTATTGAAGGAGCTGATCTTCCTCAATCCTTTGCTACATTGATCACCCAATATCAGCAATAATTTGTTTTTGCATGCATGCACATACAAAATATAAACATTCATATCATCATCCTAAAGATGGAAAAAATTATTACCAGGGCATGGCAGGCATAGATAATATGACTCATTATCATGCTGACTCATATAGGAGTACTCACCTTCAAATTTCATGTTAGCATGATGCATCTCTAGGTTTGCATAAATATCAACACGAAGAAAAATAGCAAGTTGATAATCATCCAGCCCAGGTGTGATTGCATGTTGGGCTATATCATATGACTGTTGTAATTCTTGTGGCCCAGTTGCACTACAAATGCTAACGTACTCCTCCATGACTAAATTAAAGGTATGAATCAGATTTAAAACTGCACCTTTAGCATATAAATTTGAAATTTGAGGCACTTCAAATGAAGACTCACAATCTTCCAGTTGCCTCTCTATTTTCAATTCCTGGACACACACCGCTATGTAAAAATTGCTGCCAAGAACATCATAAATGATTTTCTCCTCTTCACCCTATAGATCAACAATTTGACCCACACTAGAACACCCACCTTCAATGTTATCAAGCCCAACCAATGAGCTCAAAAATGTGCTCTCAACATGATCCACATCAATAAGAGATAACTACCCCAAACAAAGCTCTAGAAAATCATCTGTAACATAGTCTTCATAATGGGAAATAGTTACCTCAAAATCATTTTTAGTTTTAATAGTACCCTCATGATCTCTAGATGAGGCGTAATTCACATCATCCTCATTCAAACAAGTGCCAATGACGTCAATGTCATCATCAAGGATAAATAAGGGTAACACATTAAACAAGAGACTAGTCTCTTGTTCAACATTAAGATCAGTTTGTATTCCCTCTTTGTCCACTTGGTGTCCATAGGTAACTGGGTCATATATCATAAAAATCTCCACCTCCAAAGTTGACAACTCAAATTCACTAAACTCAAAGTCATCTTCAAAAAGAGGATTATCCATGTACCAATGATAATCATGAATTGTATTAATTGACAGACTTGTATGCTCTTCATAAAGGGAATTGTGCCTTATTCTCAACCCTTCATCATTATTTTCTTCATAAATGAATGTATGATTTGCATAATCAACTATATGAGCTGAGTCATTCAAATTTTCACTTGCATACATATCTTCTAGGTGGTCTACAATACTACAACAAGTAGCAGGGTCATAACTCTCTTCACTAGATTGGAAATCATCACTGATTCTCTCATTTTCATCATCCACTAATGACTGATCCAATCAAAAGTGGGTGTAGTCACTATTGTTTTCATCTGAGTTGTTGTCATACACTGCACTAGCACCTTCCTCTACCCTCCTGCACACACAATCATTACTTGATATTGTGTCTAGATCACATGAAACACTCACATCCTTTGTGTCTACAACAACTTGTTCATTATTAGCTTGTTGGTAAATGGATTTGTCACTGTAGATTTGAATGTGACTCACCTAATGGGCAGTGACAAATGTCCCAACAGTTAGAGAAGTTGTTATTTGACTAACAACTTTCCTCTACATTTGAGATGGGTAGCTCCCTCGTATGATGGGGGTATTTGTAGTTTTTGTGCACTTTTAACTTGAAAGTACATAACGGAGGAAAATAAAAACTAACAAGAAAAATGATTAACAAAAATCCTAATAGTAGACATATGAATACTGGTTTGGATTTCGCAAAGTCAAAAAAAGTTATGAGGGGATTTTACCATAGAAGCTAGAAACTACATTCTTGAACCAATATGAGGAACTTCACAAAAAATGTTTTAATATTCTATGATGATGAAAATAAGATGATGAATATCAACATACAAAGAGACATGTTTCTCCAGCACATTCAAATTGATATACCAAGATATGATTGTGTTTCATTACATCAATTGCATGGATTATTTCAATGCTTCAACAGATGACCAATGTTTTACACAAAGACACAAAGGATTACCAGTTTAACATATGAGAAACTAGTAATGATAAATTAGAAGTACAATTAAACATATGAACCAAATGTTCTCTTTATTATCTTTGTGAAATTATACAACTTAAAAAATCCTTCATGTACAAAGTATTAGATCAAAGGTCTCTAAAAGCTTCTCCATAAGTCCCCCCATAAAAGTCTCTTGAAAAAGTCCCTTTACATTTGAAATAGCCTTGTATTTATAGGATTTCATTTGGTAACCACCTAGTAATCACTTGTGACTACCTCAACTACCTTTTTGAAATACAATAATTTAAAAATAAGCTTTATTCTAGTTAGATTTTACCTAACTTTTCTAGAAACAAAGTCACTTTTACAAAAAGGTAACATGAAACTTGCAACTTGAGTTGTGAATTTCATTAAGTTCTTTCCATCACATTTTCTCCATCTTAGTAGTCAAACTTTGCTGAATGTTGATGACTCCTCTGTATACTTGAATCTTAGACTCCTGCTTTTGCACCTTAAAATATGGATTGTGGAAAAAGTAAGTCCTTTCAACAGATTGAATAATGTTGAACATTTCCTCGCTCTGATTACAATCATAAAATGCCATTACCATCATTTCCCAAGCTAATTTCTCTATCTTTACATAGATTTTTGTTGTTTGTAAATATGATATGTATCCTCCACATATAGTATGTACTATGTTATGGCCTTCAGTCTAACTACATCCAAGGCTCTTTAATTCTTCTATCTTTCATCAATTTCTTTACCATTTAAACCTCCCCCCACCATAGACATTCCAAATAGCCCAAAGTTAAGTATCAATAGAATGGAGTGCTCCAGGTAACTCATATTATAGAATTAACTCCTCTCTACTAGATAGCATACGAACCATTAGCATGGACACCACTAGAAGAAATCATTTTGTCCCTGATGTGTCTATGATTGTCATTGTTTCTTATTTTGTATGGTGTGTATTCTCACTGTGTCATAATGTAAGGCCCATAAGTAATTTATTTTGATTAATTTAAATGTGATCCTTGAAAGATCAATGGCTTCAACAATACTATGTCTGCAACTTCAATTGCTATGTCTATATCTACACTAATTGCCATACCCACATTGGAAACCACATGTGTTGGTGAATCATTGATACCATCTCCCTCCATTTCCACCATCATACCAAACATCTACAACTCTCTCACTTTGTCTACTTTACCATCAAGTAACATTTTTGCCATAACAATCTCGATCCCAGTGAGGTTAAAATAATTAGCAAGCATATATAAATGATAGGCCATAAGTATCATGATTGTAACTTCACAATCTGTAGAATGTCTTCTAAAATATAATAGTTTGATGATATACACTCTTAGAATACCTACTACACAACTCCCGATCCTATGCTTGTGGGGAAAGAGGTAAATAAAGTTGCTAAACAATTGTGATGTTGTGATACCATTAATATGAGTGAGGTCAAAGCTATGAACAATATTGAAAAGAATCACAGACTTAGTATTGCTTACAACACCTCCCTTGAATACAAGACTATAAAGTATAGGTGATTCATCTTGATTCGGTATCTGGAAAGTGCAAACTAAGTGTATTGTAAAGAGAATAGTTCTAATGGTGAGATAATCCCCAACATCTAATGACTGATTTAAATTTGCTAAGGGGGATTATTGAACCTCATAAGCATTTCCTTGAGGCATATGGTCAAATAGTCAGCATGTTTTTCTATGCTTACACGGTATGCATACACGGTTGGTTGAGCATTTACAACTACAATATCTGGCAAAAACTTCTTCTTCACTAGTCTTTGATAAAAGTCATACTTGGTTCCAAAACATCCATTTTGGGTTGTATAGCAAGGAAACTGGAAAACATTGTAGAATTTGACTTCACATCTATAAGCATCTGGTTGAAAGTTTCCAAACCCTTCTAAGAAAAAACTACTTTGTGCATATTCGACAATCATTATAGTTCATGAGATTGCATTTCTTTAAGGCAAAATGTCAGAGAGTTTGGAGGCGTCTTGTCCATTCCTTTATATGCATCATCTATGCTTTAATATGTCCATACGAGTGGTTTGGCAAGGGCTAGGAGGGCACCGACAAATGCTTGGAGTCTCGCTTTACACCCGACAGTTGCATTTCCTTGAACATTTTTAAAGCCTTTTCAACAAATACCATTATATGTGCATCCTATAGTTGTTGCATTATATGAGACCACATTTCATCAAGGCACGTGTATCAGTTATGCTTCCAAATTTTGCATACATTTCTGTAATAGGTAGAACTTGGATAGTTGAGTTTTTGGTAGTTTTTATGTGTATCCTCCTTTCACCAATTACATTCAAGGACCTTGGGCGAGTGGCAATGCACTATCAGGCCCTTGATCACTATGAGATGTAGGGAAGCTTGGATTTTATGATTTGATTGCTAATTATCTTCTCTTATGCTCAATTACACATCAAAATCCTAATTATACAAATACTACAACAAACAAATGAATATTGACAAATGCTACTATAGAAAGATGTAAAATGACAAATAACTATGCACCTATTTTTGAGGTTTAGAAATGGAATAGTCAAGGACTAAAGAGTAGGCGCCCAAGTCCAAGGCCCTGCTTTTTGTCAATATTTGCAAACAAGATCTATAACCTATTCCTGCTCTACCAAAGGTTTTCCCGTCATTGAACATTGAGGACTAATGAGTGGGCACCCTAGTCCAGGGTGCTAATTTCAACTTTTTTCTATGAATCTGACACTCTGAGATGCCCTCCTGCAACTTCACTTTTCCTGTATCTTCGACCTGTAACCTGCAATGATGAAAACTTTGGGAGGGGGTTGTGGTGTTTAGAGGCTTGCCTCAGTCAAGCCCTAGAGAGACATTCAAGTCTTTCAAACATCATTGTCAGATAGAGAGTACGTGCCCTTGAGAGGCAAAGGCAAAAACCAAATGATAAATGCTCAAAAACACAAATGATGTCACCTTGTAGTAAAGATCTCATGGGAGAAAGAAGCTCTTCATGCCATGAGGAGATGATTGCCCAAATTTGCAAATACAAACACATAGACAACACAAATCTGCTCTTGCTGCATAATGAATGGCTTGAATCACCTTCACATAAACTTGAGAATCCAAATTGCTAGCTAGTAATCATCTAGTTGAAATCTTGTAATCATCTAGTTTATAAATGAATGCCTAAACGTGCTTTCATATGCAACTACAAACACTCTCACCAAGAATTTCATAATTAAACTTACCATGTTGGCATAGGACCCAAATGACGGTCACAAGCTGACACCCAAAATTTGGGACTAACCCAAAATAGGGTAGGACTAGGGCGCATGCGCCCAATTCCCCCCTATTTTGGTCAGGGTTAGGTTCAAGGGATCCCCCTAGGTCCCATTTGTCATGAAACTTAGGGGTCATTTCATCGAGATGTCAAATTATGATGCAAGATGTCCTAAATGCAAATAAAAGACTTGTGAGCTAAACCTTATGAGGGAAAAGCCCCCAAGGGGATATTTTTTGACGTCACATTTAGCCCCCACTTTAATGTATGTATAAATGTGAGGCCAATACATGCATTAAAGTATGGTCAACAAACACAACAAACACGCCAAGCATGGAGAAGACACACCAGATACATTGAAGACAATGACAAGCACACAAAACATGGAGAAGATAGTTACAATCACGTAAAACACAGAGAATATAGAAGATGCATAGAAGACAGTTAATGCATCGAAGACATGAATGATTTCTTTTCTTTTCTTTTTCTCATATATATGAAATGTAAATGCAAGTACAAGGAGAGTAAACACACCTCCCATAATGTAGGAAGCACTCATCATGCTAGTCTTTAGACTACATATATCGAGCAGCACACATGCAAGACACGTAAAAACTCCCAAAATGTAGGAAGCACTCATCGCCCTGGTCTTTAGACTGCATATGGGGCAACAGACATGCTAAACAAAGCAAGAACACCAAACACACACACTTTGAAGACATGGAGAAAACACGGTAGACAATCGATGGAATGTTTTTATTTCTAGGCTCATCACCATCTCAGGCACATTATAGGCACACATTGACGATTGGGCTTTGCCATGAAGATCTCATGGGAGAAAGAAGCTCTTCATGCCATGAGGAGATGATTGCCCAAATCTGCAAATACAAACACATAGACAACACAAATTTGCTCTTGCTACATAATGAATGGCTTGAATCACCTTCACATAAACTTGAGAATCCAAATTGCTAGCTAGTAATCATCTAGTTGAAATCTTGTAATCATCTAGTTTACAAATGAATGCCTAAATGTGATTTCATATGCAACTACAAACACTCTCACCAAGAATTTCATAATTCAAACTTACCGTGTCGGCATAGGACCCAAATGATAGTCACAAGATGACACCCAAAATTTGGGACTAACTCAAAATAGGGTAGGACTAGGGTGCGGGCGCCCAAGTCCCCCCTATTTTGGTCAGGGTTAGGTTAAAGGGATCCCCCTAGGTCCTATTTGTCATGAAACTTAGGCCTCATTTCATCAGGATGTCAAATTATGATGCAAGATGTCCTAAATGCAAATAAAAGACTTGTGAGCTAAACCTTATGAGGGAAAAGCCCCCAAGGGGACATTTTCTGACGTCACATTTAGCCCCCACTTTAATGTATGTATAAATGCAAGGCCAATACATGCATTAAAGTACAGTCAACAAACACAACAAACATGCCAAGCACGGAGAAGACATGCCAGACACATTGAAGACAATGACAGGCACACAAAACATAGAGAAGATAGTTACAGTCATGCAAAACATGGAGAATACAAAAGATGCATAGAAGACAATTAATGCATTGAAGAAAGGAATGATTTCTTTTCTTTTCTTTTTCTCATATATATGAAATGCAGATTCAAGTACAAGGAAAGTAAACACACCTCCCATAATGCAGGAAGCACTCATCGTGCTAGTCTTTAGACTACATATATGGGGCAGCAGACTACATATATGGGGCAGCACACATGCAAGACATGCCAAACCTCCCAAAATGTAGGAAGCACTCATTGCCCTGGTCTTTAGACTGCATATGGGGCAACAGACACGCTAAACAAAGCAAGCACACCAAACACACACACTTTAAAGACATGGAGAAAACATGGCAGACAAGCGATGGAGTGTTCTTATTTCTAGGCTTATCACCATCTTAGGCACATTACAAGCACACACTGACGATTGGGCTTTGCCACAACAATCGTTGAAGACACGCTTAAGGGTTGAGTTAGTCATAAAACTGCTCCCCACCTCTCGATGAGGACTTTTTGAAAATGATAGGATGGTCACTCTTCGCAAGAGATACACCACCCCCGCCTCCATAGAGGGCTTAAGATGATTGATTGATTGATTTCAAACAAACTCAGAGTGCAGGAGGGACTCATTGCTACTAGTCTTTAAACTACACCTGAGGACAAGCACATTGCTAACATCTACAACATACAACTTACCTTATATATGCCCCCACCTTAAGGTGGTTGATATTAGGTATTCATATCAAGCACATTAAGGTAGGAAGAAAACACACAAGGGAACACAGACTTTTGCAAAGCCCATGCCCTCTAGAGGTGACATGTACTTTACGATCACCAAATGTTCCCACAAACACATCCCTGCAAGAAACATGTTAGTGTCTACAAAATCATGGTAATGCATATGAAATCTAAGGCATGCAAGATTCAATATAGACAAAGTGCATGAAGCAGTAATATTGTTATGATTTGTAAATGAGATAGAACACCATCAAAATCACTACGTGGAAAGCATGAGTGCTTCTACTAGCCAAGCGTCGGATAATATATTACAACCCCATCGTCATATTAGGAAATAAGTCCAATTTTTGATTTCTTGCTAAAGGGACACTAGATAGATAGAAACACTAGAGGAAGGGAAACAATAAGCAAGAGAGGAGAAACACATGTCTTAGGGATAGTCACATAGGAGGGTGCCCCCAAGTTACCAAACGCAACGCTATGTCCGTAAGACACAACACACAAAGATGAAATTAGAGAGAGAGGTAATATAGAAGATGGATGATACAAATAGAAGAAGGTCACAACAGAGGTAGTCTCTTGGTATCCCAGACCTTACAAGAGAATTAGGGGTCATCCTAGGAGGCCTAAACAACATATAGCACATCACAAGGGAAACACATCACAAGAGATAAAGGGTTAGAGATACTTACCTGTAGGGAGGTTCATGCTAGGTTTTATCAAGAATAAAATTATCCTCCTCCCAATCCTGAATGCTAGAGCAGTGAGGTATGTAAGGTACCATAGCCCAACTTTTGTTCTTTTTTTCATGTTGTTTGGTTGTAAGCTCTTCTAGTCAATTCAATGTTAGGTTGGATGTTTTCTTGTTGAGTTGTATGCATTATGCTCCTGAGAGATGGAAGAAGGAATTTGGTTTGAGTGATTTCAGTATCTATCCAAGAGATTTTTAATGTAGGAGACCTTTCCTCATCCACTAGTGCTACATCTTTTGAGAAAAGAGCATCGGGATGAGGGGAAGGTAAGGTGTTGTGAGGATAATTATCAATGTTTGTATCTTTAGTGATGTTAAAAGAGGTAATTAATGTTTTTAAATCCTTAGTGATATCCAAATGACTTGAATATTCAATCAAAGGAGGGATATTAAGGGTCTTCTCTTCCTTAGTGATGTCCAAGGTATGTGAACAATCAACTAAAGGAAGAAGATTGATGGGATGATCCATAGAGGTTTTATGCATTATGATAGAGTTTTTATTATTGTTAGATGAAAGCTCATCGTCTATCCATGGAATTTTCTTTGTTGAAGGAAGTTGTTCATTCACTAATGCTTCCTCTTGGCCAAGGAGAGCATTGGAATGGCAAAGTGGTGACGACTCTTCATTTGCTAATGCTTCATCTTGGCCAGAGTGAGCATTAGAGTGAAGATTTGGTGGTATGATGTTAAGAGATGTGTTAATGAAATCATCCTCTTACATCAAAGTGTTATCATGAGGAGGAGCAAGCTTGGGAGAAGGATCATAGGATACCACTAAGTTATCATCACATGTTTTAGCAATAGGTGCTAAATTAGAATGTTCCAGAAAATCTTCAAGGCTTCATCTAACATTTTAAGATCATCACTGATATATATATATATATATATATATATATATATATTATTGATCATGAATTTAGTGAGATCCTCTAATATCCAAGGATATATTCCTATGAGGTTTGTGAAGTTATCAAAATCAGATATGCAACAAATGATTTCATATGTGGAGCACATAGAGAGATCAACATCATGATTGTATGCTATTTGTTCCAAAACTTGAGGATGTTTATCAGTGAATTTAGAGAAATGATCAATGTCTATGATGTATGCAAATAGAGATTCCAAGGAAGTATACATGATATATGTTTTCAAATCAATGCAATATTAGATTTAAAATGTTTTCAAAAGTATGCAAAAGACAAGTGCAAAACTATGTGTGAAAATGAACTAAAATGCTTGATTTTTTGTACTTTTTCAATGCAAATATATGAAAGAAAAGGTGTTGTAAGGAAATTTATCAGGGGAAGAAAATAATATGTCTATTTTCAGTCCAATGAAACAATAAAATCTTTTACAACACACTTTTGATGCAAATCTAAGATGATGACTAGTCCAAACCTAGTGAAAATGCCCTAAAATATGCAAATTTTCACAATTTTTCAATCCTAAGACCTAATAAAAGAGGTGTTGTAATTAATTTTATGAGGTGAAACAAATAATATCAATGATATTAGTCACCTACAATCATAAATTCTTTTACAACATGCTTGGAGTGCAATCTAGGTCAAACCCTAGGGCAAATATACCAAATTTTCAATACAAGAGCCCGATTAAAAGGTGCTGTGAAGATTTTTAGGAGGGGAAGTAGATAATAACCATGATAAAAACCAATTAATGTAAAAATATTCTTCACAACATGCCTATGGTACAAAGTTAGAGAATTGATAAGGCCAAATCTAGTGAAAATCAAGGTTTTTTAAGCCCTAGGTTTGAGATCTTGATGCGAAATGCTATATGAATGTCTTGTAGTCTAATTTATGATGAAAATTAAGTCCACTCAGATCTGAAAATTATTTTCAAACCCAACCATGCAAAATGCAAGTGTAAATATAAGGAAAAATCAATGAAAATGCTAGTTTTTGTTGAAATTTTCTATGCAAAAAATGCAAATTTTTGAAATCTAAATGCAAATTTGTGCTAAAATGAAACACTATAGACAAATGAAAATTTGAATGAGTTTCTTAGATTAGTAGAAAAATCTGAAAAAAGATTTTACCTACAAACCCTAGATTTTGGAGTTACTAAGCTATATGCAAAATTCACAATTTTCAACAAAACCCTAGCAATTTTATGATAAAAATGCAATGTAAGCTATTGAATTTTTATAATTTTCTGCAATTTAGCTCAGATCTAATGCAAAAATTATAAATTTGATGAAATTCAAATTAATTAATACAACATGCAAATCCTAGAATGCAATTTTTTTCCAATTTTTCAAAATTTTCAATTTTTTTGGTATGTTTTCCAATGCAATAAGATGAATGATACTATGAATGAATAAAATCACTACAAATATGAAGAAAAACACTCAACAAGGTGCAAAAAAGTCCAACAACAAGGGTTCACCAAAATGTAATAGGTGGAATTTGGATAGTTGAGTTTTTAGTAGTTTTTATGTTTGTATCCTCCTTTCACCAATTACATTCAAGGACCTTGGGCGAGTGGCAATGCACTATCAGACCCTTGATCACTATGAGATGTAGGGAAGATTAGATTTTATGATTTTATTTCCAATTATCTTCTCTTATTCTCAATTATACATCAAAACCCTAATTATGCAAATACGACAGCAAACAAACGAATATCAAAAAATGCTGCTATGGAAAGATGTAAAATGAAAAATAATTGTGCACCTATTTTTGGGGTTCAGAAGTAGAACAGTTAGGGACTAAAGAACGGGTGCCCATGTCCAAGGCCCTACTTTTTGTCAAGATCTACAAACAAGATCTTTAACCTGTTCTTGCTGTATCAAAGGTTTTCCCGTCACGAAACTTCAAGGACTAATGAGTGAGTGCCCTAGTCCAGGGTGCTAATTTCAACTTTGATCTATGAATCCAACACTCTAAGATACCCTCCTACAACTTCACTTTTCCTGTATCTTCAACCTGTAACTTGTAATCACAAAAACTTTGGGAGGGGGTTGTGGTGTTTAGAGGCTTGCCTTAGTCAAGCCTAGGAGAGACATTCAAGTCTTTCAAACACCATTGTCAGATAGAGAGTGCATGCCCTTGAGAGGCAGAGGCAAAAACCAAATTATAAATGTTCAAAAACACAAATGATGTCACCTTGTAGTGAAGATCTCATGGGAGAAAGAAGCTCTTCATGCCATGAGGAGATGATTTCTCAAATCTGCAAATACAAACACATAGACAACACAAATATGCTCTTGCTACACAATGAATGCCTTGGCTCACCTTCACATAAACTCTTGAATCCAAATTGCTAGCTAGTAATCATCTGGTTGAAATCTTGTAATCATCTAGTTTACAAATAAATGCCTAAACATGCTTTTATATGCAACTACAAACACTCTTGCCAAGAATTTCGTAATTCAAACTTACCGTGTTGGCATAGGACCTAAATAACGGTCACAAGCCAAAACCTAAAATTTGGGACTGACATAATATAGGGTAGGACTAGGGTGCAAGCACCCAAGTCCCCCCCTATTTTGGTCAGGGTTAGGTTCAAGGGGTCCCCCTAGGTCCCATTTGTCATGAAACTTAGGGCTCATTTCATTGGGATGTCAAATTATGATGCAAGATGTCCTAAATGCAGATAAAAGACCTGGGAGCTAAACCTTGAGGGAAAAGCCCCCAAGGGGACATTTTTCAATGTTATAATTTCTTCCAGGGTAGTTACAAACATAATATCTGATATTTATCCCATATCCTTTAAGTGTTGATGGATGATCATACACTATTCCAAAGCTTTTGGTTTGGCATGAGATAAGAGGATTTTGGTAAAGAATTTTTAGTTTATTTTTACACTTGCTGATTGCATTTACGTTGAAAGTCTAGGTAGTTATAATAACTACTTAGACATCAACCCTTTGAGGGCACTTCTCAACTACTGTGGTAGTTTAATAAGTTTTGAAAACCTTGCACAGAGCTGATGAAGTTATAAAACCAAGTTTTTAAAGGCTTTGTCAGTAAATTAAATTCCATCCACAACTAAATATGTGTTTCTTCCTTTGCATTAGCACTTTAGACAGCTTTCAAAACTAATAAAATTCCCCGATGACCAAAACAACCTTCTTTTGTCCAGATACTTTAGAAAGTTGAATCGGATATTTATAATACTTTTGAAAGTGATTATATGAGTTAAAGAATAATTTATTTTTCTCTTAACAAAGTATATTTAGCAGTGAAGAACTCTTTCAAAACTTGTTGGATTGATCAATATATTTCTATTTCTTCAAGGTTAAGGAGTCTCGGTATTTTAGAATACTTTCAAAACTTTGTCGGAGAAAAACAAAGATTTCAAAACCAAACAATTCCCCCGATAATAAAAGTGTGAGTTTCCTTTGTTACCCTTTGAAATGCTATCCATAACTTCATTGGCATTGTAAGAGTTTTTCCAAACCACATCGGGAGCCAATGAAGGTTGTAAAACCAAATTAAACACCCGATAAAGAAAGAGATGGCCTTTTGAAAGGCTTCATCGTCATGTGAAGAACAAGGTCGTTTATATTTTTACATGGCACAAGTATTGTTGATGTTGTTGGAGACTTGATAACTTCACTGGTGCCAATTTAAAACTTTTGAAGCTAACTGACACTGCTCCAGAAAACTTCATAAACATCGCCTCATTGATTTGCAAGCATGAAGATGTGAATGATACATAACTTTGATTGGGATAGCATTTTCTCATGAAATTTTGCCACATTGTCTATAATAGTACCATGAGATTGTTGATAACTGAGAGGGGGGGTGAATCAGTTATCCTAATTAATTCTTCTTTCTGAACTTTCTTATTAATCAATGTAGCATTAATTCAAACAAGCAAACACAACCATGAAATGGAAATACACATGACACAATATTTTTGACGTGGAAACCCTGTTAAGGGAGAAAACCATGGGGTGATTAACCCAAGATTGTATTCTCTATTAGAAGAATAGAAAAACAAAATGGCACTTGCCAATTAGGGCTCACTGCCCGAGCACACTGCTCACAAGAGGCACACTGCCTACAAGAGACTCACTGTCTACAAGAAGAATGTTATACAATACTTGAACTGATTGGAAGCATCTACAAATGTTGGAGTTCAGTTCCGGTTAAGCTCAGTACACTGATCTGCTGCACTTCATCTTTCCTCTTCTCTTTTGCTGCTTTCCTTTCACATACCGGACCTTCCTTATTGCATCTGCTCTACTCTTATTTTATTATTTGCACATCACAACACAACAACCACACTCACAACTAAATCCATCATGTATATATATCCGCACAAGTAATTTCATCACCTTT